>CM061531.1:210071248-210229547 GCA_030545055.2 Neoaliturus tenellus
ATTGTAACTACTGCGTAATAAGAAGTTTTATAGTTTTTTATGTACAGTATGCCTATGGCCATTTCTTATTGAAAAAAATTAAGGATAAACAAAAACTATTTCTATCTTAATGTGCGCATAACGAGCTAAGAATGTAACGTGATGCTTTTCTCGTTCAATGTTTTTAAATGCCCAGAATTGAAACATTTAAATTACCAGTGTGAGTAAAGTATAGGCATATAGTTTTGGCAACCTCTTATATGTTAATACTAGAAAAGCTTTTCTCGAGAGCTTAATCATTATTTTGAAACTACTAACTCAAATCATAAAGGCCTACTAAACTACGTAGACTATTATTATTTTGTTCCAAGGTAGATATTAAATCGGTACGATTCCATTCAAACAGAGTGAGACAGAATAATTTACATTGAATTCCTAAAATTATTAAAATATTTAAAGGTGTTGAAAAAAAGCTTAGAAACTAGCGGCCAAACGGAGAACTCCTGATCCGTGTTGCTTTTCAACAAGGCATAACGGAAAATGCATATAAAATTCCCGAGAGTCTCCTATCGTGATAATTCTCTAGTCTAGAATTAAACTTTACGCATGACGCTATAATCAAGGTAAATAATGTTGAACGTTTATGGTGTTCTTTGACAAAATTGTAATTACGTTGATATTGACTCTATCAATTATGTTGTATCTATTTTTAACAAGAAAACTCATTTATAAAACAATATGAGTGGGAACTTTTAATTTGTAAAACAAAGCATAGACCTATATGGTATATACTGATAACTTTATTTTGTAAAAATTTTAAATCAACTCATCCAGTTTGTTTTTACGAGATGGAGTCACGAGGCTAACATATAACCTTGCCTTAATTTTATAGCGTCTATAACCAGGACCCATATATGACTGTTATATAGGCTATAGTCCAAACACATATCATTGTTATTATGGCTATATACAGTATTAAAGAACACACAAGTAACTTTAAGCAATACATATCGCGTGTCTATGGATATCAAATTATTGATTCTTGAACCATTTCAGTGTTACAGTATTTGAACACTGCATAGGCCTTTAAATTTAATTAAATTTCCAAATTTTAGCCCTCCCTAAACTACCATGTAAGCCAACTTATTAGCCTTGCTCGTATATTCACAACTACAACCTCGATAACTCGACACCCCGCATATCCGTAACTTGTTACATAACAAACAAAAGCATACGTATGACTGCACCTTTGTACACAAATACTCGGCTTCTTCGCTTCATCTGCCTTTTCGAGGCCCGATTGCTATTGAGTTGACTATGCTACTCCGTGACGAGTTTCGGAGACTTCAAACTTACTTGACTCGCCCATGGGGTCCGGCCACCACTTTGGGTTTTGCGGGAAGCCCCGACCGACCATGGACTGTCCGAACCCCAAAACCCGACGCCGGAGTGAGCCGTCCCGCATTGTCCCGCGGGTCGGGACGGGCGGCGGCGCGTTTGAGCCCGGGACATCCAATAAATCCTGTCTGTCATAACTGTTGTCCGCCCGTCTACGTCTACCTGTCCCTGACACGTGACAAGTCTGTTGCCGGAGACAAGCAGGACAAGTGTGTGTCGACAGAAGTCACAGGGGGTAGACTACATGATACGGGCAAACATACATGACAGGGCAGGGGGGCGTGTCGGACGTGGTTATGGCTTGAAAAAAAACCATAGTCCGAAAGTTATGTCCATGGCTTGAAAGTTTTTATGAAAAAAAGAAGAACCCAAAGAATTTATATTGATGAATAAGAAGAAACCATATGGAAGAAATTAGCATACAAAACCTATTATGTATTATAAATTTAAGTTAGATTAAGTATGCCTAACGCATGTTTACATGTCTGAGGTGAATAAATTATTTATTTATTTACTTGAATACACCTCGTAATAGCTGTACAAACCACAATAACTGTTGTAAAAACACGTCATTCAGTCACATTGACTTGGAGATAAATGCCGGATCGTGTCGCGTCGGTGTCTCAATATCAAAGTACCGTACCAATCAAACTATAGGTATATGAGTAACCTAGATAACAACGAGGAAGACGTAGGCCTAATGTTAAGTTACATGATTCCTCCAGCCTTTTCCGCAAATTCACCTAATATTTGGGGTTCTCAAATACAACTTATAATCACTGCATAATGGGTCTACTGAAATGGAGTTTTATTTTATGCATAAATTGTCCTGTCATAAATGGAAAGAATATGCCTAATAATATGTTGCACTGCACACTGCTCACCCACGAGCTGTTGTCAAGGTAAAAATACACCAACGCAAATATTGTTAGCCAGAATATATTGTCCTTGATTTCACCGGATATAAGCCTAGATTTCTCTAAGAGTTGATGTAGCCCACTTGAGATAATTATTGGTTTATTTAGTGGTTATATGTCAATTTGGAAAGATACCTTAAAATAAAATGAAAGCATGTAAATGTTTCTTGAACATGGTTATTAGGCCTAATACAAAAAGTTTACTTTTGGATGATAAATATTACAGATATTACCCACAACATGCGTTTGAGCCAAATTTAAATAATAATAAAAAAATAAGCTGTACAGCACTGACCGCTGTTGATAGTTATAAAGCCTACAAAAAATGGTAAATAAGCGAGAACATACTTAAAAATTCATGTAAAGTCTAAGATTTTTTATTGCATCTTAAATATTTTAATAACAATGTTAATTTGTTTATGACGAAATAATATTATTTTAGATACAGAATTTTTTTTTAGTTTTCACTATTAACAAATAAATTCTTTTTTATTTAAATATAAATGTGGTAATGAGTAGTAAATAATTTAACATGGTCTTGGTAAAATGACTATACCTGAAAAATAGGATTTTAAGTTAGCAAACCAGGCATTACAAAGACCACGTATAGCCTACATTTTTATCATTAAAATTTTAATTCAATATTAGATTTTCTAGCCGTCCCTACACTTGTCTATGCCTCTTAAATATTTTAAAGCCGGTTAATTAAGTGCTGATTTACTTTATAACAGTGACGCTATATTAACACTGACTTTGAAAGCTTTAACTTTTAAAGTCTTATATACACGGTACGGTCAAAAGCCCCAAGTTTTCAGAAAGATTGTTTTGCATTTTGTAAATTCCACATACCTATACCTAAGCCGTCCGTCCAAAAAAGCTTCCAAGAAGGGACAGCCGACGCCCCGGCCGCGGCCGGGGAATTTCCAACTCCACTTTCCGTGTTTTAAAACTAATTTTCAAAACGACTTTATGGCTGGCCTATACCATCCTCTGCAATAAACATGTTTTACTGTTTTCCAACGTTCGGGATTGCAAATATTCGCTTTATTTTGTGGAGTATAATTTGTACAGTTTGTAAAAAAATATATACAAATTTTAGAATAAAAGTAACTTAAGCTTTTACTAACTAGAGAGTAACCATAACTTAAGCTCAAAACAAATATTACACTAATATTGATAGCTTTATTTTTCAAGTATATTACATCTCTCATTATATTACATTACATAGGCGTCCCCTTAATAATATTCACCTGAATATACCCAAAATATAATTTGAAATAAGGCAATGTATAAGAATTCAATCTAAACTACGAAGGGCACCGAGGTAATTTGGCGCAATGATTTCTTCGTAAAAAAAATTATACCTGTAATGCCAAAAATAGAAATTAGTTGGATTGGATGTGTATATAATTGATTGCTCTTTGTTTAACTCAGCGTACATAATTTGTTGAATTATCAACGTTTAAAATTAACTTAAATTCAAAGATGCGAAGAGTTCAAACAAAACACGACACGCTTCAAATGAAATAACTAGGTCCTATCACGACTTCAGTTTGTTTATGGCATTCTAAAATATTTAGGCGATAGAATCATGATAAAAAAATATAATCTACCAGCTACATTTTATGGTTAGGCCTAATTAAAAATGATAGATCACTTAACTTGCATTACACTTTAGTGTTTAATTTTTTTTTTTTTTTTACTTTTGCCTGCGTATTTTTTTTTTTTCTTTTGCCTGAGGCATTTTGTTATGAGGACCGTACTAGGTACATTAAACGCTTTTAAGGGAAAGCGGTCCAAACCCATCAAAATCAGTATTGAAATAACTTATTGTCTGTTTCCCAAGTTAGTTTTTATATTGTCTATTAAATCATCCAAACACTAATTATAAGTAGACCTTTTCAATTATAGGCTATATTATAATGTATATCGTTTTATAGGCCTAAACCATTGACTATGTACACTAACGTGAATAGACCTCTCATCCAATGCATTTAGTTTGAGGCAAAAATTTGGAAGTTCGGTGGACGCCGCACCAGAGTCGCTTCCATCGATGTTGTTATTATTCAGCTGAATTTACAGTGCTGCCAAAAAGTTTTACCAAAACATAAACATAACTTCAGTTATAAAATGTTTCATCCTTGGGTTAGAAGAGTGGTACATAATACTGATTTATCTATCATATGATACGTGTACTTCGATGGACGCCGCACGAGATCGCACCACCGTCAATATGCTTCACACACGCCTATCCTATGAGAAGTCTACTCACGTAGTGTACAAAGTCAATGCCTAAACTTATTGCTTATTTATTTTCTAAAACAGTTAAGAAGCCTGCTATAGGCCTAATTAGCATTAACACTTTACATTGCACTAGTTTTAATATTTGATAATATTTGTTTCCAGAATTTTAAATTCTTTAAATTTTAAATTTTTTAAATTCTTTGGGGATGGCCTCTGGGAACTGCTCTCGTCCAATTGAGCTGCGTTAGGTAAATGTCTTATTACTTTTTAATTATTCCTTGTTTATTCTTTTACTAGTCTCTTAAAATTCAAAACTTGTCACGTATATTAAAATATTTTCCAAATAGTTAAAAGCTAAGTATGTCTATTCTGGTTGTAGTTGCGGTCCTATTAAGAGGGCGTTGGAGTGCCGCCAGGTTGGATTTATTTACCATAAGAGCAATGCTAAACTTGTCCCCGGCATTTGTCATATAATTTATTTATATTTTGTCCGATTGGTTCAGAATAAATAGCGTCTGAATCACAATTAAATTCCCCGTTCCTTTTGCGACCTCGATTCTTTGTAAATAATTTATACAATTCTGTAGAAAATGTTTTAAAAATAGTAAAAAACTGGCTTTGTTATTTCAAATTAGTAAAAATCCCTAATTTTTATAAAAAAATCCTCTCGCAAACCAAATCCGCCTTGATGAACCCTTTATTTAGAGCTATAAACCATTATTTTCTGATTATAAATAAAAGAGTTATTTGACATCCCGTTTAACATTGCTCTTATGGGGGAAAGGCGGAATTTGGATTGACTCCAACGCCCTCTTAAGTTTCCGACGCTAACGTAAATGTTTATTTCAAGCGATCGTAGCATTTACTTTAAAAATAGTTTTTTACAAATTATACACTATTCGTCAATTAATGTCCTATTCAATTAAAATATTGGACTCTCTCTTAGTTTGTTTTGTAATTGCTTCGTTCATCAAGAACCAAAAAAGAAAAAGGCAAACAGAAACAAACATTGATTTTTTTAACCATCCAACGGCTTGTTTATCATCCTATAGTTTTCTTATCTGGTTTCCCTTTGAAGCGAAAAAGAAAATACTAATCGCACCTTTACCTCTGTACAACCGTATCAAGACAATGATAGTTCCAAAGAAAAGGAACCAATTTTTGGACAGTATTAGTCATAAATTTTTTAGCTTTTTTGTGTGTGTTTATATTTTGGCTCACGAGCCAACCTGTTAGCAATTATAAGACTTTTGATGTCTTTGACACGCAACATTTCCTCTCTATTCGCAACCTTTAGCGAAACACAATTCTTTGGAAGACATGGAAAAGTGTATTGGGACTTGGGGGTTTGTGAACAACTAAAAAAACATTTCATCCTACTTTAGAAGCACGGCTATTTGTTACCATTATCCAACATGTTATTTGCGATTTCTAGATTTGTGTAGACTTCTAGATCTTCATTCGCAACCCGTAACTCTGTAGGCTACTCACCGGGGTTGGGCTGGCTCTGGTAGCTCGGCTTCCTCATCCACTCGTAGGGGCTGCGGGCCGGCGGAGGCCGCGGGTTCTGGGGCAGGCCGGGGCTGCTGAGCTCGCTGCCGCCGCTCGTGCTCTGCACCGTGACGCTGGGCGACGCCAGGACGGGCGTCTCGGGCTCCACCGACCAGTCGTAGTGGTGACTCCATTGCTGCACGCCGACGCTGTCCCCTTCATGCATGCAGCTGAGGAACTGCTGCTGCGGCTGATGGTAGCCGCCGGCGTACCACCCGGGGTACGCGGGGCTCTGCGGCTGGTGGCCCCGGTACATCAGGGGGTTGTAGTAAACCATGTCCCCGCTCATGACACTACTGGCACTCCCAACACTCGGAACACGACTGGCACTGGCGGGTCAGCGGCGTGAAGACAAGGGGGCGGGGCTACCGTCAACCAATGGTGTCGCACCTCCCACTCCCCCCACCACCGCCACCGCGACATCGTGTTTATACTCCGAATATCAGATAAATAGACAATCAGAAAGCCTTAAACCCGACTTTTAAGTTTTAATAGGTTTACTGCGCCGTAAAACGGATTTGTAATTACCGCACGGATTATTTTGTTGATTTTATCGCCGATAGGATATCCGGTTTCAGCGGTTTTGTCGGGGAAGCGATCGTTTGTAGAGGGTTATTGTTTTAAGTCGGGAACTCGATTGAAGTTTTTGCAGTTTAATTGTTTTTATAATTAATTGATTTCAAGCCCTAAAAACACTTTAGGTCCTTAGGGTTGACTGTAACAATAGGTCCTTAGGCTGAAACTCTTCTATGCGTCATGATGATGGAAGAAAACAGATGTCAATAAAACTGAAATATTTAATCGAACTGATATTAGGCCTACACTTGCCAGTCATATTCGTGACGACACCAACAATAGACGGCTATAAGCTATAGGAAACGAATAATCGAACTAATAATAATGATACGATATTTATTCCGCTGATGGCAGTCAGTTTAATAGTTTTATACAATAATAGTATAATATTTATTTATTTCACTCATGATAATATTTAAGAATACTTTGAATGAGAATTTACATAAAAAGCTTTTAACATTTTTTCCCTTTTTTAAAAGTTCGCATTAAAGGATTTCTTTTCACTAAGTTAATTTTATTTACTCAACAACTTTACAGTCTCTTCAATTAATTTTTTCGTATATTTTTCTTCCTATTTCTTTCTCCTTTTTTCCTGATTCTTTCTTCATGATTTATTTTTTTCTTACCTTACTTTTGGGCCCTTAATTTTCGTTAGTTTTTTTTCACTTTGCCCTTCCTTCTGTAACTCTTCGATGTTTTCTTCTACGCCTTCGGTCTCACTTGTCATAAATTTCCTTATTCAAAATCCAAAAATTCTAAATTCTTTCTTTGTAGTGGACAATAGAATATTGTTTTACAAACGTCATTTTTTACAATAATAGTCTACTTTCTGCCATAATAGGCCTACCTCAAAATAAACTAAAAATTGAATACAATATTAAATCTTTATTTAAAATAATAAAATAAATACCGCATTGTAACATAACCATTTTAGAATTCAAAAAAATTCATTAATCGAATAAACAGCTTTCTCCAGGAGATATTTTAAAGATTATTTCTTAAATGAGTTAAGTTAATCAGTCCGATGTTCTTTTATTTTTAGTGGCAACTTATTATTATTAGCTACACCTCATCTGATCCATCACAATCATCACACTCACCCCTTCAGTCATACTCACCTTAAAATACGCACCACAGAGTGCGTCGGTGTTTCATATAAAGTATCTAAAGTATCTAAAGTATATAATTTAGGACCAAGATTTTGAGGAAGTGTAGCTGAAATTTCTAATCCATGATCTGTTTGCCTATGTTCATTCCGGTGTTTAATGTTATACAAATGCATGGACATCAGCTCCAGTTTGAATTAATCCGTATTTCAATTTATAAAGGATGTTAAAGTTAGTATTTGTAGCGATTGAAACTTTTACGACATGATATTCGTCGGTTTACTCCAGCCACTATTCTAATTGCTCTTTTTTGAAGTCTAAACGCATAACAGTGCATACTTTGGGAAGCAGCTCCCCAAAGAACAATACCATAATTTAAACGGGATTCAATTACTGTAGCGACGTATAAATTACTTTACAAAGAAATATATTTGGTATTTAGCAAATCTGCTTAATATAAGAACAGTTAGTTGTGATGACAGTTTATAGAACATAATGCGTTAACATAAGGTATATATGAACAATTATTATCAAAAACCAAACCAAGATATTTATTTTCCGAGGCAAATGGAAGCTCAAAATCGCTCAATATAATATGCAATTTGTTTTACAAATATAGAATCCAAATAGGCCTACATTAACATGCACAGATTTGCATAATCGACAATGCATTGTAGGACAAATGCCAGTGATGAGAATGAAAAAGAGAAATTTCTCAGAAGAGAGTATTTTAAAACTTAAAAGCCTTATACATGGAAAATATATCTATGAATCAGAAATATGAGCCATTTAATTTTTCTCTAACAGAAATTTTCTCAAAAGCGTTCCGTCTTAAAAATTGCAAAAGTAATAAAAGTTGTACACTAAACATTCAACTTTCACTATATTGTCATTGAGAAAGGAAATTAAACATCTATAATTTTTGAACAAAAAGATTTAAGTTCTGCTGACCCATTAAGATCTCAGTACAAATAAAAAAGAAATATTTCAGGGAACTAATAAAAGGAGAAAAATCAAACTATATTAACAATAAAATTATTGAATCAAAGAATCCAGGCAAGATCTTGTGGAAAGTAATAAACAAGAATAGAAATAAACCAAGCAAAGAAAAGATTCCTCAATATAACTTTGTTAACATTTGTGGGGAATCGATAAAGGACCCACGATTAATTAGTTGCCGAAGAATTTGATAAATATTTCATTGATGTTGGAACTACAAAAAAAGAAAGTCCAAAGGCAAGATCTTATAAAACATTTTCTTACAAAACACAATTTTCTTATGCCCGACAACAGAATCAGAAGTTATTGGTATTGTACAATCTATGAAAACTAGACTACAACATCCTTTGGGTTTGATGAAATATCTTCATTCGTTCTTAAGAAAATTTTTTATGAGATAGCTTCGCCCCTAACTTACCTGATAAATTTATCTGTGTATTCTGGTGAATTTCAAGGAATGTTAAAAATTGCCAAAATTGTACCAATCTTCAAGAAAGGAAACCCTCAAAATTGCAGTAATTATCGGCCAATATCATTACTTTCTACAATCAGCAAAATTTTTTTAAAAGTAATACTTGTAAGAATAAATTCTTTTAACAAATTTTAAATTATTATCTTGTAACCAATTCGGATTCAGACAAAGAATGTCAACAGTAAATGCATTATTCCAAACTATTAACCTACCAATGCTGTAAACAATTTAGATGAAAAGAAATATTCTTTATCTGTATTTTTCGACTTAAAAAAAGCATTCGATACAGTACATCATTGTCTTCTTTTAAGGAAATCGAGTGAAATTGGAATAAGAGGAATTGCCCATAGTTTCAATCTTACCTAACAAATCGCTAAAAATATGAAGAAATTCCTTTCAAAACAAAAGAAAACCTCCTAACATATAAAAATTAAAATAGACTCGAGATAAAATAAGGTGTCCCCCATGGGTCAGTATTAGGACCAATATATATTCATCAATAATATAGGCCTATCAAAAAACTTAGAATTTTCAAATATATGCATGTTTGCAGATGATACAACACTATCAATAACAAATCAAGACAGAAAATTATTAGAGATTGAAGCATTTACTAAGTCCTCTGAAACCACACAATGGTTTGAAGACAACAGCTTTAAATTAACTTCTCAAAAACAAAATTTATTGAATTTTACATAAAATCTCCCGAATTAAATAAAAATTATGTATAAGAGATAAAATTGTTAAAAAAGTCAACTGTGTACGATTTTTAGGCCTCTTAGTGGATGAAAATTTAAAATTTGATCAACATATTGAAGAATTTTTATTTTACGTAGACTATCCCAAATTTTTTAAAGAAACGTCTTACTAAATTTAGACCATTCGCTTTTTATTCCTCAGTACTAGGGGGACCGAGCTTAAGCTTGGTCGTAATTTTTTAAGAAAGTAAAATATTACTTTCGTTCTCACGCAAAGCTCTTTCACTCCGCTCACTCGCTCTCTTAATTTTTAAGACGAGCTCGTTGGCTTCGCTCACTCGCCAGGCCGAAGGGTGCTGCACTTTGGTATAACTTTCCTTTAAAGATAATAACACATTGGTTTTATCTACAGTTATCAGCTGATTTTTGTTCAATTGAAAAATCTCCATAAGGATAACATGAAAACTTTGAAGGGCTTAGTGCGAAAACCGGATTTTTCCCAGCTTTGGGACCGGGCTCTGGCAAAATGAGCCAATCCATCTGCGCCGCATTCCAAACACATCCAAAATGAGCTAGAGGCTTAAGACTGGCCCCCCGGACCACATCCAAAAAGAGCTAGCTATTTAACCCTTGAAATCACTGAAGCAGAAGTTTACTAGCCTATTCCACATTTACTGTGATTTTATATTGAATGTTATTGTCACTAATATAACGAATCTAATGTTGCACTATTAATAATATCAAATCAAAAATTATTTATTTCCGCAATAAATGTACATATTTACAATACATAATGGCTTATGGGAATGAAAAGTGCCTCACATAGGTCTTAGACGACCTGTGCGTGCGGCAGAGAGATTCTTAATAATAATATTGAGAACTATATTTTAACAATACGGAATATTTAGTTCAAGATATAACTAAATATTCTAAATAGACAAGAAGTTGAAATATTCAGGATTTTAAAAATTTGACTAATTTTTAGTACCAATAGTGATGAGTAGCCAATATAATAAGAATAATACGGAATATGTTGAACATTCCAATACACTAAAGGCAAATTGGGCGTTTTTATACGCAGCGCCAGATTCGCTGCAATCGATATTGTTATTATTTAGCTGTATTTACAGTGCTGCAAAAACACTTTACCACAACGTAAACGTAACCCTCAGTTATAAAATGTTTCATTAGATGTTTCATTAAAATGTTTCATTGTAAAATGGTTCATCCTTGGTTGAGAAGAGTGGTAATACCAATGTATGCAGAACCGAATAAGTAGGGACATCCCATGTTAAAAAATTTAGTTTTGAACCCGAAAACCAAAGTAAAATAAAGCGCTGATGCTAAGATTACTTCTCCTTATTGTCACAGGAAGCGCTCTTTCTACATCTTAAATGACAAAATGAGCATATTTGTTTAGAAAAAATCAAAACAATAACAAACGTCTGCAAAATTATTCTAGCCATCTGTTTCCATTCAACCAATCAGCATGATCCTTGAATAAAAATGACGTCTTGGTGAATTCTTGGTGAAACATGAATCCGTGTTTAGGAGGCGGCGTTCTCACTTCCCTACTTATTTGGTTCTGTATACAATGGTAATACTGATTTATCTATTATATACCACTTGTACTTCATGTACGCCGCAGAAGATCGCACCACCGGCAATAGGTTTAAAACTCGCCCATACTATGAGAATTCACCTTAGTGTATAGGCCTATAGACAAAGCTGAAAGTATGGGTCAGTTATCTGATACCGTTTAATTTGTCATATTTTAAAGTTGTGCAGATTAGACTAATGAATGGTTAAAGTTTCAACAACATCCATTTAACTGTCGCTGAACAAAATAATATATGCACGAGCTTGTCGAGGAGGCGAGTGAGTGGAGCTAATGAGCTCTTCTTAAAGAAAAAAGCCTTTCGGGCTTGGCATTTTAGCGCACAATCTGTGACCGACATTACTATGACTACAAAGAATTGTTTGGGTTGAGCAATTTCTCGGTCACCAGGTATTTGATTTGTAACAGTGAAAATGCACTCTTTTAAGTCTTACGCATTTGCTGGTACTGTATATCCATGTAGGCATAACTTGGTGGCCTGTGCTGGCGACAACGAATCCTGCTCAGGTGCACTGGGATAATCCTATTATGTCTGCCTGATTACACAATTAACACGGCTGGCTGGAGCTGGCTCTTCCTACCAGATGGAAGGGGGAGATTTTACAACGCCCCGAAAATGACCTGAAGGATTAGCTCTTTTTGGATGTGCCCTTGGGACCAGCTCCAATCGATTTCTGGTGGCCAAAACCCCCATATTGAATAAAAAAATCAAAAATCCTTGGAGCGAAAAAAAAAAACTTTGCCCTTACAAACGGAGCTTGTTTTAGAGTATAAGAATATCAAATATGGCATAGGTACCTATTTGGGGAATGACAAATTCTAAAGTAATAAAAATTTTTAATCTTCAAAAAGCTGCTCTTGGAGTTATATTCAAATTGAATTCCAGAAAATCTTGCCGGCCTATCTTCAAACAAAATAAACTATTAACCTTTTGGTCTATTTACATTTTAAAAACATTAAATAAAAAAAAACATATTACTTTTTCAAAATAAAAGAGACACCCCTTATGAATGTAATTTGCGCAAGAAGGAAAACATACCTACAGAACAGAACTTCATTTTATTAGAAACATATGATTTACAATGGAAGAAAAATACTTAACAAATTACCACAACAATTAAAAATAGTATATTTCACCACTAGTCCGGAAAGTGACCCATTTCTGGGCGAGATAGTGTTTTACGCGGGAGGCGAAGCCTCGGACTAAGTATAACTGGACCGCTCATTCAATGGGCGAAAATCGTGGACGTCTCAGGACCATTGGGTGGCAAAAAGAAGCGGAAGCGAGCGACGAAACCAAAACAGCGCTTCAATAAACCTGTATTTTTACCTACTAAACCATTACATAAATACATTAACTTTATATTAAAATTTTCTGCTTGAAATGGTGATTCTTACAGTATGTAATAGATTAAGAAAATTTTTAGTAAATAATAATAATACATAGTTTAATCAAGCTTACTTTTAATTCAATTCAGTAATGACATGAAAAAAGTAAGATGCAGGAAAGTTTTTTATTTTTTGGCCAAATAAAAACTGTCAGCGGGAGTATTGTAGCTAAGATTCTGAATGTTATTTTTTATCTCAAGCATTTCTTCATGAGACTAGCAGATATCGTTGTACAAATTATTTTCTAGAGCGTCTGAGGATTTCGCGGTAGCGCGCGCGAGTATCACGCATCTCTTTGTTATGATATGAGCTGATATTACGGTGCAGTTTTTATACAACAGAAAGTAACATATTTCAGGATGCTACAAATTAGTGTTTGAAGAGATAAATGGGTGGTAGAAAAAAGACTTTAAACACTGATACACTGTTTATTTACAATCCTGTTATCCTGTTAAACATGACTAAATTAAATTTACTTTTTTAAATTTTTTCTAGTTCCTGGAGATACATTTGCTGCCGCAGTGCTGTCTCAGCCAAATCATGGAGACGAATTTTCAAAAACATAAAACTTATTATCTTAATTAATTTTATACAATGAGGGTCAACCCCATATTCCTCGACTGATGGGTATTTTGAAAAAAAAACCCCTTGTCCCCAGTTCATTGCATGCAAGCAATGTTATCTTGTTTACAAAATTGATAGATATTTGCGTTTGGTTACAATTATTAACAAAGCTTTGACAATGAGCAAATACATCTTTACTTACTTTTACTAAGAGTAACCACATTTACAAAGTCAACGTACCTTTGATTTTTATTATAATCTCTTAACAAAATTACATTAAACAATGTTGACATGACAATCACGATTGCAATTTCCTGGTAATAAATCCACATATGTAATGTTAACAGTTTTTTTTTTAATATATTAAAAAAATAATACAATGTTATTTAGAACTAAAATTATATAAAAGCTCATCTGAAAAATGCCAGGTCTTTGTAAGGTCTTTAGCCATAACTAAAAACTGATCACAAACATAACAGCAACTACATTCTCTCTTCACGGTGTCATATACTGACTGATTTTTTATCTATTTTTACCACACGATAGGATTTATTTATAGCACGGTATTGTGTCTGTTGTATGGTTCGCGCGTATAGCTCGCGGGTTTTCAAGAATCAGCGCTCGCGCCGAATCCACTGAAATAAAATATTATCTGTAGCGGAAACGGCTAATGTTAGAAAAGATTACTTGAGATAAAAAAAATTATTTAGAATGTCGTCTACAACTTCTCCGCTGACACTTTTTACCTGACCCAAAAATAAAAAACTTTCTCGCATACTACTTTTGTCGTGTCACTAATTAAGACGAACTAAAAAGAATTTTATCTTAACTAATAATACAAATTAATAGACGACCAATTAAAGTTGAAAAGCATACCATTAGATTCGCAATTTCATGATGAAAATTTTAATATAAATTTAACCTTTTTATTTTCATTCCGAATGGCTTAAATGTCAGGTTACATGAAGCGTTGTTTGGATGTTCTTCGCTCGGGTCCCGCGACATCGGATCCTTTTGCCACCCGTCGGGCTCCAGACTTCCACGTTTTTGAGTTCAGTTTTGCATGGCATGGCTCGGTCCAGTTATACTTAGTCCGAGGGCGAAGCCGAGCGTGGAAAACACTATCGAGCCTGGAAATGGGCTTTCCGGACGAGTTGTGAACGATACTTTTCATCACGACGCAATTATTAATAAATGTGGAAGTTTTAAAGGAGGATTATTTTTGTAAATTCTTCGCCATTGGACAAAGTAAACAAAGCTGGAATTCAAAATTTAATTTGTTTTAAACCCAGCTGATTGTTGCTGTACGGAAAAGTTTGTTTACCTTGGACGGAAAGTAATGTTTACAAACATTACTTTCCGTACAGGTCAGTAAAATCAGCTGACGGTGACAGTTTGGGAAATGACTTCTTTCCAAGGTCTCAGCTGTACGGCAAGTTGTCACTTTCGTATACGGAGTGATGAAAAATTATTTTCCAACGATTTCTACATATTCAAATGCAAATTCAAGTCCTGCCTTATCGATAAAACGTTTTATACAATCGAAGAATATTTCGAAGAAGAGTAAATACCAGTTATTAATGTGAACAATTAAATTTATGTATGAATGTACAAATTTGAATAGATAAACAATAATATAAAGAAGAAATTAAAAAGCATGAAAATAAGGCAGAATAATCAAGAAAAGACAAATGAAACAATAAGTTTATTTTTAAGAAATCTTAGTCAAGAAAATTGTAATGCTTTTGCAATTTATTGTTAAAGCAATAAAACATTATTATTATTATTTATTAGAATTTATATGTAAGTTATTACTATTAAGATATTGATACAGATTTGTCAATTTAAGATAACTGTCAACTTCTAAGTCTGCTACCCTAATGGACTATTTTTTTTTAAATAATGGCTATGTCATCTGCGTACATAGTGAGTTGCAAGTCAGAAAATGTTTTAGTAAGGCTATTGGTATATAGTATGCATATACCTAATCGGACTTTAAACTGTACCTTGGGGAATTCCTAAGTTTAATTTAATATATTTGACTTTGAATATAAACCATTTATTTAAACTTTTTGTCTAGAAACTAAAAATCATTTTATTCATTCTAAAGGTGGCCCTGGCACTCCAAGTTTGAAAAAGCTATCAAATACTTACTTACTTAATTACTTATCCTTGGACCATGTAGACTCGGAGAGCGAGCATATGGCGAGTCAATTTCATCTAGATTTAAGTATTCTATAGTATTCTTCAAGTATTCTTCCAATGGACATTAGCTAACTCAGGTTGGCAGGCTGTAGAAGCATCTGTCGATTAGGTAATGATTCAAGTGTTGCTTGAATTTTGGTAAACTTGTGATGTTCTTCAGGTTTTCTGATAGATCCTGGTAAAACTTCTGACCCATGTACTCCGGCTTTGTTTCTGAGAGACTGAGTCCGTGGGAGATAGCAGATCTGTTTCTATGTATGGTGTTGTAGTTGTGGGTGGGTGCTTGAAAAATATTGTGGCTTTTAACAAGTACTATGGTTTCAAAAATGAAGATTGATGGAACTGTCAAAATGTGTAATTGTTTAAATCAAGGAATGCAGGAAGTACGTGAAGGCTTCCTGGCTATAGTTTTTATGACCTTCTTTTGCAGTTTGAAAATTCTAGTAAGGTTTTTCTTACTAGATGAGCCCCACAATATGATAGAATACCTAATGTGGCTCTCAAAGAGACCAAAGTAGGCCATTTTCAGGAAATATACATTCAAAAGGTTGACCAGGCTCCTAATTATGAAAAAGTTGGTTGACAATTTTGAAACTAGTGATCGACTTGTGCATTCCAGTTGAGGTTGCTATCTAAGGTGACTCCCAAACACTGTGATTGTGGTACCTCTTCAACTTCCTCATCGGCTATCATTAGGTTGATATAGTGAGTGAGACGGTCTCCTGGTCTGCAGTTGTGAGGTTTTGAAGTGGATGAATTTGGTCTTGGATTCGTTTATAGAAAGCCTGAGGTCGGTGAAATATTGTGACAGAATGTTGATATTGAGATATGTTGATATATGAAGTTCATCAAGACTTGAGCTAGATGTTAATATTGTATCATCTGCGAAGGTGAAAAGGTGGTTGATATCTATATGGCTGTTTAGGTCGTTGACATAAACTAAGAAGAGTATTGGGCCAAGTATTGAGCCTTGCGGTACACCCCTAGTGGCGGCACCAGTATTTGAGTAGTGCTTTGATCTCTCCGGATGAAGTTTTGTGAAGGACTGAGGTGGACTGTTTCCTTCCAGTCAGGCGATCCAGTTCAAGGCATCACCACAAACTCCCGCAGCAGCAAGCTTTTCAGTGAGGACATGCGTATCAATAGTGCATATTATGTTATAATACAATCAAACGCTTTTTATAAGTCTAGAAATTCCCATGACGGATTTTACACGGTCAATACTAATCGCGATATTTGGATCGTGATCCTGGATCACGATACGGACTGAGTGTGTAATGTCAAATATTGATGTATGATTTATGAATCACTCATCAATATTTTTTTTACTTTACACGATAAATCCGTATCGTGATCCAGGCGATCCGTATTCGCCGTGTAATCCGCCAATTTCTTTACACTTCTCATCCAAGGCATTTAAGCCTTTTGTAGCAAAATTAACCACGGCGTCAGCTTTATTTTTCCCTTTACAAACCCGAATTAATTGTTCTTTACATATCAAATTAAAGTTTAGTAAAAATTTTATAAGTCTACTAGCGTAAACTTGTTCAAATATTTTAGAAAAGTTGGAGACATTCGCAAAGGGACGCCAATTTTCTGGTAGTTTGGAAATTCCGTCTTTAAATATTGGGGAACTATTGTTTGTTTAGGTTCCTTTTTGGAAATAAACTTCCTAAAAATTATGCATTTATCAAAGAGCATAAGAGATGTAAAATACGCAAGAACGGATAAGTTTATGACTAGGCCTATGACTCCATCTTATCTTGCAGCATTTTAATTTTTAATGTTCATAATTACGGTATTGCATAAACCTCGACGGGGTCAGTTGGATTCAAACGGAAATGTACTTGGACAATTTATACTTCAGACAGTGAGATTATTAAGGGTTCTGTTATCAATGAGCTTTTCTGATTACCTACATTTGCAAAATAAACATTAAATTCCTCGGGACTCGGCTTATCAGCAGGTATAGAAACCGGTTTCTTTTACCTGCAGCTTTCTTTAATTTTCCAGGCGTATTTAGAAATATTTTCACTCTCAGTCGTTCGTAACTCCCAAGTTACTCCTGCCAATCATATTCACGATAAAAAAAAAATGAAAATGTTATGTCAAATTAACACGAAAACTAATATTATAATAGATAGTTTTGCACATACGGTAAATGAGTGCGCTAAACGCTATTTAAAATATGGAGGATTTTGGTACTTTTATTGCTTGAAGCTACAAAAACTCGTTGAAAAGTGATCAATAGTAAGCATTAGACATCATTCATACAGTTGAACTATACAGTTTAACATAAGAGACGTAAATTTGCCAATTTAAAAATAACGTTTAGCGTTTACCATTACCGTAAGATCCTCTAAAATGCCTAATAAACTACCGCAGTCACATTCATGGTATCACTGACAGTGCACTGTCAAAATGTCAAATAAGGTATTATACGAATAAACAAATAACTCTTACTACACCGGCTGGTAATAATCACGATAAATATGTTATTTTGTCAAATTGAAACTATAAACGAATATCATAAGAACTGCAGTTGCTATAAAGGCCGCACTAACTACCGCGGTCACATTCAAGATAGCACTGACAATGCAGTGTCAAATAAAATAAGCTGTTAAACTAATGAATCGAACTGATACGCCTGCTGGTCGTATTCATTATTTTTATCACTGACAATGCCCTGAAATAAGCAGGTAAACGAACGATTTGAACTCATATCACCACCGCCACGGTCATATTTATTTTAGCACTGACAATGTGCTGTCAAATAAGCTAGTAAACGAATGAATTAAATTCGTATTACACGGGCCTTCAAAATTCAATAATTTAGCACTGACAATGTGCAGTCAAATAGGGGTTTAAACAAATGATTCGAACTCATATTACATCTAGCTGTCATATATCAGCACTGTCAGTACGCTGTCAAATAACTTCATGTTGAGTTGTTTTTACTGAATCACTTAGACGAATATAAAAGGTTAGATACCTGCAGTCTGCCGAGTGATTCTGTGGTAATCTTGAAGACTACGCGTTTCGACGGATAAATCCATCATCTTCAGGTCCGCACAAAACTTAAAAAATTCAACACATTCTTGATGGTCACGTCAAAGTTTTAAAAAACAAACACAAAACGAACAAAGACTACATTTAACAAAAGTTCACATGTAGGCCTACTTTAAAACATTTACAACTTGATACGCGCATGTCGTGTGCCGAGTCTCGACTGGAGGTTGGCGGGTGCTATCAGTTAAACTTTGACCTCAGCTACACCTATTGACGCTGTTGCTCCCTGTCCACTTTAATCATTGTTTCAAACAATATGTTTAACTGGAGTGTACTACGGTCATTTAATAAATCATTTGGGCGGGTTTTTGTGGCTTTATATATTTCATATTGCTCCAGAGCTGTCATGGTCCGTCCTTTATTACAGATATGCAAAGGTTTAAGATTTGTTTCTAGGTTGGTATAATTATGGTTGGAGGCTACAAGGTGTTCAGCAAAATTGGACTTTTGTACATTGACAGGTCTGGGGAGGTGTTCTTTAAACCTCTTCTCGAAGGAACGCCCAGTTTGGCCGATATAAAACTTATTGCAATCATTGCAAGTTAATTCATAAACTCCTGTTTTTTTGGTCGGATCGATTTTATTTTGATTTTTGTTTAATAATTCGCTCAAGGAACTTGGGCCAAGAAACTTGAGCGAATTATTAAAAATGAAATCAAATTAGTGAACAGTCATAGTCTGAAAAATAGTTTAGAATTAATAGAGAATATAAAGAATACAAACTTGAACCCAAGACACAGTTTGGCTTCATTAGATATTACAAACCTGTATACGAATGTACCCGTTAAGGAAACTCTAGAAATTTTAATGGATAATTTAAAGCAGCATTCTAGCATGAACAAAAATGAACGTAATGAACTAAAGGTTTTGTTAGAAATTGTATTGAAACAAAACTATTTTAATTTTAACAATGAGTTTTACATTCAAAGTGAGGGGCTAGCCATGGGCTCACCTTTGTCAGGTATTTTAGCAGAAATTTTCCTCAACGATTTTGAAAACAAACACATATGGACAGAAAATAATCGTTACAGAAACAAAATTGCATTTTACTATAGATATGTCGATGACATTGTTATTTTATACAATGGAAACCACAGGCAGATTCAGTTGTTCAGCAATTTTATTAATAACATACATCCAAAGCTGAAATTTACATTGGAACTGGAACAAAGCAACAGCCTCAACTTTCTTGATCTTACACTGATGAAAACCAACAGCAGCTTCTCTTTCAAAATTTACAGGAAACCCACGGCAACAGATACAACAATAAACGCTACATCCCACCACCCAATGGCTCAAAAGCTAGCTGCTTACAACAGCTTTGTTAATCGTTTATTAACCGTACCACTTAGCCCAGCAGATATGCAAAGGTTTAAGATTTGTTTCTAGGTTGGTATAATTATGGTTGGAGGCTACAAGGTGTTCAGCAAAATTGGACTTTTGTACATTGACAGGTCTGGGGAGGTGTTCTTTAAACCTCTTCTCGAAGGAACGCCCAGTTTGGCCGATATAAAACTTATTGCAATCATTGCAAGTTAATTCATAAACTCCTGTTTTTTTGGTCGGATCGATTTTATTTTGATTTTTGTTTAATAATTCGCTCAAGGAACTTGGGCCAAGAAACTTGAGCGAATTATTAAAAATGAAATCAAATTAGTGAACAGTCATAGTCTGAAAAATAGTTTAGAATTAATAGAGAATATAAAGAATACAAACTTGAACCCAAGACACAGTTTGGCTTCATTAGATATTACAAACCTGTATACGAATGTACCCGTTAAGGAAACTCTAGAAATTTTAATGGATAATTTAAAGCAGCATTCTAGCATGAACAAAAATGAACGTAATGAACTAAAGGTTTTGTTAGACATTGTATTGAAACAAAACTATTTTAATTTTAACAATGAGTTTTACATTCAAAGTGAGGGGCTAGCCATGGGCTCACCTTTGTCAGGTATTTTAGCAGAAATTTTCCTCAACGATTTTGAAAACAAACACATATGGACAGAAAATAATCGTTACAGAAACAAAATTGCATTTTACTATAGATATGTCGATGACATTGTTATTTTATACAATGGAAACCACAGGCAGATTCAGTTGTTCAGCAATTTTATTAATAACATACATCCAAAGCTGAAATTTACATTGGAACTGGAACAAAGCAACAGCCTCAACTTTCTTGATCTTACACTGATGAAAACCAACAGCAGCTTCTCTTTCAAAATTTACAGGAAACCCACGGCAACAGATACAACAATAAACGCTACATCCCACCACCCAATGGCTCAAAAGCTAGCTGCTTACAACAACTTTGTTAATCGTTTATTAACCGTACCACTTAGCCCAGAAGATTATAACACTGAGAAAAACATACTGAAACACATAGCAGTATCCAATGGTTACAGCCCTGAAATTATTGATAGTCTGATAAGGAAACATCGCAAGAAATTATATGTTAATAATATTACTAACAACCATAAAGAAATCCCGGAATATATATCTACAGAGTTTGGCGAGAAATTACCTTTGACCCTAAAAAATGAAATGAAAAAACATGGCAAAATTGTAGCTTTCAAAACATCAAACAAATTAGAGAAACTTTTAAACAAAAATCAAAATAAAATCGATCCGACCAAAAAAACAGGAGTTTATGAATTAACTTGCAATGATTGCAATAAGTTTTATATCGACCAAACTGGGCGTTCCTTCGAGAAGAGGTTTAAAGAACACCTCCCCAGACCTGTCAATGTACAAAAGTCCAATTTTGCTGAACACCTTGTAGCCTCCAACCATAATTACACCAACCTAGAAACAAATCTTAAACCTTTGCATATCTGTAATAAAGGACGGACCATGACAGCTCTGGAGCAATATGAAATATATAAAGCCACAAAAACCCGCCCAAATGATTTATTAAATGACCGTAGTACACTCCAGTTAAACATATTGTTTGAAACAATGATTAAAGTGGACAGGGAGCAACAGCGTCAATAGGTGTAGCTGAGGTCAAAGTTCAACTGATAGCACCCGCCAACCTCCAGTCGAGACTCGGCACACGACATGCGCGTATCAAGTTGTAAATGTTTTAAAGTAGGCCTATATGTGAACTTTTGTTAAATGTAGTCTTTGTTCGTTTTGTGTTTGTTTTTTAAAACTTTGACGTGACCATCAAGAATGTGTTGAATTTTTTAAGTTTTGTGCGGACCTGAAGATGATGGATTTATCCGTCGAAACGCGTAGTCTTCAAGATTACCACAGAATCACTCGGCAGACTGCAGGTATCTAACCTTTTATATTCGTCTAAGTGATTCAGTAAAAACAACTCAACATGAAGTTGTCAGCCAGCCAGGCAAAAGTTGTTTACAAGTACAAAAACTTAAAATTAAAAGTTTTGAAAACTGCACAAAACATCAAATTCAACAATGAATGTATTAAAAATAATGTAACCCCCAAATATATAATTGTTAAGATAAATAATAAATCAATAGCAGCCAGAAAGGCTAAAATTGCTGCTGAGTCAGCCTGGTTGAAACAGGAAGTCAAGCAACAACACAGGAAAAAATCAATGTTGAATAAATTACTTTTGAATTCACATATTGAATTGTTAAATGTTATTCACCCAGCTCAGTTAACAAATGTATTGGCAAACATAGAACCACAGATAACCAAAGAAATAGAAATTAAAAAGAGAAATTTAAAGAAGAAAATATCTGCCTTGTTAAATAATAAACATAGTTATGATATTGCAAAAATAAATCACAAGTTTTATCCTAGGACTATTAATCTAACTACAGTTGTATTTGATAATGACGAGATGGCTTTGCTAAACAAAGGTTTAAAATACAATTTTTGCAATAGAGGACCTAAAAGCATGTTTAATGAGGTCATTAACGCTGAAGCAGCAATTCAAACTATTAGTGATCCTAATGAACAAAATACTGCTCGAGTCATGATTAATAACAAACTGAAACGATTGTTGAAATATCCCAGAAAGTATAATAACCACACTAATGAACTTAAAACTCTAAAGCAAATCCAGGAAAAAGTAGTTAGCAACAGCTTGTACATAACTAAAGCAGACAAAGGAAATAGTATAGTGATAATGAATTTGACAGATTACACTCAAAAAGTTCTAGAATTTATAAACAAAAACAACATTGAAAAGTTGTCAAAAGATCCGACTATCGCATACACTAAAGAAATCAATAAGGCTATATCAAATTGTAAATATTTACTAACAGAACATGAGATTAGGTATTTGAAACAAATCAACCCACAAGCTCCACCATTAAGAGGACTACCTAAACTCCATAAGGACAACAAACCCATAAGACCATTGGTTAATTACATGCCAGCCCCAGCATATAAATTGGCCAAGAAACTTGAGCGAATTATTAAAAATGAAATCAAATTAGTGAACAGTCATAGTCTGAAAAATAGTTTAGAATTAATAGAGAATATAAAGAATACAAACTTGAACCCAAGACACAGTTTGGCTTCATTAGATATTACAAACCTGTATACGAATGTACCCGTTAAGGAAACTCTAGAAATTTTAATGGATAATTGAAGCAGCATTCTAGCATGAACAAAAATGAACGTAATGAACTAAAGGTTTTGTTAGAAATTGTATTGAAACAAAACTATTTTAATTTTAACAATGAGTTTTACATTCAAAGTGAGGGGCTAGCCATGGGCTCACCTTTGTCAGGTATTTTAGCAGAAATTTTCCTCAACGATTTTGAAAACAAACACATATGGACAGAAAATAATCGTTACAGAAACAAAATTGCATTTTACTATAGATATGTCGATGACATTGTTATTTTATACAATGGAAACCACAGGCAGATTCAGTTGTTCAGCAATTTTATTAATAACATACATCCAAAGCTGAAATTTACATTGGAACTGGAACAAAGCAACAGCCTCAACTTTCTTGATCTTACACTGATGAAAACCAACAGCAGCTTCTCTTTCAAAATTTACAGGAAACCCACGGCAACAGATACAACAATAAACGCTACATCCCACCACCCAATGGCTCAAAAGCTAGCTGCTTACAACAGCTTTGTTAATCGTTTATTAACCGTACCACTTAGCCCAGAAGATTATAACACTGAGAAAAACATACTGAAACACATAGCAGTATCCAATGGTTTCAGCCCTGAAATTATTGATAGTCTGATAAGGAAACATCGCAAGAAATTATATGTTAATAATATTACTAACAACCATAAAGAAATCCCGGAATATATATCTACAGAGTTTGGCGAGAAATTACCTTTGACCCTAAAAAATGAAATGAAAAAACATGGCAAAATTGTAGCTTTCAAAACATCAAACAAATTAGAGAAACTTTTAAACAAAAATCGAAATAAAATCGATCCGACCAAAAAAACAGGAGTTTATGAATTAACTTGCAATGATTGCAATAAGTTTTATATCGGCCAAACTGGGCGTTCCTTCGAGAAGAGGTTTAAAGAACACCTCCCCAGACCTGTCAATGTACAAAAGTCCAATTTTGCTGAACACCTTGTAGCCTCCAACCATAATTACACCAACCTAGAAACAAATCTTAAACCTTTGCATATCTGTAATAAAGGACGGACCATGACAGCTCTGGAGCAATATGAAATATATAAAGCCACAAAAACCCGCCCAAATGATTTATTAAATGACCGTAGTACACTCCAGTTAAACATATTGTTTGAAACAATGATTAAAGTGGACAGGGAGCAACAGCGTCAATAGGTGTAGCTGAGGTCAAAGTTCAACTGATAGCACCCGCCAACCTCCAGTCGAGACTCGGCACACGACATGTGCGTATCAAGTTGTAAAAATGTTTTAAAGTAGGCCTACATGTGAACTTTTGTTAAATGTAGTCTTTGTTCGTTTTGTGTTTGTTTTTTAAAACTTTGACGTGACCATCAAGAATGTGTTGAATTTTTAAGTTTTGTGCGGACCTGAAGATGATGGATTTATCCGTCGAAACGCGTAGTCTTCAAGATTACCACAGAATCACTCGGCAGACTGCAGGTATCTAACCTTTTATATGCTGTCAAATAAGCTGGTAAACTACTGAATTAAACTGACATTACACCTTAAATTTAGACCAAATTCAATTTTCCTGGGATTGAGGCTGTTTCTAAACTTATTTTTGGGCCAAAACACTCTTAAATGAAAAGTTTAAGCCTAATCTACCCGCTAAATTTCGAGATCGATGAACACACATCCCTTCAGACCTTGCTCGTATACTATAGTATAAGATTACTTTTTGCCTAACAGTATAAAAAATAAGCCTGACAAAAATCCTTCTAAAGGCCATTTCACACCGCCTACCGCTACCGGCTACCGCTACCGGCGCGGTAGCGGACGTTTCCGTGAGCCATTTCACACCAAAACTACCGCGTCTGCGCGGGAGGCGGGAGTTTCTGGTGGCGCGAGACGGTTGCAGTCGTCAGGCTGGCGTTCTGCGCATGCGCGAGCCAAAACTACCGCGCCGGTAGCGGTACAAAATCGCTCGAGGAGCGGTACTGGCGGTACTACCGGCACTACCGCGGGCGTGCGGTAGTCCGGTATGAACTGTCCCATATGATAACACGGTGAGCGATCTTTAAAAAGTACCGCCAGCGGTAGCGGTAGCCGGTAGCTGTAGGCGGTGTGAAATGGCCTTAAAAGTCACTTTTACAATACCTTTGAGTCAACTGCTTCTAACTCTGTATCAGAATTCCGAGCTACGGCATTTGGGCGCTGAATATCTTAATGTGTGAATTTTTTCTTTTGTTCTAAAGGTTCTTAAAAGCCTGTGTAGATTCTATATTTTACAATAAATCAAACTGTCAAACATACCACTAATTCCAAGCCACCACTAATTCTCTAAAATATTCTAAAATAACAAAATAGGCCTAACAGCCACAATCACAATTACCCTCACTCAAGCGAATGCAGGATAGCCTCGGCGCTGTGGAGATCACCCCTTATTAACACGTAACTTTAATTTTAAAATAACTTCTATTAAAACGTAACTTTAATTTTAAAATAAGTTCCCTATTGGTCGATTGTTATTTTCCATTATAACATATTCACACACCGACTCTTCGTCATCTGGGGTAATCTTGAAGGATTACTTAAACAAGAACAATATACTTTTTTAAGCTTTTCTTTTCCATCGAGGGGTGTTTGATTTATACACCATTAGGTCATTCTCTTTAAAATTAATCTAATTTTATTTTTTTCCCGTATTATTCTAATATTAACCACCTGCAGCCAGATAGGCTACTACAGTTTTCCGACTACCGACTCCCGAGGCGGCAACACGTTGCCGCGCCGCCCGGCTCCAGGAAAGCCGCTGCCGCGCATCCCCTTGCGCTTGTTTGTTTTCCAGTTTTGACCGCGGTGCGGGATTATTGGGGGCATCACCACGCGTGCCTGCCCCTGGAGGCTTTGTCCCCCGGTTCGCGGACCCGGACCCTCTCGCCGATACCGGGAACTGGCGGCGGAGCGGGCGGCTGCTGGTACGACACGACCACTTTTGATGCAGTACCGGTGCGACAACTGGCGTGGAGGAAAAATACACTTAAACCCGGTCTGTGCCTAATGAGGGGAGGGTTTATTTCTTCCCTCGTAATTCCTTCCCTCTTATTTCGCACTGTTTATTTCTTCCCTCCACTAAAATTATAAGTGTATATTACTTCCCTCTACAAGGCAACTGTTTATTTCTTCCCTCTGGTACACTCCAAACTAAAAACGTAGACTTAGTCTAGAGAAAACTCAGGGACAAAATTACAGAGGGAACAAATAAACACTCTAAAATATAATTCACTAAACAGTTTGTTTATTTCTTCCCTCTGGGAGCCAAGTGTATATTTGTTCCCTCTGAGCGGCGAGTGTATATTTCTTCCCTCTGGCACAGTCAGCGCACCAAACAATAGACCTCGAGCCGGCCACGACGGTGTCTGCCGCCGCCACCGCTCCTCACCCTGGCCGCTATGGACAGTTTAAATGAACAGCTTAAAAAGCCTCTACTTTGTGGTAATTCACGCATATACAATACGGCTAGTTATAATCCATTTATGTACACTAAGAAACTGGTTACGATCCACTAATGTGTCTGTTAAAAATAAATAAATATATAAGCATTTAACTGTACTTTTCGACGTTATCTCGACATTCATTAACTTCTGTCCCAATTTTTTAAAACAGTTTTTTCCCATTTCCTCCTTTAAAATTACAGTAGAAATAATACCTGTAAAGCCGCGTCCGCACTGGCCGAACATGTTCGCCGAACAAAGTTCTTCCAAAGTTTTGTTTGTTCGTTGCTAACCTTTTAGAATGTAAATCATATGGCCGGTAATTGTTCGTTAGGAATGATTGTTGATTTTTAATGTTCGCCGAACACGTTCGCCACGAATGTTCGGCCAGTGCGGACGCGGCTTAATAGGCCTAATAAAAATAACTAGAAACTACTATTTATATGCCAGAAGTGTCAACAGTATGATTATAAAAAGGAGAACAGACTTCTCACAAATATTTGCAAACAGTTTGAACTTATATAGTCTTCCGTAAAAAAAATCGACAGCCCGAATATTTTGAGGGCTGTAGAACATATCCTCAATGTCGATTGTAAAGTTGTATAAAATGCGACAAATATACGAATTATTACTTAAGCCAACACATAAATAATTGGGTTCGGTAGCGTTACAATATAATTTTAACAGGATTTGGTACACTTTAATATTTTCTATAGGCCTACACACAAGTAAAATCAGATAACCCACTTGAAATTACTTCCATTGATACACAAAGTTGTAGATCATGTGGCAAATATGCGAATTATTATTTAATCTAACACATAAATCATTCAGTTCACAATAAAATTTTGACAGCATTTGGTACACTTTCATAATACATACAGTTAAAATCAGAGAACTCATTTAAAATTACAATGGACAAAGAAATTATTCAAAGCCAGGAAAATTTGGCTTAACAGTGGAATTCAGTCCAGTGCACAATTCTGCGGGATTAGTAAAAAAGTCCTCTCTTTTTAAGCGAATAAAATGTTCAGTTGCCGCGTCCGTACTGGCCGATTTGTGGCGCGAACACAAAAAAAACAACAAACATTTCTAACGAACGACTTAAAAATTGTTCCTATGGAGTACAAATAAAATAAATAGATTTGCTAAACAACTGACGGACTGACAACAGCTATCAAAGTCTCACTCACGTTTTCAATTAGAGACACGTGGTTACAGTATTGAGTAGCCTACGCTTATATGCGTGTGTGGAAACAAACGGAAAATAAGAATAAGGCAATATAACTTTTAAAAATTTTTCCAAAACAAAAGACATGTCAATAATGTTGTAAGACCCAACCCACACAATATATTAATACAGATACTTAAGTTTGCATTATGTTATTATTCATTTTATTAACTCTTGGAAGTAGTAAACAACTAGATGGCTTAAAATTATTTCACTCCTTACTGTACAAAGGGGTAGGCTATTTATTGGGATGCGTTTTTTATTTATTTCAACCTTATTTCAGAGTTAGTTTCTGTGCGTTAGTATTATTAACATACACTTTGCACCGAACTGTTTGCTATGTTTCTTTTGAAATTTGTCAACTTTTGCCGCCAAGGTGAGCATTTATTGATATATTGTTTTTTATGCCATGAAGCCAAATAAATAAATAAATAAATAAAAAATCCATTTTCTTTTGGACTGGATGTATCTATTTTAATCATCATGAGAACTTCCATAAACTATATATTAATAGGCAAGCATGTTTCATTTCCTCCTTTTTTTCTCAGCTTGTGTGCATAGAAGGAGAAATTCGCGCATTCCGCGATGAAAGGTACTTAGTTGCCTGTAGAGGAGCAGAATCCCATTAATTCACATCGGCTTCCAGGGCTGAGCCGGGGCGCGTAATTACAAACCCTATACGGATTCAGACAGTGTCTGACTTCGTAGCGGGATTGTAGTGGCTCGAGCGGCGCGTCCTTCCAACTACTACAAATCCTATACGAAGTCAGACGTGGCTATGGCCCGCACGCCAATCGCACAGTTGCAGGGCTCAACGTGAAAACTTTTATCTCCACTGCTTCCGCTGGATCATCAGTTTGATGTTCACTCTCT
Source organism: Neoaliturus tenellus (assembly GCA_030545055.2). Lineage (NCBI taxonomy): Eukaryota > Metazoa > Arthropoda > Insecta > Hemiptera > Cicadellidae > Neoaliturus > Neoaliturus tenellus. Next base: position 210,100,174 of record CM061531.1, read on the forward strand.
CATGATGTACATGATATTGTTGCTTTATGTTTCCATGTTTGTGTACCTATAGTGAATATGAACGAAGAACATCTTCGTAATTTTTTGCACAACGTAGGCTATGCATTGAATCTCAGTTGTGTGAGTTAAATTCTCAAGATGAAGGGGCATTGAAATTACCCATAAAAGTTTTTCAACAGAGGAAAAAAAGATTTGTGATAACTCTTAAGCTGTTGATGGACTCGTAGGTGACAGACCTAATGCTGAAAATCAAGGTGAAAACATCCAAGAGTCCACAAATAGCTTAAGAGCGGAGCTCAATCGCACTGTTGACTTAATAGAATTTTGTCCAATAAAAGATGTAAAAGCACCAGCTAAAGCCACGAGTTTTTTAAGAGAAAAACTTATGATACTGAAAACTAAAAAAATACGAGTACAGCCTCTGCTTCGATATGTCGAAGAAAAACGGGGAATTACAAAAGTAGGCGAAAGAATTCAATCTGGTAGGCCAGCCAAATGGAAGAAGTACAAGGTGTGCGGTTGTTAAACATAACAAAAGAAAACTACAACACAATTTGGCCGAAAGTGCGAGGAACAATTTACTAAATGCTAAAACCCACTAGAGTTCTACTTTTATTTTTGACGGTAATCAATATTTATATTTGTCTACTCATTTCACTATTTAAGTGTTTTTCACAAAACATTTTAGATCCCAAAAAAATTATGTACAACACCCTCCAGTTTGTTTAAATATAGATATGCCTTGAAATATCTGTTCAAAATTAATTTTATTTGTAGATTTTACTAGACTAAAAATCAATGTCACAATCAGGTAATGTTCACATCGGTATCTAATAATGGGTTTCATTGTTCAAGAGAGAGATTTTGGTTTGTTATATACTTACAATATAGTAAAACCATAAAATATTGTTTTTTCTTTATTTTAAACTTTTTAATTGTATTGTGTGAAATTATCAATAAGTAAACTTTTCAAATAACGAAAGCATTGACTAAGTCTTTTTATGTTCGATTGCTGATGAAAAAAGTAATAGTCTATAGGTATTGTAAACCATAGACGCATACAGTAATGCAATTATACTATCTTAATGCATTATTGTGCGAATAGTTTCAATAAAGTTGAATTGTAATTTTGAAGTTTTAAGTTCCATTATATATCACATAAAAATACTGAATGTCCTGTTAATCATTGCCTATATGCCTTTACTTAGAATTTTAGAAGAAAAAAAATCATTTACTAAATTAAACAAGAAATACTTTTAATTTATATCATATTTTTACATTTTACATCAGTGGTAGGCTTCATACAATTTCGCAGTAGTTAACAACAGAAGAGCACACAACAGCGTCACCATGTTGATGTGTCTGAACCCGTATAGGGTTTGTAGTAGTTGGGTAGGCGCGCCGCTCGAGCCACTACAATCAGGCTACGAAGTCAGACACTGTCTGAATCGGTATAGGGTTTGTAATTATGCAGCCGGCGTCTATGATATCTAACGGGCCTGTATACTTCCCCCACCACCAAAGTCACGTGACTAAATGAGGCCGATCTGCAGCACAAGTTTCCATAAGATAACATTGTGAAAACTTGACATCCCTCACTTATTTTACATCTCTTAGGAATTAGATAATAGGTTATTAGACAAGACTTTTATGTTCTAATTTAAATAAAATAAGAAACAAAAATTATATCATAACTGCAAAATTCAAAAATATTCTTAGAAATTTATTTAGATATAAGGTGAAAAATTGTATTCAATTTATAGTTTTGTTTATACTTAGCAGCTGTTGACATAAAATTATATTTAATTGCTAATGATGATTTTTTAGAAGGTGAAATATAAAATTTAACTTGTTTTTAACGAAAATAAAAAGACTAATCGGCAATCTACAAATTTAATACGTTTATTCCATGTCTTATTCCCAGAAATATCTTTGGAAACATCAGAAGAAAACTCTTTACAAAATAGACAATACGCCCTACAGTGGTATACATTGAAATTTTTGTTTTACCTAAAGAATGTGTTTTAAGTTTTGCAAAGCATAACGTTATTAGTATCGTTCAATTTGTAATTTAATGACGATTAGAATGATATGCAACACTTAAGACTTCATTGAATTACATTTAAAAGTACACGCAAAAACTATAGCGAAGTCAGGCTATTGCAATGCTTTTAAATGGACCCCATCCAGTCCAAACATGTATGCATGCATGCAGGCCCGTTATTTTTCGTAGGCCCCGGCTGAGCCCTAGAAGCTTTCAAAGTTTCAATGTTGACCGAATCATTAGACAGCTGTTGGTAATAACAATTGCTAGCAAGTCAGGAAGAACAGATGTTTCCGTAATAAAACATTTTAAACCAATTGGTTTATGATCAACTGAACTATTGATTGAATTTCGACCAGTGGGCGATCCCTAGTTATTTTAATTACGTCATAAAAACCTCTTTTTATTGTTAATAGGAATACGCTCCGATGTCCGTCCCGTACGAGAATTTTTACTCACTTTTTAAGTTATTAGGTGACGCTTTTTATGATTCTTTTTTTTTTGAGGGAGAGGTGAGAAAAATGCATTACGCACACAGGTGGCAAGCCTGTTGTTTGGGGCTCCCCTAAAAACGGGTTTACCCACTAAAAAACCTCCTCTATTCTTTAGTATTCTAACCTGGAATTGTTTATCACATTACGTCAGGCTAGGCCTAAATTTGGCTAACGTCGGTGGGGCTCACTCCTTATCCAGCCACTCGATCAAGGGATCTGGACCACTTCGCGGTCCAGATCGGGTTTCTTTTCCAGGAGGATGCCCCGGACGAACTGTGATAAACAATCCCAGTTGCCCTCATCCTCCAAGATCTTTTGGCAGACCGAGTCCACCGAAAATGCACCAAAAATTTGTGTGGCCTTCAGGCGGGACCCTTCCCAACGGGGGCAGCGGAAGAAAGTGTGTTCCGCATCGTCGGGAACGCCCGGGCAATAAATGCAGTCCGGTGAACCGGTCTTGCCCATCCGGTTCAGGTACGACAGAAAATAGCCGTGAATTGTCAAGAATTGGCCGCCGTTCCACCCATGGTTGGACGTGCTTAATGAGTCGCGCAGTCCATCGTCCTCGGGTGTCGTGCTCCCAGCTGTGTTGCCACTGCTGGAAGGTTCGGGAGCGCTCTTCTGTTCTTGCCGTGTCCTTGCCAATCTCGCCTTGTCTCTGATAAATTGCCTTCCTCTCTCCTGCCAAGAGCTTGACAGGGATAATTCCGGCGACCACCAGGACGGCAGGCTCGGACACTGTCCAGTAGGCGGAACACACCCCGACCGCCGCTCGACTTTGAACTCGGACGAGTCGCAACCTGTACTACCCTTTATCGAGAGCGTCTGCCCACACCTCTGCTCCATAAAGAAGCACGAACTGAACCGCGGACATCAACAGACGTCTTCTGCTGGATCGTGGAACCCCGACATTGGCCATCAGCCTACTAAGGTAAGAGACTACCTTAGCGGCCTTGTCCGCTGTACGGAAGATCTGATCCCTCCAGCTTAACTTGGTGTCCACCATAATCCCGAAGTACTTAGCAGCACGAGTTGATTGGACCTCCTCCCTTCCCACTCGGAACAGAACGACGGTATCTATCCTATTCTTCGTAAGGATTACAATCTCCTTCTTACGGAGAGCAAGCGAGAGACCGTGATCGGACATCCATGTGTTGACCACACGCATGACTTGGTTCAACTTTAGTTGGGCCAGCTCAACGTTGCGTGCGACAATGAGAGCTGCGACGTCATCGGCGTACCCAACCAAAGTGGTTTCCTCAGGCATCTCCGACCTCAGGAGGCTGTCATAGGCAACGTTACAGAGATCCTGGCCGAGTATTGAATCTTGCGCGGCACCAGAAGTGACTTCCATCGTCCACGTTCTGTCCCTTGTGTCGTAAATAAGGCTTTGAGAGCGGAGATAATCCTCGATGAGTCGCAACAGATATGCAGGAACGCGAAAGGTGTTGCGAAGCGCATCCAACATATCGACCCACCTCGCCGAGTTAAAGGTATTCTTGACATAAGCGTAACAAGAAGCACTACTCAGCGAGGGAAATGGTTGTGGCTCTCGGCTCTCTTCACAGCTCTCCATGGACTTCGGTGATAGCGTCAATCGTTGACCGTCCCTTTCTGAAGCCATACTGACGGATCAGCTTCTCGAACAGCTTCCCAGCCGTGTCCAACGTGTAGAAAGGCCTGTGGGACGACGACAGCTCGGGATCACCTTTGCCCTTGCTGATCAGTACAAGTCTTGCTGTTTTCCATAGGGAGCCGGAAACATCCCTTCTACCAAACAGGCGTTGTACATTCTCAACAACAAGTCAGCATTAATTGAAAATACTTTCTTTAAAGCCTCGCTGGGAATCCCATCCGGGTCAGGAGCCTTGTTGCTCTTTAGGGAGAGAACGGAGGTTTCCATCTCCGCGAATGTGAAGAGTGGAACGTCATCTAACCGTCCAAAGTCAACCGGCGTAGGCCTACATCCTAGGCCTAGCCTACAAATAAATAAATACAAAGAATGATTTTAGCTAAGACCTCAAAACAAACAAGTAACTTAATAATAATTATGCTTACAATATTAAAGGTAAATAGATTGTAGAGCGAAAAAAACAATACAATTGAAAATCCATGATTGCAAATTAATAAAAATCAAGTAAAGTAAGTATTGTAGAATTACGCTTACTTAACACTTAATGCATATTTTGTTACCTGAGACATAGGCTACAATGGCACAACACATTCTAATTAGTTGTTCAATTTAAATCTTTCTCCCAAATAGATATTATTTGTATCCCATAAATTAGTTAATCGCATAATTCCGTACGACAGCAATTCATTCCACATCAACATGCTTATCTTTTGGTATAATATATAACTTCAACAAGTAAACATCAGCGGTGATCTATTTAATTTAAAAGATAGGTCTGTCAAAATATCAATTAAATTTTATTTAAAAAACGTAACATAACAGCGAGCAGATATAAACAATAAAAGGTTATGTTGTTTTCAGCTCAGCATACACATCGACAACTCAGCTGCGATGGGGATATAAACTGATCATAGCAACTTCAATACATTGGTCAAATCATGTAGCCTAAACAACTAAAGTTCTGTCAAAAATTCCGGAAAATAAGCTTTTTTAATACTTGAAAATAATTGCTCGATTATAGTTTATTACCTAGTTTAAAATACTTAAAATCTAACCTGAGAATTTCATTGAAATCAAATTAGTAATAAAAAAGCCTTTTGGGGGTCTAAAATTCGCCTAAGTGAAATTTAAAGTCGATCGTATAGAATTTTTATACTCTATGTTCCATAGAGTAGGTAAAAATTCAATTAGTCCATAAAAATATAGATTTGTATATTTTTTTTACATATTTTTAAAATAACAAATTGTATTTTGTGTATTATATCACGGTAGGCAAGAAATAGTTTTACTATATAGTACCTATTCTATGCCTAACGCATGGACATTTGTTAAAAACAAACAACTTAAGCACCACTGAAGAAATTATGAGGGAAGTAGTATACACACTCAAACAGATTTTAATGCAATTCTTATGGGAAATTTTATTGCTACTCACTAGTTTAGTAATGCGCAGAATGACTTCAATAACAAACTGTGTATGAAGCGAACAAGCTCGTCGTGGGTGGGGCTGAGTGAGCGGGGCGAATTAACTCGTCTTATAGAGGAATTAACGAACTAACCAACCTTTTTTTAGCTTGACCTTTCAGTGGATCATATCCAGTTACCTAGTGTTCATATATTGATAGCTAGCCAACCTGTCTATTACCACAAAGAAAATCCGTTACCGTCGGTTCGGGAAGGAGCGAGCGGTGGCGGCGGCAGACACCGTCGTGGCCGGCTCGAGGTCTATTGTTTGGTGCGCTGACTGTGCCAGAGGGAAGAAATATACACTCGCCGCTCAGAGGGAACAAATATACACTTGGCTCCCAGAGGGAAGAAATAAACAAACTGTTTAGTGAATTATATTTTAGAGTGTTTATTTGTTCACTCTGTAATTTTGTCCCTGAGTTTTCTCTAGACTAAGTGTACGTTTTTAGTTTGGAGTGTTCCAGAGGGAAGAAATAAACAGTTGCCTTGTAGAGGGAAGTAATATACACTTATAATTTAAGTGGAGGGAAGAAATAAACAGAGCGAAATAAGAGGGAAGGAATTACGAGGGAACAAATATACACACCCCTAATGAGTAATCCCCCACTGACAAAACTTTTTGCGCGTTAATATATCTCGCCCTCTCACAAAAATAAATTCAGTGCATAGTTGTAAAGTTTGTTTTTCTTACGTCCGTCCGAGAAAGCAGTTGTTTACGCACTCGATACGCGTCTCAAAACAATTGATGGCCGTATTAATTTTTTTGCCCACGCCAGGTTTACTTTGCGCACTCCAGTATTTAAAAGTTAGCCAGTATTAGCCGTTGCATAAGCCACTAAGGAAACGTTGTTTAGTCAGAAATTAAGTTGGCAATACTGGATATAAACATCTGACTATTGTCCTTGTCGTCTTTTCGAGGCGCCGAATTCTACCCCCAGGAAAAGTATCCCCATGAAAAACACTACGTCATTTTGACGTCACAGGTATAGTTTTTCATACTCTACTTCGATCGATGGTTATGCGGTTTTATAATTTATTTCTATAATGAACAATTAAAGCCATTTTTTGTAAGTTTACTAGGGGTCAAAAACTACCCCCGGAATTCCACCCCCGGAATATTACCCCCAGCAAAACTACCCCCGGAATTCTACCCCCGGAATACTACCACCAACAATTTAAATTTTTAATTTTAAATTTAATTTTTACCATAAACATCTGATTAATTTTAACTATTATTCAATCATAGTAGTACTGTATTTCCCATGGTAACCTCGTGGGCAAAAACCTATCCTTAAATGAATCGCTAACTGCAGAAAGGCAACAAGTCCATCTTCTTACAATTTTCGTTTTTTTTAATGAAAACTGTTGTCATACACTGGACGCATCGTTTACCACAAAAAGGACACTTGTCCGCATGAAAGCAATGGCTTTGGCAGCGCCTTAAATTTTCTGTGTACTGCAGTTAGGGAACTAGTCCATGTTGGTAAATACTGTTTACTGCAAATAGGGAACATGTCCTGGACTAGGTCCCTATCTGCAGTATACAGAAAATGGAAGGCGCTGTGAATGTTATTGCTGTCATGCGAACAAGTGTCCTTTTTGTGGTTAATGATGCGTCCAGAGTATGACAACAGTTTACATTAAAAAAAAAAAAAAATTTCTGAGTTTGCCCTGGTAAGTAGTTTGTGGACTATTCTATCTTTGTGGTTTTGTTTGGCACTTTGCTTGGCAGCGGATCCATTAATCATCAAGCTGTCTTTAAATTGACATCTTTGATAAGTTTTACTGGACTTTTTAATGTTTTTACAAAATGAGTAGTTCTGATGAGGAGGAAAATGGTGGGAAAAGAAGGAAAGGTGTTCACAATACAGGCTTTTACAGAAGAAATGTAATTAAAAAAGCCAAAACATCAGAGAAAGAACACATTAACTGGGTTGGAAAAACTATACCAGCTAAAAAACAAATGGTATTTTGGAACCAAATCACCTCATGGCCAATAACCACAGCCAATCATGATGAAAACTTTGATGACTGAAACATGTTATTTTTTCAAGTCTAATAATTTTTTACAGTTTTATATGTAACCTTTACTATGTTAAAAATGTTGTATTACAAATATTTTTGATTTAAAACGACTTAACATTATTTTTTCCCCAAAACACATTGAATTATTTTTGTTTACTGCAGAAAGGAAACATGACCAAGTAAAAAAAAACAAAAAAAAAACACCCTTTTCTGATGGGAGGTAAAAGACTTTTATACTCAGAATGTTTATAAACGTATGTGGTATAATGAAAATAAAATATTTGGAAACAATAAATACAGGTTATTTATGTACTACACAGTTTTTTGTGTCTCCTGTAAAATTTAGAAAAGTGGACTAGTTGCCTTCTGCAGTTAGCGAAGACTGTACAATCACACTAGCCTCCTTCTAAACAGATTCCCAATCTAAAACTTTGTCAAGATATTACGAAATGAGACGCATTTATTACATCTCTAACGTTAAAATTGGCCAAGAAATTAATAGTGGAGTTGGGTTACATATGAGGAAGCTTCTCGTATTATTCACACAGAAGTATGTCTATGACCTAGGCAAAATGGTGCCAAAAGTCGGACAAGAATTTCAAATGAGAAAACTTAAATTAGTATATGAAACTTTAAAAAAGAAAGCCCTCACTGACTCGCTCATAATTAATTTTACAACTTTCCAAGTAGGTAGAAGGCTGAGTTTTGGTACACTGATTCTGTAGGCTTTATATAAAATTAATAAGTAGTTTTATATACATCCCTGCATGGAGTTCCACCCCACACGTCTTCAAAGTTACCACGTTATTCTAAAACAGATATTATGGAAGCAACATTTTTGTATTGAAACTTGTGATCACATTTAGCAATATTAATTCTATAAACAGTTGTTCTCATCTTAAGGATTGAGGGGAGATTGGTAATATAAAACTGAAGCATATTATAGAACCTGTCGGCGAGTAAGGGTTAATGTGCATCTCGAACGAAAAGTGCCTTCACTGCACTCGATAGAAATTATTACGCAATCGCCTTCGGCTTGTGCGTAAACATTTCTCGCGAGTGCAGCAAAGAGGCACTTTGCGCTTTTTTGCATAAATAACTATTTTGTTATACCGATCTGACATTTGAGGAACTGATCTAAGAGGACTTAAATCCTCATACATGGATTTCAGTGGGTGCTTTAATATTCGACGGTATAACTTTCGTACGGTCTCAGATCGACTTCAAACTTTCGACTATAAAAAAAAAAAACTAATAAAAAACTTTTTGCTTTATAACTTTTGAACGCGTATTTTTTCTCGGAGATGCGAGTGGGGTCATTTTATTCATCATTTTTATCTTAGCCTAATAAAGCACAACATTTTAATAAAAACCGTTAGAGCCGTTTTTGGGAAAAATTAAATTTTTCACGGTTTAGAGGGATTTTAGGGGTAATATACCCTTAAAAATTTTTTAAAAATTTTATAAAACGCCTTGAATTATTGTAGATTTGGACCAAATTTCATTAAAAGCTGACCATTCTCTAGCTCTGTTTACATCCAGATACGCAGACAGACATCACTCTGAAAACCATACTTTTTAAACTCAAGGGGCACCAAAACGAATAAATCCACCAACAAATCAAATTAGAAAATTTGGACGAAAACAATACTCCATATACTATGGTAAAGGGGCAGAAAGTAATATGGTATATGGGGAGAAAGTAAAAATGAATATACCTTTTGTTTGCATAAAGCAATCCAATGCAAGTGATTGCTGACAAATTCATCTGCCAGCTAATAATCATAAAAACTTCAGCACCTAAATACCCAGTGAAAAAACCCAACCGAATAAGCTATAATACTGAAGTAATGAAATAATTGATACTAATGTACGTGTTGCTCAAAATCGGAGCAATTTATTTTGATACAATACAAATGTCACTTTTAGTTCTAAATCAATGATGATATCCGACCAATCTAATATTTTGAATATCGGTAATCACAAAAAACTACACGTATTTACAGATGTACATTTACAGATGTTTAAAATGTTCAACTCCTTCAACCCAAACCCAATAATGTTATTCTAATAATATTAATATTAATATTAATATATATTAATAGGCCTATATAATTAATATATTAATAATTAATATATTAATATTAATATTAATATTAATGGAAAAATTTTAAATTTGATTTGTGTATAGCGCCCTTATGTAAGATTATCATAAATTTTTGGCGGAAACAACTATGGACCAATCCAACAACAGCAAAAACTTGAATATCGGTTGAAAATTGTAGGAGGAGTTCTCAACACAATAAAAACCCTTAAATAAGTACTAGAATAGATAGATACCAATTTAAGCAAACCAATACAAGTGATTGAAAAATTCACCTGACAGCTGATAATCATAAAAAAAACTTCAGCATCACTATACGCAGCGAATGAAATAATTTGTATACTAATTAATTTATTTGTTTAAATAAACTGTACAGTATACACCCATCGTACGAAGGACGGTAAACTGCTAGTGTTAAATGAAAATCCACCTCGGAAAAATATCTAAAGGATGTTTTTTGAAATGTAAATCATCACACACCATGAGTAAACTCATCTGAATAATATCTCAATTGATTGTTTGAGAACGAATAAAAACAATTGCAAATTTGGGGGAAAAAATCATTTTTACTAACGTTTAACTTTACACACCTATATCCTTTACTTGATTAATTCTTGATTAAGTCTGTTTACTACATTTTTCCCGTGCAAAGAAAATTGTAATTTACTTCAGTAAAGGAAAACTTCTGTTTATAATCGTTTAAATAAAAATTCATCACTTTCATTCTGTAATATAATTCTAATACCGTACTGGAAATTCTTTCGATTTGCTACTTTCACGTTTGGATTTTTCTGAATCTTATACTGTCCATCCTTTTCTCTTCCTGCCACCCACGTTAAGGTGAATCACTGTTGCTGTAAGATAGCAGTCATTGCCCCCTCAGACAATCACATAGGGCTTCTTCACAGTACAGAGATAGAGCAAATCATTGAGGGCATATTAATTTCCGTCTGGCGGCACGCTCCAAAAATCTTTTGTTCAAAACTTCCTCGCCTAATAAATTTTATCTCTGACGCGCCCAACAGAAAGTTCACACCGAGTTGTTTTATGACGGCCGAAATTAAGACATCCTCCCGCGGTCTGGCCGCAGACGATCTGATCAGGACCGGAAGTGCAATTACCCGCTATAAACCGCCGGATCCGGAGGCGTTTGATTTCCCAATGGCGGGAAAGCGTGTAGCCTCACAGCGGTTGCGTGTTTTTCGTCCGCAAGAAACGTCTTATCTGACCATAGAAACGCGTATTCTCTATGATGTTGCTTTCGTGATATGAGCCGGGTCAGGATTGGTTAGTCAGTAAATGACGATGGACGTTTTAACCATACAAAAATAATTATTACAATGCAACGGGAATTCTCCACTCCTATAATGACCTTATTCGTCCAATCAACTATGAAAAACTTCACGCTAGGACTACAGCGTGAACAGTATGTATACTAATTTTAAAACAAAATTAGTATACAGACAAAACCTGCCTTTGACAGGCATCAGGGGTTGTCTCAGCCTGCGTTTCACACTAATATTCAATATAAAATCACCTGAATTTCATCTAATGAGTGTTTTACAGTGTATGATACGATATGAGTTGTATTGCCTCCATTACACTCGGCTATTTGAAATCAATTAAATGTTAAACAGTTTTATAGGCATATCCCTTAAAATGCTAAAAGAGTTTTCATAGAGGACAAGAAACATTTATAAGTTGAATTTTTTAGCATCTTTAACGACCTTGATAAAGAAAAAGGTTTTGTTCGAAAAACAAAAACAAAAAAAACATGAGAAGTGACAGCACAATACGTCCTTGACGCATAATCACAGAGGTGTAATGCGTAATTTCAAGAGTGTTTGGAACGATCTTTCTGCTGGTTGATGGTTTTATTTTTTAGAAATTGCATATAAATCATCAGGAGATAAACCCGAACGGTATCGCGCGATGATCGCTCAGTGTATCACTGAGCGATGGCCGCACGAGCAGCCCCTAGCAAAACTGATCACAAGGCGTAAATAATTATCACGGTCCAAACGAGAAGGTAAGTCGAGTTTACATCGTACGCCTTCGTCCAGGACAAGCATCCGAATGTAGCCCATGTAATCGCAACATTCGCAACTTGTCCTCGTTTCGTCGCGGCATCCACAACAGCAACCGCTGATAGGGCGGATATCAGTGCAGAGATGATCCGCCGTTATCAGCGGATTAACGCATTATCAGCTAAGCCGGGCCCTAGCCCCCCCCCCCCCCCCCCCCACGCCGCGACGGCAATCACAATCTCGGCGATGAATTTACGGCGGAGAATAATTTACAACAAACTCGAGAACCGATTGATCACAGCGGCTAGCCTTTGATATGATTGTAAAGGGGGAACTGATTGCATAAGAACCGATCCGTGGATTGTTTCAACTATGACTGATTGATATTGCTTTCGAATAGATTCTTTGAAAGTCTTCATCGCTACATCGGCATCGTTATAAAATTTAACCATCCAACAAAAATACCAGGTCACAAACAGTGGAGGATTGGAGAATTTTATTTTCATTAATGTTTCACTCTAAAATATGAAAATTTACGTAGGTTTATGAACAATTGATGAACAAATTTATGTTTTTGTAGAGAAATTTTGTAATTTATTCGTTGTTTGCTGTTCAATCTTTACAATCTTGGTATTTTAGTTTAGATTTGTAACTTTCCTGGAACTATAATCTTTTTCAGATCCAGCAGCTTTGCGAATTTAAAATTAGCACCATTTTGAGATGGTAAGATTTATTGTATATAACACCAGAATTCCTTTGGATTTTGGTCCTACCATATACGTTACAGTTGTGCTAAGTTTCATTTACGTACCTCAATCTATTTTTAAAATATAATGTATAATGGATAAGCCTAATGGATCAAATTAAAACTTACATACCGACAGATAGATGAAAAGTTACATTGTTTCACAAATTGCATGAAAATAGTCCAATGGAAAAAGTATAACAACTAGGTCCCCTTCTCAAAATGCAATGTTGTCATTTGTTTTACAATTTGTGTAATAAAGTGCACACAATACATTTCTGGGTGAATTTGGCAACATCAAGTCATCAACGCTCATAGGACTATTTTCTTACCTACTATAATCGAGTTTGGACACATGTTGTATAGTATCAGCTCGTTTTCCCACAGAATAACCCGGTAAAATTTCATCCACATGGTACCCAGCGTATTGAATTATTAAATAAAAATAATTAACCCAGAAAAAAATGCCATTAAATATATCATATATCCTTCTAAAGATATATTGTGAAGTGGACACATTGTTCCACTTCATCCCGTGCCTATCCACAGTAATCATCCAGCCAGTATCCACAGTAATCCACAGCCATCGGGTCCCCACGATGGCGGCCGGCTCCAGTTTTTTGCCATGCAGCCCGGCCGTGTTGGGGGACATCCCACTGAGTGCCCCTTGGAACGTGTTGCCGGCCCCCGCTGTGTTGAACCTCCTACTGCCTCCCACCAGTCTCCACCGCAGCGGCGATGGGCGGCCGTGGCCACTGCGGTTACAACATCCTCGACCTCAAAACAATGGTGGGTCATGGAGAATTCATTGTAAAATCAATTTCGATCTCACATTCTATGAATGATAAAAAAAACGATTGAAAATTATAGGTATCATCACGAGAAGGTCGGTTTCATCACTAGGATAGAAAGAGTAGTTTGTTGGATTTCCGATCAAGACAGGGAATTGTATATTGGACCCGAGTTACGAACGATTTTTTCCACACTGAAATAAGTTGAGACTTAATTAACAGAGCACATTTTCGGCCCCTCAGATACTTTTAGCCATAATCGCAAAATGTGTCAAAGAATGATAAGAACTATTTATTCCACACTTATACCAGCGTGGAAAAATCTGGAAAATCGAGCTAGTCTATCTGTTCCGCATTTAAAAAACAACCAAATCGAGCTCCCCCGGACGACAGCTAAATCGAGCCAGATATTCGGGGATGAAGTTCGAAAATGAACTTTTTAATCACAATTCGCACACGCGTTAGATTATAAGCTTTAAGTAGGATAAAAAAAAGCATGTATGATAGCGAACCGAAATTGCATATCCCAACCAAGTTTCGACATTCCTCCAATGTTTATACCACTTATTAAAAAAGAAGTCGAAGAAAGCACAAAACGCAAAGAAGATAAACAGCGGATAAAAACGGAGGAAAACCATTGATCCTATATATATTATTTAAAAAATTTCAAACAAAAACCTACTATCTAAGCTAGAGTACCTAAATTAGCATGTGTCATTTTTACATACTATTTTAACTTATTTAATTTAATCACTTTGTTTGTTATCTGCTCATTCTGCTGAGGATGACTTTTGAAAAGAAGTTGAAATATACAGTAATTAAAAAAATGTGTAATTTTTTTTACCAACTGATAGTGATGAGTAGCCATAGTATCAAATGTATAATTCAAATACCATCATAAACTAAACATACCGTAAGGAATATAATAATTATTACTAACCAGGTCCATTTGTACCACCCTCTCAGAGCGTAGCCCCAACCGAACCTATATATCGAGACAAACGCTCCTCAAAAATTGCAACTGCCGCCAACATTAAAAGGAGAAATGTGGGGGATACCACCCCAAGAAAACGACATGAATTTTACTATATTATAATATGATAGGCTACTATGATCACATAAAATGTGGCTCAAAGAATTGGTCTATGGTATTTAATTTTCCTATTGCATTCATGGATTGCCTGACAGATTATTGTAGTATAGTACTTAGTTTTAATGCGACGCGTTCTTTTTGATAAATGAAAGTAACGCCTAATCCTGTTACTTTCCTCAAGTCTGGTAACCACCCAAATTCTCCTCGGCTATACTCAACTCAGACGGTGGTGCTGGGGAGGGTTTAGAAAAGTCAAAGATTCGCCACTATTTGGATGGGGAAACAAAGAAACGCCTTTTTGAAGAATTAAATTTAATTTAATTGAAATATTCTTCACTATATCCATACAAAAGAATATTGCATAAATTTTACTGTTCTAATTAATAACTTCTGTATAATCAACCTTAATTATTTACTTCGGACATCCATAAACCGATTTTACCTTTTGGGATTGAATACTTGAAACAAGAAACAACAACATTTTACTAAAACGTACAATTTTACATATGCTCACAATACTTAAGGTTAATAAATGTTTTAGACAGCTACTGTAATTCAATTGTTCACCAAATCGAATCCCTTTGCGAAAGAAGTTAATTTTTCTAGGCCATGTTGAATGAATGTTGTCTTGGATCACAAAAGTACTGATGAAAAAAAGTAATATGAAAACTAAAGTACTAACCTTAGGTGAAGAGTTGTTCGCAAATAGGTAGCCTACCATGTATTTACAGGTGGATCATCTACTGTTTGCGTGATTAACTACCCGTTTGTTATTCCTCAACGCACAGTATTGGTTGTACTTTTATATGGTACGGTATAAAAAGCCACAAGGGATTTGTAGACAAAGATAATTCAGTACCGTTTCATATGTAGCCTACTTCCCCATGGCAGCATACCTGCATACTCCTATTTATCATAAGGAGAATAGACATCTATTTCCCTATTTATGAGCAAACGATGAAATTTTGTTTACAGTTTCATCTGGTAAAAATTAATAATACTAATTTGGTAATTCGCTGAGTAAACAGGTGCGACGGGGGGTATTTAACCATACTGACAACGAATCCTAATCAGGTAGATTCCTATCTGCCTGGTTACACAATTAACACGCATGACTGCAGCTAGTTCGAATTAACAAGGTCACCCCCAAAAATGACCTGAAGGATTGGCTCGATTTGGATGTGCCCAGAAAAAATCTGTAGAGGTGACCTTTTTTGTTTAGCTAGGGTACTTTTCTTTTAGTATAATTACTTTTAGTTTTTAGTATACTTTTATTGTCTTTCAAAAAAATTAATGTTCAAAAACGTAAATGATAATTCGCAACACCTTGATCTGAGCTGGAGGAGTGGTGTAGGTGCAGGTGGGGCGGTATGCGAGTCACGTCCCCGCGTAAAGCGACGCTCCTCAACGCCTTCTGAAATATTATTTTAATCCCCGGCATAACGCCACTACCCCATCCCACTTCAATCCGGCTCCAAGAAGAGGCAGTTTGATTTGATTCTAGTCTCTGAGGGAACAGTTCGAATGTTTGCAAACACTGAAAGACATACAGTACTCAGTTGTTACTAAAATGTGAAATGGCACAAAGTGGAAAAAAAGTTGTTCCATACAAATTATTGAACATAACTCAGTCCCCTCAAGGCGTCTCATTTAATGTGCTGTTTCTATGTTTACTACCGCTTCATTATTTCAATATTGCAATTTATATGTTAATTTTTTAAACATACAATGAAAGATTTACAATAAGAAACTTTTTTTTAATAATTACGCCTTCTTATTACATTGCATTAAAGTCGGGCCGCTTAAGTGGCGAGTTAAAGATCTCCACTTTAACACATTCAGAAATGCCTTCCATAACTTTTGCACCTAAATTTTGCATACCCGAACGAATTTTTAAGCATATAGCAAGTTGGCTCTGAACGAACATTTGTATTTCATATTTTCAGTTGGTACTAGGCTAATATCTTTGTGTATAACATACACCTTTCAAAACTTACCAAATTTACTGACGTAGAACTCAATTAAATTGATGCTTTCTCACAAAAGTTTAAGCAGAATAAAGATTTAAATTTCTAATGATAAATTAGCAAGACCACAGTCCCGAGATTAGCTCGTTCGCTCTGTACACTCACCGCCGGTCGCTTCGCTCAGTCACCCTTAAAACGAGTTTCCCATTCCGCTACTTCGACTTATTACATGAAAAATGTATTAATTTTTCAAAATATGCAGTGTTGATTTCCGTTCTTTTGGACTAGTCAATCCTGTATAATCAAGTAAACATTTTCGCCTATGAAGCAACCAAAATATTAAGCGAAATAACGATGGTAATGAAGTTGTTTTGTAATTTAACAGTATACAAACATTTTTATCCTGACAAGAGAATTTCCACATACTTGTGTTCCAAAAGCTGTGGATGTAAATGTCATCCTTTTTTACTGAAACAAGAAATTATGAATTCTTAAAGGAATGGATTAGAAAGTAGAAAGTACTGATTAGAAAGTAGAAAGTAGTGATTTGGAAAAAAATGTGGATTAGTATTATTTTTTCATAATTATTACTAGTCTAATAATTATTATTATATTGTTGTTGTTGTTGTTGTTGTTTTTTTTTTTTTTTTTTTTTTTTTTTTTGCTTGTTTCTACGCCTAAGGCATTTTTAGTTGGAATGTACAGAGTACCAGAAACGCTTTTAAGGGAAAGCGGTCCAAACCCATCAGTGTGGTGGACATCCCGGGAATTGAACCCGTGACCTCTTGAACCAAAGTCCAAGACGCTAACCGTTAGGCTAGCGAGATGCCTTGTTACGATGAACCAACAACGAACTGATTATCTGTCAATACTATTTGTAAAGTTTTTGTAAACCTGGCAAGTAAATGTTCTTAATTATTGATTGTAATTTGATTATAAACTATCGCCTGAGACGGAACTGTGAAATAATATAAGAGGATTTAGCCAGTCGTAAATAGACAAACAAGTTTACCAATATATTTATCTTCCTCCACATAAAATATATCAATGGTTTAAAAACCTGGTACATTGTTTATAAATTTACATTGTTACAGTAGGTAAAATAACTGTTACACACCGGTAAAATGCTTAACAAAAAATTCAAGGGGGAAGTGTTTGAGGGATGGGGTTTTGAGATGAGAGGTGCAGCGCTGCGGGCTGACGACGTGATTGTTTTGACAAAAACCCCAGAGGGCTCTCTCGCTCTCGATCACAACTTCACCTCGCTCTTCTTCCGTGAAAGCTTTCAAATAATTTTGTAACACATACTATAAGGTGTATTTATAAAGTGGTTTATATTTATAAATATTTTTGCAATTCATTTTCCTTGGCGTCCATGGGGGGTCGGAGGCACCTGGGAGAGGTAATTTTACTGACAACCTAATATTTTTCAAATATGCTACAATGAAAACTACGAAAGTATCAACTATATTCTTCCTTACTAAAATATTGGTTCTAGAATTACAATTCACCTTGTCTAAAGAAAATGTGCAAAATACATAGTAGTATAATGAATGTCCATCTATCCATAATACGTGAAGGCGTTTTTTTATTTTTTTTTATTTTTTTTATTATTATTATTTTTTTTTGTAAACACAACTCCTCTCTTATTTCTGGACCAATTTAAACGTTTTAGGTGTCAAAAGAATGCAATAATTTCTAAGTCGTAGTTTTGCAATGAGGTTTTAGATTTTTGATATTTTTATTCTGAAGCCCACGGTATATGCCATTAAAGTTGGTTTTTGTCCATAAGATTAACATGAAAACAGCGGCAGTGCGAGCTGCATAGCTCATACAGGACCGTGGAATTGAAATTATATATATAGATTTTTCTTCTGTTGTCATTTATGTTTTTGATAGATCTCGATCCAACATCTGTGAATTTAGTCTAAATTTTATAGGTGTTTCAAAGTTGAGACTCGAAGACAAATCGCCATAAGAACAATCCCGTAATCATAGCTAATTCGGACTTAAAATAACGCAACTCTATCAAATTGGGAAGTTGGAGAATTATTGATGAAAATCAATTGATGAAATACCCATATGGTGTAATCTGATTTTCACTAAAGTTTAATTTTCATTCAAAGTAGTTCGTTAAATTACCATGGAACAAGGTTTGATCACCAGGTACTCTTGATAAATGCAACGCATTGCGCTGCACGGGCCCCCTATTATCTTTTTAATATCCTATTGTTATAAGTGAATTTTGCAATATCTGCCTTAAAGAATGTTGTAAGTTTTGGCTTTACTAAACTGATTAAATACTGTTTGATAACAGTCCATCAGTAGTCTAACCATGGAAATGGACATGTTAAATGGAGCTTTTAACTAAAAACAATACGTCACATGCTAATGTTTTAATCGTATGTCTATAATTGTAGCTATTAATGGTTACAAGCATGTTACATGTCATTGTAGTCAATTCCATCGCATGACTCGATTCCACAAAACCATAAACCCGTAGGTAGGCGCACTTCGTCGGACCCGTGGTCGGTCGTGCGTGTCGGTGGTGCGCGCGCGCGTGCGTGTGTGTGCAAGTCGCCGCCGCCGCAGGGCCAATAAAATGCAAATGGCGGCCAACAATAAATCAGCTGGTTTAATGAGTACATGTTCGGTCGAGGCGTAATTGGGGACTTTTATTGTTGCCCTTCGCCCTACACCGTCCCACACGGCAGCGGCCGTGCAGCTACGGACCATACCATACCTGTACCTGGTGGTACAGTCAAACTCCTTGGGGTCATGATTGGCAGTTGACTCGATTGGACTGAAAATATTTTTCAACTCTAATCCCATCTCTCTGCTGCTGGGCTCTTCTTTCTGCGGTACGGATCTCGTAAATCCATAGCTCTCTCGTTTAGTATAATTATTTTAAGCTAATTGAAGTATCTGTAGCATTAAACCCTCTGATGGGGATCCTCTTTTTTTAGGTAGCATCTCGATTGCATCTTAAAATTGCAAAATAGGGTCATCCAGTAGCCAGTAACCTACATCTGCAGAGTGAGGTCAGGCACCGTGGAGAACCATTTAAAGAACTCAAAATGCTAGCTGTACTATTTATTTTAGAAGTAGGGCCTAATCGAGTATGCTAGGATGTCAAATCAGATTTATATTCTTGCTTCTCACAAAAAACACTATTTTTGTTTAGAAAAAAAAAAATAGATCTTTAGTGAACCATAATTTAAGTCATTTTGAAAAGAAACCCATATACGCATAAATGTTATAATAGTACGTGTAATAAGGTATTATTTCCCAAAGTATTGCGTGTAAAATATACGTCACATACTGTAATTATAAAATAAAGTGTATATTATAAGATAATTATAATTTTGGTGAAATAATAGATCCATGAATTAGGACTACGTATTGTAATAGTGAAATGAATTTTTTTTTTAGTTTAGTTTAAATATGCAGATATGGTAAATATTGCAATTTTATTTATTTAACATAGGAACGGGACTACAAGTTTCGTTTTTGATCGTGTGCGCAATGAGTCCACCCCCAAGCGGGGCCCCGAATGACCACTGTGCGCAATGATGCCCCAAAGTTTGACCCCCCAAGCTTTGAGGCTAGGCGATCTCATGGACGGACCATCGGAGTGTAAAAAAAACTTTACTTCAAAGCAAAAATAATTCTGGTCCAGAACTTCATTCAATAACGGTAAAAATTGACAGCTTGATAATAAAGAGTTTTTGCAACATACAGTAAAACTTGCGGTAAACGCTAAACGTTATTTTTATATTAGTAGATTTCCGGATAATTCTCTATGCATGGTGGTGAAACCGGATAAATAGTGTATAATGTTCAACATTGACGACTTTACAACAAATTATTCACAAATTCAAGCAGTAAAAATAGGTAAATTGACCATAAGTAAAATAGTGTTTAGCTTTTACCGCGTTTATTTACAGTATGTGCAAAAACTCTCTATTAACAGAATCGCCGAAACTTGTAGCTGAATAAACACTACAATTACTAATTTCAGACGGAGGTAACTTAATCTGATAATATGTCAGTTCCGGGACTGACAATATGATTTTAGCGAATTTCCCTATAGGGAATACGCTATTACGGTAGTAGCCATGGTAAGACCTAAGCCCGGGACCACTTTACTTTTTCAACTAAAAAGCCCTAGCATAAAAATGCCTTAGATCTTCTTTTAAACACTTAAGAATCATAAATTGTGAGTTTTGTCATAAATTATATTATTTTTCCATGAATTTGGCAATATGGTAGAAATGATTTAAAATGTGTAGAAAACTAAAATTAATTACGTGAAAACCAGTATTTTTTATTAAATATTATCTTAAATGAGGTTATAAGATATTTTTATGCTTGGACAGTTATGTTAAAGGTAAAAGTTTCAGTGTTAATGAATATGACAATTTGCTCCATGTTATTCTTATGGGAAAACATCAAACTTCTACCTCCATTATCTCCCAAACCGTTATGATTAAGGATACATATTAAATTGTAAAGTAGTCTGACAATTTTGTCTAGAATTCAAAAATAACACAAAATACCAAAAATACGACTAAAAATAGTTTTAGTCGTATTTAAAACTAATGACTTCCGGTCTGGGTAGGTTACTTCTGGTACACCCAGTACATTGAAATTATCATCAGTGGATAGAACGCAACTGGTTTACCTATAATGGCACAATTTTTTTTGTGAATAATTAATTTTGTAGATTTTGTACGCATTAAAAAATGTGTTATTATAATACTATAATAACACATATACATTGCCACTTAAGATTCGTATTAATAGATCATCTTCACTCATTGTCAACATCTGGTTCTAATTTGAAAATCAAAATAAAACACATGTTCTAATGTACACAAAGCAGACGTTTTTTGAATCTCCATGCTATTCTTATGGTGGATGTTTTGCATTATTTCTCATTTCCTGGTAATTTTATGGACACGCCAATAATTTTCCTTCGTGTATGGACCGAGACCTTTAATTTGAGACCCTTCCATCTTCCTGTGATTAGTATAACATTTACAATTTTACTCAAGAAATTTCGCTTAGATCATGTGATACGTGAGTCGTGCGGGGAAACAAACAGAAGGCAGACAATGCGACCAGCACTGCAGTTGCCAGTGTGGCCAACATCAGAAATTCAGTTAGCCTGTCCTTAAAAGTTAATAGTTTTGCAAGCCCTCACCAACCGCGTTCGGACAAACCTGAAAATTAATCGTGTTGGAACGAAGTTTTGCCGATTTTTTTTTGCATATTTTAAATATGACGTTATTACATTTTCCACACGGTTCGCGGCTGTGCGGGGCCCCTAAAAAACGCGGGGGCCCCAGGCACCGCCTTGTTCGCCTTTATGTAGGGCCGCCTCTGTATGGAACAAGAACACACAATTTAGGCAATTATATCTGATCTCGCTCCACCTTCCAGTAACAGTCGTTTTTCAACTTTTTGAAATTGCTCGACATTCCCCGACAAAGCCTCGTTTTTTCATCATTTTACTAAAAGATGACTGATTGACGCTGTCAATCATTTTACTATTGGCACTTTTTATGACATTGTTATATGTAAACAAATTTTCTTTTACAATAAGTGCAGTTTTCCCCATTTAAGTACTCTTAAAGCCATATAAAATCTACTTGAAAAGAATTTTTGAAAAATTGAGAAATACGGACTGTAACTTATTAAGATATTTTTTTTATACTTCATGCTATTAACTGTCAATTTTCACCAAAACTTCCCCACATTCTACGCTTCAAAATTATATACTATAAGTGACCTTTCCTATTTGGATAAGGGGACATTTTGACCAGTTAAATGTTGGTATTAAATAACACCAATTCAACCTATATATCTTAAACAAACTTCATTCAAGGGTCGTATTTAATAAATTCTTAAAGAAAACTCCTTTGGGTTTTCTCAGATCATACAAAACATTGAACGCCTTAAAATTTAAAGATGATACAAATCACAACTTAGATAAAGGTCGAATTTAAGTTGTCTGAAGATATTGCATAGAGTTTTTGTTATATGATTTTAATTGCAAAAGTTTAATTGCCTGCCATTTCCGACTCAGTCATAACCATTTGAAGTGCAGTTTGCGGCATTAAACTCTGCCTAACAAGGCCTATAATTTGATATACATATCAACTTATGTTTATAATGAAGTCTAAAAGTCAACTAAGTCACCTTCTAAAGGTCTTTCTAAAAGTCACCAAAAGTGCAAATAAGTTTGGTAATCGGTGATAAAAATGAGAATTTGCTGGGGAATGTCGAGAAATTTCAATAAGTTGAAAAATGCCTGTTACTGGAAGATGGAGTGAAATATAATTGTATAAATTGCGTATTCTTGAGGCATTTTACATGGATCATAACCCCTTAAAAGTTTTAACACTATGCACCAAACACCCTGTATTTGCTTTTGTTTTCAGTTGTATTGCTTTTAGGTTAAGTACTACAAGTGTTTTCGGTAATTAATATAAAGAGGTTTTGTTCAGTTTTTATTTTAAACCAACTATAGGAATACCACTGT
Organism: Neoaliturus tenellus; assembly: GCA_030545055.2. Classification (NCBI taxonomy): domain Eukaryota; kingdom Metazoa; phylum Arthropoda; class Insecta; order Hemiptera; family Cicadellidae; genus Neoaliturus; species Neoaliturus tenellus. The sequence continues at coordinate 210,123,111 of CM061531.1, forward strand.
GATATTTTCCTGTTTTTATTTTCTGTAAATCTTTAAATCTTGTAGGTTGCCGTTCAATTTTTTTTTTTAAATGGATGCCGCACACTTTACTAAAAATGTTAGAAACAGTAAAGCGACTATTAAAATTCATATTGTTAGCCCCAGAACTGCGATTTGACATATTATGAGATAAGTTACCTCCGTCTGCAGTTCCTACTTGTAGTGTTTATATAGCTAACTTACATATATTTCGGGTATTCTGCCATTATCAAGTTGTCAATTTTTCCCGCTATTGAAAGAAGTTCTGAACCTGAATTATATTTGCTTTGAAGGAAAGTTAGTTTTACACTCAACCCGATGGTCTGGCCATGGTATCGCCATTATCTGGAATTTTGGCCTATCTATACTTACATTTCATTGCGACTGAATACTCATTCTCTAAACGCAATAGACATAAAGATAAATTGCTGTATACTTTAGATATGTTGATGAAAGGCTTCTATACTGTTTAATGGCAACATACGACAACTCGAATCAGACCTACTACAGAACCACTTGAAGCACTGTTAGACTATGGGCACACAATCCTAATTTATATTCACTAGTAGTTATAAATAAATGGAAGACAACATAATCAAACAAATCTATACTTATTTAATACGCTAAGGGTTTTTTGTCTTGAGAACTCCTCCTACATTTTTCAACCGATTTTCAAGTTTTTGGTGTCGTTGGATAGGGCTTGGTCTGTAGTTGTTTCCGCAAAAAAACTGATGAGAATTGGACTGAAAATGAAGGCGATATCCACAATTGAAATCTCAAAATTTAAATAACATCTAAATAACATTGGGATTGAATAAAGCATTTTAAACATCTGTTAATAATCAGCTGTAAATTCGTGTAGTTTAGGTGATTAAGGAGATTCATAATATTGGATTGGTCGGATGTCACTCATTTAGAGCTAAAAGTAACATTTGTACTGTATTAAAATAAATTGCTCGATTTCGAGCAACACGTATACTATAGTCCCTTTTTTTTTAAACCTGATCCTTCGAGGGAGAGATGGTGGAGGGGGTTTGTTTATACTTGCTACCATCCCATTGGCTGAAGCCTTTTGTTTTTTTGTTGGATTTTTTGTTTTTTTTCTTTTATTTCACTGTTGCATACCAGCTGGTAATTTTACATCACAACATAATTGAATTTTTTACTCTATGGAACATAGAGTATAAAATTCTATACGATCGACTTTAAATTTCTCTTAGGCGAATTTTAGACCCCCAAAAGGCTTTTTTATTACTAATTTGATTTCAATGAAATTCTCAGGTTAGATTTTAAGTATTTTTAACTAGGTAATAAACTATAATCGAGCAATTATTTTCAAGTATTAAAAAAGCTTATTTTCCGGAATTTTTGACAGAACTTTAGTTGTTTAGGCTACATGTTTTGACTAAAATGTAGTTGCTATGATCAGTTTATATTCCCCATCGCAGCTGAGTTGTCGCTGTGTATGCTGAAAACAATATAACCTCTCCAGATTTGTTTACATCTGCTCGCCGTTATGTTACGTTTTTAAATAAAATTTAATTGATATTTTGACAGACCTATTTGTTAAATTAAATAGATCAACACCGATGTATACTTGTCGAATTTATAAATTATGCCAAAAGATAGGCCTAAGCATGTTGTGGAATGAATTGCTATCGAACGGAATTATGCGATTAACTAATTTATGGGATACATCTAATATTTGGAAAAAGATTTAAATGGAACAAGTAATAATTAGAAAGTGTTGTGCCATTGTAGCCTATGTCTCAGGTAAGAAAATATGCATTAAGTGTTAAGTAAACGTAATTCTACAATTCTTACATAACTTGATTTTTATTAACTTGCAATCATGGATTTTAAATTGTATTGTTTTTTTCGCTCTACAATCTATTTACCTTAAATATTATAAGCATAATTATTATTAAGTTACTTGCTTGTTTTGAGTCCTTAGCTAAAATCATTGTTTGTATGTATTTATTTGTAGGCTAGGCCTAGGATGTACGCCGGTTGACTTCGAACGGTTAGATGACGTTCCACTCTTCACATTCGAGGAGATGGAAACCTCCGTTCTCTCCCTAAAGACCAACAAGGCTCCTGACCCGGACGGATTCCCAGCGAGGCTTTAAAGAAAGTATTTTCAATTAATGCTGACTTGTTGTTGAGGATGTACAACGCCTGTTTGGTAGAAGGGGTGTTTCCGGCTCCCTGGAAAACCACCAGACTTGTACTCATCAGCAAGGGCAAAGGTGATCCTGAGCTGCCGTCGTCCCACAGGCCTTTTTGCATGTTGGACACGTCTGGGAAGCTGTCCGAGAAGCTGATCCATTCCCGCCTGACGTCTGCCGTGGAAGCTGCCGGGTACTTATGCCCCCGTGAGTACGGCTTCAGAAAGGGACGGTCAACGATTGACGCTATCACCGAAGTCCAGAGAGCTGTGAAGAGAGCCGAGAGCCACAACTATTTCTCTTGCTGAATAGTGCTTCTTGTTACGCTTATGTCAAGAATGCCTTTAACTCGGCGACGTGGGTCGATATGCTGGATGCGCTTCGCAACACCTTTCGCGTTCCTGCATATCTGTTGCGACTCATCTTGTTGCGGATTATCTCCGCTCTCAAAGCCTGATTTAATTACGACACAAGGGACGGAACGTGGACGATGGAAGTCACTTCTGGTGCCACGCAAGAATCAATACTCGGTCAGGATCTCTGGGACGTTGCCTATGACAGCCTCCTGAGGTCGGAGATGCCTGAGGAAACCACTTTGGTTGGGTACGCCGATGATGTCGCAGCTCTCATTGTCGCACGCAACGTTGAGCTGACCCAACTAAAGTTGAACCGAGTCATGCGTGTGGTCAACACATGGATGTCCGATCACGGTCTCTCGCTTGCTCTCCGTAAGACAGAGATTGTGACCCTTACGAAGAAGAGGATGGACACCGTCTTTCCGTTCCGAGTGGGAAGGGAGGTGGTCCAATCAACTCGTGCTGCTAAGTACTTGGGGATTATGGTGGACACCAAGTTAAGCTGGAGGGATCAGATATTCCGTACGGCGGACAAAGCCGCTAAGGTAGTCACTTACCTTAGTAGGGTGATGGCCAATGTCGGGGTTCCACGATCCAGCAGAAGACGTCTGTTGATGTCCGCGGTTCAGTCCGTGCTTTTTTATGGAGCAGAGGTGTGGGCAGACGCTCTCTATAAAGAGTAGTACAGGTTGCGACTCGCCCGGTTTCAACGTCGACCGGCGCTCGGGGTGTGTTCCACCTACCGGACAGTGTCCGAGCCTGCCGTCCTGGTGGTCGCCGGAGTTATCCCTGTCAAGCTCTTGGCAGGAGAGAGGAAGGCAATTTATCAGAGACAAGGCGAGATTAAAAGGACACGGCAAGAACAGAAGAGCGCTCCAGAACCTTCCTGCAGTGGCAACACAGCTGGGAGCACGACACCCGAGGACGATGGACTGCGCGACTTATCAAGCACGTCCAACCATGGGTGGAACGGCGGCCAATTCTTGACAATTCACGGCTATCTCGGTCGTACCTGAACCGGATGGGCAAGACCGGTTCACCGGACTGCATTTATTGCTCGGGCGTTCCCGACGATGCGGAACACACATTCTTCCGCTGCCCCCGTTGGGAAGGGCCCCGCCTAAAGGCCACACACATTTTTTGGTGCATTTTCGGTGGACTCGGTCTGCCAAAAGATCTTGGAGGATAAGGGCAACTGGGATTGTTTATCACAGTTCGCCCGGGGCATCCTCCTGGAAAAGAAACATGATCTTGACCGCGAAGTGGCCCAGATCCCTTGATCGAGTGGCTGGATAAGGAGTGAGCCCCACGGGCATAAGCCAAATTTAGGCCTAGCCTGAAGTAATGTGATAAACAACTCCAGGTTAGAATCCTAAAGAGTAGAGGCGAGGTTTTTTAGTGGGTAAACCCGTTTTTAGGGGAGCCCCACACTACAGGCTTGTCACCTGTGTGCGTAATGCATTTTTCTTACCTCTCCCTGAAAAAAAAACATAAAAAAGCTTCACCTAATAACTCAAAAAGTGAGTAAAAAATCCTTGTACGGGACGGACATCGGAGCGTATTCCTAGTGTGTATCAGTTTTACAATATTATTGGTAGCAGTTGTTTTTTAATCAGTTTACTTTAGAACTGTTACTTTTAACAAGGAATAGGTTTGGCTTAAAAATATACCAGCTGACTAGGAGTTACTGAAAGATATTATAACTTATTTAAAACGTTATTTGAGGAAATCTGATACTCGACAAACGTTTGTCACGAGTTTAATTGTGTTGTTTACAGTTGAAATTTTTTGTTTACAGTTTAAACCCATCCCCCACTCCAAATTTCTCGAGAAAGACCAGGTTTAAAAAACGGACTATAGTTACATTAAAAACTCGTTCAAATATGATGATTTTGAACTGGTAGTTTGATAAATCTGCAACCTAGGTATCTTGCCAACCTAGCGTAACATATATGATAAACCAAACAATAAGGCTATAAAACATCGTCTTGAGAATATTTTCAGACTGAGATTGGCAAAACTGACGGGACCTGAGGCGGCGTCGCGTGGGGGAGGAACGAATGTTATTGCTATAAAAAACAATATTACCGGTATCGGTTGCCACAAAAAATGTCATCAACATTCGAAAAGATCAAAGGATGTTACCAGATGTGACTGACATTCTTAATACATAGGCCTACCTAACAAAATAATATTCTGGGCTATTTATGATATATGGGTCTAACCACAGAAAAATAAAACGATATCGTTTCCTTTTTCTGTGGTCTAACTTAAAAATACCGTGTTAAAAGCGATAGTTATTTGTGCTTCTAGGGACTAAAGTACAACTTTTTCTCCCTGAAAGGAAACTGTTGTCGTCCGAAGGCGAAGCCGAGGGCGACAATTTCCCTGAGGGAGAAAACATACTTTAGTCCCTAGATGCACACAACATTTTCCTTCACCTACACGAATAACAAATAACTATAGGCTTATTACAATAACAATTTGAAGTTCATAAGTAGTGGGGTTTTGCCGGTTCTGGCGCAGGTCAAGGCCAAGCGGTTCGAACCGGCAGTTGTGGTTGACAGTGATGGGTGTGTTTTGTAAGTGGGTCAAGGCCATCCGGAGGGAGTTTTAAAAAAGCGGAGCCCCGAGGGGCTCAGTCGGGGCGGGGATTCGGGACGGGTCGGATCGGAGCGGCGGGCCGAGGGAGGGGTTGTTTTTTATTTTTTCGTTTATTTATTTTAATGAATTTAAATTAAAATCGTGTCGTTGTTGTTGTGCAGAGAGGCGTTGGAGCGTCCTGCACCGGTGACGCAGTGGTAGACGCCGAAGGTGATGGCGAAAAGGAGGTAGACGCACAACATGCACAGTACGCATTTGAACAGTTGCAGCAGGCGGACCATCCCTTGTTGGTTTGCCGCTTCCAATTGCAGCCTGTTGATCTCCAGTCTGAGTCTGTCCTCCTCCAATCGTGATTTGAGCGAAACGTCGTCCATCATCTTCGTGTGCGTGTTTTTTTTTTTTAATTCGTGGTGGGGCGAAAACGGGAGCGGTGTTGACGGTCGGAAAGTTGGCGATGAAATGAGAAGCGAAGACTAGCGCAGTGCATATTTATTGTAGAATGGTGGGGGGTGAAGAAGAAGAAAAAAAAAACAGTTGTTTGCGATTAAACGTCATTGTCAGCTGTGTCGGACGCTGCAGCCTCGGAAGGTGGAGGAGTGCTGTTTGCAGGTTCGATGTCCTCGCTCTCCATCTCCTCGCATTGTGGACAATTGTAGGAGATCTCCACAGTCATGGTGATGGTGTTGTGTGGAGTGTTGACTACGTCATTCAAAGTCTCAAAAATATCCCGCAAGTCTTGTTGCGACTTTACGGTAAATGTATTTGTACTTGTCGCTAAAGGAAAGCCGCTCATCGTTCGGGAGTTGGCGAAGAAATGGCGAGCGGCGGTGAGGCGGCCGCCTATACTCGGTAGGGGTACCGTGGTGGGGGAAGAAAAGAGTGGGGGGAGGCCAGTGGTGGGGCGAAGCCTGGGTGGGGAACGAGGGAACTTCGGTCATCGCAGTTCGCCGCGAAACGCCGTCGGGATAGGTTGTGGGAGCCGTACGAAGATAAGCGCTAGCTGTAACACAATGTAGAAAATAATTGTTTGTAAATTAAATATTAAATTTATATTTAACCAGAGCCTGCATTTCTTGTTCCTCGTCGTTTAATTCAACAATTTTAACACCGTTAGTTGTCTGTTCCTCTTCCTCTGCACTTTGTGACGATGAAGACATGGAGGTGCCGGAAGAAGATGATGAGGATGAAAATATTTTGGTAGGATTGACGTATTGCACTGTGATGTTGATCCATCTTAAAGGATAGTTATCAATGAGTGTGAGTAAGTTTTGGAATAGTTCTTCCATCTCTTCTCTGTCGGTAATTAAATGTTGAAAGGAAATGAATTTATCATCCATGTTGTTGTCAGTGTGAGTAATGAAATAAGAATGAGAAGCGTATCGAATGATCCGTAGAATATATGTTGTAAAAAAAAAGTGGTGGGGGGTAATCTCAAGGTCAATGAAATGGAGTTTTAAAAAAGGGCTGCAGTCAGTGACTACAGCTATACATCTGAAGCTTCAACAGGATCCGAAGACCAATCTGATCTGTACTTGCACGCACTTATGATGCATGTACAAAAGTCGTCCTTATAATATGCATTGCACTCTCGACAATTGACAAGTTTTTCCGGATGGAATTTGATACACCTCTGGGGACAGCAAGTGTGGAAGTATCGTGATTTAAAAATCTTGAAGGTTCGCAATTCCGGTGGCGGTAGTTGCTTTGTCTTGCATTTGCAGTAACAGGATCCGAAGAATTCGCACTTTGTACAGGCTAATCCGTCTACCATCCACCTCCCTAAATCGGTGCATTTCTGTTCACAACAGTAGCGCGGCGCGTCCTTGTTTTTCTTCTCTTCCATGTTGCCGCTTCTAAGTATAGGCGAGAAATGAAGTTGTATATTGTAGGATAGCGTGTTTTATAGATTAAGAAAAGTGGTGGGGGTAATCTCAAGGTCATCCAAATGAAGTTTTAAAAAAGAACATCTTACAAATGTAAGATGGTTATTTTATATTTATGATGCAGGTTTGTCCTTTTCTTCTTCTTCAGGTTCTTTCTTAATATTCTGTTCGTGTTCTTGCTTGTTTGCTCTAGCCATAGCGATGAGTTCTTCAGTGGATAGCGGATGCACCTCTGGAAACTTCAGGATCAGTTTTGGTTGGAACCCTTCTCTAGTCAATACATTGAGATCGGAGCTCATCTCTTCTACGGTTCTATAGTCCTTTCCGTAGATCTTTCCATTGAATTCAATCATCATTCGGTATAACATGGTACCAGTAGTTGTTACCGCTGCGACTGTTGGAAAGCAAATGATGATTTTGTTTGAGTTGAACACTCATTTTATAGCGAAATTTCACAGCGACGAGTTGTTGTTGTTATTTTGCTTTGACATTTAGTAGTATTTGTGGAACTTCACATTAGTTTGAGTAGACGGAGTGGATGTTGTCCCCGTCTGTGTGGGAAAGAACACTTCATCATCGCAGAAGTTTTGTTTGGAAAACATCCTCTTGTTTGTGACATAAGTGTCGACATTCAAGTGATAACCACCGGCAAGAAGAACTCGCAATTCATTAGTGAAATTGTCGAGCTGTTCAAAAGTTGTAATGGTGGAGGTATCGTATGATGCACACTTGATCTTGAGAGACATCTTGCTATCACCGACGATTGCACAAGCAACGGAGATGTGTACAGCACTGAAGGTAGTCGTAGACTGAGGAAATTCCCACGGACATTGCTCCATTTATATAGTTTTTGAAACTAGGTCAAGGCCACCCGAAATTGTTTTTTATATAAAGCAACATACCGATATGTGTACAAACACATACCGATATGTTGCTTTATATATATATATATATTTTTTTTTGTATTGTTGTTTATTCAGAAATATTTGACAAAGGTGTACAAGAACAATAGGAAATTACAAATTAACTGTTGGCAGTGGGCATGACGTGAAGTGTGAGCTCTGTAGAATTGCTTCCGCTTGGACCGTGGGATGCCAAGTAGAGAGCGCCGGGGTGGATGAGGCGTAGATCTTCGTTCTGCAGAAGTTGGACGAAGCGTTTGGGAAGAAAGATTTGAAATTTCGGTTCATCACCGGGCGAGTAGGGCGCTTCACTCAGCGTACAGTTGATGGCGTCTCCGACAGTTGTTTCCATCTTCTTGATGGTGTGGATGATGTAGTGCTTTTCTTCTTTCAATTCTGAACATCTCTTGGTGGGTAGGATGGTAGACTTGGAATGTTTGTTAAACTGATCAACAAGTGATTGTAAAAACGTCTGCGATGCCATCTTTACTTCTTCTTTTCTGTTGATAATATTCTTACTCTTGCGAATCTGCGTGCGAGGTGTTGACTGCTCGGAGGCTAGAGTAATACTCATGCTGGGTCATGCCCGTCCCCTCGCTTTTATATCCTCCCCATCCCCCACCACTCTGTTGGAGATACGCGTTCAAGCGATAAGCGTTCTTTAAAGCGCATTGGGATTGCCGATGTTTGAAGTTCTTCGATGAAATACAAATGTTTGCAAAGTGACACTGGAAATCCCTGTCCACCTGAACATTTAACACTTCATGGTTTGTAAACGCCTGTATCCAACTGGCTTTCTCCAATCCTTTTGTGTAGATAATTTTAAATTCTTTACAATAATGATTCATAATGTGCGGCATCATACTGTAGTGTATAAAACCTTCGTCCCATCTCAAGTTGTGAAAGTGTTTTATCAACCATTTGTTTGTCACTTTCGCTTTGGTGGTTAATCTGTTGAACGGTAGAGGCGGTTGGAATAAATAGTGATAAACTACAGATGTATCCATATCTAAAACTACTAACTCTTTTATAATAAAACTTCCGTCGTTACCGCGGAACGCTTGAAATTCAATTATACCTCGTCTTACCTCCATTACTTCCGATTGGTTGGAAAACGAAACTCGTTTATTCATGACGAAGGTTGGTAAACGACTGTTTGTAAAACCGTGGTGGACATCCTTTTATAGTGGAGGTTGTTAGTTTACTAATTGTTGCACGAGTCTTCTTCATTCATCTCTTGGGCTTGTTCATCTATATTAAAGTTAGTTTGATAGTTGTGCAACTGTCTCCACATATCAACTTCGTGAGGTATTCTATTGAAGATGGACGTATCTACAGGACCGTATAGAATCGGAACATACGGCTGTCTATCCAATGTATCGGTCAAATACTCTTTTATAATCGCGCTTGAAAATATCAGCTGTTTTAGATATCTTGTTATAGGACCGGTAGCACAACTTAGACTGTAGAATTCATCTTTTGTCAGGTGTACCTTCATCTCGTGCTTGGTTAAATCTCGAAAGCGAACGATTTGTCCACCTCGATGTTTCACTATATCGATTTCGATATTCGATTCCAGCAGACTTAATTTCGTCCTTCTTCCAAATGTGTTGTTACTCAAATAACATTCCAAAAGATGTAGATGTTTCCTAAACGATTCCCAGGAAATTTCAGTGAAGGCCACCATTTTGGATCCATGATTTAAAATAACAGTTGGTGAATAATCCAATGATTTTATAACTCCGGCGGATACGCTCTTTGTCATACACGAAGAGATGGGATAGTAGATCCTGAGAAATACTTCTGCCAAAATATTGGTGGAAATGGTGTCGTCGATCTTTCTTCTTTTTACTCCTTTTTCAACTTCCTCTTCTTTTTTCTTGTGTTTAAACTTGAGGAACTCATCCATTTCTTGTTCAACTTGTTTTTCTATATCCAAACTATTGTCAGCCATGAGAGGCGTAGTTTCTTCTTCGTTAGTATTTGCAGTAGGCGAGCTCATCTTGCGAACGATGCTTCCCATACGACGGTCAGAAATATAATGAGATTTTCATTCTTTTTTTCCCCCTTTTATAACATTCGCATCAACCTCAAAACAGTTTTTTACAACACATTTTTAACGATTCCCGTTAATGGAGTGTACGTCACTATCTTGTCATGTAAAATCAGACAGTATGCCGAAGTTCCATCCGGTACTGCTTCTTCAAACTCCATTTCAATTTTTATATCCACACTTGACGACTTTAAGGATTCATTTTGTTTTGAACAATCGATAACGATTATCGGAGCTTTTGAATAAAACTGATCCGGTGATAATAGCGGTGTATTTGTCTTTCCGTAATATGACGATTGAAACCTCGCATACATATCGTATAAAATGGAATAACGTTTTTTGCTGAACATTACATTTAAATTGTCATAAGGAAAGAATTGAGAGTTTAGGAAAACTTTGCAATTTTTTATCTTGCAATGGTCAAATTGACCGGCGTGCGAAGTTATAACATCTTTTCGTTTAGTCTGGAAACCGAGTATTATGTACCGTGCCCGTTCTAGATAAGTGGACGTCTTCACAGTCCATGTTTGTCGCTCTGTTTGAGGTAGTGTGGGATATTCATGGAATTCCCAACTTCTAAACGGCATGACGATATCACGGTCAGATTTCAACTTTCTCAACAATACGATTCTGTGTTCATCGGCTAATCTGACATGCGGTACTCTCCACACGACTTTATCCAACTGTAGTTGCCATTCCAGTTTGGCTTCCGTAGTTCCAGGGTCTGCAAGTATCAAGTCCTTGTTAGTTGAAGATCTGAGTAATACCAATTCTTGTTTGACATTTATTATTATTCGTCTGTAATCTTCAGCGAATCCCAAAAGCAAACGTAAAGGGACATGAAAGTCAAAATGACCATTGGAATCCGGTGTTATAGTGTCTTTATCGGGAGCAACCCATCCGGCGGTGACTATTGAATTTTTCTCATGCGGTGTTAATGATGTTAATCCTTTCAGTGTCGTTGTTAGACCGACCTTTTTTGTTGAATCAACCGTCACTCCTGATATTTCATATCTTATTTCATCAAAAAGATATGCCATCGGGTTATTTATAAATGGAACCGTTGAACCGGTCTTTCCATCCAATTTTAATACCCGTCCTTCGATGTACAAGTAACTTTCACACGGTAACGTGTAAATGTCCTGTTGTTGAATGGGGATCCTTATTTCATCGTTATTGTTTAATTTTGATGAAGTGTAAGGGTTGTGCGTGTGATATTCCTTCTCCCATAGTGTTTCGTCGAACGTCGGTCCTTGAGATATATCCAGGATATCCATCGTTGGTAAGTCTTAGTCCGATCTTTTGCAGGAAACGAATGTTGTCCGGTGTTAACTCGTCCAATGTTGAAGAGCTACTGAGCTCTCGGCTCTTCCGTTGCGGTTTAAATGTCAATCCCATGTTGAACTTATGACACAGCTCTTATGTGTAACCGTATTGTAATGGTTTCTCCTCTAAAGTCAACAGTGTTACCGTCCTGATCCGATATGTTCAGTACGATGTCCGAAATGAAACTGGTGTTCAATGGCAGGTATATCAGGTTTTGTGGTTTCTCAACTATCTTAAAACCGGGAGCCACTGTTGGATAAAATGTATGCAAAATATGTTGGTTTACTCCATCTCTATACGATCCGTGTATAATATTGCATGTTATATCAATACTGTTCACCTTCAATATTGTCACTGTGGTATCGCCTGTATGAGTGGTTCCAGGATCTAAGACTTTTCTTTTCTTATTTGAAAACCCGAGTAAACTGGCGATTGACTGTTCCAAACTGAAATCTATATAATATTTTGAAGTGATTTCCGCTTTTAAAGTATTGTTATTTCCTTTTATACTGATATTTTCTTCTCCTAGCTGCTTCTGTAATACTTGGTTTATATCGTCTATTTCATACGATCCAGTACATAAAGTTATTACCTTCAATTGCGAATAATTTCCTTTTTCATCTTTACTCTCGTAATAATGTAGTAAATTGTTTTTTCCCTCCGTGACGTTGGGAATTGAATTGTACGTAGTAAAATCCAATAGTGCAGCTTCCCACAGTCTATCCTTGGATAAACGTAGTGCCGGGAAGAGAGTGCTTTTCAGTGTGGATGAATTTCCACTCAGTGACACTGTATACGATGACATCTCAAAGTTGACTGACGCTTTTCGCTAAAAACTCCAAACATAAATGTCCGCATATTTCTGTATTGTTGGGTTGTTCTCTTTTGTAATTGTAAAATATATTTTTGGAGTTCCGAAAATAATATTGAAGTTCTTTCGGCGGTGGTAGATTGCCAAAACTGTCAAAGTAGTAAACGTTCTGTCCGAGTTTTTTATAGCATACCCAATGAGTTCCTGGACCATGAGTGGAATCCAAATTCACTATTCCAGTTTCATTTTTCCATATTTTATTTGGTAATGCATCTTTCATAAAAACTCCTCTAAAAAATGGTATTCTTAAACATTTCACATAATTTGATAATTGATGATTTGTTAAAGCTTTATTTGGAATTATCAATTGATTGTTCTTATTTAGTACACACGGTATGGTCTTAGGTATAGGCCTGCTCCGTTTTTTACCATCGACCAAATGGAAGTTTTCTTCGCCTTTGTTTTACGAGTTCTACGACGTCTTTTCTTAATGTTTCCACCTCTTTTGGGAGCTCTTTTCTTTGCAGGTCGTCCTCTACGACGTTTCCCACCACCGAATTTTGTTTTCCCCTTCATGGCTGTAGTAACTGCCCAAGCGGCTGCTTTTTCCGCAATGCTCGGGTCACTTGATTTCACTCTTTGCCAAGCTTTTTCAGCTAGCACTCTATCCACTATCGATCTATTTGTCGAATCTGTAAACTTGGAATACGCTATATCGTGTTGTTTGCAGGCCTGATCCAATTTATTAATACCGGGATCTCCTCTTGCTAAACGTTTTGCCAACTTAGTTCCGGGTCCGCAATATTGATAACCTCCGGGCAGATGGAATTCGTATGGTAGAGCGTCTATCGCTCGATTTAGAACGGCGCCAACAGGTATCCGTCTGAGCAGGGAAAACGCAGCTGATGTTATACCACGTCCTTTCTTGCCGCTGTCTTGACGACGACTGAGCGGTGCGGTCTTCATTATGCCGTCTTATATAACCAGCGTGTTTACTCCACGAGCTGCTTTACATAAATGAATAACTCTTGCACAATGTTTTATATTTAAAATACTTAACTATTCAAATTAATTATATACTGATTTATGATTCTATTTTTAATCCAAGCTTCTCGTTCATCGGGTTGAATCATCACATGACTCGTTGTACTAGCTATATGATTGTGGGTATCGATAAGTAAGTTTCCCACTATTCTTATTAAACAATCTAAAGTTACAGCATCTTTCGGATGTTGAGGATCGTGTAACTGCATAATACGTTTATCATTACACGTGTAAGCGGTCGAATCACTTTTTGATGTTGTTATGACTTGTCCAATAGTAGCGGCATCATTTAAATCTTCTCCTGGTAAAATATTAATTATTTTCTTCATCTTTGCATCATATTTGGTCCCAAAGTGTTTATCCCAAGTTATTGTTTGTCTCAATGTAACACAATCATCATCTTCATAACCAGGATAAATATTTTTTATTCTTCTATTACGACCATTGTATGTACCTAATCTACCACCACTTGCAATTAATGTTTGTACCATCAAAGGTACATCCGAATCTTTTATACCAAATCTTCCATTTGTTATTGTTTTATGTCCTGCATCCCATTCATCATTTTTTCCTTGCATTAAATCAAACTTTTCATTTCCATGTATAAATGTATCTCCTCGCTTTAGCACGGCATCTTCATGTTTTACAAAATTCGATGTTTCCCTTTTTAATTCTTTAGATAGTTGTTCCATAGTAACAGCGTCTTTTGGTTGAGAACCGAACTTTACATTTGACAACACTTTCCCATGACAATCGATTTCATCACCATCTTGTAAAATACAGTTGTCCTTGATGTATTTCAGGTTTACAGCATCGCCGTCTTCCTTTGGGTATCCAATGTCATTTATTATAAATTTATAAAAAGAAAATCCGCGTTGAGTCTTTTCCGGTATTATAGAATGTAAATATTCTTTATTAACTGAATCTTTATCATTTTTTGGATTTGCCACGTTTGTTATCCTATGATTCCCAGCATCATATGTCTGTCCATCTTTTAAATTATTACCCCACTGCAATTTTAAAGTATTTGAAAGTTCAGATGATAAATACTCTTTATTAATTGCATCAGAACTATCAGTTGGTTTACCAACATTAATTATTCTATGTGATTTGATATCGTAAGTATTCTTGTCTAATTTCAATGATGTAGAAGTAGCTTCTTTAACTGTTTTTAAATTCGCTCCATCAGTATCTTCTTCTGGATCTTTAACTAGTTTTAAACGTTTATTACTTATGTTATAGTCACCTTCAGGAGTTTGTGGTAAACCGCCTCTTTTTCTGTCTTCTCCGACTTGCACCCCTAACGCGGAGTACCGTCCGAACTTGTCGACACTCATGTTAGAACTGATACATTATACGCTTGCAACTCTTTTATATCCGCGGGCAATTATACGACTATGCCGCGATTCCTAAGTTCATCAACCAGAGCCACCCATTCATTATTTAATCCCGTATGACCGGCTTCCATGGCTTCATGTAGTAGTCTCATTCTGTCAACCAATTTATTGATGTCTTTGTAGTAAATCACATTTGTATTGTACAGATTTTTCATCAGTCCTTTACCAGATGTTGAAGTATCTCCTTTACTCTTTTTGCCATGTTGTTCAAGAAGTGATAAATCCATAAGTGATAAAGATTTTCTTTTTAGCGGTTGTTTCACCGCCGGTGCGGTACGTAATGTTGGCAGTTTTCGAGGAGGAAACAGCTTTTTAATAACGATGTTATATTTCGTTGCACGTGAACGATTAATCATTGCATCCTTTGAGTAATTCCTTTTATGAGCGTTGGTATTTTGTAGAATTTCTTTAAAAACATTTAAATCTTTGATTGAATATCTTAGTGGTATGTTTTTAAAAATTAATTCATATAACCCTTTTGTTCCTTTATATTTATGCTCACCAATAATGATGTGATCGTCTTCAGTTATTTCAAGTTTTGAATCACCTATTTTTAATTCATTCCCATCAATCCTTGCTCCGTATATGTGTGATTTACCTAAATTCGGATTTGCTTTCATGTCATGTAGCATTTTCATTATGTATTTCCTTCCAAGAGGTCCATGCTGTAATATATCGCTACTCAATTGAGTTAGATTGGGAATCGATTGTTCTGCTTCAGGTATCGGTTGTTCTTCTTCTTTTTCAACAATTGGTTCTTCTTCTTCTTTTGTTTCTTCTTGCGAAAACTCACTAGCACTTGTATATGAATCATCATCGTCTTTTTTTAACGTTTCTACTTCTTGTTTAGAAACTGGTAGTAAAACATCTCCTTCATAACGAGGTTTACCAATGGTTTTTGATATCTGTTTTAAAGGTTCCGTAATAGGTTTAAATGTAGTCTCTAGGAATTCTTCTCTTTCACTTAAACCCATCCTTAATGCACGATTCTTCATCCTAATAGAATCACTGGGTGATTTTATTTCTTTCAATAGTTTTTCTTGATTCACCATGTTTACACTATGAAGTCTGATTCATTACTAGACGTACTGCCATTCAATTAATGGATTAATACAAATTTGTCCAACCCTATTCGATATCTTCCATCTTTTATAGCTTCATCTTTCATAATGACGAGAAAGCCATACTTTTCAGCCCACGCTTTGCCGCACATCTCTTTAAATTTATCAAATGTCATATCCGCATTCACATGATCGTTATATATATGTTTCAAATTTGTTTCATCTTGCTTGAATATTATCAACAAATTAGCATTATCTCTTATAAGTTGTTTTGGAATTTTACTGTAGGTTTGACCAATGTAAATACTGTCAATATTATGATGTCTCCCCATTGCAAAATAACTTCTGATTGTATCATGATTTTCACATGATACATCGTCAAATATAAATACAGAAAATGGTTTAGCTTCATTTGGCTGCATAATTGTTTCACTGGCATTAAACTTGTAGAAATTTACTTCTGGTACACTTGCTAACACTTTATCCAACAACTGGTATTTAGGTTGTTGCAAAGATTTTGAAAAAATGTATATATTATTAAAACGTAGTAATTTTGGATTAGTTATAAGGTTGAAAACAACATTTGTTTTTCCACAATTTGAAGGACCGGTTATCAAACATCTTATGGAGTTTGGTAGTAATTCCCCATGTTTACCACGGTTTAACTTGTCACTATCCACTGTCAATTAATCTATGTTATTAATATTAAATCGTTCCTTTTGCTGTACAATATCCATCTTGTTTAAAGGTTCAACACATAATGAATTATTAAAGTATTATACCAAGTCTTTTGTAGGAATCCAAGAATCTTCACTCTTGTCAAATCCCAACCAACGGACTTTAACTTTATCCTTTTTTCTTTGTAAAACCTTTTCGACAAGATATACGTCACCAACTGTTGATTTCAATAGTTCATGCCCATAGAATCCGCCTTGAAGTAGTTCACCTTTGTTGTCCTTTAAAATGTACGTTTCTGGTATTGTCGGCTGCACCTTGTAGATTGTAAATACTTCGTTAGTCCAGTTTGGTAGATATCTCTTACTGAAAACTCCTTTGTATTTACTTATACGCACCTTATCGTTTACTTTAAACTTTTTAGGTTTTAATTTTTCAATTTTGGGAGCAGTATTTTTTTTAATACGCTCTAAAACAAGCTTAGCATTGCCGCTATTTACTTGGATAGGTTTCATACCAATAGTGCGATGATACTTGTTATTGTACTCTTTTATAAGCTGCGGTAATATATCGTACCACACGTACGATCCTCGTTTGGAAAATGTTTTATACATCGCTCCTTTTAATGTTCTATTGAATCGTTCTATTATCGAAGCTTTGACTTCCGAATTTGTAGAATAATGATTTATGTTATATTTTTTCATTAATGCCGCAAATTCCTTATTGAAATATTCTTTTCCATCATCAGTTTGTAAATGTTTGATGACAAGTTTATTTCTTTTAATAGCCGTTTCCATAGCTTTTGTAACACTTTTCCCACTCTTGTCCTTAAGCGGTAAAGCGTCAGCGAGCTTGCTAAAACAGTCTATAATAGCTAATATATATTTAAACCCTTTATTCAATTTACTATGTGGTATCATCTCTATGAGATCGGCTTGGTAGAGATCGTTCATTCCTTTTATAACTTGTATTCCTTCTTGGAAACTTCCTTCTTGCCGGTTTATGAAGTTCATGTACAATCTTATCCTTCAATCCTTCCATTCTTAGATGTTGTTCCCACGCCTGGTTTAAAAATACTAATCCTCAGACTGGGTTTGTCATCTTTTATATCATTAACAAATATGGGTCAAGGCCAAATAATAGCTGTGT
This sequence comes from Neoaliturus tenellus, assembly GCA_030545055.2. Lineage (NCBI taxonomy): Eukaryota > Metazoa > Arthropoda > Insecta > Hemiptera > Cicadellidae > Neoaliturus > Neoaliturus tenellus. The sequence goes on from CM061531.1 coordinate 210,140,558, forward strand.
AAAAAAGAGGGGGCATGGCATTGGGCTTGCCATGCTCCCCTCTTTTTTACGGAAAGGAAAAAAAGGAAGTAGGTGAAAGGAAGAAGAACAGGTTTTATTGGTCGATAGGAGTTAATGAATAATGTCCAAAAGGAAGAGTGTGTATATTGTCTTGCTGGATATGCCTCTTGTCATCCTTGTAGCTTAGTGCCCATTTGGTTTGTTTAACACAGTAAACTTGATGGTTGAAGCTTCTTATTGTATTAAAAGTTGCTGTGGTTTCTATATTTTCGAACAGACATCTTTTAAAATGTTCAAATTGTACATTCTTCTTTAGATATGATGTTTTAATGCCTTTTTGCCTTCTTTACAACTTGATGTTCTTCTTTCTCACTTATGTATAGTTGAAATGAATAAAGCTTGGACATCAAAAGCCACAATCTCTTCCATAGGCGCACCATTGGTCGCATCTTTGAATTTTCCTAAGACTTTCTTGTTTATCCCGTTGTCGTAGTTAGGATGCTGTTGCGGATAATCAGAAAAATCAAAATCATCTTTATAAACAAAAGTGCGTAGATCTTCATACATATCATTGGTTATAATCCAATAGATGAATGCGTCGGTGTCCATGTATGCAATTCCAATGTTCTCTCTTCCATAATGTTTCACCATTTTAATTATAATGAAAATCGTACATATGAGTTTTTGATATATCTAAAATAGACATTCCGACATAACAGGGCTGATCCATCTTAATTGAAATTTTGTTCATAGAAACGGCAACAAGGTTTTCATTAATAATTATTGAAGATGCAAAGGTTTGGTTTTTGCACCAACTTTTGTAGTTTTTGTTGCGTCATTAACCAATCTTAAATCTTTGTGATTCCTCTTGTTTTCTAATGTTTTACCGAATATTGCATTATTCATCAATTTAAAGAAATCCTTTTGAAAATTGGACGTTGCCGCTGTTCTTCTTCTAGTGTTGTTATCAATATAGGATTTCAACCAACAGGATTGAGAAAATTGTAGCACCCTATTAATTCTGGTAATTTTCAATCCCATCTCTAACGCTTGTTGTACTGTCCAATAATGCGCTACATACCTCGTCTTGTTGGTAAGTGTCATCATTAAATTTCGGCCATCTACCAGTAGGAGATATTTCTGTTTTTGCTAACTAGCGGCAAGTCATAATGGTGGTCGTGAAGATGTTCCTGGTACTCAAAATCAACGTCAAAGATGTAACCAGTATCTCCGTGTTAGGGATATCGGCGATGTTATCGATCGAATTTGGATCAACCCATTTAAAATTATCATATGGAAGGGGTTTTGACATAGCCCATCCGTATAGGTTATTTGCGTCAAAATAACCTATAAATGTACTTGGTTGTGACGCGTCATAGTTGGGGAGGTATTTATTGTTGGCTTTTACATATCTGGTTACACTTTGCGTTAATCCTCCTCGGATACCAGACTCTATCATCAAACACCATATCTATATCGGTTAGTAGTTGAAGTTTACAGTTTGTTTCTTTTAACATGGCCTGCCATGCCAATCCGGGAGCTGTGTACGAATGAAGAGGGTCTTATCCGTATGCTTTTAAACAGGTATTCCTAAATTCTTCCATTATGTCACATAATAGTGTCACATCCAATTTAACGTAGAAATCCGAATATTCTCCAAAGTTCTCATCCCTAGTTCATTCCATACCTTACAAGCGTGTTGATAATCTTTCCTCACTGATGTCCTCTTCGTATAATTTACTCTTAAAAGCTTCTCTAGGTGGGAAGTGAGGTTTCTTCAAATCTTTCCAAACTGTCGATATAATCGTAAGGGAAAACACCTTTGCGAAGAACTAGATCCAATTTATCGTTAGTCACAATCTTTCTTGTTTCTATTAAAATCTTCTTTCCTGAGGTTATCTGAAAGTCTCGATAAACTGCACGGCATAAACCGGTACGAATCTAAAAATCGTAATTTATATTTCCAATCTTCTTACTAAAACTTATAACTTCTCAGTTGTTTCCGCGATAACATCAATCGCACCGTCATCTCTCCCCAATTCTGGTATTATAAAATGACCATCATAACCGCTAAGGTTATGCAGTATTACAGGTATATTTCTAGGAATCTTGTAATTGATGTTGCATCCATTACATGCTGCACCCCTATAATATCCTGTAAGATGATCATGATCCTTAACTTTGTAGTTATTCAAAGTAAACTCATTTTTACATAAAAAACAATGGGTGGCATTTTCATGTTGAATTTCTTCTTCTTCATCCATAGGTATCATTGGCACAATATCGCTATACAAATTTTCTACATTCCTAGCTATTTCATATAGATGATTAAGAAATGTCGCAGCAACATCTTCACCACGGTACACCACAGGTCTTGACGTCAATCCGTACCCATTTAAATGTTCTTCAGCCAATGTGGATTTAACCAATAAACAAAAACTGTTAGGCTTATGCATTTGATATTTTATACTCTTCCTTGCTTCAAACGTTTTCATCTTCAATAGGGACAAGTGTTGATTCAAAATCAGCATATACCACTATAGGAATGCGATACTGATGGAACACCTTTTCAAACTGTAAGTATGATTTAATTAATGGTGGTAAGATAATCTTTGCTTCAAAGTGTTCATTACACAGTTGTTTATGTTCTTGTAACCAATGTCGTCCTCCATTTCTTTCTTCTTTAAAACAAAAACATCTTTTACAAATTACTTTTTTGTGTTCATTTTTTGATAGACTGCTTGTTGACAAGTCTTTCAAATGATTTTATCCATACATAGTGTGACACTTCATCCTTTGTAAGTAACAACAAGTCCGTATGATCTGCAAGCTCGTTCGTCACCACTTTTAAAGGAAAAACTTTATTGGAACTGTCCAAACCAAATACGTTAACTGATATTCCGGGATTTTGTTTTTCAAATTTTGAAATATCCTTCAACCCTACATACCTTGAAAATTATATCTATATCTGTAGTCCTCATATTCTTCGCCAGCTCTTTGCGCATCGTGTAATACAAATTTTGAGGTCATAGCATATCGAAAAACATTCCATATCTTGATTTTGAACATTTACACATGATTTTGTATCTTTGATCCTTTTCGGAAGTGCGATGAAACTGCTGCCCATCAGCCCATAACCGTGCTTGTGAACTCTTATGTCCATACCTACTACGCTAATAAGACTCCAACCTGATCCTCTTCCTTCGTGTTCTTGAATTTTAGTCAAAATCTCTTCAAGACAAATCTTCTATTATTGAATCAATATCCGAATTAGCCATGATGGTTCGATTTTTTGTTAGTAAATCCTCTTGGTGACATTTCTTCTTCTACATTGATAAACATGGCGTCTAGAATCAACCAAATTTAATAAAGTTTAATCGTTTTAGTTCTTCTTTTAAAATCTTGATCACAATTGGTTTTAGCTTCTATAATAAATTGCTCTAACTCCAGATTTTCGTTTTGAATTTTGTGATGCATCACCACTCTACCGGGTAATGCGTGAATACTTAAACTTGGTAGTGTATTAGATGGTCCTGCTGTTACTTCTTCTGAAGATATGTTTTCATTTCTGTTGTGATACAACTCCTTATGAATGTCTAACAATATTTCATCTTCGTAAGTCTCTAAACATATCTCACAACGATGCATTTTAGCGATGTTATCCTTTGAAATTTAACAGGTAAATGAAATGCGCCTCTTCATACCGCCTTTTTATGCTGTCTTACCCCCACCAATTTTAATCTTCTTCTTCTTCTTCGCTATCTGATGGGAATAATTGTCTTGCGCAGAAAACCAATCTTTGACGTATTGATTCTACATCAGGATTGTGACTAGATGTTGGAGTTTCATGATGGACATCTTCAAATTCCAATGGTGGTGGTGGGTATTCATTCTCTGTCAAGTCTATTTGTACATCTTCATGCGCCTCACTTGTAATTCTTCTTCCATACTGTCAACACTTTCCGCTTCTGAGTTGTCGTCATCCGAATCTTCCATGCCGAGATCTTCTTGTTGAATTTTATATAATATTTCAAAAATAGGTTTCCTAGGATAGTCAGTGTTATCCACGGGAGCCATTCCGAATGAATAAAGGAGGCCCTCTTGTGTAGCTACTTATATACAACTATTTTAATAGGTCAAGGTCAACACACCTAAAGCGAGAATGGGGAATAGAGCACTAAGTGGCATGTTAGTCCTATTACCACAAAGTGATCTATTCCCCACTCTCTAATGTAAGTCCAATTAGTAACCAATTATTAAATGTCAATTTTTTATTGTTTTTTAACCTTATTACTGTTTATATTAAGTCCAATTGTTTTTACTAACACATAAAATTTTAAATAATTTTGTAGCTTCTTCCACTTCTTCTTTATTCACTGTCTTTCATCACACAGTTCATAGGTTCTTCATCTTCTTGTAGTAGAATTCTTTTGCGTTCATATTCCAACTGCTGTATTCTTTCATTCTTTATGGCCAACTCGACAAGTAGTTGATTGATGTAGTCGGCGGCCATATCGATAGTTCTAGTCCTTACTTCTCCCAATCGCACTCCTGGTATTAGCCTTTGCAGTTTGTAGTATTTTTGTCTTATTCTCGCCTCTCTTGCCTGAGCTGACTCTTTAAAATGACTTTTCTGGACTTTTCAAATGTTGTTGATCCTTTTTTGTTGTACTAAGGTCCAAAACATTGTCTCCACTTGCCATGATTCTGGTTCTACTGCGAGATGTGAGAAACAAGAATATTATGAGCGAGATGACTAAAACAACGCGTCGAACCTCTTTTATCCACTTTCCCCCACCAAAACGCTTTCCCCACCATGTTTTTATAGGTCAAGGTCAATAAACTTAACGCGAGAACGGGGAATAGAGCACTAAGTGGCATGTTATTCCATCACCACAGAGTGATCTATTCCCCGCTCTCTATTCTACATCTAATTTTTTTTTCTATTTTTCTGTTTTATTTTTTTTTTAATATTTTTATTTTTTTTTACCCGTCATCATTTACACAGCAGGAGCTTCATACTTTATAGGAGAGTCTTCATCAGGTTCATTAAATGCATTCCACGCATAAGTATCAGGAAGTTCATTAGGTTCCATCTTTAAAACAGGAATTTCACTAGGCGGATTCCATACACCAGTAGTTTTATTTGTCTTCAGTTTGTTTTCTAACACTTCAATTTTGTCCAAACAGTTCCAAAATATATTTCTTTGCACCGATCAATGTTTGTATCCTGGTATTGCCAACAGTCAATGAAGGCAACTATAAGTTGCAATTGATAGAACGCCATTTTTTCTTTCCTGCACCGTTCCTTACCTAAAGCACTCAATTCCGGATGTGTTATTCGTTTTCCTTTACTTGAAAAATGTAAAACTTTACTTGTTGATGGAGTTGAATCTTCTACTGGTTCAGCCATTTTTCTTGCAATGTTCTTCTTAAGAGTTTTAGCAAATAAATGAAACTCCTACTGTGTTTTAACCCTCTTTTAAACACAATTCCCCCCACCATTTCAATTTTCCCCCACCATGTTGTTTAAACAAAAAACACAACTTCCACTTTCGCATTCACATTATTGTCTTTTAAAAATTTAATAAATTGTGAGCTGGATGACGATATTTGCCTGTTTGTTAAATAATCTTTCACCACTTGTTCATCTTTCCCTTCTAATATGTAGCAAAACACTTTCATCAAACTTCCATCATCTTCTTTGGATCTTATAAAGTTTGCAACAATGTCCATTCTTCATCGAGAATCTTAAAAGTTTTATTTCCATGTAAAAGACATCTTTACTCGAGTTATTCTGTGACAGTAATGAAATCAACCTTTACCAAACAACATTTATAACCAATACCCCCACTACTTTTTCCCCCCACTACTTTTTCCCCCACTATTTTTCCCCCCACTTTTTGTTAGACCTCCCCTCCATACCGTTACTCTAGTATGTTCTACACCTAATAAATTTACATAAGACCTGTGCACAGATTGTGCATCTTTCCCGCATAGCTTCAAATCTTATTAGTGGTGCTTTAACACGATGGTCAACGTACCCTCCTTCAAGTTCAAATTCGTCCCAATCATCTATAGCCACTCGTGCACAATCTGGACAAAGCTGGGTCCCATCTGCAAATTTATAAGCAACAATAATGCCGAATCCATAATGTTCTCTTCGATACTCGTGTATTGCATTTCTAACCGTATTGGGAATAAGACATTCTCCTGATCTTATTATGTGATGAAATAAAAAATCATCACAAATTATTTTTCTCAAACAAATAACAAAAAGACTCTCCATCGTGTTGTAGATGAGAGTAACATTCGTACTAAACTGTTTTACTGCCTACCGCCCGCTTAAATAACTTATCCCCACTACTACTTTCTAGGTCAAGGTCAAACAATATTAACGCGAGAACGGGGAATAGAGCACTAAGTGACATGTTATTCCATTGCCACAAAGTGATCTATTCCCCGCTCTCTATCTACCTCTACTTTTTTTACATTTTTAATTTTATTGTTTTTTTTTTAACCATTTTATGTTTTTTTTTTAACTTAAAATCCTAATATTTCATTTCCTTCTTCTTCGCCTTCTTTAACCACACCTTTGTTACTACACACATTTTTCAAACGTAACAGTTCTTTCTTCATTTTATTGTTTTCATTTTCCAATTGTTTAATTTTTGATTTTTTTTCTTCCAATAGTAGTTTTAGATATTTAATGTAACTACCGGCTACGTGGACAGTTTTCACTCGGTTTTCTCCAAGTCGCATTCCGGGAATTTGAAATTGAAGTCTGTAATATTCCATGTTGATATTAGCCTGGGTTTGTCTTGATTGTTCACATTCTTCTCCTTCTGGTCTCCTCTTCTGCATCAGAAGTAAGCGTATGATACAAAATTGGACGTTGCATCGTAGTCGGCTGCTATTGTAAAAATAAAACTAAATTCAGTCCAACATCACATTTATCCCTTTCCCCCACCACTTTACCGGTTGTCCCAAAAATGACGAATACATATTTCAACGGTCACGCTAGCACCATTTGTACAAGATGGTTATAAAGAAATAAGGATAGTCACAAGATTTAAGATCTTCATTTGCCAACATGAAATCAAATGCTAATTTCCTTGAATATTCATTATGAAATTTTTCATGAACACTAATTAGAATTCCAGCCTTTTCAAACTTATAACCGATGTCCGGGATTTTCTACAATCATCTATGTCCAGAATTGGAAAATAATATGTGAAGGAGTTCACGGGTGGTACCCACACTCTATCGCACTCTTCACAAAACACTTTGTACATTCTCGCTCGCTCATCCATTATCAAATGATTTTTACTCATGCCAGTCTACCGTTTAAATACCCTACTACCGCATCTTTCCCCCTACCATTTTTATTCTGAATTTGTTTCCTCATGTTGCGGAGTATGAATAACATGGGCAGCGCATTCCAGAGTTGTGACTGCTGTTCTTCTTCACCTTCAGATTCTGTTAATTCTTCCGGTTGGTGCATAAAGGATACATTAGAATTTGAAGCGGGTCCATTATCATTGTTCATTTGTTGATTTAAATTTAAGAATTCTCCAACTATTTCTTCTAAAAACTGTCCAACCGTAATATTTACTTCTTGCTCTAGTTCTTCGTCTTCTGCCATCTCACGGTCTATAACAATTTCAGTAATGTAAATAAAAGTGGTATCTCTCGGAGACATGGTTTAAAAAAAAAAAACCTGTGGCTCCAGTAACAGTTACACGAAAAATGAACAGGATTGTGTCGAACCCTCGCTTATATAGGAAACTGGAAGGAAGGGGGGGGGGGTCAATTATAAAAATAAAAGTTTTTAACTTGCCTTGCTCTAATTACTCTTCCGCAGACAGCTTGTATTGCATTGCAACCACTTCTACCTCTATCTTCATGCCTTCTACAAGATTACGTACGTGCAGCATCCAAGGAAACAGTATTTCTAAAACTTCAATCCTTACTTGGCATGAACACAGTACTTCATACGCACCTCGATGGTATACAAACACACTAACCCCCATGCCCATATCCCTCATAATGGTTTGTTCAATCTTCATAAATAACCTATACAATAGTGGCCAAATTTCTGTGTGCTTAGCAAAAAACGAATCCAGTCTCTTATACATGTTTAACATGTAACAACAAGTCAAATAATGAGCAAACACATGTCATACGTGCTTTTATAACGTTCCAGCAACACTGTACAATAAAGGTTTTTGGGAGGGGGGGGGATTTTTTTAGGTGGGATGTTAAAATTAGTAGTTTAAAACCAAAGCCGAAAAGTAATGATTAAAGCCTATATTTTCTTCTAATTGCAAATACTCCACATATGCCTCCGCCCATAGCCATAACAGATCAATGTTACGCCAATATACACCAAAGTTGGGTCTATCATCAACTAAAATTGGAGATGCTATGTTTACTAATCTTCCATTTTCTATCCATGTCATAGCTTCAATTACAAACCTTCCTATAATATCCATTGGAGAATTAATATCCACAAATATTCTTGTTACAACATTTTCACTTAACAAAGGCACTTCAATTTCTTCATTGTTTTCTTCGTCGTTTTCTTCGTCCACCTCCAATACTTCTTCAATCTTTGTACATTTATTATGAAATATCGGAACATCTCGGGGAGACATGTTCACTCTAACTATTATTAGCAAGGAATGGGCCCCAACACAAACCACCACACTCTTATATAGGCAAATCAATGAATTTAATTGGGGGGGGGGCTTCCGGTTCCGGTCGGGAAGGGGGGGGGGGTCCGTCAATGTCAAGGTTGAAAGTAGGTCACGGGACTTAGAGCGGCCAAAAAATAATGGGAGAGAAACGCAGCGCACTTATCATAGCGCTGGTTTCTCTCCCATTATTTTTTGCCAACAATTTGGAATTTGGAAAAAAGCTAAGATTTTCTAATAATTACTTCGCCCCCACCTAGTCCAACCATCCTCACCTTTGAAGAGAAAGTCTTTCGCATCAAGTGTATTGATCGCTTTTTTGGTTCTTAGAGGTACGGAGAGCTTTATTACCCACTTATAGCCGTTACACCCTATTACAATTCTATTGCTCTTATCCGTACTACTTACAAAAAAGTACCTCAAACCTTCCTTCAATCTCTTCAACCTGGTGGGAGGGTAAGACTTGTGGGAGACCACAGTCAGTTGTGGCGCAGAAATGTGTTTCACGACATGTAAACGGCAATACTTTTCGTTTAAAACACATTTCTTACCACAAACTGATCCTTTTTTAAGACCCTTACACAGCACTTCAGGACATTTACGCGGATTTTTAAATGCCCTGCGTCGCTCTTTCATTAATAATTGATAACGCTCTGAAGGAGCAATTTTGAAAAGCTTCTTTTTTCGCTCTAAAACAGGAATGATAGGACGAGGAGGGGTAGATTCAGAAATAGGGGTGATTAGTGGTGGCAAGGAAATATAAGGACGAATAAAATTGAGAAGTGAAGGTGTATCAGGACGAAGAGGCTCAACAGTTCTTGCCACATCCGTCACTTTCTTCTGCGGTGGTGCTGCCATTACTGCAGATCCATCTTCTGACGGCTGCTCCTCATGGATTGGTGACGGAGGTGGGGAGAAGATGCTCCCAAGAACTGTCATCGCTTGCAGAAGAATGTTGGCCGGAGCTGGACTTCTGGATGTGGAAGGTGGTGTCTCCATCTGCTGCAGCATGTGCTCCGGCACATTCTTCAAACGGAGTCTCTTCGTCGGTGCGACAGGTGGTGAAGTGGTAGTGGTGCTGGTAGTGTTGGAAGTGGTACTGGTAGTAGACGACATGGCTCTGATGCGGCAACGTTGGCGGCTGGAATCAGAATAAACAGACCCGTTAGTCGGCCTCGCTTAAATAATCACACAGCACACGCAACAAGTGAAAGTGACCTCGGGGGGGGGGGGGGGGGTTCCGGTTCCGGTTAAGGGGGAGGGGGGGGTTATGCATGAGTAAATTTAGGTCAAGGTCACCAAAAAATAATAATGATCCAAGGTGATGGAGGCGGCCAGAACCGTCTCCACCACCCTGTGTTCCTCAAACACTCCCAATCCCAACCCAAAAAGTTACGTCTTGCTAGGGATCCCAATTTTTGGCCCGCACGCACGTGGTGATCCAGTTTGGTAGTCTGTGATACGGGCGGCCAGCCTCGGGCCTGGGCACTGGACTTGACCATTCCAATTTTACAATGGGGACTCTGGAACAGGTAATGCAAGACGCAACTCTAACCTCCCACCCTTAATCTAAACCCACCCAATCATATTTTTGCCTGACCAAAATTAAAAACAAAAATCAAAAACAATAAAAATATGTCCCACCCATATTTAATGAAGTTCAATCAAACTTCTTTAATTTACATTTACATTTTAATTTAATCTACCCATCCTAACAGCTAGCTGTGGAATATAAAAAATTATTAGTACATAGATGAACACAGACATAGACACACACACACACACACACACACACACACACACACACACACACACACACACACACACACACACACACACACACACACACACACATACACACAGGGATATATTTCCGAATAGGCAGACTAGGCGAGCGCCTAGGGCGGCAAATTTTAGGGGGCGGCAAAATTTGAAGAAGAAATAATTTAAAAATTGGAGTTTTAGTCTCTAAATTTAATTTAAAAGTATGTTGCATGCCTTCTTTAGTAATAAAAAAATGTTGAGCAAATAATTTTGGGAAAGACAATGCGGCTATTTAAAATACTTTCATTAAGTATAAAATTATTCAAGAGCATCTTAACGTTAAGGCTTCGGTCTACGTGAGCTCGAATGCCGCCTCGCGGCCGCGGGCATAGCGCTAGGCGAGTTTTATGGATGCAGAGGTTTACGGGAATCATGTTTTAAAATTAAATCATTCAGATAAAGATCGACTCCTAACTTTTTGTAAAAGTAAAAAGAAGGATCTCGTGTTCTCTGGTTTTAGAATTTTTGAATGAAATTTCAAATTTCTGTTGTGACTAACCGTCTAAAATCAACTGTTTTTCTCTATGCAAATGCAAGGTTTTTTTAAAAATCTTGTTATCTTCTGCTAAATGCAGCCTATAGCTATAACTAAGGTGTCCATTAAAGAAGAATATACGATGCTAAATTTCCTTTGTTACACTTATAAAATCTCACTTTGGTAGTTTCATTAAAACTAATGGAAAACTCCAGTAAAAAATCTAGAAAAAACAGGTGATTTTTGATAGTTATAGCTGAAATTATAAATTTGATTAAAAAATTCTAAAACCAGAGAAGACGAGATCCGTCTTTATACTTTTAGAAAAAAGTTAAGAGTCAATCTCTATCATAATTAGTTAATTTTAAAACACGATTCCCGTCTAGATAGGCCTACATTGATTCCCGTAAACCTCTGCAGCCATCAAACTCGCCTAGCGCTACGGCCGCGAGGCGGCATTCGGTAACGTCGCGTCGTTCGTGCTCAGGTAGACCGGAGCCTTAAAAACTATCAAACTAAAGTCAAACATTTATTCACTACGCTGCTGTACTGAGTTTTCCGTGCCGCCCTTTTCCTATTGGCCTGGCGAACGTAATGTCGCGTCGTTGCTTGCTGCACAGAAAAAGGAAACAGAATCGATTCCTTTTTCTGTGCTCGCGGTCGCGGGCGTGGGCTTTCGCTCCACCTTCCCGTGTTTACCTCGTACGCCACTTTCCTATGCTTACTTCGTTGGCAGTGGCAACGTCAGGCACCAATGCCAATGTAAACATTGTGGTGTGTAGTAGGTAGCCTATACTTCAATTGTGTTTTATACCAACTTGTAATGCATAATTATAATTAAAGTGTTTCATTTAAATGGTTGTCTCCAAGTATGAATTTACAGTAATACTCAATGGACTTAACTACAGTTATTGATTCATTTGCTAGATTAAAATTAAGGAAAAAATTGTGAAGTAACTCCAACTAAACCACATTTCATATTATCATTTTAAGTGAAAGTACTTACTTTTTTCATTTTTATTCACTTAGTTTCTTGTAAATGAACCCGTTTTGTAAATACAAATATTATATTTTTCAAAGACATCTTATCTTCACACGTCTATCCAGTGTATTTAATGTTCAATAAAAATAGTTAAGAGTTAAGAGCCCTTGTATATGGACGTTTTCATGTACCGTTTTCGCGCTGTAAAACGCGTTTATGACTTCTGATTGGTTACAACAATGCTGCGCATTCCAGCATGCATCCAATGAGACTCACTTTTTGAATGAAAACGGCGCAGCAAATACACTCTTAAAAATACTCAAAATGTAGTAAGTTTGTTGATGCATTTCAGAATGCAATTACTTATTACTTTTCTACAAAATCGGCTGACACGGGGGAGTGCGCTGACATGTTTGGGGGGGGGGGGGCGGCGGAAAACTTCGCTGCCTAGAGGCGGCAAATACTTAAATACGTCCCTGCATACACACACCATAACCCAATACTTAAAATTAAAAACACATTTCTTAAACATAAATATTACCATAACACACCTTAATGTTAACATCGCAATGCGCAAGTTAAACGTTACAACTAACACATCTTAAGACTAAAACCAAATAACACTTTGCATAAAAACCATAGACACACACACACACACACACACACACACATCAAATATTAAATAGTAATAGTCTAACAACAAGAGTAACTCAAATATATATCGGCCGCTTATACATTTGAGTTGCCCTCTGAGTTGGGTCGGAGCGCCGCGTCCGGAGTTCCGAGCCCAACTGCCGCGGCGATAGTCGTCGGGGTGGTTCTCGGTTCCCAGAGTGGTGGGGGCGCGGTAGGGGTTTAAGGGGGTATGGAACCTTCCAGCAACGTCAATGGAAAATTCCAAACGGATATGCTTTGTTACATGTGGGTCGGCCAAAACGCAGGTGGAGCCTTGTATCTCTCAATTTGCATTAGATAGCATCAAATTACATCCGCTGACAAGTAGGACCCTTGTACCTCTCAATTTGCATTAGATAGCATCAAATTACATCCGCCGACAAGTACATCCGCAGCTTTCCCCGTCGCGTGACAGCATAATTATCGTCGATTGTTATCCACCCTCTTCCGCCGCTTAATTATAGTTCCAACGGAAATAGGACGGCGGTACACGCAGGTTGTTTTTAACATACAATAGACTATTGTTTGGAAAAGCATTACCAATGCGCATAATCCTTGGCCTGGTTGGTACTTCTTACACGCAATACCTAAGATGTTGTAACATCGGGGGGGGGGGGGGGGTTCCGGTTCCGGTCAGAAGGGGGGGGGGGGAGGGTCATGCATGACTAACCATCCGCGTGCATATAAACGAAGGGAAGCTCGCGCGCCTCCCATATAGGGGGCTAACACCCCAGCGGTAAACAACCAATCCGTAAGTTCATAGCACATATTATTATAACACACTATTTTTTTTTTTACACTTAACATTTTAATTATTTTTACACCAGTCATTTTATAAATCTCAATTTTATTTTCGCGTCGAGTTTCAATTTTTGTTTAAACTAAATATGCTAATTACCATCGTGTGCAGGAAACTCGCGCTGATTAATTGCGGGTTCCATTCTTACACACCTGTTTCCTCCTTACTATGCAAATTACTCTCTTACTTTAACAACACTTAAACTCTAACCGCTACTTCTCGGTCATAATAATGTAGTTAGTGCTACACTACAGGATTTGACCGTGCAGTAGTGCACGCAATCTTTCCTGCACGTCTGCTATTATTATACTTATTGCTACATTACACGAGATATTTCTTGCACACCTGCAGGTTATACACTTTACAACCGGCTACTATTATAGTTATCACTACAACATACGATTCACCTGTACAATTGACTATTGTAATCTTACCTCATTGTGCACGGGGCATTTCTTGCACACTTGCAGCTTATACGCTTTACAACCGTTTAATATTACAATTATTGCTATACCACAATAGTTACCTGTTCAATCACAATTGTAGTCGCCCCACTTGATTGTCCACAGAGCGATACTTGCAATCCTACAACTGAATAATTAATTAATTAACTTCCGCTATTACTAGTACTTTTCTTAAAACTATCCGTCTCTTCCTCCTACTCTTGTGACCGTAGCCGCAGCCGACTGACAAATAACCGAGCTCTTGCAAACCTCGCTCTTTTATGCGGTTTTCTCAGGGAGGGGGTTGGAGGGGCGTCCCACGTGACTCATCGATCGCATAAAAAGGGGGGTTGCCGCCGCGCGCGTGCCATTTCGGTGGCGGCATCGGTCGGGTGAGGTACTATCCGTAAGTCTCTGGCGCTTTTATAACTAACGCTTGTTACTCTAAAATGTGTTTCCGCTTAATATGCTAATTAGTGTCTATATATTCAGACACAATCGCGGCCGCTGACCATTTACCGGCTTGTTATGAAGCGGTGCACATGTAAAATCATGGCTTCCCACACTTTACAGCTGAAACTTTTACGCACAAAACACATTTTACAACGGCATTCTACACCTGCAGTTTCAAAACCGCGTAGTACGGTGGCTAGACTTAAAAAACGGTTCAGGTTTCACCCGTTGTATTTTGCACCACCTCAACTTGACAACGCTTGCACTATTGATACTATTCTACAGACAGTCTTGACTGACATGGTCAAGTACCAACATTTCCCTCTTGTCACGCCTATTGACGGCCCCGTCCAATTCTTCTTCTTCACCATCTTACCGGGTCTATATCATCGGACATCCTCCGACTCGTGTCTCATTGCGCTCTATCGCCTCACACAGTAAACACCTAAGACCTCTCGTCTCTCTCTCACTCTCTCTTGCAAGCATGGACACACAACAGGGTTCACCGGTGCAGTCCCCTGACGTGACTTCCACTACGGATACTACTGCACGTCCGACAGACGGTTCCGCCACGCCTACAACGAACGCCGGCTCCCGCCCGGTACAGAGCGATGCGGTGACCACTACTGCTGCAAACGACGTGGAGGCTATTCTACGATCACTGATGGGGTTCGATTAAAATAAATAAACGAAAAAATAAAAAACAACCCCTCCCTCGGCCCGCCACTCCGATCCGACCCGTCCCGAATCCCCGCCCCGACTGAGCCCCTCGGGGCTCCGCTTTTTTAAAACTCCCTCCGGATGGCCTTGACCCACTTACAAAACACACCCATCACTGTCAACCACAACTGCCGGTTCGAACCGCTTGGCCTTGACCTGCGCCAGAACCGGCAAAACCCCACTACTTTCATATGATCCTTTTCTCCGAGTAACTGGAATAGTCACATTAACTTGAAAAAAAATACACACACACAGTCAAAATTCTCACTTAAAAATAACACAAAAAACATTTTAACCTACTCTCAGTTCTCATAATAGTCCTTGACAGTTAAACCATTACAGTGTTGTAAGACTGTGTTCGGGAAATTTGATCTCACATTTTATGCCTCTCATTTAATGTTTGGTGGAGTAAAAATTATAATAATTCCTTACTGTCACTCCATAAATCATTAGCTATCCACACCACAATACATTTTACAACAACTAACAGACGCTATTACGAGTAGTAGGCCTAAACAAAGAATAACAAAGAATACAAATATAAGAACAAGTATAAAAAATAATTGATGTTTTTGACAGTCAACTATGTTATTCTTAATCTCTCTTTTAATGCAATTCTTGTGTAACTAACTTTAGCTCCGTGGTACGAAAAAAGTTAAGTTTTCCCTAGGTAAAAAAATTAGTATTCAAGTCACATGGAATAGAAACTAGTACTTTAGTAGGCCTACTCTATTCCAAGGAGTAAAATACGGCTTTAGATAATATGTAGAGGAAAAATGTATTTGAATTATCTGTGTTCAAGAAGGCACAGGTTCAGGTAGGGATAGTATAGAAACTAAAATGATAAATCTGCATACAAATTACAGCATTTTTATTTACTTTATAAATAATACTCAGTGGTTGTTTACATAACATATTCAAGAAAACTCATCAGTAAACCGTGTTTCTGGATCTTGCATAAAGTATCGCCGATCTTGTATAAAGTAAATTTGATCTAAATTAAAAATATATATATGAACAAAACTGATAATGTTTTATTTTTATTTTTAAGCTCGGACGGACGATCCTTTATAAGCTATGTATACTTCTGGTGTTTAATAGTCATCCTTCAAATAATCAGGTACCGTGTAGGCCTATTTGAGATCAGCTCGATTTTAGACATTGCCGCCAGATCTATAGAAAGCATAACATTCGTATATCCTGAAAAAGAAGTAATTACATTAGTATAAAGTATACAATTATATTACATATAGTTACAACCATATAGGCTCCATTTAAACTAAAAGTAATTATGATCATAGGCTAGTTACACTTTGTTCCCACATCCCTGGAGCACTTATTTTGAAGAAACGATCACATAAGACCATACATTGGTCTTCTTTGATCGTTTTTTTTTTTTAAAGATAACGGAATAAATGGCAAACAATTGTTAGGCAAATTAAGTTTTAATCTAGACGCTAACCTAATTGTACCATAAGGGAATTGTACCCCGGAGGTCACATCCAGAACGGAAATATGAACCCCCACTTTTCAAATTCTCAAAGTAGTTTTCATAGTTTTATTTCTATTCTAATCTTGTTTCTTAAGCATTTTAAAACTTTTTTCTCTCAAACTTTTAAGTAAGAAATGTCCAAAAATTCATTTTTTTTAAGTATATTTTTAAATTTAGCGAATAGAAAATGAAATAGGTATAGGAAAAGCAATAAAAGATGTTTCAGAATAAAATCCTGTGTTTGTTGGAAATATATTTGGTTATGAATTAACAAATTTTTAGACCTTTGAAATGTAATAATTTTAATTATACAAGATATTTTCGTAATGTAGTTTAAATCAATCAATGGATACAGAACCCAAAGTTTAATTGAATCACTGGTTTAAATTGACCTTAAAAGATCGTAACGCAGCTCTGTGGAGAAGAAAGGAACTACATGAAGGTGTCAGTAAATTAGATCACCACAGCTTGTAAGGAAAGATATCTTAATACTGTAGTGTATAATTGAATATACCAACTAATTAAATTGGCCACTCAATTCTAAAACATCTAAATAAATGTAAAAAACGCAAAAGATTAGTTTTAAAACCAAAAATAAAGCAAAACCAACGCATAATTTTAAATCAAATGAAGTTATGAGTTTCGTGAGCCACTTTTTCAAATTGCCATTTTTTAGATGATGCAGATACGTCTAGGGACAGAGCATCGTGACAATGACTTGAACAGTCTACATTCGAGAATCGAGTGACCGCCGCCCGAAAACCCTAAAGTTCAACCTGACGGACTACATACTAATATAAAACCATTGAACTTTCCGAGAGTTCTTTTCAAATGACGAATAATAATAATCCATTCTTTATGACATTCTTTAACACACAGGCAATGCACGCTCCCGAAAATCGCAATAAGACTTGATTTTACCTTTGGTTCTTGCGACTGTAGACCGTAGACAAATACTTATACACAAGCACAGGCAGCGGGCCAGTGTTGAATAATTCGACATCCCTGTACCTTTTTGATACCGCCCGCACTACATCGACGCGCTCCAACTAATCTGCCTGGCATGCCAGGCGATAATGGCAACACAGAGGAATGATGTTAAGTAATGTTGATAATTTATTTTTATCTGCCACTTTATTTTCTCCTTCTATAAGTATTATATTCCTGATTTCTTGCTCAAACTTTTAAATATTTTATAGAACTATGTTATCCATCTTACTAATTCCGTAAGGAATTTCTTGTGAGCAGCAAAACTCTTTTATTTGTGAACCGATTTTGATGATTGAGGTGTCGAATTAAAAGGAATTCCCTGTGGACGACATGGAATAATTTTTGTCACCCTCAGTTTAATGTGCTTCGCACCCAAGGAATTTAAAGTTTCCATGTATATAAAAATATAGAGGGAGCATGCACCACCATCTAGATGTACTCACATTAACGAAAAACTCAATTGTAAATGGCGACTGCCGTAAATGTATAAATAAATAAATATAAGACAAAAAAAACCTAACATATGATTCACTTCATGAAAACAAACAGCTGTCCTCATAAAAAATAACCTGTCTCCATTCTGTCATTTTAATTTATTTAGTTTTTCTGTTTACTGATCAGTTTACTTTCAAATTCAAATACAATGATGACTGACGAAATAGGAAAGTGTTTATTAACATGCAGTTTTCAATCAGAGTATTAGGGAGCGACAATTAGTTTATTTAATTGTGTGATTGTATTTTATTTTCATTTATACAAGTTTCACACCATCTGCCTAGCACTCAGACTGGAGCCTGGAGCTGTATTCGTTGAGTAGTCATCGACTGGCAACGACTCGTTCTAATAATTAATATTGTTATACAAGAGTAATATCAAATCTATACACTTAGAAATGTGTAAAATTATTCATAGAAATTTATGTTAACGTTTTTAATGGAGTTTTGATTATTTTTATAGTAATTGTAAGTTAAAATATTACTATCCTGATGCTGCTGCTTATTCGACTTCTTTTATTTTTTTCTCAACTTGTATTGATGGTCACTCTTAACAAATCTTGATTCAAGTCTATTCATAACCTTAGTTATACAATGCAAATCCGACATTTACATTAAAAAATAATTAGTGAAACTTTGCTCTAAATTGAGCACAAATATTTTAGTTCACTCGAACAAATAAATAAAAAAATAATAAATCAATTATAACCTGGGCCGCCCCGAGGGTAATATGCGCCCGGGGCGAGGTTTTCATCGTCGCCCCCTAAAATTAATTAATTGGCCAATCTTGTGAATTTTAATGTTAAATTATAGTCGGAAAAATAAATTAGGTGCATGGCCAACTTTTCAATACTGTTAGTTTGAATAAACTAATTAAAAAATTCACTTTTTAAAGTTTTTTTGACGCAACCAGTGAGCACAGAAAGCATATTGGAATAGCCTGACTAAGCATCAGTCAGGCTATTGTAGTTTTAAATATAAGTCAATCAAGTCATAAGTGTTGCATATAATTCTAATCCTCATTATGTTTCGAATTCAATGTTACTAATAACGTTCTGCTTTACAAAACTTAAAACTTACTTTTTAGGTAAAACAAAAACTTGAATTTCAACCTCAATATAGGTTGTACTGTATTGTTTGTGTCAGTTTTCCTCCAATAGTTTTAGAGATATTTCTAAGGCATGAAATAAACGTCTTAACAAGTAGTTTGGAAGTTAGAATTTTTATTTTTGATTAGGCCTAAACAAATTAGATTGAACACTTTAGCTTCTACAAGTTTGTTATTTGAAAATGAAATATTTTATTTTATGCAAATGACTGATGAAAAGTGTGAATAAAGTTTTAAAAAATTAATAAAGTTTTGACTTTATCTCTGCCCCGGTCGCCCCACCCGGCTCTGATTATAACCATCCAATCCAATATTATAATCAGTTTTTACAAAATATTAACATAGCCTATGTTTAAAATTCTCAACCCAATCCCAATGTTATTCTAATGGGAAATTTTCAAATATCAACGATGGGTAGCGCCTTTAATTTACATCCGATTGCCATAAATTTTTGAAGAAAATAACTACAGACCAAGCCCTATCCAACGACACCAAAAACAAAAATTGTAGGAGGAGTTCTCTTTACAAAAAATTCCTTATACTTACTTGTTATAATACAAAGGAATAAAAGGAATATACTTACTTGTTGCTCAAAATCGAGCAATTTATCTTGATATAATACAAAGTTACATTTAGTTCTAAATCAATGACATCCGACTAATCCAATATTGTGAATATCAGTAATCACCAAAAACTAAACGTTTTTACAGCTGTACATTATCAGATGTTTAAAATGCTCAACCTAATGCCAATGTTATTCTAATGGGAAAATTTCAAATTTAATTTGTTGATAGCGCCCTTATTTGAAGTCTGGTTCTCATCAATTTTTGGCGGAAACAACTACAGACCAAGCCCTATCCAACAACACAAAATCTTGAAAATCTATTTAGCGTATTAAATAAGTATAGATAGATAATAAAGAATTAGGTTGAACTTTTCATAGTAAAAAATAATTTTAAAATGTTTGTTTTTATACATTTTTAACAACTAGTGGTTAACTGCCATGCTTAGTTTATTATACTGTACATGACTCTAATGTAACAATGAATTACTAAATTGGTTTATTGTTACAATTCATTGAATTTTAGTGCGTACAAGGGTTTCCTGCAACGGAGGCATATTCCATACCTTACTAGAAATCGTCCCATGGCCGAAATTTGCCCAAAATTTCAGTTGATGTGGACCATCTGGACAAAAATAGCATTAAAATATTAGATAACTAAAACATTTTTTCTTCCTCATCTGCTAGCATTTGTTATTACTACAGTATTGGTACCTTTCTATTCTTTTGCGTTTTTCTCCTAGAAATTAATCTCTTTTGGAATTTGTCTCAAACTCAAGACCTATTAGTTTTCTGATCTCAATGACAACATATTAGTTACAAAAGACTGATGTTTTTTGAAAAGTAACTCCGCCCCACCCATCGTCCATCCCCCTCCCCGAAAGCCGTAACACACTGAGTCTTCTGTAGGCCCTGTTGATACAGCTTGTCCAACCGGAAGAGGCGCATCGATTGAAACTTTAATCCATTGCATTAAGAGCCTATAAGGAGTGAGCATCGTGACGACTGTGCGTGCACGGCGGGGTGTTCAAATCACCATCACATCACATCAGTCGCCCATCTACTCTGGATAATTCCCATATATTTTTATCAATTTAACTATACCTGTAGGCAGGGCCAGCACTAGCATTTTTGCTGCCAAAGGCTAAGATTACCTTTGCCGCTCCTGCTCCCCCCCCCCCCCTTCCCCATACCAAACTTACCCATACCCTCGTTAAAACATTTACACAAATTTACATTCCATGGCAGATTATTTTTGAGTAAGATAATATTTTTTCTATATTCTATTTTTCACATTCACAGTTACTTCAGTGAGTCAACAATTAAATCGAAAAGACTAATAGCAATGAGAAAGGAACTTGTCAGACTGGAGTAGCGCAGGACTCTTGCCACTGCAAGTAGCATACAGTCCGACCCGCGGGATTGGTCGGTTATCGTGGGGCCATGTCACTTGCAGTCACAGCTACAATAGGGAAGCGAAACTCAGTGTGTCAAGGGCATTGGAGTCAATTTCAATTCCGTCAACTCCCAATAAGAGGATTTAAACGGGAAACTTAAAACTCCTTTATTTGTGATAAAAAAGGTTATATAGCTCTAAATAACGGGTTCATCATGCCGGATATAGTTTGTGGGTATATTTTAATCTCAAGTATAGTTTTTATTTTACAAAAGGGAAAGAACAAATACAATTTTACGACTTAAAACATTGTTCAATCAGAAGTTATAGGCCTAATATTCTGATTCAAATACAATTTATTCTAAAAAATCAATTGTACAAGTGTTAAAAAGTTATATCACAACTGGCGGGCAAAGGTTTAACCATTATTTATCATAATGGGAAATAAATTCAACATAAAGTTATGTTTTCATTGGTGCGCCAAAACGCTGCTACCAATGGCATAATATGAAAAGGACGAATAGCTCCCGATTCTGACTACTATACTCATCTTTGATGTTTTACATAACCCAGTTTGAAACCAACAAATGAAATTGACTGCACTTTAACGTTTTATTATAATCAAGATATTGATTATGTTGACAAGTTAAAAGATTACAGTAAGTTTAAATTATCTACATTGTAAATCATAAACCATGGGACTAAACCTAATACATTAAATATTAAAAATAGAATCCTGATTATATTAACAAAAGTGAAAAACATTAAGTATTTTATTTAATAATTTAATAAACCCAAATCATGATTAAATGTCAATATCATCGCCAAGTAGGTTGAGCACAGCAGGTACAGCCAGTGCGGGGAAAAGGGAAGGTTTGTAGGGGCGACATTGTTGCACACGGCCTTGACAACTGATAAGCGCTAAGTTCAAACTAGCTTGCTCGAATCAGATTCACAGGGCGGCACAATCGGTGCCAGGGGCGGTAGCGATACATTTACTGATGTAGGCCTATGTGAACAATTTGAAAATTTTTTTGTTACCTAATTAGTTTCCACATTCTGCTTTTGACCAATTACAATCTGGAAGTGACAATAATCAATAAATGTGTAATGAAATGCATATATTAAATTTTTAAATAATAAAAAAAATGAAACGGATATAAACAATGCAATTTACATATTTGATTTAAAACAAAGAGTAAAAAAGTGCTAACTGTACAGAATTATAAGTTGAAAACACTACACTACTTACCACAAAACTTTCGGAACAACAAACTTCTCAGTACGGTACTTCAAAATTGAACAAGGAAAGGAACAATAATGTATAGAACGAAAATAATGTAAACCAACAGCAATAGCATTGTGCACAACATGTTGAATAGGTTTAGTGTAGCCAAGTGTGCTAAAAACAAACTTGACAGAGGGGCATCTAAGAACCTGCATCACAAAAACAAATGATCCAAAGATTCCGCCACATAGAATCTTGTGGATGAACTTTGAACTTGAATCAGCTTTACTGATAAGGTCATTGATACTGAGGAATGTGTGATAATTGAGGCACTATGACATGAGTGGTATCTCTAAAATGCATTTGTTATATGTGATTAATGGTGTTAATTACTAGTTGATAATAATTAAATAACTGCAAAACAATATCAGCCAAAAAGCTGAAAAAATTATTCTGCAATATAAAATATTGAAAAAAATTAATAAATAAAGGATAACACAAGCGGAAAGGTAATGTTCCGAAAACTGATTGCGTTAAAGTAGACTAAAACAATAGTTAATAAATTGTGTAGTTGTTAACCTCCAAATATGTATCAAAACTGTTGGAATTAGATGGACAATCTTTTAAGACATGCGGAGGTGTTAAGTACCTAAGGGTAACAATCAATTGCGATTTAAGATCTAGTCATATTGACTGCTTAATCAGTAAGAAATATTCTAGTCTCATATAAACTCCTTAATTAGGGTTTGAAGTATATTTTTGAGGCCAACCCCGGATATTTTGATACAATACTACCCGTTGCCCATCACCGCTTCGCCCGTGATTAAATTTATCAGTGAGTCAAATAGCTAATGAAATCTTTTTAAAGAGCAATGAAATCTACTTCCTTAAGAACATTGAAACAATAATGAAGTGGTGTGAGTGGAGCTGTGAAGGAATTTCGCAAAATCTGTTCTTAGTGAGAAAAGGTTTCTTAAATAGAAAAGACCTTGAGAACCTATGAGCAAATAGGAACGACGGAACGACCATGTCAAATTTCAACCCTGTAGGCCCTACAGTAATTTTGAGGTCATGTAGGGTTGGAGCCCTAAAGAACATAAAAAACTATATTTGCAAAACTGTTTCTTAGTGAACACCTATTATTAAAACGGAACGTTTACGTTAATTTGAACCAGTAGGATCTATGGTGGTTTTGAGAATTTGTGGGTAGGAGCCCTAAAGGAAATTTGCAAAAAGAGGAACGTCCATGTCAAATTTAAAATCCTTTGGCCCTGGATTAATTTTGGAGTCATGTGGGGTGGAGCCCTAAAGAACTTCAAAAACTATATTAACAGTGAGCACCTGTTGGCAAAACGGGACATCCACGTTAAATTTATACCCCCTAGGATCTATGGTAATTTAGAGGTTTTATGGGGCGGAGCCCTAAAGGAAATTGGCAAAATTATTTCTCAGTGAGCACCTAGGAGCAAAGGGGAACGTTCATGTCAAATTTCAACTCCGTGGGACCTGGAGTAATTTTCAAGATCCATGGAGCGGAGCCCTAAAGAATTTCAAAAACTATATTTGAAACTTTGTTGTTTCTTATTGAGTAACTATGAGCAAAGAGGAACGGCCGATTCAAATTTAAACCGTGGAGGCCCAAAAGCAATTTTAAGTCCTGTGAGGCGGAGCCCTAAAGAATTTCGAAAACTATATTTGCAAAACCGTTTCTTAGAAAGTACCCATGAGAAAAAAAAAAACGTCCATATCAAATATTGACCCTGGAGGCCTAAAGTAATCTTGAAGTCCAGTGGGGCGGAGCTCTAAAGTTCTTAAAAAACTATATTTTCAAAACAGTTTCTTAATAAGTATCTATGAGCAAAGAGAATCGTCCATGTCAAATTTCGACACGTAGGCTATTCGACACGTAGAAGTAATTGTGAGCTTCTGTGGGGCGGAGCCCTAAAGGGGATGTTAAAAGCACTTTTTTTATTGAGCACCTAGAAGAAAAGGGATCACTCCAAATTTCAACCCTGCAGGTTTCTTAATTTGTATTTAAAATAAGCAATAAGGATAACGTTATATTGAAATTTCAAAGACCTGTGGGGCGGAGCCCTGAAGGAATTTTGCAAAATAGTTTCTTAGTGAGCACATAAGAGGCAGGACGAACCTGTATTTAAACTTTCAAGTAAATATGTTAGGTAGTTCTTGAGATTTAATAAGTGAGTCAGTCAGTTAAAACTCCCCGTCAGCTTTAGCTCGTTTGCTAAGCTCACTCGCCTCAATTCTATAACATTCTTTAGTTTTATATTACCAAATCTTCCCTCAATATTTTAAATAAGAACAGATGTTTACAAAATTAATATTCGTTAATATAATCATATATTCCTATACAAAAATGTTGCTTCGTTGCTTCCATAAGAATAACATGGTAACTTTGAAGATGTGTGGGGCGGAGCCCTGAAGGAATTTCCCAAAATTGTTTCTTAGTGAGCACTTAAGAGTCATCTTCACCCCTGGGCCAGTAGCCCATTGTTGCGCAGTCGTCAATGTTAACTATACGGCTTTTAATGCAAAACATGGTATTTGATTCCCCTGTTTCGGACGCCATTTTTCAACCTATTTACTTTAAACTTGGTAAGAGTTTAGTAGAATAGTTATATTAGGTCCATCATACCTCAAAATTTCAAATATTTTACTAAATTTTGAAATATTACTAAGGAAAATCGACTTACTTTGCGACGTCACAGAGAGTAATATTTGTTAAATTTTCAAAAATTCGAGGTATGAGGGACCTAATATAACTATTCAACTAAACACTTACCAAGTTTAAAGAAAATCGGTTGAAAAACGGCGTCCGAAACAGGGGAATCAAATACCATGTTTTGCATTAAAAGCCGTATGGTTAACATTGTCGACTGCGCAACAATGGGCTACTGGCACAGGGGTGAAGATGACTCTTAAGGCTCAAGATGAACCTATGTTCAAAGTTTGAAGTAAATCCGTTAGGTAGTTCCTGAGATTTCGTGATGAGTCATCAGTACAGTCAGTGAGTGGGATTTCGCTTATCTA
Source organism: Neoaliturus tenellus (assembly GCA_030545055.2). Classification (NCBI taxonomy): domain Eukaryota; kingdom Metazoa; phylum Arthropoda; class Insecta; order Hemiptera; family Cicadellidae; genus Neoaliturus; species Neoaliturus tenellus. Next base: position 210,165,946 of record CM061531.1, read on the forward strand.
TTCTATATTCTATCTATATATATAATACGTGAAGCCGTTTTTTGTAAACACTACTCCTCCCTTATTTCTGGACGAAATTCAATGTTTGAGATGTCATGAGATTCATCTCAGTTTGTAGTTTTGCAATAAGGTTTTAGATTTTGGATATTTGTACTCTGAAGGGCATGGGAAGCCCTTAAAGTTCGTTTTTTGTCCATAAGATTAACATGGGGAACAATTTTATTAAATTTCAAATAAAACAGCTGTTTATAGTTAAATCATAAAAACACATGTTAAAAGCTAAATAAAACTTTGAATTTTTAAGCAAAGGGAAAGAGGAATGGGAAATTTCTAGTGCGTTTAAAGGAAGAAGGGTTTTCAATCTAAAATCTAGTGTTGTTACTCATCCCTGGTTTTATGATTGTAACAGGAGCCGTAGATTCGTCACACTATATTGTAGATTAAGATGTGGTCATACTTTTTCTATATCGCATTAATTTATCCAACAGTCAAGTCTGTGATTGTCTTCAAGACTCTGCCTCACCTGACCATCTACTTTTTGCATGCATGCTTGTTAATGAAGACAAAAGGAAGGAAATGATCAAAGATTTAACGAAATTAAAAGTGGAACTTCCATGTAATATTGTCTCTATTTTATCATATGAAAATTTTGAAGTTTTGGACATTATCTTTGAATTTATCAAAAGTGAAAATATCCATATTTAATTCTTTTTTTATTTGATTGCTTTGTGCTAAAATTGTTTTTGTTTAGTTTTTTAAAATACTAATTTTATTCAAATTGTGGGCTTTTCATGGCATTTTGTCAATTAGCCGAAATAAAGAGTTAAAAAAAAAAAAAATTATGCAAAGGGGTTTTATTACAAATTACTCGGGTAAATGCAGCGCATTGCGCTGCACAGGTAACCCTATTAGGTAACCCCTATATATGGATACAAAAGTACCATATGACTCACTAACAGAACCACGGTTATCCCCGGTGCCCCCTCTCTACTGAATTCAGGAAGAATAAGAGTCATTTATGTTTTGACAAATTTAAAACGATAAAATAATTTGTTATGCAAAATGATGAAAAACAGCAAGTTTCAGTAGTCATTTTTCATCATACTATGCCATTGTTTTCAGAACACTCAGCTGTGATCGAAACTAATCGATTTTCGATGGGTTGGGTAAACATTTCAGAAAAATTGAAAATGTAACATTTGCCTAGGGCGATAAAAGTGCTACCGCCGGCCCTGCGTCTACTGTTAATAGAAAATACATCTGAAAATACATTTTAACTGACCCAATATAATAATAAATTATGTTGCTATTTCTGGTCACTAAGAACCTTTAATGGAAACAGGAAAAATAACAAGCCATTGTTGCCAACATTTGTCTATTTATTCAGCAGTGACGGTGACCTAAACATTGGCTTGTGGACTCTGTCGGCCGCAAAGCAAGCTCGTGCAAGCCTGATTAGAAAAATAGTAACATTGCAAAATTTATCTTACAGATATTTTTACATCGATAACATAATTTAAACAGCATTTTAGGAGACAGCAAGAGTGTGTATGATACAACAGCACTGGTTTTCGGCGTATATAACACAACGCATTCTTACTATTTGCAAAATAGTCTTCAGAGGAGACAAATAAAAATTTAAATAATATCTTACATAAGCTATAAATCATCTTGATTTTATGGATTATTTAATAAGATAAGTGAACTGAATTAAAGTAATAAATAACTAAAGTTGATGAGTAAAATTTTATACCAGAATTATAAATTACTATTTGTCATTTCAAAAATGTACAAAAATATTTCTTCATACACATAAAACTAAATTAGATACTTTCTGATTAAACTGAGCCAATGATGATTTAAGAAAAATACCAATTCCTGAGAGTATTAGCTTATCATACAAGTTTACCATGTTACATAATCTAAATAATTTAACCTAACAAAAAATCTTCTTACGAGGTGAGGTAATAACGTCCCGGAATTGAAGTGTGCAAATATTAGTTCTTAAGTTAGTTTGAATAAGGAAGATGAGAAAAATTAAATGTCATACAAAACATATAATCTAAATACATGACATAGGAAAATAAATTACATTTAATTTATTAGCAAGGTTACATGAACTAGATCGTCATGGAACACCGGAAACAATTTTTAATTTAGAAAATATTGTAGCATAGAAGCAGGAATTAGCATTTTCACCTTGTTTGATATTGGCCTCAGTTTAATCGGAAAGCACCCGGCATTATTATTGCAAAAGATATGCTACGTAACTGTTGAGTATTATTTGGGAAATAGTTAAGAATTATTTTCTTATCAATTTGTAAATCTCAAAATACAATTATGAACAAGAAAGTAAACAAGCATAAATAAAGCTCAAAATCTATGGCACTCAATGTGAAGAAAGCAAATTATTTTAATGGTAACCAGTCTCGGCTCAGAGGATTGATAGAGGTTTAGGCAATATCCATTTTTTAACCACAAAAAGTAATAATATATATTAGGGTTGTTTTTAACTTTTATTTAAAGTCTATACAACTTAAAAATAGTAAATAATATGGTGTTTTATTGACATTGACTTCATGTCAAAGAATAAATTTATTTAAAATTAAACCATCAATAAAAAAGTGAATATTGTAATTCACACTTCTATAATTTAAAAAATTAAATTCATGCAAATTCTAAATATTTTAACTGTACAAGTAAATTAATTAGGTATTAACAGATCAGGTACACAACTAATTGCAATAATGTGGAAATTGCAATAACATAGAAACTACACAAAGTAGAAAAATCCTTTGAATACATTTAACAAACTCAACTTAAAACTCTGCATATGTTTAAAATACAAAACTTTGATGTATCTTACCTAAAATTTTAATAATAAATTGTTGAAAGATACAGTAAAACAATCAAACAAAATTTACTGCTTAAAAAAAAAAGAATAGAAAAAAATACAGGAACTGGACATATGAGTATTTACCAAAAAACAATGAAACTATTAATACTGTTTAAAATGAGGTACACAAAAACAAAACACGACTCACCTAGTCCTCACTGACGGTAAACTCAAAATATTACCTCTTTGGTTTCAATGTGAAAATATAAAATAAATGTTGTGTACTGTAGATAAGTATATACAATAGCATGTAACCTACTTCTAAATTACTGACCACATTTAATAAAGACAAAGGAAAGTGGCACAAAAACTGTTGACATTATGATTAGCCTAAACTATAACAACAAACCTACGACGTTTGTGCAAGGTCAGGGAGACTGTACACTGGTGTATATACACTCGGATAAGTCCACCAACGCTCGCAGGCGCTCCTACTCTTATATCTTTCCACATTTATGCTTTGTATATCCCAAATGTCTGCATGGGAGCATTTTAAATTCATGACTATGTTAAAATCTTATCTTCCGATAATCAGAGTATAGAAAATAACTACATTGTTGTAAGAAACAAAAAAAAAAATAAATTATCATCTAAGACAGTTAATATAACAATATCAAAGCCTCCAAACACACGAGTAAAAACTGAAAAATTTAACTTTTTTCAACATATTTCAAACATTGCATCAACAATCACTGATTGTCTGACAAAATAAAGAAAAACAATACACACATCCTTTTTATAGACCACTAATTCTTAACATTGTGGTTTCCAAATTTACATTTACAGCACTGTCTGTACACACTAAAAGTAGGGAATGTTAATAGTTTTGCATCAAATAATACGTTGGCAGCATTCTTGGATTTATATAAAAAACATCTCACGTATCATGTCCCGAGTACAATGACATTTGGATCCAAAGCTGTGCTCTTAGTTCTAATTACATTGCAAATATTATACCTAACATAGCAGAAACTTTCTATAAATTACCAATTTTTATCTTTACAAAATACAAATAGCGATGTACGTTCAAGCTCTTGATAAATATGATTCTCTTTCTATTTACAATCTCTTATTTGATTACAATCATGTTCCAAATATTCCTTGATAAGAAAGTTACAACAATTAACACTCTTATGTGTCAACAGATTTATAGGAATATCATCTTTGTTTTGCTCTATTCAGGAATAACGCTAGAATTGGAGTTAAATGCTTAGTATACTAGGACTACTTTTGTGAAACCAGACAGCCGTGACCAACATATCAACTACTAATAAAAAATTGCAGAACAATATTTTTATATTAAGGATACAAACACACTTAAAGATCTCAATGATGCTTTTTTTGCTGATGAACACTATGTTCAGTAAAAGGTTAGTGATAGCTGCTCGTGCTGATGTAACATTCCTGCTTGAGTGCCTGAACGTGGACATGGGTTTCACCCTATTAAGTGTTGAGAATAAATGAGAAAATAATATTATTAACACCCTCCTTTTCAAATTGAAAATAATTCTTACAATTTATTTAGAAAAAATTTTCATAGAAAAATAATTTGGAATGAAAACTCTTTGACAAATAAGTATGTTTTTGAAACTATACATATAAAAATGTTTTTCTGTATTTATTGGTCAGGGCTGTCACACGGTGGGCTGCCTCAGTACTGCCCCAGCTGACTGGCCAGCCGGCGCGGACGACAGGCGTCGAGCGAGGGCGACAACAGCGACTGCAGTTCCAGGTCAACCCCTGCGTCGAGCGATGAGCCGCCTCAGTACTGCCATGGCAGACTGGCCAGCCGGCGCAGACGACGGGCGTCGAGCGAGGGCGACAACAGCGACTGCAGCTGTAGGTCGACTTCTGGGTCGCCCGGTGGGCCGCCGAAGTAGCGCGATGTCAGCGGCGACTGCAGGTGTCTGTGCGGGATCACTTCACGTTCCGACGACTCAACCCCTGACCACAGCTCCTGCGACAACAGAGTTGTTGTTAAGGTTGGCTCCGGTATACCTACTAAAATAATAATCAGTACAGTAGCAGGCTCTACGGCATTTATCAGACCACCTTAGTGCCGGTTTAGTAAAAAAGATCGATTAGTGGAAGAAGCAACTGTAACATACTGTGGCAGATTTTACTCTTATTTTTTTCTCTTATTTGGGCAAACCATGTAATCTTGGCTTAAAGTTATGATTGGACCACAAAATGTGGCCCTTACCAAGCCAAACGGCTGCAAATACCGAATGAATATTGTAATAAAGACTATCAGTCACAATCAAATCATAAAAAGTTACCAAAAATTTTGACAAAATTACTTATAATGGCCTGAAGTTTACGAAATATCATGAAATAATGAGAAAATACTTCACAACTAGCGATTAGCATGGCCTAGAAAGCACCGACAACTGGAGGCCTGGCTTGACGATGTGCAAGATTACCGGGGGACTACTGCATCTTAAATTATAATAATCACAGAAAAATTAACTCAACTTCCAGTTGACTCCACTCTTTGATAATTGTAGAAGCTAAGTCATCTGTTGGAATAGAAACAGCTATTTGTATACAGTAGAGCCCCACTAATCTGAAAATTCGCTTAATCCGAACACGCCCAATCGGGAAAATACCAATTTTTCCCTTTACCCCATAGTATCCGCTTAATCCGAAAATAGTTCAGTCCCAATTAGTTCGGATTAGCGGAACTCCACTGTACATAGTATTGTAAGTCTTCACACAAACTTTTTTTAGAAAAATATAAGATCGTTCTTGTGATTGGATTCAATAACGAGCATTTATACTCAAATTGTGTCATCCAAGAAAGAAGACATAGTCGGATTATCAAAACCTTTAAAGTGACTTGAAAGGATTTGGATTTAGACACGGTTAGCATGTAGGTGCATTGTAAGGTTGCCAGTCACCTGCAGCGAGAGTGCTTCTTCTCAGGACTCGTTGGAGCCCCGCCGCCGCCCCGTGAGCCCCGACACCAGCTGCTTGATGGTGGCGCCGAGCCCTTCCCCGGCACGGCCCCGCCGGCGTTGGCGCGACCCGGATGCGCGTCCAGGCACTTCTGGTACCTCAACTGCCGCAAACATAAAAAACAGTGTCAAAAATCAAAGAGGCTTATATGAATTCAGCAAATTCTATTAAAATATTTTTAATTCAACACACAATATCTGCAACTAATTGTTGCACTCGCTTACCTATCAATTACGCTTGATTGACAAGTCCTCGCTAAAGTTTCCAATAAATCTGGCAACGATAACTGACATTGAGGGAGTTTACAAGGTACTATAATACGAGTGAGGTATATTTGTATACAGGGTGTCACAAAAAAGTGTCATTGGCTATACAGGACCTGATTCTACATGCAAAAATAAGTCAAAAATTAAGAATAACATTTTTTGGATTTCGGCTTAGTTTAGCCGTAGTTTTTATTTCCGTGACTGTTGGTTGTATTAAGTTCATATTTGGCATGAACCTTTATGAGAGCAATGTCCATTTTCAGGAAACAAATTATTTTTGTCCGATGTGTATTTTCAAAATGGCGGCCATTTAAAATTTTTAAACTCAAATATCTCAAAACCCGTAAATTTTAGCAAAATTTTACAAGAGACAAAAAAGTTGAACAATAAAATTACCTAACTAATAGTACCAAGATTGTAAGGAACGAACAACAGATAACAGAGTGATTGCCATTTTTATGCATAAAATCATTGATTTTCCATTAAAATGCATGCAAATTTAGGTTATTTTAGAAGAAAAATCTCAATAACTCCATTATTTGTCGTCAGATCCCTAAAAATGATTGATTAGGGTGACATTTGAATATTAGACTCACACATTTTTAAACCACTAAACATGATTTATTGACATCATATCATCAAATCCGTATGTTTTATTCTTGAGAGCCTGAAAGCAACCGAAAATATTGAAAATAAATTCATAAAAAATGGAGCTAACTGTGAGAATGAAGTGCAATAAAAGTATGAAACAATAATTACTCATAGCTCCAGGAATGTCATCTCTAGTAGTAAACAGTATAATTGCCAATCTCTGAATTTAGATTCTTCTTAATTTAAAGGGACTTGCCATAAAATTTCATTGATATCCTAGTCAATTGTAGTAAAAAAAACCACATAGTAAACCATTTAATGGAAAAATATCATTAATATAACGATCTGATAATAATTTTATGGCAGTTTCTGAACGTTATCACAGTGTATGCGTGTTACCTTGCACGCAGCCTCGATTGTCTTGCAAAGCGCGCCGGAGCTTGGCTCGCAGTGGAATACGTGCGCGATGAACTCATCCTGCGCGGTGTGCATGATGAACGCGCACTGCTTCACGTTGCGGCCGATCCCTAGGAATGACAGGTAGCGCACTCTGCACTCTGCCACAGGCCGGCACTCGTCCTGAGATGAAACGCACCATAAGTCAAACACACACACACACCTAAAGATTTCAAGTCAGACAAACAGTCCTCATGACACTAAAAATTCACTTACTTAGATATAAAAAAAGGGTGTAGAAATAACAAAAAACTCTACCTTCCGCGATAATTGACCTAAATATTGATAATTGATATTCAATCTGCAAACCAATCAAAAATTAGATTTACAAAATTATATTTCTAAACTAAAGAGAAATAAGCTGAAACTTTATAGAGTGAATGACAAGAAGCTGCATGTCGGGGATTTTAAAAGAGCTAGAGAAAGAGACTATTGGCCCGAATAAGATAAATTTTGTATGTTGGGTATCAATTCACAATACAGTAAACTTCCTCTAATCCGGCAACCTATAATACAGCACAATGGATAATCCAATACGACTTTCGTAAACAATGTATATTGACAGGAATAAAAATAATATGTTCAAGTTTGTTTGGGATTGGAGGTCGCAAGGAGCCGACACTGCTGAACAAAACATATTTGGCATGCATAGAGGGAAGATGAGTCTTCTTCGGCTGACATGAGGTGACATTATATAGTTATTATTTTAGTTTAGTTTCATAATCATATAATTTGCATTACAGTATGTTATGCAACGTTTTAATTCTCTAATAAATATGTTTAAAGAGTAAAGAAATGTTTTAACTTGTTATTTTTTGTTTCAATCATCTTATTCTTGATACTCACCCTGTAATCTGAAATATTTGTTAATCCGGCATGTGTCAAGTCCAGACATGCCGTATTAGAGGAAGTTTGCTGTATTAACAGGTTAAGAACAATTAAGCTACGGTGCCAGTTCTTGAATTCACACCACACAAAAGAGTGTGAAAACTAAACAATCCAATATTTTAGTTCCATTTTAGTTTTAGTCACATGGGTGCGGTTGCACTCACGTCAGTGATGGTGATCATGGAGGGGGCGACACTGACGCTGACTGTACGGCGCATGTCCGCTGCACCGGGGGCAGCCAGCTGGTCGATGGCGGCGTTGAGCACGTCCATGCCTGCGGCGCGTGCCACCTGCACACAGCCGAGGTAGTCTGCGCGCAGAACCTTGCGCGGCTCCTCCATCGGTGTGGGGAAAGACTGAGCTGCTGCAGAACAGATAACACGATAACGTATGAGTTACTCCCGTAATAGTTTTGGAGAAATATCAGTAACACTTAGTCAAAAGAGTATACATAGTCAGGAACTAATATCGGATGTTGGGTTTCTCATTTCTTATATGATAGTCATATTAGTTTTGTTATCGTTACAAATTTGGCCATCCCCAAAAAGATTTATCTCTTTATGAAAAGCTGAGCCAATAGAGAGTATTAACTACAAATAAAGATTACATGCAATGAAAATGTCTATCCTATACTTTGATACGAGGAAGGTATATTTGCATTTAAGTAGGCACATAGATCTCAAAATAGCTCTAACGATTTTATGCTAAGTTTATAAACACATGGTTTGTCATTACAGCTAGTATTAAACTACTAAATAATACAATAGGCCTACTAAAATAATTCATCAGTTTTTAAATAATATTTTATATTGGTGATTATGACTAATTAGTTAAATAGAAGGATATGTAGAATTTATAGCACTGCAATTCAATTTAAAACAAAAAATTAGCAACAATGATGAAATTAGCTCTTAATAGTACAGGTAAAATCCTCTTGTTACAGTTTCAACAAGTTAAAATGAGCGAAAGGCTGAAGCTGAAAGGCAAATGAGCGAAGCAAATGACCTTGCTTTGAAACCACAAGTATTTTTGTGCTTGGCACTTTAACGAATAAGGTAATCATAAACATAATTATATGATTTCATAACTTCATATCTCTGGTCAATGTGTTACCATCATTTTTTACATATATTTATTATGTATACTCCAGTCTTGAATATGGAAAGGCTACAAAGCAAAGTTTACCGAGCAAATGCTCCAGCCATTTTAAGCCATTTTTTAACACAACTCCTCTCTTATTTCGGGAAAAATTTAACATTTTAAGGTGAAAAAGATCTTTTTCACTTTTTAGTTATGCAATAAGTTTTTTATTTTTGATATTTTTATTCTGGAGAGCATAGGCAGCCCTTAAAGTTTATGTTTTATCCATAAGATTAAAATGGGGAATAATTTTCAATGAATTACAAAATAAAACAGCTATTAATGGTAAAGCAGACAAACACATTAAAAGCTGAATAGAAGCAATTGAACTACCAGTAATGAAATGTCAACACAATTCCATAATATAATACGAGTCCATACTCCATAACTTACATACTCTTTTTTAGTCTTGCTCTGTCGCTACTAGACGGGTGTTGTGCGTGATTGGTTCGTTTACATAGATAATATTTTGATATAGTTTTACTTTTAAGATGAATGAACAAAGATAACAAAGCTATTGTATACTTATGTATGCTAATTTTACCGAACCTAAACACACCAAACCAGCGATGCACTCCACTTTTCTTGGCGAAATTGCTACTTTCTGTAACTCTATCGTCTCAGACACTAGAAATTTGTGCTTATAACGCTAATAACAAAGATGAGCACTTAATGGAAATGTTTTCGTATTTCATTATTTTCACCGTATAATTCTTCAATTAATGTGTGGTGTCTATCACTGACAAGTACCAAGTAGTGTTGATTTGTAGAGTCTATTGGCACCACAGTCACTAAACACTAACATAAAGACAGGAGATAATCAACGTGCTGATTCTCCAATCAGTTAAGAGTCCTCTAACTGATTGAGAAAGTAGCAAAACAATTTGTGAAAGTTGTTTCCGCAAAAAACTATCATGTGCTTTTCTTGTTATTTTTTGTGACTTTTGAGCCACAAATAAATAATACTAATCAACTCTACTTCTGTTTGAAAGTTCTCTTGCAATCTCTTTCCTTTGTTCCATTGTCCATAACCTGGCCTAAAACCATCCTAACCTTATATCCTGACATAAAATATTTAAATTGGAATGAACATGAGGGAGGGTGAGTGTTGGCTCGTCTACTCACTGACTAGTGGCTGGCCGTTGCGGTGTAGCCGGCGGTGTTCTGTAGGCAGGTTGGTGGGGCGAGCAGCCACGCCCCGGCTCCCGATCCCTCCACCATCTGCCGCACAACAGACAGACAGACATCAGCAATGGGAGACTGTTATACTCCAGACTGAACCGTAGATTCAAGATATTTATTGAGTCATTAAACTTTATACATAAAGCAATAAAAAATTTATTGTACTAATGCTTGATTGGGGGATGAACATTTTGAAACTTTTTGATTTTTTTATCCACTTAAAATATGATAGAATGTTAAATCTGCATTCAAAATGTATAGGCCTACAGCAAATGGCTGATCAACATATCAAAATAAAAATAACAAAAATAATTTTTTACATACATTAATTAATTGGTAAATCATAAACCTAAAGCTAGGTTTACACGTGAGAGTTTTTCACTCTCAGAGAGTTTCGTACTCTCAGGAGGTACTCGCAGAGGTGTTTACACAACCAGCGCATTTTCCAAGATAGTTAATGCCAGACAGTTTTCTGCGAGTACTATCAACAACTGTCTGAGATTTTTGTGAGAGTAACTAACTAACTCTCCTAGAGTGAAAAACTCTCACTTGTAAACCTACATTAACAGTAAAAAAAAATATTGTAAATGGCAAGAAATAACATTTGTATTTAATGAATAAAATAAAAAACATTGAAACGAATTCTAGTTTTATTTATACCCGTGTTTAAATAAATCTGTTCAAAAGACGAAACACTGGGGGAAAACACATGGAGTTTAAAATACACACAAACATTTTTTTGTGGGCCATACTATTTTTACAATGATTTTACGGTATTAAAAGGAAAATTTTTTTGCAAAAATAAAAATAAACTGGAAATAAAATTAAAACCATGCCTGTAAAAGGATCGTGTTGGAACTATAAAAACAAATGTTTTACTTATACAGTAGCGTCTGGCGTTTTTTGTAAAAAACAAATGTATTATTTTGAATTAATTCATTTGAGTGTATTATTGGAAACTTCGTAAATGAACATTTTGAAAATGAAATTTGTTTGAAACGGACCATTCAATGGAACATCTTGCAATCACACATCACTACTGAACATGCAACCTTACCTCCTGATTTAATTCATTCCATGTACTGGCAATCTTAATCCGTCCCTAGTCCGAATGTCAACATACATTTATTTTTTCCAGAACACCTTGATAGAACATTGTAATTAAGTTTTTCAACAATGAACGAACCACAAAAAAATGGCTGCAATTGCATTAGATTTTTTTTGTGTACGCCAGAGGCATTTTGTTAAGGGGTTGTAAGGTACATTAAACCCTTTTCAGGAGAGCGGTCCAAACCCATCAAAGTCTGTGGACACCCCGGTATTCAAACCTGTGGCCTCTTGAACCGAAGTCCAAGACACTAACCATTAGGCTAGCGAGATGCCTTAATAACCACAAATTCCATAAAATTAACAATTAAGATGTCCCCAGTTTTTAAATTAAGAAAAAAGTCGGGACATGAAACTTCAAAACAAGAACCACACCAAAGACGCTTATGTACGATGGTCGGTGGTGACTCACTGATATCGACAGGCTTGGCTAGCCCCTGCTGGAGGCTGCGCTCTATCATGATCCGCTTGCAGATGTCTCGCAGCGTGTTGGCGATGGTGCGTGCGGGCATGTCGCAGCGGAACACGTGGCACATGTGACGGCGTGTTGCACGGTCGCGTGCCACATACGCCAAAGTCCCTGCAACCCAGGCACAGTCATTCTTTAATATAAGAAGAAGTTTAACCATGACTGTTCTAACCACGTTTTTACAAATTAAGTTGGCTATTAAGTATGAATGTTTAGTCAATCCTATAACAGGAAACCTAGTATCAAACGGTTTTATATTATGTCTTTAAACAGAATAGAACAAAAAATTCCGATATTCATAAAAATATTTAATAAAACTGAATAAACTTTGTTATTTGTTAAAATATGAAATCTGCTGAAACACTCATGAAAAACATGAGAAACACCTAATAGTAGTTAATATTTCTTGTTACAAAAAACATTTAATTTTTGTAAAACATCTGCATAAGTACAAAGCATTTTTATCTCCAACGCATTTTGATAAGAAGGCTGCAATGGTGGCCAGACTGACAGTCAAGTATAAGACACCAAAAGTCCATTCACGTTTTGTCATTTAAGTTAAGTGGTGTCAAATGTTTTTTTCTTCTTTCAAATTGGCAAATGTCTAGAGTGTCAGCAAAGTAATTTAAATTCTTCTTGATTAAAAAGAGCATTTAGACAAAAACCACTAAAAATAGTGAAAAATATTTTATTAGTATTTTTACAGAAGAAGACCACATAGCTTGAATTTAATGTAGTGAAAGTAGTGCCAGAGAATATTAACTCATAAAACTTGTAAATGTTAAATTATCTCACCATTACTATTATTGAACAGGGTTTTTAATAGTCTATAAAATATATAACACATTTAAAAATAATCGATCAACGAAAATCAAGTACAAACCTCATTCAGTACACACAAAAAACGTGATAAATAACACCATTCAAATACGCTCTGAAAGTTAGGGACAAGCAGAAAATAAACAAATAGTCAGAGCCATTGCACATGTTCACCTTGAAAAGAGTGCTCAATATGTTGGTTACACACAATTAGACAAAAATCAATATTTTTTTAAGTTACACTTATAATACAGCATTCATATAACCAACTTAGCAAACAAAACAGGCAAGATGCATTTTAATATTATAAAGTCGTTACAAAGTAGAAATACTTCAGGCAGGACCACTCAGTAAATGTGATGATAATTGCTATCAAAACTTATTAATAACTTAAGTTGAACTTGCTGGCAGTGTAGAAGTACAGTACCTGGGGGCCGAGCATTTGTAAACTTAAACAATTATTTGTAGTCATAGTAATTTCAGACTGTTCGATAAAATGCTATTCCCGAAAGGCTTATTTCTTTTAAGACGAGCTCATTAGCTTCGCTCACCTCGCCTTTCAGAATTCTTTTAATATAGGCGTAAAAGGGTGCTGCACTCACCTATTTGTTAAAACTGCGACACTTAGATTTGACCTCTGCGGTTAACAGCTGATTTCATCATTTTTGCTAATTCTTTTGTATTAAAATTTAATTGCAATCATGGAAATTGCTTGTACGTCTTGTTTTATCCTTTTACTATTATTTAACTAAATATCACCAGTATTTTTTATTTATCACAGTATAAAATAATACTTAAATAAAAACTGATAAATTACTTTAATTTTAGTATCATTCAGTATTCAGTTACTAGCTACCATGGAAAAAAAACATGTTTACTGGAGCACGTCGTTTGTGCTTTTGGCAGTTGATTCAGCTATTTTACATCTCTTTGGTTTTTATTTTAAACTCCATAAGACCAATGTTAAAATTTTTAGAATTTTAATTCAAGACTATAAAGAAGACAGATTTTTCCTAGTATTGTTGTGTTTTTTTTTTTAAATTATTTTTAAATCTATTAAATAATTGTGTAATTTAACGTACTTTATATTCCAGTGGAATTTACAAATCCATTTTACTTAGACAATTTCTACCTTTCCTTTCATTCATTTTTCCATCCTACAGCCACTCAAACATTTTATAAAAAATTAAAACTCCTCTATTCCAGTATCATTAAATTTCAATCAGCAAACTAACTCTCGACGTACTCTTAGATTATCTGTACATAAAGTGTAAAATTATGCATTCATGAAAATAAATCATGCGCAGGAAAGATGCAGACATCAGCCAAGAGCAAGCTGTATGCAAAACATAAAAGCAACAACAACATCACATAACAATAAAATAATTACCTCTCCCTGGATTTCATCAACAGAACGACAGGGAACAAAACACAACACATTAGAACACTAGTGGCACTACGGGGATCACTAAACAAGTATACATCCTAATGGTTTTCAACTGTTCAGGGCTGTGTCATTTTCTTGACAAAACTAAGAGCAGGTTTGGGATGGATTATCCTGTTTTCCCAATAAGTTAAAGCGTTTAAATACCAGTTTTTATGATTATTATGAACGCTCCATTGTATACTCTTGAAAGAAAATGCAGTTTTAGTTTCAACCAACCAACAGCTAAACTCAATATTTTCTATGATAATTGCTTTCAATAAATTATAAAAACAATTCTAGTAACATTAATGTACTCTTCATAGAAAATAAAAATTAAAAATCTATTGGATGGGTAAAAATATAGGTATTTTTTTAAATGTTATAGGATAATAAGATAGTTTGTATTTGGTATTTAAAATCCTCTCTTGTACTTCAATGTATCCTACAATCCTAAAGTAATCTAAAAACAAATATTTATATTTATACAAAATTATTTATCATGCAAAAGGGAGAGGTACCAATAACATTTAACATAATACTCTAGCAATCAATAATACTATTTACAAATAGTATTACAGTGCATGTACAATTTAAAATCCTATACATGGGTGTGAATTTTTAATACTGTACGTTATAAAAAAACGTACGTTCCCATTGTGTAAAAAAACCGAACATTTTCCAAAATCTCATATATTTCTTTAAAATAGATTTTAAGTTTGAAAATTGAAGATAAAAAATTACAGTTGTAAATAGAAAAATTTACTAACTTTCCCATCATTATTGAAATTATTAAGATTAATTTTAATTTAAAAACAACACAAAAATCTAGGGGGGCCACCACTGGTCAATTTTCCAGCCGGTCAACGTTGCATCTGGTCAACGATTTTAAATAAACAGGATAATATTAAGTTTCGACTGGTCAACGTTCGAACCGGTCAACGCCCCTACTCCGACGCCTGCTACCCCTCTCGCGCTGGGCGCCGTGACAATAAATCGCATACAGTCCGACCATCAGAGGACCCTGGCGGAGACCTCCGCAAGTTACTACAGCCTTTTACTGGACAGAACGTTGTTCGCCACTTAATTAATCTCGCCGCAAATGCAACCGCGCTGCAGGTCGAAGTTTGTAATGAATCATCTGCTACTGTATTGATTAAAAATTTATAACTGTAATTTGATTTGACAGCTTTATATTGTACTTTGTATTAATGAAATCCATTTTGGATGCGCATAATGCCTTTATTGATTAGTCAACTGCCAAAAGGAGTATGCTTAATCAATGGCCTAGTCGAATCTAAATCTGAAAAAGTAGAATGTAATATTTATTTATAACTATCCAGTTATTTGTAGTATTTACCACTATAAAATTGCACAGCCTGCGAGGCTATGTTACGAATAATAATTCATTAATAATAAAAATTTAAACTGTTAGCTTATAACTTTAAAGTAACATGGTAACCATTATTACTATTATTATAATAATAGCAAACATACCAATGAAAGCCTCTTTATTTATTTTTTACTAACTGAAATAAATACTGTATTTTTTATCCATACGACACGATTGAACAATGTATTGATTTAAGGGACTGTATTGATTACATTATACTGTCGATGAAATTTGTTCGTTATGGATAAGCAATTTGTATATGTTGGATAAAGGACTGATGTTTGGGGGGAAGGGGTCTAAAAAGCGTTTATGTACTTTCTTTAATTTTCATACTCAATACTACGCTGGTAGCAATTTAACTGCTGATACGTGTAACTTTATAAACTATGTATAAATACCAATTAAAAGTATCGAATAAATTATCTATTAATTTAAAATGTGATCAGAGTAGGCAGACATCCGCATTCAAACCAATTGACGATAATTTGAAGATTTCAAGGATCAATTTAAGATTATGCCTCTAGATTTCATAGATCATTTAACTAATGTATATATACATAAACATTAAACAGTTAAGAGAAGGTGCTTCTCATGACAATGAAAATCTCCGACCTGCAGCGCGGTTGCATTTGCGGCGAAATTAATTAAGTGACGAACAACGTTCTGTCCAGTAAAAGGCTGTAGTAACTTGCGGAGGTCTCCGCCAGGGTCCTCTGATGGTCGGACTGTATGCGATTTATTGACACCCCCGCGGGGCGCAAGAGGGGTAGCGGGCGTCGGAGTAGGGGCGTTGACCGGTTCGAACGTTGACCAGTCGAAACTTTAATATTATTCTGTTTACTTAAATCGTTGACCAGATGCAATGTTGACCGGTTGGAAAATTGACCAGTTGGTAGCCACCCAAAATCTATAGGTCAATTACTTAACGCGAAGAGAAGAGAATAGCAACAGGAGAAATTTGTTTATAACATCGGCTGAAGCCTTTGTTTTGTTGGGTATCGTATTTTGTTGTTTTATTTCCTATTGAATCCTGGTATTTTTCATCACAATGTTTGGTGTACCGGTATCAGTTTTGTAATAATATCAAAACAATTATAATTTCGAAACAAAACAGTTTTTTGAGGCGTAAACTAAAAAGGTTTTATGTTTGTGCCTAGGAAACTATTTTGTAAGCGGGTTTCCTTAATACCAGTTAACAACTTATAACACTTTCAAAATTTTCTACTGTAAACTTGTACCATATTTAAGGAAACCTGCTACAGTAGAACCTCTATCAACCCTGGATCAACCGCCGATCAAATTAACTGTGTCTGTCCTTACACTGTATTAAAAGAAATAAAGATCAGATGAAGATCAAAATAAGATTCCTTGACCTTGAATGTTAAAAAATAGGCAGTTTAAACAACCTCTTCAAGGATTAAAGTTTATTGTTGGTGATGGTGAGTTTATGTTATTGTTTAGTAAATTATTTCGGACATTTCCCATCACTATTTTTACTATCGGTAAAAAGCATAGGTTTTTACTAATCAGTGATGGAAATGACTATCTCTCTTGGGATCAAGTTTAACAGATAACAGCACGGAGGATCATGTAATGCAGTATAAACGTTTACATATCACGTAGTGTCTTGTACTGACCTGCCGTTGTCACGACCGACACCCCACACGCGGATTGTGTGTATCGGCTGCGTGTTGAGTGTGGTCAGGTTCTCCGGGTCAATCAGCTTCAGAGCTCCCTCGTCCAGGTCCATGAACAAATCCTTGCCCTGCGGGGAATAAACCCTTCGGTTAATGATGGAATAAGATTCAAAATTGAACTGATGTAATTCGTTTAAGTGGAGCAAAATTTGTGTACTATGATATCACTAGGACTATGATATCAAAACAAACAGCTTGATATTGATTGCACAATAATGTCATAGAAAATCTAGTTAGGTAGACTCCCTAACTAGATTTATCAGTGATAATCGATGGCTTGACTATTGCCGATAATTGGTTTTACTGTTAACCCAAAAGCAGCCTAAAGTAACCCAGTAATAGTAATATACTGAAATATACTAATAGTAATATACTAATATAGAGAAAAACTATTTAATACAGATCCGATAAATGAGAAAAATGATCGCTTAACGAGAAAAATTATCATTTAACAAGAAAAATATCGCTACATAAGAAAAAAATTATACTATAAAAACTGGACCCCCGTCAGTTCGTCGCCATTAAGCCACAATGCTGAAAATCCACTTGTCAATAATCAGGAGACTACAGTTCACATTTCAATCAGCTTCTTTACACTGTTGTAATGAATAACTTTTCAACATTTCACTCTTTGGAAATAAAGGCTAAACCCCTATCCATAAGAACCAATCATGTCCAGTGAATGAAATATCACACAGTGAGTTCATACATGTGAGGTGAGTGTTCTAGTACTCACATCGCCCCAACGGCCAACATTGTCTATGAGGTCGTTGCGGCCGAGCGACAGGTCCACGATGCACTTGTTGACGGCCTTGCTGCTGCGCTCGGGTGTTAGATCCTCCTCAGCAATCTCCACCCAGCCCAGCGAGCGTACGGCGAACCGGATCACCCGGTCCTTGCAGTCCGGCTCCGGCCGTGCCGGGTAGCTCCTCCTCCTACAGTTACACAATGTTAAAGAACAATGAGACTGAAATGATAAATGAAAAATGGAAATCACAACAAAAAGAAATTAACAACAGATGCTAAACGTCAAGTAATTGTTAAAATCTAAACTTCTGGCATCATTAAGGTAGCTTTCCTAAGCGACGACTCTAGCGACTCCATCCGTACGGCCATACGCGCGCGGACCTCACGGCTTTAGCCATCACGGCTGTAGCCGACAGGCACATTCCTTTACAGCAACTAGAGCAGTCGGTGTTGAGCTTATTGCAAGAAGAGGAGAAAGAAGAGATATTGTTTGTTATTGTTGGTTAATTTTTTTATTCCACATTAAAATGATAAAAATGCAATTTAATGACTATAAAATTATTTTAACTTAAAATTTTACTAAAATTGACGATGATAAATTTTTGATTTGTTTTAAATTTAATTTCAATTTAAATTATATGACAATAAATTATTTAAATTTAACTAAATAGGAAATGTCATTTTAATTCTATTTGAAATTCGATAATAATTGTAATTAATTTTTATTGTTCTTAGTTATTTTTTTAATTAATTAGAATGCTATAAAATAATTTCATATTTTTGTTCATTACACATTTTTCTATTTCACATTGTGTATTCTTTATTTAAAATTTATAAACAACATTTATATATATACAGGGTGTTTTTTTTAACTGTGCCACCATTGGGATCTTGTAAACTATTGATTTTACAGTAAATTTTAAATGGGGGACTTTACCTTAATTTTTATGACAATCAAAAATATGAATTCCATATTTTTGTAAATAGCCGCCATTTTCCAATATGGCGGCCAACTTTGAAATTTCTTATGGAACACCCTGTATTTTATGATGTTTTTAGAATCTACATACAATTTTAAGCCTTTTTTATTCTTGTGTAATTTTTGATATACCCAACCGTTTACGAGCTACAGAGAGATAAAGGTACTAAATTTTTTATGTTTTTCTTAACTATGCTACCATTGGGATCTTGTAAACTATTAATTTTACAGTAAATTTTAAATGGGGGACTTTACCTTAATTTTTATGACAATCAAAAATATGAATTCCATATTTTTGTAAATAGCCGCCATTTTCCAATATGGCGGCCAACTTTGAAATTTCTTATGGAACACCCTGTATTTTATGATGTTTTTAGAATCTACATACAATTTTAAGCCTTTTTTATTCTTGTGTAATTTTTGATATACCCAACCGTTTAGGAGCCACAGAGAGATAACGTTTTAATATAATTCTGGCATGCCTAGGTGTATTAGTTTCAGTGAACTAGTGGCTTATTCTTATTTTACTTGGTGCTTATAATAAGAAAATAATTAAAGTTATCTACAGAACACACAAAACAGATTTTTTTAATTGTAACAATTTCATTTTTGATACAATAAACATATTTACAATAGGTGTTCAAAGTGGCCACCATCTGTATAAATACAAGCAGTCGCCCTTTTCAAAACATCATTTACAGACTTATTGAGTGTGTTGTGGTGAATTCCTTGAAGGATTTCTCTGACTCTGGTTGTCATATCTGCAACATTATTGTATCGTGCTTTGTACAATTCGTCTTTCAAGTAACCCCAAAGAAAGAAATCCATTGGAGTTAAATCAGGGGACCTCGCTGGCCATTGTAATGGGCCATTTGTACCAAGCCACCTTCCAGGAAAGTGAGTGTTCAAGAACTCCACTACCACTCGATTGTTATGCGGTGGGGCACCGTCTTGTTGGTACATCAACTGGAGTCTTTCATTTACAGGTACATCCTCAATTGCGTCAAATAAAATGTTCTCTAAAATCTGTAAATACAAATGTCCTGACAAATTACCCTCATAAAAGTGTATTGCTATTACTGCATTATTCAACACAGCACACCAACAGTTAATCGAGAATCGAACTTGATCATGCCCTTCTCTCACTACTAACGGATTTTCGTCAGCCCAGTAATGGTTGTTCTTCCGATTCCACATTCCCCTATTCGAAAAGTTAGTTTCATCAGTCCATATGATGTTCGATAAAAAACCTGGTGTATTAACAGCCTCCTGAGCTAGCCATCCACAAAACTGTAGCCTCCTATTTTCATCACCCGGCAGCAAAGCTTGAACTTTCGCATACTTATAAGCGTGGTACTTGTTTTTTTTTAGTACTTTAAAAATTGAGGAGGTTGAAGTTTGCAAAATGGATGCAACTTCTCTAATAGAAGCATTAGGAAAAGCCTCAAAGTATGCCAAAACATCAATTTCAAATTCATCAGTAACAACTGTGCTTACTCTCTGACGTGGCTTCGCAAAAGAACCATTGGCTGCCAAGTTTACAATAAGTTTTTTGAAATACCTACGATTCGGTACATGCCTATCAGGATACCTCTCTTGATATGCGATATTTGCTGCACTACAGTTTCTGTTACACAGAAAATACACTTCGACCATGTCAAGTTTTTCACTGTTTGTAAATTCCATAGTAAGAACACTTTCACAACAAGCAGAATTATAAAAAAAAGAAAATAGACAAGTTAATAACTACATGAGTTGATAAATAAATTACACGGTGAACGACAAATATTCTCAGACTGCAAGTTTACAGGTTAGTGATTATTGTTTATTATTCCAACAATGCTAGTAAACAGCTGGAAATGGAAATGGTCGATACAATAATAACAGCTGTTATGAGAGCCTTAAGCCTGCCTAAATTAAACCTTTATCTCTCTGTGGCTCCTAAACGGTTGAGTATATCAAAAATTACACAAGAATAAAAAAGGCTTAAAATTGTATGTAGATTCTAAAAACATCATAAAATACAGGGTGTTCCATAAGAAATTTCAAAGTTGGCCGCCATATTGGAAAATGGCGGCTATTTACAAAAATATGGAATTCATATTTTTGATTGTCATAAAAATTAAGGTAAAGTCCCCCATTTAAAATTTACTGTAAAATTAATAGTTTACAAGATCCCAATGGTAGCATAGTTAAGAAAAACATAAAAAATTTAGTACCTTTATCTCTCTGTAGCTCGTAAACGGTTGGGTATATCAAAAATTACACAAGAATAAAAAAGGCTTAAAATTGTATGTAGATTCTAAAAACATCATAAAATACAGGGTGTTCCATAAGAAATTTCAAAGTTGGCCGCCATATTGGAAAATGGCGGCTATTTACAAAAATATGGAATTCATATTTTTGATTGTCATAAAAATTAAGGTAAAGTCCCCCATTTAAAATTTACTGTAAAATCAATAGTTTACAAGATCCCAATGGTGGCACAGTTAAAAAAAACACCCTGTATATATTTTAATTTAATTTGCGCACCAATTTAAATCCAGATGTTCTCTCTCGTGTGTGCATCGTTGTACATAGGGTGTTTTGGATTAAATATACGAGGGTATTCACGCACCAGTTCTATAAGTTTACCGTCATCCATTATTTAATAGGAATAAGCACAAAAACAGAGCTCCGGTCGTCGCGGCTGATATGACTAGACTGCTCATGCACGCAGTGTAGTCTTACGGCTCGAACTGCCTCACTATAGAGCCGCTTTCATTGCGCGGTGCGAGTCGTCTCTTATTAATGAGTTTTGCATACTAACATGAAAAGGAGTATAGTCACGCAGCTACAGCTGTACGGCTGGGGTCGCTAGAGTTGTCGCTTAGGAATTCTATACATAAAATAAATTCTCGCTTTTTAATCCAGAATTAATTAATGATTGTTTTCAAAAGACTAAGAGTAATGAAATTATGGCCAAACACTAAATAAATGAAGTAAAAAATTAAAATACTACATCCAGCTGAATTACTAACTTATTTACTTTATCACAGTTAACTGACATCCATTTTTCTCCAATGTCGTCTAACAATTTTTAGGTCTGTAAATAATGGCAAGCCTGAATTGAAGCAAATAAAGTAAACTGTTGTTAAAGGACAATGATTGACTAAAATGACAAATGACGACAAAATAAATTAACAATAGATGCCAAACGTCAAACAATAGTAAAATCTACACTGCTGGCATCATTATACAAATAAAATTATATTCTCCCATTTAATCCAGAATTAATTAATGATTGTTTTCAAAACACTAAGAGTAATGAAGTTATGGCTAAACAACAAATAACAGAAGTGAAAATTTAAAATACTTCATCCAACTGAATTATTAACTTATTTACATTGTCACAGTTTACAAACATCCGTTATTCTCCACAACAGAGAATCTATGAAAAGGGCAGCTGATTTTGATCCGCAATCAAAACAGTTGAGCTGTGGAAGAGTGGAGGGCGGCTCTTATGTGGGAAGGAAAGCTCAGTCAAGTGCGATCTTGACTAGACCTATAATGACCTGCGTATCGTTTCCAGCCTATCAGATTATAGAAATAAACTGGACAAAAGAAAAATATCTAAATATAAATCTTTAAAAAGAGAGAGACATTTCTTTGTTTTCAAATGTGAAAAAGCTATTCATAATAAAGCTTATTTTTAGCTTCTTTATAAATAAAAATTAACAAAAAGAATTTTATTGGTCTAATTTTTTAATTTAAAAAGGTTAAGCCAGAAAGAGTGAGAGAGACCCATTTAATTTGTTTGATTAATGTATTGACTGATTTGGTGAAAGAAAAATGAAGCTACTACACTCATCTTTGGGTGACGAAAGCAACAGGCAGAGGGGGATCTTCACAAATAAAAATAAAAAAAAAAAGGTCCCTAGAAGCCAAAAACACCGTTCGTTCAAATTAATATATATGTATATATATATATATATATATATCTATATATATAAATATATATAGAGATATGTATGTGTCCGTGAACACGATAACTTTTGAACGGAACCTCCGATTTTGATGAAATTTGGTGCAGGGGTGTAAGCCAGCGTCTGCTAGGTTGAGTTCGCGAACCAGAATGATCGGACCATGGGAAAGGGGTTTTATGGGGTTTCAAAAGGGTAAAAAATGGGTTTTTGGCTTTTTTTACTTATATTTATAAAATTCAACAATTTTAACTTAAACCATTTAAAAGAGCTTAAAAAAACAAACAATCTAGTATTTTGAATTTTTTACCTAGCTTAAATGGTTATCGAGAAAATCCAAAAACTATGTTTTCCATGTTATTCTTATGGGAAATTAACAAAACCTTCTATCTTGCTTATTTATTGACATATCTTGATAAAATTTGGTAAGTACATTCATTCGGAAGCGTTTAACTTATATTTGCTTAGAAAACCCATATGGCGGCAAACCTACGTACTTACCCCTATGGGGTTTATGGGGAAAATAAAAAGAACACCATAACCGGATAAAATTTGGTATGTACATTCACTAGGTAGGGTTTAACTTATATTTACCAACAAAACCCATATGGCGGCAAACCTACATACTCTCATCCCCATGGATTTTATGGGGAAATAGAAACTATACCAAGATTCCATTGGAAATTCGCTGAGTACGCAGGTCTGCTGCGACGGGGGTATTGTACAATACACTCTTTAGGCTAAGTTTGAAGTTTGCTACAAGAAGGTCAACAAGAAAAAAGTATGCACAGTATCATATAAAATGACCGCTTGATAGATTTTATACACATTCTTAGTGGGAAGAACTGATTTGGTCAATGCATGAGTCACAATTTTAATCAAAAGTTAAGCAGGGGGGAAACGGAAATGGTTTTGTATAAATAAATCTTCCGCAAGAAAGTTTTAAGTGGAAAGATCACCTGAATGATTGAATGATTTTGATAGCAAGGGTAAAGCAAGGGTTTGGAAGTGGTAGGGGATGTTTTGTATCTGCCTACATCAAGTTGTCTTGTTTGAACCCATAAGTGGCTCTCTACAAACCCCTTGGGGTCCGCAAAACCCAGGAATTGAGAACAGCTGGCTGATTGTGAGAGTAAAATGTACTTCTCATTGTACAAGTGTGTTTTTACCAATTCATTGATCAATATCCTTGGTAACAAACCAAATCAATGTCATTCAAAATTTTCAGTCACATGAATTAGATGTTCAAAATTTTAAGGACCCAAAATTAGTTGTTGAAATGATTATACGACAAACATCTACCAAAATTTGAAGTACCTCATTAAAATACAATTTGCATGCCAAAATTTTAAATTCATTACATAGGAAATCTCAACAATGTCGACCCCGGAAGTGGCCCCCAACTGTGTCAGCACCATCATCGTCTAGCATCTCTACAGTGACCTGCCTCCCTACTTCGTCTGCACCAATCATCGTCTAGCATCTCTACAGTGACCTGCCTCCCTACTTCGTCTGCACCAATCATCGTCTAGCATCTCTACAGTGACCTGCCTCCCTACTTCGTCAGCACCAATCATCGTCTAGCATCTCTACAGTGACCTGCCTCCCTACTTCGTCTGCACCAATCATCATCTAGCATCTCTACACAGTGACCTGCCTCCCTACTTCGTCAGCACCAATCATCGTCTAGCATCTCTACAGTGACCTGCCTCCCTACTTCGTCTGCACCAATCATCGTCTAGCATCTCTACAGTGACCTGCCTCCCTACTTCGTCTGCACCAATCATCGTCTAGCATCTCTACAGTGACCTGCCTCCCTACTTCGTCAGCACCAATCATCGTCTAGCATCTCTACAGTGACCTGCCTCCCTACTTCGTCTGCACCAATCATCGTCTAGCATCTCTACAGTGACCTGCCTCCCTACTTCGTCAGCACCAATCATCGTCTAGCATCTCTACAGTGACCTGCCTCCCTACTTCGTCTGCACCAATCATCGTCTAGCATCTCTACAGTGACCTGCCTCCCTACTTCGTCTGCACCAATCATCGTCTAGCATCTCTACAGTGACCTGCCTCCCTACTTCGTCTGCACCAATCATCGTCTAGCATCTCCACAGTGACCTGCCTCTCTACTTCGTCTGTACCAATCATCGTCTAGCATCTCCACAGTGTCCTGCCTCCCTACTTCGCCTGCACCAATCATCAACTAGCATCTCTACAGTGACCTGCCTCCCTACTTCGTCTACCTGATTATGGACCGGTGTGCTGCCTTCAGTCTTCAAAATAATAATCCAGCACCCCCGAAAGGGGAAAATAACTCCTCTTGTGAAACATTTCATATTATTTCATGTTTTTTTTATTATTTTTTTGTGTGTAATTAAACAGAGAATGATGTAACAAACAACAGTACTTAATTTTTATTTTTTTTTTCAATTGAAAAAGGGGTTAATTTATTAAATATACCGGTACAAATATGACGTTTTCAAACTAGTACACAGTCACTATGTGGATACTTTCTGCTAGTGTTTAACTTATTAATACAAAAATATATTTAACAAATGAGTAAAGGTTTCCACATCACAAATAGTACAATGAAAGTAACGTTTGTGGAGTCGACACTTTTTATTTGTTATTTTACAGAGTCGGAAATAGAAATGTTGTTGGCCACTCACTTGAACGCAAGATCTTCCTTCTTGTCCCTCTTGTCGAGGTTGAGGTCCTCCAGTGCAGAACTTGTGTTGCTCCGGGTGACCAGACTGACGACCCCTGTCTGTTGGTAGGCGCTCAGCACCTGTCACACGACAGACAGTCAGCATATGCGCTAATTGTTAGGCCTACAAACAAACAACCAATCCTCCGGTGCGGCACCAACAATGTTCACGTACAAAACATTCTATCACTAACAGGTGATTGTTGTTCAGTTGACTGGATGAATCTTCAATGTTCTGAACAATATTTAATAAGTAAACCAATATTTCATATTTATAGGGTGCCTCACAACCTTTGGATAAAAGTTCACCAGGTTATAAAGAATGTAAAATCAAGCAAATATGTGTCCTATCTTGATTACTTTTATATCTATCTGAATGTGTGTGTGTGTGTGTGTGTGTGTTTTTTAAATTAATAATCCATTACATCTCTCTATGGACGTGAGGGACAGAATTAAAATTTGACCCTAGTGTTGCATATAGTTGAGGTAGTGAAACCCATTTACATTTTAAACGTTACACTTTCAAAACCGCAGGCGTTTAAAATTTTCAAAGTGAAATGGGGCCTATATAAAAATTTTGTAGTTTAAATTAAAATTACAAATAGGCTACTAAAAAGTTGCAAAATTAATCATACCATGATTTAAATACACCAAAAATACCAAGATTGTTAAAATTTAAATCACAATGAAAAAATTAAGGTTTCTTAAAAAAAATTGTCTTTTGCCTTCAAGAGGCCTGTAAAACATTACTTTGTAGAAACAATAATTTTCAATGCATAGTACACTTTTCAGATATGTACTTGACAGTACATAAAAAGATGAGGTAGAAGTATTATAAGACTCGGTGATGTAACTGTACTGACCGACTCGGCATCGCGGACCAGCGGTGTGCGAGGCTCGTTCTTGCCCGATCCGTCCGGCTCTGGGGGGTCACGCTGTATCGTCCCACTCTTGATGTGCCAGTAGTACGGGCCGTCGTTGTCTGAAACAAGACATATGTTACAATTATCTTCTACAAAGAGAACTGATAATGTGTAAAAAAAAAAAAAAAAAACAAATATCAAGTCTGAAGGAAAAGGGCGAACATTCCTCATTTGAAAATTTTTTATTTTAGTCTAGTGTCTTTACATATTTTCTAGAAACATGATTTTGAGCAAAGATCAAGGAGTGTTCATTGAGTTTCCAAAAAATATTTTTGGTTTTATGTCAAAATGCGTTCTAAAAAAAATTTCCAGGTGAAGGTATACCTATCCCATTATACTTTTCATAGACTTGTGAAAAATTTTTAGAAATGGGTTCTTTAGGAAACAGAAAACCTAACAGAAAGCGAAAAGTGGGCTATTGAATGAGAAAATTAGGATTTTAGAAATGCCTTAGAAATATCATAAAAAAATCATTAATAATAGGCTACTAAAACAAGACTATGAATACTCCAGTAGATTTTTTAGGTATAACTTAACCTGGAAATTTTTGCTTGAATGCATTTTGACATAAAACCAACCATTGAACACTCCACAATGAACACTCCACAGCCACAATGAACACTCCCTGATCTTCCCTCAATACCATGTTAGTCATTTCAACTAAATTACCTTTGATGAAACCCATATAAAGTGAACAAAAAAATGCAACAATATACATCAGCTGATAGCCAAGGAAGACGATGAACCAGATTTACAAACTTAAGAACTTGTTCTCTTTCTAAACCTTGATTTACTCTACTTGTAAGTTGGGTTTTGAAATAAACACCCAATACAATCACACTTAATAAACTCCTATAAAACAAGGATTCACGTGTCTCTAGAGTACCTTCATGTCTCTCCCAGCCGGCGGGCAGGTCACTGTCAGGGACGTCGGGTGAGGGCGGCGCCGAGGCAACCTTTTCCGGAGTCCCAGGCGGGGACCGCCGCTTGACCGGCACCGCGTACAGGTCGTTGTTGAGCTGGCCGGCGATGTGCGGTATCGTCCGGGTGATCTCCTTCGACTTCTCAAATGCACTGCAACAACACACAATAACTATGTAATAAGAGAAGTGTGATAAAATCAACACTCAAGAGGGTATATTAGTAACAAAGTAGGCTATAATATTTTTACAGTTCATATGTCACTTATTAATTTTTGGAACAAAATAACATGTAACAAAGTCAGAACAGGATAGGAAATATCTAAGGGGTACTGATCAGGCGAAATATCTGGCGATTACAAAGAAAATTCAATGTTTTAAGTTAGTTCAAGAGCTCAAATATAGAGAGTAAATTAACACCAGATTATTTGAATGGTACTGTTTTTTTATTTTAATATTTTTCTTGAGACACTGACAATCTTTGGTGCGCATTTTAGAATATGACTGAACGATGAATGGGATGAATCTGATGATTGCGGCTTTGCTACTAGCTGTTTCATTAATCGGGTCACCAAGACAGCTGGATCCAGTTTTGAACCTTCAAAAAGCTACTAACTTTTCAAAAGTAAAGGAAACTTGATGAGATCCTGATTAGTTAGCAGATACCATTATTAATCTACCTCAACTACATACTTCAGAGGTTTGTTTATTTATTTTTTATATTTTTATTAAAACAACCTTTGTAAATGAGCCGGAACTGTTGAAGTTCTGTAAACTGTTGAATGGATGAATCACCAGGTGAAAGTAGAGCGATAAGGGTGTTGAGTGTACGGTGTACTTTACAAGGTGTATGGTTAATAGTGTACAGTGTATGTTGTCAGATGTTGTACAGCATACAATATTAATACTTTAATTCTTGATTTGAAACACCGACACACTTTGTGGTACATATTTTAAGGTGAGTATGACTGATGGGTGGGTGTGATGGATCAGATGAGGTGTAGCTTTGTTACTGACAAATAGCAGCTTGTACGGCAAGTAGTACATTGCTTGGTATACGGCTTTTATTGTGGCGTGTACATTGCATGTATTGGCTACGTAGCTGAGTGGTTATAGAGCTTGCCTTATAATTTAAAGGTTGCCAATTTTATTCTGAGAAAAGTTAGGAGCTATTTTAAGCTTCAAAACTGGATCCAGCTGCCTCTGTTCATGGGGTTACCGGTACTAATGAATGATCCTGATAAATTAACCAGAGTATGATATACGGTGTACGTTGCAAGGTGTATGAGTCACACTCACTTGTTGTGCTCGGTGGTCTCTATGAGGTCGGGCTTGCTGAGGTGCAGTGTGGTGGCCGAGGTGAGGTCGAGGTTGCCTCGGTTGTGGCCACCTCGGTTCAGGTTAACATTCACTGTGTTGTCCAGCACTGCAGCGCTGCCCCTGCAACATGAGACACGACGGTTTCATATGACAGATGATTACTTAAACAATTAATATATATGTAATTTTTAATCAGTACAACTCGTACTATTGTGTTTGTTTGTTTGTTTGTCGTACGTTTGTTTTGGTACAACCTGTTTTGGTATAAATCGGCATAGTAGGAGTCTTAGACGAACTGTCAAAACGTGTTTTTTGCTTTACAGTATTAAATATAAAGATTTTACTATGCAAAGAGGCAAGTGAGAGGAACAAAGGAGTTAATTCTGGAGGCAAGTGAGCAGAGCGAATGAGCAAGTACCCGAATAAACAAGCCCACTCATTGATAAGAACACAAATGGGAGCAAAACCATGGGCAAAAGCTAGTTACACCTAGTAACACCTAAAGCTATTAAGAAAACTGCACAAACATGTATGTTTATCAATTCTTTAAGCCTGTTCTCAGCATATGCAGACTATTGAGTTCAGTTGCAGACTTAAGTGGTGCTTCAATCTCTCCATCTCATAACCATTCCCTCCAGAAGTGTTTCAAGAACCGTTGTTTAATGTAGCTTTATATATATATTAGCCGGTGCAGTTAAATACCACAGTGAAAACCATAAAATAATACATGAGATTACAAGTGTTTAGCAAAAAGGATTAAACATAAATTTTAAAGGAGTCCATCATTTTAATAAGTCTCATCTCGGAAGTTCTATAATTAGTTATAATTAGTTAAAATTAGCTAATATTACATCAGTATGGGATTTTGATTTATTATTGAGATTTTAGTTAAATCATTGATTAAATGAAATCAGTAAATACACTGGTGCAATCATAACATTTCCAATTATTGTAAAATATTGATTATTTTTAACCACCATCAATACACAGTTAAATAGTGTTAATTCGACTTTTTTAATTTATACAAAAACACATTTAAATTTATTCACTACCAGAGAAGAAATTCACAGCCATAATACACGAAATAAATCTAAACTTAATATACCACAACACAGGCTGACTAAATTTGGGTCTTCCCACAGAGCGAACTGTATTAAATTTTATAACAAACTACATGAGTCTGCTCGAACTGTTTCGATTAATATTTTTAGGAAGAAAACTTTGCAGTGGTTATTAGTCAATCCTTTTTATTCAACTGAGGAATTCTTAAATCGTGAGGTTGACTTAGTTTTTTAATATAGTTTTTTTAATTTAATTTAATTTTTATGTAAAGTATCTTGTTTCATCAAATTTAGATAATTATGATTTTATTTAAATATCTGTAAATTACTGATGTGGAGAATTTCTGTATAACTGAACTGTGACTCTGCCTATTTCACTGTACTGTGGTCAATGGCAATAAAGCATTTGTATTTGTATTTTAATAACAGAGGAATCACATTAAACATAAACATAGTAAAATAAATTGTTCTAATTTAGTTTTAACATAATAAATTAATTATGAAGTCATCCCCTACAAGAGAACACAGAAAAGACAATGTGTTACAAAAACATATATCAAGTCTCAAAGGAAAATGGTGAATATTACTCATTTTCCTACCCTCTTACAGAGTCTTTTATTTTAGTCCAGTGTGTCAGAGTCTTTTTACATATTTTATGGAATATGTAACTTAAAATTACAAATGATTCATGGGGTAAACTGAGTGAACCAAGTTTTCTTTTTGAAAATTTGGGGGGTTTCCTGAAGTGTGACTTTGGGTTACATAATACAATTTATGATATTTTAATAATAACATCATATTGATCTACAAAATGGATAATTCAAATTATCATAAGTTATCACTTAAAACTTTTAACAAAATTAAAACCACAATCTATCAACAAATAATACAGTAGTCAAACTCAATTTGATTTTACAAATAAAATTTAAAAAAAATGTACATACAGTATAATCTATAATAACATAACCAGTTTTAAAGGGTTTGTTTTAACTTTTGATTAAGAATGATACTATACCAATACGGGTACCTATAAAAACACAAACAGGATATCCTGACCATGTCGCTTCTGGCTGTCGCTGTCGGCTGTCAACTGGCATCGCGGGTCGCAAGTAGCTGATATAAGTCACCTCCGTCAAGCTACGTCAATCTCATTTCCTAGAACTGCCTTTGTTCCGCCCTCGGTGGGCTCGAGGCTGAGGGTCCTCAGGGTTATTTCCATCCCAGCACAAGATACAGCCAGACGTCAGCCCCTCAAGGGCCGTATTTTTAGAGGTACTTGGAGGCACTCTAAAGGTGGCTTCAATTTTACTTTACATAAGTAAATCACTAGTATTTTTTAAATAGTCATTTCTAAATGGACTTGGTATACAATGGCAGAAATAAATAGTTGTAGAACTAAAGGAATATATTTAAAAACACCTTAGTATGATACAATTAGTTATTTTTGTAGGATACAATTGAAAAAACTTCAAACTTATAATTTGTATTCAGAAAACTAACTTGAGGATACTCTACACAATTTTCCAAAAAACTTCTAAAATTTGGAGAATATGGGTTGTAATTATCTGTAACTATAAGTATTACATTATGTATTATATCTGTCTGTATAAAAAAATTTAATTGAAAAATATAAGCAAAGGTATAGTAAATTGTTATGATTTACTTTTATTTTTAATCTCTTCTTTCACATTTTATTTACTTTAATATTAAATAAATTAATAAATTACAAAATAAATTTTATTTACTAAATAATATTTGCTTCTTGGATTACTAAATTGAATATATGAACTGAATTTACAAAATCAAAATGAACAATAAAATGATTTAAAAACTTCATAAGATTCACCGAGCAACTTTGAATGATGAGTAACATTTGAATGAAGTAGAGCGGGTTTGGAATTGAGGGAGCAAGCAGTCAGAAATGCACGGAGTCGTTACCATAACACTCTGGAAACTTGATATTTGTAGCCGCTACATGTTATCTTTACTCCTTCTGGCGTCAACTCAAGATACATGATACTCGGAGGTGGTGTTTAATATTTCTCTCTCAAAATCTATTGCAGAGTAGACTAACTGTTTTACATTCTTTCTTCAACATAAAATTTTTGTGCCAATTCTAGGATTGGGCTAATGATCCAATGAACTTTAAAAATCAATGTATTGCAAAGCAACATATTTATTAAATAAATAAATTCTTTATTGCAGTTGACAATTTACATTGCATTGCAAGGGTCAATTATACAAAGAAAATATAAAAAGTTCATTTTTCATTGGTCTTGATGTACACCAGCGCCAATTTTTATTTTTCGTGTAAACTCCTAGAATTTAAGTATCCCAGCGGCTCATCATAAACTCATCAACAGAGTACAGAACTTTAGACACCAAGAGGCGTTTCAGTCGAGTTTTAAATTAATTATTTAAACTTAAGATATAGCGTAATGTTTTACAAATTATGTATTAATTGGATTTATTTAAAATGTATGCCCTCTATCTAAGCAAGTAAAAAAAAAAACTATAATTTTAATAATGTAGATATCTTGAGTTTACCCATACTGTATTAGCAAATGTGTAAAGAATTAGGCCTATTTATACCTGTAAAATATTGTGTAAAAAACACAACTAGAAAAAAGATAAACAGAAAAAAATAATAAAATAATAAACGGGGCTGCTACCCACCTATTACCTACCTACCTATTGGGGGGTGTTTATATGAATAAAAGACACATTTCCTTAGTCTTCTTTTTACATTCATTGATATTTGCATGATCATTTATCCATTGCAATAGAACCAAAGATAACTGATTTGAATTGTTCATGCTCTCTTTCTGATGTTTAAGCAAGTAGGTATTAAACATTTAGAATAATATGAAAAAAATGCACCCACCTAAAACTATTTTCACACATAATCAATTTTGATTTAATTCAATTTCATATATTAAAATTATCATCTTTTTCCATGTTACATTTTACAAAGTGCATGATGTAAAATTGCTAATTGCTGAATAAATAAACACAAATT
Organism: Neoaliturus tenellus; assembly: GCA_030545055.2. Classification (NCBI taxonomy): domain Eukaryota; kingdom Metazoa; phylum Arthropoda; class Insecta; order Hemiptera; family Cicadellidae; genus Neoaliturus; species Neoaliturus tenellus. Next base: position 210,198,872 of record CM061531.1, read on the forward strand.
TGGACGAAATTACCAGTATCAATCTTCTATTACTTTTTTTTGCGACAAAAAATCAATTGAGGATTTTTTATTTTAAAAACACTGTCAAACAAAACAAACGCAACAAAAAAAATTAAACTTAAAACAAATTTTACACAGACAAATAAAATGACAATGTAATGAGCAATATTTAACAAGAATCACTATTAGAGGCACTCAAGTTTGGAGGTGTTTCCACTAGGTAGCGTTTCACGCTCGGGTTACTGTCTGATTAATCACTCCGTTGGTGACACTCGAAAACCAGCTTTCTAACAAGGTATATAAAACAGCCGCGACTCATAAAACGGCCTCACACGGCGGTGCCACTAATTAAAACCGACCCGCTTGGTAAAGTTCAACACGACACATGACACACGGGCACTGCAATCGAATGTGTTAGGTGTATGCAGTCTGGTGAATTGATTAAGATTTATACGTGCAGGGAAAAAGTTTGTAGAAACAATAACATATTTCCATAATTTAATTTAGTTGATGTAATTATACAGAACCTAGAAATTAAAAAAAAAAATTTTGCATATTGCATTATGCTGTCAAATGGTGATTGTACCTAATCTATTACAGCAATACGTACAGTATGAATAATTTGAGAGAAAATGTTATTATTTAATAGCATTGAGTAAGCAGAAGTTAAATGCTGGAAGTTAATTGGCTATAATATATTTTTAAACTGTCTGGTGTTAAATTATCAAAACTAGAGAACGCCCACTGGTTGAAATTCTACCAAAATTTCAGTTGATCTGGACCAATTTAGTTAAAAAATATTGTATAACAGAAACTTTGGCTATTGTTTGGCTTGTATTCGTTTTTACAACAGCTGTCTAATGATTCAATCAATCCCCCTTCTTCCCTTGAGATTAACACTGAAACTTTAAAAGCCTGTACAGGATGTATAATAGGATGTAGCACTAGGGGCCGATGTGAAGTATAATGGGATTCTGCTCACCAACAGGACACTACAATACCTTTCTAATGGTATGAGCGGATTTCTCCTACGATGTTGAAAAAAAAGGAGGAAAGAATCATAAATGCCTATTAATACTAGAGATCGCCTCCTGATCGAAATTCGATTGAAATTTCAGTTGATCTGGACCCAAGAAGCTTAAAAACATTTTAGAACTAAAACATCTGTTCTTCCTAATTTTCTAGCAGTTGTTTTTACAACAGCTGTCTAATGATTCATTCAATTCTCCTTTCTCCATAAGATTAACATTGGAACTTTGAAAGCATGTGGGGCGTAGCCCTGGAGTCCGATGTGAATTAGAATGTAATTGTGCTCATCTACAGGACTATGCCTTTCTAACGGTATGCGCGGATTTATCCTACGATGCACACGAGATGAGAAAAAAGAAGGAAATTAAACATGCTTGCGTATTAATATACAGGGTGAGTTTTTAATGTCCCCCCCCCCTAATTTTTTCTGCATTTCTTAAGATATTGACTCCCAACTGACTCCCAACCACCACCAAACATCATTGATTAGTTTATACTTTTTTTTATATGGTTCACTTTTTTGGCCGCCATCTTGAATCCGCCATATTGGAATGAACTAATTTTTTTTAAATGTAAAGGTAGGGTTGTGACCCATCATTTCAAAGTAATTTTTGCGTAGAACGAGACGCCGCAATTCGTTTTTGATTATATGTTTTGGTTCTCAAGATATTACAGGTTTTTAAAAACTAAATTTCAAAATAAAAAAATTCATAAATCTCTGGTTTTATCCAGTTTCTTTATAAAGAATATCAACTTTTTATCCCCAGATATCCCATAACTACAAAGTACTTCATTTTGATGGGACTTAAATTTTTGGCCGCCATCTTGGATCCGCCATCTTGGAATGAAATTAAATTTTTTAAATGTGAAGGTAGGGTTGTGACCCATCATTTAGAGTTTTTTTTTTTTTTTTTTTTTTTTTTTTGCGTTGAGTACGTTGCCGCAATCCGTTTCTCATTATCTTAAGATTTTGTTCTCAAAATATTAAGGTTTTTTGTAACTTTATTTTACAAAATCAATAATATTTTGAGAACGAAAACAGATAATGAAAGACGGATTGCGGCAACGTACTCAATGCAAAAAAAAAAAAAAAAAAAAAAAAAAAAAAAACTTTAAAATGATGGGTCACAACCCTACCTTCACATTTAAAAAATTTAATTTCATTCCAAGATGGCGGATCCAAGATGGCGGCCAAAAATTTAAGTCCCATCAAAATGAAGTACTTTTTAACTATGGGATAAAAAGTTAAAAAAAGGTGATAAAAAGTTGATATTCTTCAGAAAAAAATTGGATAAAAAAAAGATTTTTGAATTTTTTTATTTTGAAATTTAGTTTTTAAAACCAGTAATATCTCAAGAACCAAAACAGATAATCAAAAACGGATTGCGGCGTCTTGTTCTACGCAAAAAATTACTTTGAAATGATGGGTCACAACCCTACCTTTACATTTAAAACAATTTAGTTCATTCCGATTCAAGATGGCGGCCAAAAAAGTGAACCATATAAAAAAATAGTATAAACTAATTAATGATGTTTGGTGGTGGTTGGGAGTAAATATCTTAAGAAATGCGGAAAAAATTAGGGGGGGGGGACATTAAAAACTCACCCTGTATAGATAAGTTTATGTTAATAAAGCCTGTGTGTAGTCCTAACTCATCAGCTTTCATCTACAACTAGATCTGGGCTTAGTTATGGAAAGCTGTCAATTCACTTACTCTAGTACAAAGCCTATATTATTAGGATCTTAGTTTAGTTTATGTTTGATTATTTTGAAAGTTATCAATTATTTGATCAGTAAATCTACACTCTCACAAATTGTTGATTTGTTTACTTATCCTACGAGTAGTACGCCATTCTAACTCATAAATAAAAAGATTAATTTTTAATAAAAAAACTAGCTTACCCTGCATGCTTTGCATTGATGACCAGAGGAAGTTTTTGCCATTTGGTGAGCTTGTTCGCTACACTCAATTGCCGTCAGGTTCAGCTCGTTTGCTACGCTCAATCGCCGCAAATCTATAATATCCTTTAGTTATATTATTACTGATCTCCCCTCAATACTTTAAATGTGAACAGCTGTTTGTATAATCAATCCTATACTATAATACGAGCAATGTCTGAAGGGATGTGTGTTCCACGATCTCGAAATCTAGCGGATAGATTTGGCTTAAACTTTGCAATTAATAGTGGTTTGGCCCAAAAATAAGTTTAGAAACAGCCTCAATCCCAGGAAAAATCATATTTGGTCTAAATTTAAGTTAAAAAATTGTAATTTTTAACATTGGTCTTATGGGTTGCTACTTTAGTAACGAAATAACAACTAAAAGTAAGCAAAAATAAAGGAGCATGAATTTTAAGCAGTTTTTAACACCTGTTTTCTGTGAAGAGTCTGGTGTACATTTAATAGCTTGATTACCATGACACTATAACAAAAGCGAATGAAAACCAACGAGCAAGGCTCGATTAACCTGGTACTATTCCTAAATGTAATCATATATGTTCCAAAAGAAAAACTTTGCTTCCATTAGAATTACATGGTAACTTTGAAGACGTGTGGGGCGGAGCACTGTGGAATTTCCTTAATTTTTTCATAAGAACCTTTTCCTGACAATAAAAAACACAACAAAAATAATTGGCAAAACCGGACCAGCTGTTCACGCATGATGCCGTGACCATAGAAATAGGGATTCATTTTTAAATGCAGGGTGTCAGAAAAAACGTTCCAGGATTTTGGGAGTTGATTACTTGGACAAAAACAAAGAAAAAAGTTCCTATAAACATCTATACTTATTTAATACACCATACAATACTTATTTAATTTACAATATTGGATTGGTTGGATGTTGTTGATTTAGAACTAAATGTTACCTTTATACTGTATCAAAATAAATTGCTCGATTTCGAGCAACAAGGACACTAAGTATGTCCTAAAACGCCTTGTTAAGCCGCTAGCCGCCATTTTATTTTTACACTAAATAATTTTATTTCCGTAGCGAATCATTATGTTATCTTCATATTTGGCATGAACGTTCATCACAGAAACGCTCAATATCAAGAAAAAATATTATTTTTTCCGATGTTTATTTTCAAAAGCGGCCATTTTAAACTCAAATATCTCAAAACCGGCAAATTTTATCAAAACTTTACAAAACATAAAATGTTGACAAATTAAATTACCTAACCAATGATACCAAGATTGTAAGGATCTGACGACAAATAAGGGTTATTGCGATTTTTCTGCACAAAAACATAGATTTTCCATTATAATTAATGCAAATCCTATACTCTTATACGAGCAATGTTTGCTTGTTTGCTTGCTTGCTTGCTTGCACAATTATCTCAAAAACGGCTCCGACGATTTCCTTCAAATTTTGGAATATGGGGGTTTTGGCCACCAGAAATCGATTGGAGCTGGTCCCATAGCTGGGAAAAATCCGGTTTTCGCGCTAGAGCCCTTCAAAGATCCCATGTTATCCTTATGGAAATTTTTTAACTGAACAAAAATCAGCTGATAACTGTAGATAAAATAAACCAATGTGTTACATCTTTAACCTGTGGTTTTAGGAAAATCATACCAATGTGCAGCAAACCTTCCGCCTGGCGAGTGAGCGGAGCGAACGAGCTTTGTGTGAGAAACGAAAGTAATAATTTTACCGAGCTTAAGCTCGGTCCCCCTGGTACTTAAGATAATTTTAATAAAAAAATCTCAAAAACTCTGTATTTGTTGTCAGATCCTTACAAAATTGAGGCCATTGGTTAGATAATTTAATTTATCAATTGTTTAGTGTCTTGTAAAATTTTTATAAAATTTACCAGTTTTGAGATATTTGATTTAAACATTTTAAAATGGCCGCCATTTAGAAAATACACATCGAAAAAAAAATGTTTTCTTGAAAACGAGCATTGCTATAAGGTTCATACCAAATAAGAATACAATGTTTTGCTACGAAAATAAAAATTAATTAGTGTAAAAAACAAAATGCCAGCTAGTGGCTTAACAAAGCGTTTTAGGACATATATGTTTATCAGAACTTTTTTCTTTGTTTTTGTCCAAAATAATCATCTCCAAAAATCCTGAAACGTTTATTTCTGACACCCTATAGAGATAATATGGTATTTTGGAAGTTTTTATTAGGGAAATATTTATTGGAATAAAGAATTCAGGCATGTTAACGAGTGAAAACTGAGTTAAGAATCGTTCTGAAACAAGCACTGTTAGTACGGGCTGATTCTTTTTTCATCTGTGGTTGCGACCATCAGGAGTCTATTGTAGTTGTTTTCAAAACTGAGAAAAATACTGTTTCCCTTCTTCAGTCTTTGAAGTGTCCAAGTTGTTATCCTCATGAACATTTTTGTAGCTACTACAATTTAACAAAAATCATCTTATAATTGTAAAAAAATAAAGAAATTATTTTCAACGAATTTCCAACCAATTTACTCAGGAGTCCGCATTCTCGGCCCTGGAGAGTGAGCGGAGCGAATGCGATCATCTTGAAAAGGAACAATCCCTCTGGGACCTGGCATTTCAGCATATAATATGACTACAGAATGGTCAAATGCACGTTCCTCAGGGGTGGAACGGGATTGAGTGTTTTTTGTTTTTGTTTTTTGCGGTTAGTAACAGATGCGCGTGAACGCCAACCTTGAAAATCCCGGTGGATTCATAAGACGACAGCAAAATTACGTCACTAGGATCCACCGGGATTTATCATGTGACCATTTAGATTTGTCACGAGATAAGTAAAAAATTAAATCCCGGTTGCGGTGGATGATCGTAAATGAGCCCAATGTCATGTTTTTATCAACAATGCTCGGTACCCTTCCGATGCCGATTAGGCCTACAGCTGTTTCACGTCGCGGCGCGTTCCCGCAGCTATAGTAGTAGCCTGACCGCCGCCGCTCCTCCCCCCTGGTACCAGGTGCTCGCCTGACCCCTCACAATCACAGTCATCAGCACCAATCCCGTCACGGACCGCGGACCAATTAATTGAAACACCGAAAATGTCTGACATCAGCGGCCGTTCATTAACATTTCTCGGTCAAAAACGACAGAAAGGAAGATTAATTTGTTATTGGTCGAACAAACTATTGGTTGACCTGTTACAGTTACCCACTTCTCTGAATAAATTTCCATGTACCAAAAGTGTTTGGAAAAACTTGTTTTGTGTCGCATCGAGAAGTTTGATATTTTGTATGTACATTATCAAATCTAAATTATTACAGTTGATGGAATATTTGAGTTTTGGATTTGGAATTGATTGTTACAGTGTTTGGGGGACGCTTTGCTTTTTTTCTTGGCTTACGTACAGCTAATCACGCAAGGTTATTTAAAGTTTTGTTTTAATTTTACGTAAAGACATATGATATAAATATAAGAATTTAAACCATCACATACAATCCCTTCATTGCCTCATTTGAAATAACTACAACTTTTACAGTGTTCTCTGTTTAAAACTTAGTTTTTACCTTTTTGCCTTCTAATTTAAGAAATAAGAATAGTTAATATAATAACACAAAAGAGTACAGTACTTACTGAATCTGCGTAACCAATGTTTTGATAACCTAACGCAGCGCTGCGTTTTTCTACCTTTGCTTGTATTTCGTAAAGCTTGAGTTAGTGTGGATAGCCCGCCGCCGGGCCGCAGGGAGCCTCGAGGGGGCCACAGGAATATTTGACTGCTGGATGCGAATAACACCGACGGACCGCAGAGAGAGGACAGATCAGGCAATGATGATGACTCCCGCCACTAATGCGTAGTCATCTGAGGTGGCGCGCCACCACGGGGTCGTCTGATGACTCTACACTACCAGTACCAAGTGAAGTGGCACGCCACTGTCATCTCGCGGCTCGCTTGCACTTCATTATACCTCGTCCTCTTCACGTTACATCTTGCAGCTTTCTATAGCACTGCGGTGTTCGTCACCATTTCCTGTGGCAGTAATTTTTTGTCAAAATTTAGGTCACTAGCCTTGCTCACTGTGATAAATAATTAAACGCAACCGTAGAGATCTTTGCAAATGGAAAGCAATCCATCTAGGCATCTCATACATAAGTACAGTATATACATACATTCCTGGTATATTTAGAAGATCGAAAATAATAGCTGTCTTGAAGCCAAATAAAGATCCACAACTGCCAGAAAGTTACCGACCCATAGCTCTTCTTAGTGTCTGTTATAAGCTGCTCGAGAGGTTGATATACAACAGAATCCTCCCTGTTCTGGATTCCAGCATCCCCGTCGAACAAGCTGGGTTTAGGCCTGGGCGCAACTGTTGTGACCAGGTTCTAGCTCTTACTTCCTTCATCGAGAATGGGTTTGAGCGAAAACTGAAAACCTCTGTTGCTTTCTTAGATCTTACTGCAGCTTATGACACTGTCTGGAGAAAAGGCCTTCTCATTAAATTTTATAACCTGATTCCTTGCCCTTTCCTGTTGCGTCTCCTCAACTCGATGCTCTCCAATAGGATGATTAAAGTAAATTTAGGACGCAAGGAAAGTACTTTTAGGCAATTAAAAGATGGCCTGCCACAGGGGTCAGTGCTTGCCCCACTGCTGTTTAATGTGTATACTGCCGACATGCCTGACACTTGCTCCTTAAAGTTTGCCTATGCGGATGATATTGCACTGGCTTATCAGCACAAGGAATTCCGACATGCTGAGGAAGTACTAACAAATGACCTCAAGACCCTCGGTGAATACTTTAAGGCCTGGAAGCTAAATCCAAACCCAACTAAAACTGAGGTATCTTGCTTTCACTTGAACAATAGACTAGCCCACCAAAAGCTTAAAATCGTATTTGACGGTGTTGAGCTAAAGCACAATGATCACCCACAGTACCTGGGAGTCACTTTAGATCGGTCTCTCACATTCAAAAGCCACCTACAAAAGACAGCAGCCAAGGTGAGAGCTAGGACTAACATTGTCCATCACCTTGCTGGCTCCACATGGGGAGCTAATGCACAAGCTCTGCGAACCACTGCTTTGTCCCTGGTTTACTCAACCGCAGAGTACTGTGCTCCCGTGTGGCTGAACAGTGTGCATGTCAGAGAGATCGACGTACAACTGAACAGGACTATGAGAGCCATAAGTGGTACACTCATGGCAACACCTGTACCCTGGCTCCCAGTGCTGTGTAATATCGCTCCACCTGAAATAAGACGAAGGGAGGCACTTACTAGGGAATATAATAAGATCGTATCCAATCCACAGCTACCCATCCATGATTACCTACCCCAGGAGACGGGCAGATTGAGGTCCCGAAGACCACCACTGCGGACAGCATCCCAGTTGACGGAGACAAACTTTTCCATCCATACCGACTGGACTTCCTCCTGGGACTCTTTCCAAGGCCGGAATCAATTTTTAATTGCTGACCCAACCTTAGCAGTAAGTGGTATGGATCTTCCTCGGAAGCAGTGGACCGTTCTCAATCGATTCCGCACTGGTGTGGGAAGATGTAATTATTGGAAATACAAATGGGGAATGACAGAAGACCAGTCATGCCGCTGTGGAGCGGAGTTGCAGACTATGACTCACATAGTCAATGAGTGCCCTTTGAGTGCTTTCCCCGAAGGATTGATTGGGCTGCATTGTGCAAGTGAAGCTGGGCTGCAATGGCTTAGCGCCCTGGATTTAGCTTTGTAAAGAGAGATGATAACTTTATGTTTTTTAGTTTAGTTTTTAAATTTTTTGACGCAGGTGCTAAGCACCTCAGTGAATGTATTATATTTTTCTGAAGTTGGTGGCTGGCTATTAATGCCATACGATATATATATATATACATAAGTAAGTGAGAATTCAGGTAAAGGTATTTTTTATGAGAGGCCTAATATTATGAACACTGTCCCAAAGCATAATTGAAATTTATTATGCTATTATCTGAAGTTTCTTTATTTTGATGATATTACCTATTATTGAATTGACTGATGTATATTGTTTTAGTTTCAGAATAGAAAGCTACAACCTTAAATTATATAAAAGGTCTTCCATTTTTTGCTACTAAACAGGGCATCATGTTAAACTGAGGGAATAAAAGGAGAGACAGTGTTTTTTTTTCAGTGATATTAAAACCAGTTTTAAGTGTACGCTCAAAGTATTGCCTTTCAAGGATGAGAGTATACAGTTATGGATAACCCCTGTTATGTCCTCAAGTCCTATATGGGAAGACATAACGCTAACACTTCAAAATATAAATGTATTGCTGTAGATCGTAGGACATGAGTATCTCTCTCTCTCAACCAATTCAAAATCATGTATTAACTCATTCCAATTATACTTTCCAGATAAAATCGATTACCTTATAACTCGCCATATCCTGTCCATCCGGTGGCGCGGCGCGGCCCCCTACATTATCACCGGGTTCACCGGATGTGACTCCCCTACAGCGACCCGTCTTGCACTGCCACCGCGACTCACCCTGTTACCCGGTTATATCCTTACACAAATTGCCAATCATCCGGTGGCCCGGCTCGCGGATGGGGCGTCACCAGCGCGGCCTAGCGGCGTAGCTAATGTACTCGCGAACACGGGGGGAGATCGGTGGAGCGGTGGATAGCTAACTTGTTTATCAGTGTGGATTGGTATTACGGTATGAACGAAAATACCTTAGTCACAGAATACCATCGTGCTCTGCGAATTTACCATCATATTGGGTGATTTTCTTCTAAGAACATAAAGCAAGTTTATTGAGAAGATAGGTTGGCCGCAATGTTGTTTTTTCAGTAAATATTTTAGCTAAGGTCATCTAGATGAATACTGTTTCATCCACCCAGGCATATTAACAAATACTGTAATCGTTTTCGGGATGTAATACTGCTGTGATTTTTCTTTCACGTCCAGATTAGATAATGAACGTTAAAATAGAAAATACTAAATTATATTAACAACTGTGTAATTTGAATAATTGATCATAATTAAACAAAAGAAATAAAATACGTATTCTTGATCCCTTTTAAAGCCCTTTAAATCTCTTTAAAAACCATAAAATAGAAATATCCCATTGTTCTCCACGATCCATTGGCACACCTTCGTACAAATGTTCACTTAAATCGAATTAATCTTGTAAATGGCAAATGTTTCAAATTTAGCCTATGTATACAGACTTAGGAAAATAAATTTTGTCTTCTACTTCAATTTCACATATTTTTAACAGTCCCCACAAAACCTCTAAGTCTAAGTAACCTATATCCCTCGAGCATGTGACATAATTGCCCCTCCCTCCCCACAACAATGTAATGGGGCAAACTATTCACGGGTCGAGCCGAGGGTCAACCGGAGTTTGGCGCTCCGAGACCCGACTTGTGCCCCGAGTTGCGAAGTGTAACTTCCGCGTTGAGGTACAGCGGTAGGTCACGTTAGATCTAGACTTGATTGCTAGTCTGGGTTTGATGTGCAAGTTATAAATGTTGTTTGAGAATTTATTTAAAACTGGATTTTTTACACTGCTGTACAGATTAGTGATAGCTAAAAGTAAAAGATTTATCAATATTGGAACCATAGCACTATTTCTTAAATCAAGGCTAATGAAGGGATTTGGAGAGTTGTGGAAACCCAACGAACACTGATCGTAAGGGTAGTCAGTAACGAAAATGATCGAACAAATATTAAAAATATAAAATAAAATGGACTCACAAACTACAAACAGAAACGTTAAACAAAGAATTGCTATTGAAACCCATGAAGTATTCTTATACTAATCACTGTTACCAGACCGCGAGCCACATTCCAGGGAAAGGTCAGGGCCGCTGTAGCGATCGCTATCTACGGCACTGGTGCTACAAGCGCTACAGCTGCAGCTACAGCAACAGCACGTGCCGCGGATTATCTACAGCACCACCGGCTGCGGCTACGCGGGGCTTCGCAACCTATTGCGATCTTTATCTGTGCTGTGCTCTTACACACTCATCTGCTAACCTTGGTTGCTAACTACACGTTTCGAAGTAAGTGACTTTTTGTAGTTACTTTAAAATGTCTCGGCCACATATAAAATTTAATGCTAAAGAATTTAACAAATATTGGATCAACGATACGGTGCTTTTATCTGTATATCTTTTTGCATCTAATCGAAAACTTCACCCATTTGTAAAACTCCATAGTTACAACAATTTTTTACGCATTTTAGTTCATGACTTAACGTTTGAAATGTGTAGGCCTATAAAGGAGAGGGGACGTGTACATCAGACACAAAGACGAATATTCATTATTTCTATCAAAAATCTTTAGAGAAATTCATAAGGATAGGAAACACAAGAATATCCAAGGAATTTCCAAGAATTACTATAACCACAAGAACCCGTTAGTTATTATTGGAATATCCCACACCCCTTAAACAATCACAAAACGTTTATATTTGGTATATGGGTTTTACCTATTATAATTCAAATTGAAACTTCACTATCAGGCTGCCCCCCCGCGAACTTCACCGTCCACCCTGAGTATGAAGCGTCGTGCGAGGAACGACCAATCCTTTGGGAGAATGGGAACGGATGAGATGGGAGGTAACCCTTTTATGTACCCCATAGCAGTATTTCTTTCTAAGCACGACATCGAATACTTAAATGTAAAGTAAGTGCTCTGCTTATTCGAAATCCTAGATCACCTTTAAATATGACGTCAATCTCAACCCCTATAAAACGGTTGGGCACGCGCGTCGTAGTTCCGCACCGCATCTCCGCTTTGCCGCCCTGGTTGAGATTTGTAATCACCTCGGGGTCGCTCCCCTAACGCAATCCCAGCTCCCACAACGCTCATCTGCAACCCCTTAATCCTCTGATAAACTCCAGTCAACCTCCTGCCTGGGACTTGCATACAAAAATGTTCGACACTGTTTTAATTCGGAATCAGTTTATTAACAATATTTAAATTAGGCTACTGCGGGCTTTAAAATATCGAATCAAACTTCCCTAAAAAAATGTCGTCAGTATTATTGAAAAATAAGCATATTTTCATTCAACACAAAAAATTTGATCAAATAAAAAATGCAAACGTTTAAACATTTTTTGATAGTTTTTTCTAGTGAAACAAACACACAGTATACGTCTCAGAACTGAGCATCAAAGCTGTATTTTACATCCAAGATACAAGATACAATACAAGATACAATATATTTATTCCAAGAAAGAAATTACATACATTACATCAGAAAAATATGAATAAATGGAAAATATTCCCCACAAGACTACAGGTCTGTGTGTGGGGAAGAGTTCGCCATCAGTACCCTCTGATGTGCTTTTTATTTAAGTTTTATCAAGAGCTAGGTTTTAACAATATTACTTAATGAGTAGATACAAAAAAGGGTTATAGACCGACAAAGACAAAGTACAATACAAATTTGCAAATAAAAGACAAGGAAATGTAGCGACGGAGACTGAGACACGGGCGAGGGTATAAGGCCCAAAGCGCCGAGAGCACTTAGGATGATGAAGGCGGAGCTGGGTAGGTCTACAGGGACTACTGCATGTCCGCGACGTGCGACAGAAGGCTCGGGGCGGTGACGAGACTCTACTTTGTGTGACCGACCATGTACGGTGATATTATTTAACGGAATGACTACTAAGAAGGTGGCTTACGTAGAAAAATGTAGGAATATGTTATGTGTGGAAATGGCGAACCACCGATGTGGCTAACACCATTTTGTTACTGTATAATCAAACTTTAAACTTATGATAAAAAATAATTTATTATAACAATATTTAAACGGGTGTATTAAATTTACTGAATTTGCTTGAAGAAAAATAGGAGTTAAAACTGTATCCAGTAACGCGAGTTAGAGGATATTAACTTGTTATAAATATTCAACTATTCTTAGGTTGTATGACATGCCACGCCAGTAAAGAAACCATTTGATAACACGTGATTAATTAGACCGCTTGTTAACCTTATAAATCTTTGAAAATGTTGCATGAGATTATACACATGTTTCGATTGTGCGATTGTTTTATTCATACCCTATTTGTAACTGAATAAACAAATCTAAAATTCAACAACGGGGAAACTTTTTTGAAAACTTACCTTTCAAGCGTGTAAGCGAAGGCGAATAAAAGCAAGAAAACATAAGTGACAAAAGAGCGATGGTACAGAACCAAGATAATGACAACAAAAACACACATGTGAGAAGAAACGTGAATGGCGAACATGTTGCTTTTGCCACAATGACGGTGAAGACCGTGCTTGGGGGAGGGGATACGACAATGATGGTGGTGGTGATGGGGGGAGGGGTGAGTCATGGGGTTGGAGCTTGAATCAACCACTATCACTGTATATAGAGTCTTTTGTCAATAGGGCGGAGAAAACAGGCCACAGGAGTTCCACTATTAGCAAGCAAAAAGATGCTGAGAGTAAGACGTCGCCGGCACAGAGACATGTGGTTCCATGCCGCGTGCACTCCGGTGCATGCGGCTAGAGAAAATGGTAATCTGCAAACTGCAGAGTGTAGAAGTACTCTGTAAGGTTTTTATCACAATTTATCACCCTCAGGAACTAGCTAAATTAATTTTAGATAACGTTTAAAATTATATTTTATGAAACTGACGTTAACATAAGCAACACGTAAGACAACAAATATCCTCTGCGTTGACCTGTCTAGAAGGACATATACTTTTCTTAAAAAACAAGTTTAAGATAAAAGTGAATCGCTAATCGGCAATCCGTCTCAATATGTGGATATGTTCAATATGTAAATATATTCACGTTTAATTAGCGAAATATTTTTGTGTACAAGGAGCTCCTTCAGTTATCAACAGATTTTAATGATGTGATGTCATTGGATAAAGCTCGGCGTGAAGTTGTTTCTAAAGTAAATTGGTAGATATCCATCCACATAGCATACAAACCTTAAAATTCGATATTTCCCCATTTTATTAACATTAGTCAGGAAAGTAATTTATTGCAAGCTTTACTGGTGTAAACTAGTAAACACAGAACGCCAGCTTGTTCATAAAAAAGAGATTCGGTTAAACCATAGACGATGGTTAACGAACTGCACTAAATCTTAAACAGTACAAAGGATATGTATGAAGTTTAGTATTTCTGATTTTTAAAACTAATATTAGCGAATTTCCCTATAGGGAATACGCTATTACGGTAGTAGCCCATAGTTCCATGTAGTAGCCATGGTAAGACCTAAGCCCGGGACCATGTTACTTTTTCATTTTGAGGTTCCCAGAGGCCAAAAATACCGTTCGTTCATTTTCATATATATGTATATATATATCTATATACAGGGTGTCTTTAAAGTCCATCACCAAACTTCCTAATATGACTAATTGGGTCAAAATAAGCAAAAAAGTTCCTGTGAAGGTATGTCCTAAAATGCATATTTACCCAGATATCCGCCATTTTGTTTTTTTCCGCTTAATAATTTTTATTTCGGTGACGGATTGATCTAGGAACTTCATATTTAGCATGGATCTTTATATTACTAATGTCCATTTCCACAATAAAAATTATTTTTTCCCAATGCATATTTTCAAAATGGCGGCCATTTATAATTTTTAAACTCAAATATTTCAAAAACTATAAATTTCATAAAAATATTACAAGAGACAAAAAAGTTGACAAATTAAATTATCTAAACAACAAAACCAAGTTTGTAAGGATCCGCCAACAAGTAATGGAGTTATTGAGATTTTTCTCTTAAAATAACCTAAATTGGCATTAATCATAGTGCAAAATCAGTGTTTTTCTGCAGAAAAATCTCAATAACTCCGTTATTTGTTGGCGGATCCTTACAAACTTGGTTTTGTTGTTTAGATAATTTAATTTGTCAACTTTTTTGTCTCTTGTAATATTTTTATAAAATTTACCGTTTTCGAGATATTTGGGTTTTAAAATTTAAAATGGCCGCCATTTTGAAAATACACATAGGAAAAAAATACTTTTTATTGTGGAAATGGAAATTAGTATTATAAAGATCCATGCCAAATATGAAGTTCCTAGATCAATCCGTCACCGAAATAAAAATTATTAAGTGGAAAAAACAAAATGGCGGATATCTGGGTAAATATGCATTTTAGGACATACCTTCATAGGAACTTTTTTGCTTATTTTGACCCAATTAGTCATATTATGAAGTTTGGTGATGGACTTTAAAGACACCCTGTATGTGTCCGTGGTACTGATAACTTTTGAAGGGGACCTCCGATTTTGATGAAATTTGGTATGAAGGTGTAAGACCAGGTCTATTTTCATGAGTTCGCAAACCAGCATGATCGGGTTATGGGAACGGGGTTTTATGGGGTTTCAAAGGGGTCAAAAATGGGTTTTTGGCATTTTTGGACCTTAGTTTTTAAAATTCAACAATTTTAAATAAAAACATTTAAAAGAGCTTAAAAAAACAAACAATTTAGTATTTTGAACTTTTAACATGGCTTTGAAACAGGTTGCGGAGAAAATCCAAAAATATGTTTTCCATGTTATTCTTATGTTGAATTAACAAAACCCTGTATCTCACTTATTTATTGGAATAACTTGATAAAATTTGGTATGTACGTTCACTAGGTAGGGTTTAACTGATATTTGCTTACAACACCTATATGGCGTTCATACCCCCATGGGGTTTATGGGAAAAATTTTAAAGTGTCGAATATTGATACAATTTGATATTTACCTTACCTAACTATTACATTTTATAACAAAACTAACATTTTCTAACAACACCCTATGGCAGCAAACCTACATACTCATTCCTATGGGGTTTATGGGGAAAAAACAAAATCTCAAGATCCTTTGGAAATTCGCTGATTACGCAGGTCTGCTGCGACGGGGGGTATTGCACGATGTAGAGCAATGGGTATAATATTTTTTTAGCCGTACACTAAAGGAAGAATACATGGACAACTGTTACAACACAAACGTGAACGTCAGAGTTATAACGAAGGAGCACTTCTAAGTAAACGAATTACAACCGCGAGAGGCACTTGAGAGGCTACAGACACTCTTGGACCGATCGATACGATGAAGCACACAAGACATCAGTGAAATGCACCGACACCGTCACTCGACGATGCGTGGAAATAGTTATTTGTGTAAATTGTAACTTTGTCTTCCTGAGAGAAATTGTTTGCGAGCTGTAGGCGAAAACCACAATTTTCCCGCGGGAGACAATGGACTCTACTCCCGTGACACAAACCAAACCCCGGATATAGCGACAGTGCCAGATTTTCAATGTTATTCTTATGGGATTACTTTGTCTCCCTAAAGGGCTTACAAAAAATAACGATTTAAAAGGTAATTTTCCTAGCAAGGAGGGAAACACATTGTACGATGGAAGTGACACCATTAGCGTGTGTGTAGGTACGTGTGGGAAGGGGGGGAGGTGGCTGATAAGGAACCGGTCGGTCTTGACAGCGTCGTGCGTTATCACCTACACGGAGGCTCACTTGCTGCAGTTATCGTGTGTTCTCCTTTAGTGAACCGTAAAAAACGTAATCCTTCGTCACAGCGAAACCACACGCATTGAGGGTCATCGAGAAGAAAAAGAAAGTATACACCTGATTAACTCAGAAAAGCGTTATCATTTTTACTATACTGAAAATGTACTGTATTGGAAAATAGTAGTATTACGGTACTGTTTTCAATTCGGGGAAAACGGTAATAACCTATAAACTTCTAGAAAAAACGAATCAAGTGTCATTTCGGACGACGACCTTGCGGTGACCCGCATAAATCCGGGATGAGAGGTTACATCGGGGGGGGGGGTTACGTATCTCACGCCTACTGGGGACATTATACGCCTTCCATCCCCAAGCTGCATAATGAGTGTCGGCTTACGACTTAAACAACGAGCCGACAACGGGCTGACAGTGGAAATGGTTTCTCGTCTGTTGCGATCCACTCTTGTGTATACAAGTATAATCCGCTGGGGCGGAAAATGCAATGGGCTTTTATAAATGAAAAAGTTTAAAACTTTCGAATACGGTAATTAATATTACTGTTAATGTAACTCAGAAGTAATCTCCCTGTGGTGATTTGGCTTGGCATTAAGTCTACAGTATGCATTCTATTCTATAGTAGGATTCACGAAAATAGTCCGATGAGAGTCGATGCATTGTTGCCAGATTTATTCTAAAATACATTTTTATACTACATTACACATGGTAAACATAAACACAAAATGACAACATTGCAGGGTGAGAGGGGGTGAGGGGGGAAACAGCTGTTAAATTTTCCATCGGACTATTTTCGTGCATCTTACTATAGTGAAGTTCTTAAACGTTCGCTAGTGCAACAGCAAAATGTTTGATGATACGAAAAGCACTTGATGAAACGGTAATTTCAAGGGGGGTTTTATATAAACTGCACTGACTTCGAAATTGCGGTGAAAATACCATAGCTGCAAGGGGATGGCTAATGATATTCCGGTTTGCAATAGGAGTTAAATGGTTAGAGCGAAAAAGCATATCTCCATTGTGATATCTATTCTTATTGCACTCCATGCTTCAATGCATCTTCTCGAAATGCATTCTTGATCACAAGAGCAAACTAAAACCCTGGTGGTGATTGGGCCATTAAAGCTTCTCTTAGTATCTACCGTATACGTATTTATAAATTTCAACCTTTTTCAAGTAGGCTATTATCATTGGTTCGGAAGCACGGGCTGGTGTCGAGCACGGCCCGAGTCACCTCATTCACGAGCAACAAGTTCATCCCCAACTGATTTATTGCCACAACATTACATTAGTGATGTAGGCCTACCTGAGGTGGCGGTTGTCGGTGTCGAGCGCCGTGACCGGCCCGGTGGTCACGTCGACGCCCATGCCGCCGATGTCGAGGCTGGCGTACTGGCGCCGCTGCGTGGCGTGCGTCGCGTGTTGCGTGGCCGCGTGGCGCCCCAGCTCTCGCAGCAGCAGCTCCCCGTACAGCGGGTCCTCGTCCGTGTTGCTGTTGAGCGCGTCATCCAGCCTGGCCGGGTCCAGGTGGTAGTTGGGGTTCTCGTAGCTCAGCAGCCCGTTCTCTGCAACAATCAAATAACTAACGGTTACTTTTGTCACTGGCATTGAACAATTATTCTCACAACTGCGATTGATCCGTCGCTAATAACTGTCTGGGTATTCATCAGCGGGTTTGGGGCCCTAGACATCAGCGATATAGATATCCTGAAAAATTAAAGTAAAAAATCGCTAATTTAGAATGACAGATCTTCATTTAGTGACCAAAACACAGACAGGACTCTTAGCCACTGCAACCCAATCATTTGCACTGTACAAGTAAAATCTTGAGAAATTGGAGTACTTCCATAATTTGGGACTCCTCCTCCTCATTAACGATAGTGTGTCGTTCCCCATTTTTAACCTACAATAATTAAATTTTCCTAGAACAATACGGAAACTATCAAGAAAGATTCATACCGCCTACAACTACAGTCAGGTTGGCTGAAAGAATCTATGAAGGCCTTGAAAAGGGTCTAGAAGAAAGTCCAGGAGATATAAACGAAAAGGTTTGTGTCCCTCAAATGGGAAGCTGAACGCTGATGTGGTTTCGCTGGGATAGTAGATTCCCTAAACACTGCTTCCCTGCTTCTTGTATACCAGGAGGCAATATGACTGAGGTATTGCTATGAGTGAACCACTAACTGTTTAACTGGACGTCGATCTCTCTGATACGCAAACTGTTTAACCACACCAAAATGCGACAATTAACAGCGGTGGAGTAAACCATAGTGACAACGAAGTGGGTCGGAAAATCATATTGTGTGTTGGCTCCTGAAGAGCAAACAGGATAATGGGCATTCTTGGATCTCTCTTGTTTTCAACAAGGCTGTTCTTTGAGATGATCAAAGTGACTACCACACTCTATGTAGCCTGTGGTTGTTGTGTGATTTAGCTCAACACCTTGAATACGATTTAAACTTTTGATTGTCCAGCCTATTGGATGCTCAAGTGGAATCAAGAAACCCCGGTATTATTTGGGTTCAGATCTACCTTGTATGCTTTAAAATAATCTCCAGGAAATATGAGGTGGTTTGTCTGTTGGGCATTGCCTTACCGTGCCGGAATTCCTGGTGCTGCCAGTGCAATATCATCCACATATAAAAACTTACAAGAACGACTTACAGCAATAAAACTGACTTTACTCAGTATAGTAACGGGGTTGACCGAGCATTCGCTCGGTAAACTTGTTCGCTTCATTGCCTCGCTAGGCAAATGTCCTTTACTCGGGTATAAATTTGTTAAACACATGTTTAAATTGAAACTCGTTGGTTTATTTATTCAGTTCTCAGCTTATTTTAGTTACTGCGAAAATGCCCATAAGGATCAAATTAAGGCTATAAATGCCCATAGGACTTTTAAGGGCTGTAGGATGGAAATCGAATTTTCCCAAGTTATTGGACCATTTCCAATCAATTCCTGGTGGCCAAATCCACCACATAAAATAATAAAAAATCCTTGTACGGGAAATTTTTTACTCCCTACAAACAGAGTGCTTGTTTGAGAGTATAGGTATATAACATCATTAATCCGCATTAAACATTAGTTTGTACGGTGGGTAGGTGCATTTACATTGCAGCACATTTATATTTGAAATGTACTAAAAACCTCTGTAAATATTAAATTTTCTGGAGATGAGCCAAGTAAAAGTTAGCAAACTCCTCGACTGTTCCCATGCTGGATCAATCGCTGGCGCAACAACAAAGCAATAAAAGAACAACTTTGTAAATAAAGTAAATCCTACTCTCGGATTTATATTTGAGGGAAAGCAAATAATTAAGTGGAAGGACTTTGATATTTCATAGTCAAAATACAGGGCGACATACGTGAGATGGGCGGTTTCATTGAAAAAATACTCAGTAAATGTTAAAACTAACACAAGTTTATTTACACAAGATATAATTTTAGTTAACAAAGCTCATTACCTGAAACTTCAGATATTTGTGTAAAAGAATGTTATGAAGGTGATGTGTATCGGGACTCGAGTCTCTGATGGATGACAGCAATTTATTTCTTAAATCATTACATTCAACTCGTCCAAATTTCGTAGTTTGAGAGCTATTATCATTAACTCATCATTACCCCCTTGATGAATATGTAATGAATAACCCTCTTGAGCACAGAGAAAGTTAACTTTTTCCTGGAGGGATTATCTCAGGTTTTGACAATGCCTCTTGGCCTCGCAGGTCTTCCGACTTATCAGTGTATGACTTTTTCTGTAGGGGTACTTCCAAGAAATGTGTCTATGAACCTACACCACGAAATTTTACGAATTGAAGTATGAAATAAATTAAGAAATTGCTGCCATCCCTGCACAGATATTAATGATTGTGAAGGGAGTGATGGGAAAAGACTTGAGTCCTGCATTCAAGTCTTGACAACACCTTGATGACATTATTTTTCACAAATAAGTAAAATGACAGGTAATATGCTTCGTTACTAAAAATGGCAAATAATGAGATTTGATTTTGTATAAATAATCATGCATTAATTTTAAAATTTGCTGAGTTTTTTTTCATTAAAACCGCCCATCTCTCCTGTGTCGTTCTGTATTACCAGACATTCTAAAACCTGTAGTGAAATTAAGAAAGGTAAAAAAAAACAAGAAAAGTAATTCCTGAATTATTATTATCTATATATTAATACGCAAGCATGTTTCATTTCCTCCTTTTTTCTCAGCTCGTGTGCATCGTAGGAGAAATTCGCGCATACCGTTAGAAAGGTGTGGTCCTGTAGCACATTCTAATTCGCATCGGACTCCAGGGCTACGCCCCACAGGCTTTCAAAGTTTCAATGTTAATCTTATGGAGAAAGGAGAATTGAATGAATCATAAGACAGTTGTTGTAAAAACAAACTGCTAGAAAATAAGAACAGATGTTTTAGTTTTAAAATGTTTTAAGCTTCTTGGGTCCAGATCAATTGAAATTTTGATCGAATTTCGATCAGGAGGCGATCTCTAGTTTTTATTAAAAAACAAACTGATATATTTAAATGTTCAGAGTATACAATGCAATAATGTAGTGAAAGTCGATTAATCTGTGATGTGAACTGCAAATGACTTATCGCGCAGTTGAGGGTGAGGGACGGCAACAATGGTCTTTCACACAGTAACGATTCCGAGATAACATTCCCACTCACGGCGCGGTGCGAAACTGCGACAAACAGACGTTTCATTGTGTTCGCAATTTATTTAATTTCACTTGACGACCTACGAGAAATAAATAGAATTACATTATTCTTTTGCTTATGTCAGAAAAATGTCATTAGCTTAACAATAAATAACTCGTAAAACTTTATGTTAATGTTTGGTTTAGCGTAGGCCTAGTTTATAGGTGGAAAATAATTAAATAATTCATTCTGTATATTTTTTGGAAAAAAGATATATATTTCCCATCGCAACCACCTTTTGTTCCTAACGAACACCCGGCATCCAAACGAATGGGACATCCCCAGGCACATTACGTGTAACGGATGAATTTCCCAAAGTCAATCGCACTCGTAAGGCAATCGGTGCTCGTAACTGGATTAACTCCCCCTCCCTCCACTGGGGGTGATAATCAGATTGAGACGGCTCTGGAGTGGTGGAGGGTGGGTTACTGGGGGGGGGGGGGGTGCTCACGGGGTTCACGGTGCGAGGTCTTGAGTTACCGCCGCGCCGGCTGGTTTACGGGAAGACCGCCAACGCTTTAGCCGCAGCCGAAGCCATACAAGCGAAGGGTATAATAAACCCGGCTGGCACGGGCCGCACTTGAATTCCGCACAAACGTAAAAACACCATGAACTACCCAGCAAGATCGAGAGCAGCCGCAAAAACACACTTGGATTATTCATCACTCGTTCACCACCTCTACACAAGAAAACCAATATCATTAAACGTAGTGTCAAAGTTAAATGTTGGCGCGGAAATTGTGTCACATTGATGCTTAATTCACAATGGTCATGGTTACGTGTTTTAATATTGTACCACCATATAATACAGAGAATTCTAAACTAAGGGATTCGTTAGCGATCGATTTTAGTCATTGGATAAAAGTATTTAATCTTTCTGCAAAGCATTACCAAAATCGAGATTAAATGTGAAAGCCAAACTCTTATAGAGAAAAATTTAAACATATTATAATTGGAGAAATTGTTTACACGATAGAGTTATTTGAAGCAACGTTTTTAGGAAACAGCGAGGGAGCACAGGGAGCAACGTAATCTGCAGGCCTGGCCAAGACGATTCTATGGACTCTGAAGCCAGGTAAAATGAAAACCCTCGAGGCAAATACAGTGCCAAAAAACACAACACAGTTTCAACATAATTTAAAATGCGTACAATCTAGTCACTCTCCAAAAGAAGTTGTCACTGAGGCGGATTATAATGGTGCATCAGCAAGAGAGAGCCTATACAAGCGCAGCCTGATTATAAGCAGCCATCATGATCTGCGTGGCTCGTCAAGAGCGTGTTTCATCGGCATGACACCAGATTGCGACAACCGAGTTCCGCCAGCAGTAAATGAATCAGCGTTCCCGTTTCCTCTGCTGACTAGACGGGTTGTGAAGTGAGAGATGCACGGGACACGGTCAGAACGGTATAGCAAAGTGTTCAATACTTTAGTGTACGTGATTGGTTTGTTCCAATAGATGTGTCCAAACGTTGTTGTTGTTCAATCAACATCGACAGACTTTTCCCCAGGGGAGGTTGACAAGTTGACACCCACTGTCTGTTTCTAAATGATCTGGTTCACTCAAGGGGAATATCAACAATCTAATCTATAGTACAATACCTGTAGTAGACTTATTTTGGTTCAAATAAGGCCTGTAAAATAGTAGTTTATTATTTTTTGTAAAATATTGACAAAAAAGTATAATACTGGTTTACAGACGCCGAAGGATCGAAACACCCCCCGAGATAGCGGATTGTTTTTGTAACTGTAACTTATTTTCATAACGTCAAACTGTTATGTAAGACATTTTACACATTAATAATTTACAAACCGTCTGGCTATGTATGTCAAATAAGCACCAAGAGCTGTATAGTATGTTTGTGCTCTAATGGGAAATTATGTAACAAACTTTAAAAATTCTTCTTTAAACTAGCTCTTAGGTGAATCTGGTATACTGAAAGGAATACTCAATATTCATTAAAATTTTAACATTTTAATTTTGAAAAAAGGCTAGCACATGTGCCATTTAGGAAAAAAATTGTCAGAAGCAGAAAGTGACTTTTATGAACTCTCCACGGCATGCGAAACACGCCGAAACAAAAGCTAACCTATAAACAATAGGGAGAAAAGCCTAATTTGGAGCGCAGGAAATAAAAATTCCGACCAGAAGCCCAGACGTACAATTAAACGAGTGAGTTGTGCGAATGGTTTTCACCGTGGACTCCCAAATATCCAGACGTTAGCATACAATGGTGGGCGGCGGCTGCGGCTGTGCCGGTGCTGATACATGCAATGCTGCACAACTATCGATCATGGAAACGTGGTTCCAGTTTGATGCGTAAGTTATGATTGCTTATTTTATAATAAAAGGATGTTTATAGTAAAAAAAAAAAAAAAAAAAAAAAAAAAAAAAAACAGGGGGTATCATGGTATTAGGCCTATTCTTTAGTCTCAATAGTTTTTTAGCTTTCATAAATGATGTTAAAATACGGAATTACAGTACAAAATGTTCATAATTCCCAAAATAAAAACAAAATTTTTTGTCCATTTGTTAACCAACCCAGATGGTCTACACTGACCAAGATAAATCTCAATAATAATAAAATTAATGACCAGGTAGGTGAAATTAGAAACTCTAGAGGTATAAATTTTAAATGTTCTGTTACAATGTTAGG
This sequence comes from Neoaliturus tenellus, assembly GCA_030545055.2. NCBI lineage: Eukaryota > Metazoa > Arthropoda > Insecta > Hemiptera > Cicadellidae > Neoaliturus > Neoaliturus tenellus. The sequence continues at coordinate 210,222,652 of CM061531.1, forward strand.
AATAACTGATCATTTTGCTGTCACTGCTGAACTTTCCTGTTATAATAATGCATTTAAAGAAGTTATAAATGCTCCAGTGTACACTAGAGTTATAGATGATGTGTTGTTACGTAGACATTTGTTGTTAGCTAAATGGGACAAAGTTTATTCAGTTGCTGACATAGATAAATCTGTTGAACAATTTTATTGTATTTACAGTTCATCTATTGATTCTTCTTTTAGACTAAAGAAATTAAATAGTAAGAACAGAAAACGAAAGCCATGGATTACTGATTCGCTAGTGTCATTGATAAATAGAAAAAATAATTTATTTAAAGCGTTTATAAAAAATAGAGAAAATCAAAACCTTAAAGAAGAATATTATAATTTGTCAAAAATTATCACAAAAAGAATAAGAGGGGCTAAAATTAATTATTATTCTAATTTGATTGAGAGAAGTCATGGCGACAGTAGAAAATACTGGTCTGTTGTAAGATATATAATGAAAAAAAGCAAACATAGTATAAAAAATATCACCTTTAACAATGTATGTTTACCTGTAAAAGACAATGAAAATATTATATGTAACCACTAGCTGTTGCCCGTCACGGCTTCGCCCGTGTTGAATTTGTTTTCTAATCTCTTTTAAGACCTACGAAATCTTCTTCTTTAAAATATACGAGTACATTAAGATTAATATATTGAAATAGCATAAGCGGGGCACCTATGAGCAAAGAGGGACGATCATGTCAAATATTAACCCCGTAGGCCATAGAGTAATTTTTAAGTCCAGTGGGGCGGAGCCCTAAAGGGTTTCAAAAACTATAATTCCAAACCCGTTTCTTGGTGACTTCCTATAAGCAAAGAGGAACATCCATTTCAAATATTAAACCCATAGGTCATAGAATAATTTTGAGTCCAGTGGGTTGGAGCCCTAAAGGACTTTTCACGTCAAATTTTCACCCCGTAGGATCTATGGTGACTTAAAGGTTCTGTGGAGTGGAGCCCTAAAGGAAATTTGCAAAATCGTTTCCTAGTAAATGCCCATGAGTAAAGAGTAACGTCCATGTCAATTTCCAACCCCGTAGGCCGTAGAGTATTTTTCAAGTCCAGTGGGGCGGAGGCCTAAAGGGTTTCAAAAACTATATTTCCAAAACAATTTCTTAGTGACTTCCTATGAACAAAGAGGTACATCCATGTCAAATTTCAACCCCATATGCTCTCTAGTAGTTTCTAAGTCCTGAGGGGTAGAGCCCTTAAGAAGTTAAAAAACTATATATTCAAATCCGTTTCTTGGTATCTTTGAGTAAAGAGAAATGTCCTCATCAAATTTTAACTCGTAGGATCTATGGTAACAGGTTCTGTAGGGGAGAGCCCAAAAAAATTCGCAAAATCGTTTCTTAGTGAATGCCCATGACCAAAGAGGAACATCAATGGCAAATTTAACCCAGTAGGCCATAGAGTAATTTTTAAGACCAGTGGGGTGGAGCCCTAAAGGACTTCAAGAACTATATTTCCAAAACCGTATTGGTTCAATTTATATACAGTAATAAATGAAGCAAATCACACCCCATTATTTTAAAAATTTACTTTCATTATCATATCTTTACAATATTTGTATTTTAACTCACATGTCATTGTTTATAACATTCTTTATTCTTGTTTTGAATATACCTCCATCTCATCTCTCTTTTCAAGGTCTTAATTTCTTTTTAATAGTTTACCTAAGGTCCTTCGAGGATTTTTATTAGTTCCTCTCCAGTATCTAGTATTTTAGTGAATACCTATGAATAAAGATGACCGTGCATACAAAAAAATTAACCCTGTAGGCTCTATAGTAATTTTGAGGTTATTTGGGGCAGAGTCCTGATGAAAATGTGTAAACAACTTTTTATTGAGCACCTATGACCAAAGAGATTCCAAATTTCAACCCTGCAGGCCCTATATCGTTTATAGATTCGTTGTTTCTTTTAATTCGTATTGTAATTGGCCCTAATTGTAACATTATAATGAAATTTCGAAGACATGTGGGGTGGAGCCCTGAAGGGATTTTTGTGAAAGCGTTTCTTAGTGAGCACCTATGAGTAAAGAGGAACGTCCATGCCAAAATTCAACCCTGTAGGCCCCAAAAGTAATTTTTTGTCCCGTGGGGCGAAGCCCTAAAGATTTTTTACAAAAGCGATTCTTAGTGAGCACCTATGGGCAAAGTGTATCTTCCATTTCAAATTTCAACCCCTTAGATCATCTGGCTTTTCATACTCGTTTTTTCCTAGATTCATATTGGCCATAAGAATAACATTAGACCAAAATTGAAATCGTGTGTGGCAGAGCCCTGATAAAGTTGGCAAAACACTTTCGTAGTAAGCACGTACATATGAGCAGAGAGGAACGTCCACGTCATAGATCATCATAGATCCTATAGTTTTTCAGATTCGTTGTTTCCTAGATTCGAACTAAAATTAGATATGAATAACATTAGATAGAAATTTTGAAGTCCTATGTGGCGGAGCCCTGATGGAATTTTGCAAAACCGTTTCTTAGTGAGCATCTATGATCAAATAAGAACGCCCATGCTAAATTTTAACATCGTAGGTCCTATATTTTTTCAGATTCGTTGCGGCCTTGATTTGTATAAAATATTGGCCAAAGGAATAATATTAAATGGAAATTTTGAAGTCCTGTGGGGTTGAGACCTGAAAAGATTTTCTAAAACCGTTTCTTAGTGAGCATTTTTTAACACAGAGGAACGTCCATGGCTAATTTCAACACCCTATACCCCATGGTTTAAAGATTCGATGATACGAATGAGCGGTGTTTGACAATGTAGATTACACCGAACCTAACCTAAACTCTAACTCTAAAAATTTTTACACCAGTTGAATTGTTTACAAAGATAAAAATATTGTCATATGGTTATGTCATCCTTTGAATGTATCATTTCGCTAACAGCTGATAGCTTTGAATCTTCAACAGATAATTACATCAAATATTTGAAGTCATGTGGGGCGGAGCCCGAAGGAATTTCGTAAAACCGTTTCTTAGTGAGCACCTATAGGCAAAGAGGTACATCCATTCCAAATTTCAACCCTGTAGGTCCTATAGTTTTGGAGATTCGTTGTTTCCTAGATTCGTATTTTAAGTGCTCCATAAGAATAACATTGTAACGAAATTTTGAAGTCGTGTGGGGTGGAGCCCTGCAGGAATTTCGTAAAACCGTTTCTTAGTGAGCATCAATGGGTATGAAGGAACGTCTATGCCAAATTTCAAACCTTCAGGTTGGCTAGTTTTGGAGATTCGTTGTTGCTTTGATTTGTATTAAAAATCCCCCATAAGAATAACATTGTAACGAAATTTTCAAGTCGTGTGGGGCGGAGCCCTGACGGAATTTTGCAAAACCGTTTCTTAGTGAGCGTTTTTGAGCAAAGATGAACGTACATGCCAAGTTTTAACCCTTTAGGCCTTATAGTTTTGGAGATACTCTGATACGTGAGTGAGTGGTATTTGACAAATATATAGTAGATTTTAATAATTATTTTATAAATGCTGTAAACAATTTAAGGTTTGATTCTTTTGGTTGTGATATGTTTTTAGATAAGGATCCAGATAACTATGATGTTTGTTTTGATAAGTTTACAATTAGTATTAATGATGTAATTAGAATAATTTCAAATATGAAAAGTAAAAAAAGCTGTGGGTTGGATGGCATTATACCCCGTTCAAAATAAATGTGCGGTCGAAATGCATATTTCAATTCCCCCATTTTCTCCCGTTCCTCCCACTGCCAACAAACCAACCAATCGCAATCACTAACAATTTGTACAGCTGTTTAGTATCTTATGTCACTTTATGCCAATGTTTTGCTTTTTCGTAAACAAATATTCTTATTTTGACGTTTGAGATGCAAAAAAAAAAAAAAAAAAAAAAAAAAAAAAAAACGCTGCAACGGCGACGAGGTGAAGTAACATGTTTATCAGCGCTATTTTCTACTCTGAATTTCAAGAGCGAAATTAAAATAACATATGATTTTGAAGAAAATCGGGGAATTAGGAAAGGTATTTAGAGGATTTCCCTTATAGTGGGAAATAAAATTTTGTCTTTCGACCGCACATTTATTTTGAACGGGGTATAGTATAATAACAATCAAGGAAAACATAGACATTTTTGCACCTGTTCTTACTGATATTTACACAAAGTCATTAACTCAGGGTAGATTTCCTTCTTGTTTTAAGGACGCAGTAGTTGTGCCTGTATATAAATCAGGTGATGAAACACTCGTATCGTCATACCGTCCAATTTCATTGATTTGTAGTGTTGCTAAAGTTTTTGAAGTATTTATTAAAGAAGAACTATTAAAATACTTTTTCAACAAAAATATTTTTTCAACAAAACAATATGGGTTCTTGCCAAATCGTGGGACTGATCTGGCAATTGAAAATCGTGTAAATGAGATTGTTTCATCAATTGATAAAGGCAAATGCACGTTAGCTGTTTACTTAGATTTTAAAAAAGCCTTTGATGTAGTAGATATTGATATATTGTTAAGGAAAATCAAAGGTTATGGAATTGGAGGGTTGGCCTATAAATTATTAGAGTCATTTTGTAAAAACAGAAGACAATCGGTAAAAATAAACAATGTTCATAGTGAGTTGTTGAATGTCCAATTTTGGGTGGCCCAAGGAGGAGTGGTTGGCCCTTTATTTTTTTGTATTATATATTAATGATTTGCTAAATAGTCAGTTGAGTTCATCCATATTTGCATATGCAGATGACACTGCTATTGTGTGTTCTGCCTCAAATACTCAAGAATTGAAAGATAAGATCAACCAAGATCTGAACATTGTATCAAACTGGCTAATATCCAACAGGCTCTTAATAAATAACTCAAAGTCTAAGTGTATTTTGTTTTCTGGTTTTAACTCCAAAAGAGAAGATGTAATAGATTTTGATTTGGTTTGTCATGATCATCAATGTCTGTATGAGTGTTCTTGTGTAAATATAGAGATAGTTGATTATAAAAAGTACCTAGGAGTTTTTATTGACAGTAATTTAAAGTGGAACAAGCATATTGAATATTTAGCTGCTAAATTAAAGAAAATAAATTATGCTCTGTACTACAGGAGAAATTTTGTAAGAAGAGAACATTTAAAGCTTGTGTACATGTCATGGTTCGAGAGCACGGTACGTTATGGCATTATCCATTATGGGGGAACTTATCCAACATTGTTGAATCCTATAATCATGATCCAGAGATTTGTAATAAGAACGATGCATTTCCTAAAGAAGTACGATAGGATATCTTATTTATTTGCAGAACATAATTATCTTACTTTTAATCAATTGTATTTATTGTCAAGTTCACTCCACATGCATAAGTTTTTCAGTAATTATAGCATAAAGCAGTTTAGAGTTAATACTCGTGCATCACAGTTTGTGACCCTCAACATTGATAATTTTAAGAAAGAATGTTCTAGGAAACAATTTTGTTACTCAGGCAAAGTTATTTTTAATAAAATAATTGTACACTTTGGAAATGACATTCTAAATGAAGGGAAGCCACATTTTAAGATGAAAGTTAAAGAAGCAATTGTTGATAATGAGTTGGATATTTGATGAGATATAGGTTAGGAACTTTTGCAACTGTTGTGTTATTAAATGTATATATTTTATGTAACAGTTAAGATTGTATCAGATTATTTTATTTATTGTTATTTTTTTATTTAAATGGATTTATCCTTGTTACAATTTTTTAGTATACGGTACTTATTTTCCTTCTCGATCCCTACAATGTAAATAATAAGTAGGCCTAAGTGTCACGATTGAACACGGACAATTAATGAAGTGTGCTGTTTTGCAAACAATTTATAGGATTTTGTCAACTGACTGTAACCAATAACATATCTATGTAAAATGTATTTTTTAATATTAAATTCCACGCGAGCTCTGTGAGCTCTTGGAATGTAAAAAAGTATATTGTAAACTTTCATGAATAAACAGGTTGTCTATTGTCTATTGTCAAATTATAAATTAAAAATCCACTTGATAAATGTCAAAGAAGCGAGATATTTTATCATTAAATTCAAAGATGGCGTTTGAAACTAGTGTTTTGTAATAGTGAAGTGATTTGATTTACTTGTATATAACGTGTATATGAAAATAAAGACGGAACCGAAAGTTGACCCGACCTACACGGCCCGGGAGGTTTGCGAGGCTTTCGTTGATGCCTTATCTATGTGTAGCTCTGTTACTGACTGTTTCACATGCTAATAATAACCAATGGAGCCAACTCCATCACGACTCGAAACCCGAAACACACATGAGATCTAAATGACCACATGAGATTCAACTCTAAAAAAAGATAGTTGCTTTTTAATGGTTTAAAACTGGACCCAGCTCCCATTGGCTGTTGGCCATTAATTAATGACCATTTCTAAATAATCAGCTGATCTTTGACAGCAACAAAGCCACACAAGGCATCTCACCCATTATACACTCGTACTTCATTCTATTCGCCGTAAAATGCGCCCTAGTAGCGTCGTCAAAGAAACGTCTTTTCTAGCGTCTTAGAAAATAGTAAGATAAGTGACACATCGCATGGCCGCAGGTGTGGTGTGTAACTGTGACCCATCGATGTATACTACTGGATTGCTCGCGCCCGTGTTGCAGCGAACCGATTCGCGGTCCGGCCGAGATGAGCGCTGGTGGGCAAAAGCGCCGGCCGCTAACACGGGCAGCATAGGGAAAATCGTGACGCGCGATTACTAAAATTACATTTTTAAGGTAATGAAATTTTTTATATGCACTAAATCTTTTGATTCGTGTTCTCAAGTATATTCTGCTTCCATAGACACACATATTGGCTACTATTTATCGTTATTTTAATTTTAAAATTAATTCAAACTTGGAATTTAAGTGAAATG
>CM061531.1:210229647-210264565 GCA_030545055.2 Neoaliturus tenellus
TTTTGGTATTTCCTATAGGCTGTAGACTATCATTTACTATATATTTCATTTGAATTTTGACAACTTGATTCTATTTTTTAAGAAGACACGATATATTTTGCCTTGATATATGCACTGTTAAAATAATATAACACTTTAATAAGTTACAATTGTACAATTTGTATTAGTTATTGTTATTAGTTATTATGTTATATTTATAATATAAATAACTCTGATGCTGCATTCTGTGTCTTATACAGGGTGTCTCGGAACTCTCTAACGACCTTTTCAGATATTATTACTAGGCCAAAGACAAGCCAAAATATCATATTTAAAATTTCCACAACTCCATAGTTACCCATACAGCCGCCATTTTGTATTTTTTAAAGAATAATTTTTAATTTAAGAACGGCTTGATGTAATAACGCGAAATTCGGTACACAGATTTCTTAAGTAAAGACCTAAGTGGAAAAAATAATCAACTTTTTATCCTTCATATTTTCAAAATGGTGGCTGTTTAAAATTTTTAACCTTAAATTGCATAAAAACTACGTAAGGTAGTTTATGTTAATATGTGTTTTTTGGAAAATTTAATTTAAAATCCAACGATGTAAAAACTGTGAAAATCGGTTCACAAACAAGCGAGATAGAGCGATTTTACTGATTCTAGGCACGGTCGTACCGCTTCACTGGGATAGGTTTTGGTAGGAAATCCATTATTGACCTGGCGCCGCGACCGCGCTTTTCGAGCGGCACCTCGCTCAAGTGCGTAATTATTTGAATTAAAATCGCTCTATCTCGCTTATTTATGAACCGATTTTCACAGTTTTTACATCGTTGGATTTTAAATTAAATTTTCCAAAAAAACACATAAGAACATAAATTTTTCTACCTTATGTAGTTTTTATGCAATTTAAGGTTAAAGATTTTAAACAGTCGCCATTTTGAAAATATGAAGGATAAAAACATGATTATTTTTTTACAGCTATTTCTTTACTTAAACAAGATGTGTACCGAATTTTAAATTATTACGTCAAGCCGTTCTTAAACAAAAATTATTACCATTTAGCTTAAAAAAATGCCAACATTTTCCGGGGGAGGCCCCCGGACCCGCCATATCCTACGGCAAAAAATACCCCCCCCCCCCGAAATTGAATCCTGGGTTCGCCCCTGTATTTGTATTTACATTAAATTGATTTTTATTCTTCTGATCAGTTCTCAAAGATTTTAGCGAATTCGCTACTGGAAACACGATATCACGGAAGCCCGGGAGCATTTTACTTTTTTATTTTTTTATTTTGAGGCCCCTAGAAGCCTAAAACTCCTTTCGTTTAGATTCATATATATCTTTATCTAACTATAAACAAGCATGCACCGATATCACCATTATATTGATATTTCATACGATGCACACAATCTGAGAAAAATGACGACAAGTTTTGTACTTGAATATGTATATATACTATTATATAATTCAGTTATATACAAATTATGTTTTCCATAAGGCATACATTGAAAACGGGGATTTTCAAATTTTTTATTTGGAGGCAACTTTTGTCTGAATATATTGAGTAGGCCTAAAGAAATGCTTGACATAAGTTTGTAGGCAATTTCATTCTCTTTCTGCATATCAGTCAATTACCCACCAATTAAAGTTTATTCCAATAAAAGCTGAGCAACCTCAGAATTTATAGTTGTGAGAAAATAATGAATTAGAGATATTTTTATTAAAATTTGTACAGCTAAATCTACTACTAAAAATCTACAACTAAGTCTATAGGACCGATTTTATTAATTAATGGGTCATTGGAAATCTTCCGTGTAGAGGTGCAAATAAATAGGAAAGTTTGACTTTTTAAAGATTTATGGTGCAAAAGTAAAAACACAAGTTTTCGAACACATTTTTATGTTATTATCTTTTAAAAGAACATAAATTGAAAAAAGACTATAATAACTTGCTTTACAAGACAACTTTATGTCACAATTGTGTGAGAAATTTTACAGTCTCAAAAGTTATACTGTAGTTGTATTGAGACATTCAAGACTGCCATTATACATTGTGTGAAAATACCATGTTTATAATTTCGAATGTTTTTTAGTTATGCTTCATTACAGTCAGCCATGTCACCGATGATCGCGGCGAACGCATCTTCGCCCGCAGCCTAGACACCGGGCCTGCTACACGCACTCATCCAAGTTAACAGCGCGCTGCGGTGGTTAGGTTATGTTTGTTATTGATACATAAGTTCAAAAATACATTCACTAACTCAAAATAAATCACACGATAGCGATAAGTCATACGAAAGACCGGCTAGACAACTATAACCCAGTGTCGCGGCCTCGGGTGGAGATGCGTTCGCTGCTATATTATCGGTGACATGGCTGACTTTAGGGACTCAGAACTAAAAAAAACCCGTAAAACTAAGAAACGTGTAATTTTCACACAATATTCAGTAAATACTCTTTTCACAATTGATGTATTTTTAACACATCAGTTCAAAATTACCGTTCAAATTTATATTGGTGAGAAAATACTGGATTGGAGTTATTTTTTATTTCACTTTGAACAACTAAATCGACAGTTTTACTGGACCGATTTTAATAATTAATAAGTTGTTGGAAAGCTTCATCCTTGTAGATGTGCAAATAATTATAAGAGCTCTTTTTTTACTTTCTCCCCTATACCATAGTATATGGAGAAAGTATTGTTTTCGTCAAAATTTTCGAATTTGAGTTGTTGGTGGATTTATCCATTTTGGTTCCCCCTGAGTCCAAAAAAGTGGTTTTCGGAGTGAAGTCTGTGTGTGTGTGTGTGTGTGTGTCTGGATGTATACAGAGCTAGAGAATGCCCCAATGGTCCGATTTTGGTGAAATTTGGTACGTAGGTCCAAAACCACGATAATTCCAGGCGTTTTTTTCATTTTTTTGAATTTTTGATTTTTAAGGGTAGTTTACCCCCAAAAACCCTCAAAAAACGTGAAAAATCAAAATTTCTCAAAACGGCTCTAACGATTTTGATTAAACTTTTGTGGTTTATTAAGAATAAAATGCTGAATAAAATGACACCACCCGCATTTCCGAGAAAATGCGCGTTCAAAAGTTATAGAGTAAAAAGTGTTTCAAAAATCAATTTTTTGGATTTTCAAAAAAGCTGTTATTTTGAAATAAATTTTACTCATGACCATTAAATCAAGCTCAAAAAACTAAATAATCCAGTACTTTAAATTATTGCTCTATGTCAAGTGGTTGCGGAGAAAATTCAATTTTCCGTTTAGCGGTAAACGCAGTACGTTGTTAAAAGTCACAGACGCGCGTAGGGTCAATCTCGTGCTGCTCAGCTGTTAGCTATCTGATTTAGCCATCAAGACATTAATGTTTTGAGGCTTTTAACACCTTTTTTATATTGTTGGGAGAAAGTATGTGTCAGTTAACTGATACCGTTTATTAAAGATTTCGGTGAAATAGTAAACAAATGTGATCTACAAGAAATAAATTGAAAACGTGGGTGATCACATTTATTTGATTTCTAGACAAGTTTTAGCTGCCAATGAGTATTTTTAAAAATGCATTTTGGCAATATATAAGAAATTTAATTCTCTTGCAGAATATCACCATCCACTTGATTTGATTTCCTTGAGGACTTTATTGGTTGAAAGGGCAGCGCACAAAATCGTAGGGCCTTGTGTCAGAAAAAGTGTCAGGTTTTGTCTGGACCGGTCCGGACAAAGCCTGACAGTTTTCAGTTTGGCCCGCCGTGGACAAGGTCAGACAAGGACAAAGTCTGACACATTCCATTCCGCGTCATTAGGCGGCGGGCCGTCTCGGACAAAACCTGCCACAAAACCGTCAGACTTTGTCCCTGTCAGACCTTGTCCCTGTCAGACCTTGTCGCGTCCCCGGCGATGCGGCATGCCAGAGCACCAATGCCATGCACTGTAGTGTCGCGGCGCCCCCGCAAACGTCAAGGCAAAGGTCGGCTTCTTCTGGGATCGCTGCAACTGTTTTGACAAGGCGGAGAGTTCAAAGGCGAGGAAAGTCTCTGGTAGATTATTTGATGAGATTTTTTTGTTTATTTAATAAAACGACAATAAAAAACTGGATATTTGGAAATTAAAACATTGTTATATACTGATCAGTAATGCAGTTACCTCAAAATATACCCTCCCATTAAGACTAGTTTAATTGTTTTTAAATGCTAATTCCTACATACCTAAACCTTAAGGTTAATTGGCAATTTCTTAACTTAAAGAAAAACTAAATGCATATAAAACTACAAATACATGGTAGATAGGCCTATTATTGGGTAAGCTTTAAATGCATGTAAACAATAATGCAACATTTTCTTTTAAAATTAATTTATACTGTTTTCTAAAGAAAATCGCAGAATGTTTCTGTATATTTCTATAAGATTTCACACTAATCACATTTAAAATATCGTTAAGGTGACTTTACACTTTTCAAACCCTGATAACACTTTTCCCCAGACTTGTATTTTTTTTTAATAAGGTGGGAGCAAAGCTTAAACTATATTAATTGTTCTGGTATTTTAAAAATAACATTTGTCTTAAGGTGGCAAATAGACCACAAGGTCCTATGTGGTTGTCTTTAATGCCTCAATGAAAGGAAAATTCTTCTAAGGATGACCATCGCAAATTAATCCTCAATGGGCAACCGACGACAGAAACTTGCGGAAACTCTTGGAAAGGGGTTGGTGCAACGACAGGCACAGACCTGGGCTGACACTGACATTGACTTGCCGAGAAAAAATTCAGTGACGATTACTGGAGCGACCAATACCAACACTGACTCGTGTTGTTTGCAAATAAGATCGTCGCCTGCCTTTCAGCAACAATATGTTTCTAACTTTCTAACTTGCATACAACTTAATGTAATAGGTATTCTTAAGAAGCTAGCATTCATTTTATTCTGGACCATTTACTTTTAGTTAAGAATTATTGTAAGCACTCCCTCGTTAGCCTTTACTTTAGTCAACTATCAAAATTACGTAATTACTCAATTTCAATCTCTTTTTTGACATTTTAAAAATGGGTTTATCAAGTAATTCACATGCAATGGAAAACATGAACTATTTGTATTAATAATAGCTACATAAAATACAAAAATCCTATTTTATAAATATAGATAAAACTACACGAAACGTAATACAGTAAAATATTAATATGCAATTATAGTTATATTTGCATGGTGATTGATTTGCCTGGTTGGTTGGTTATTTTTCAATTTTAAAAATATGACCTACGCTGCGCTATAATATGATAACACAAATAGACTCTACAAAATCCACAATTTCATAAATAATTATTTATAAAAGTGCAAGAGATGCCTATGCATAAACAATTTTTTCTTATAAATGTAACACAGTAATTGGGTGTTGGCTGTGGAGTCATGGTAAGGCAGTTTTTTGTAATTATATGTTAACACATAAAAATCAACGAACAGAAAACTACAGAAAAAAATCAAAAGAAAAATAGGTACCAAACTTTTATGAGTTTGGACCGCTTTCCCTCCAATTTGTGTTTTTATTACATATTCTTTATTCATTGTGCAGTAGCTGTGACATTATGTCCAACTGTAAGGGTGAAAATCCACTCATTTTAATACACTTCATGATTAATGTTGGTTATTAATAAATCAAACGAATTCACAATATCCTTCCTTAATCCTAACGCACGGGACAGTATAATCCCTTCAGCCCGATTAATCACCAACTTTTCCTCATCCAGGAACAAATTAGTCCGAAAGCTGGCTCCCAAATAAAATTTATTTGGGCGACTTTCTTCTCTGCGCTGTTCGAGAGTGAAACTCGACTTTTAATGTTTTCCTCGACGGACCGGTCGCTGTAGCGGGTTCCGTTTGAAAGCGGCGCGGGGGCGAACACCGGACCATTGTCGGATCCAGTGTTCACAGATTTTGAAATCGTACCGGCGTAGAAAAAATATCGTTCTATTAGGTATGTTGTATTTAATGGACAGAATAATACCATTGATTAGCATCTTTAAGAAAAAAAGAGGAGTAAGGTCAAATAATACACGACATCTAAAAACACCATCTTGTCATTAAGAATCACTCAGCAACCAGTGTTACTAAACGCAGCAGCAAAAATGACAAATGTTTCAATATACTAAGGACTGCAATATTGTATTAGATCCCTCAAGGTTTAACTCAGACCTACGAGGCCAATGCGTTAAGTACAAAGCTTCTCCTAAAACAAATAAATTATTACCATTTTGGAAATATTAAATATGTTTATAGGCTTGGTCTTGAGAACAAAAACATTTTTAAGCTACATAAGCCTTAATATTTTATCTGTTAGGCTCAAATTATCGTTCTTTTACGTCTGATACTAAAACGGTATCGTATATTGTACAAGATGGTGAAATTACAATAGTTGTCTGGTACACTGGTAGGATCAGCTGATGATGCGCCGTGCATTTCTCCTCCGGTCTACTTCGGCATGATAGATGGTCCCGGGTGTAGCAGGAGGTCACGGCCGGTTCGTTAGCTGTTTAGATTGTCACTACTGGCCTGCATTGATGGGTAGAAGCCAGGTTTATGCGGTCGTACTTAACGCGTGTCATAATCTATGGTTCCAGTGCGAAAGTTCAATTTAGTATCCAACCCACGTAAAGAGAGCTTAACAAATAATTGTGGGGTTAAATTTGTTGCAGATATTTCTACAGTACAGCTTTTTCAGCTTGAAGCTTGCCTTTCCAGCAATAAGAACGGCAATAGAGAATATGTTATGTAACGGGGGGATATATATTTGATTAAATTTTCAAGTAAAGACGAGTCAATCAAGGTTGTGTTCATAGGGGTTTTATTAGATCAATATATCGTAGAGCGAATATAATTCAAAAGCCTTTGAGAGTTCAAAATTGCCATTCTTGTGCGCACAAAAATAACTTTAACTGTAATTACTATAGTAAAAATGCGAACAAAAATTGAAGAATTAGAAGACCATTTATATTTAAAAATCATATATTCAACAAATACTGAGGGTCTTGAATACAGCAAAGTGGTGGTAGTTTAAAACACACCGGTATAAAAGAACACTAATCCGGTAACCACCCGATGATGAGTAAATTCCATGACAACAAAAAATAACGTAAAGACGTACGCGTGGGTAAAACAGAATTGTGACATTGAACGATTATACTAATAACTATGGTGTTTCGCAAATCAACAGGAAAGTAATCCTTCGGCGGCGTAACGCTGGTGAGTTGAGCTGATGGGAAAATTGTAACACTGCAACGACCATCGCGTCTAACAACACCTGTCTATAACAAGCCTCCACGGGAATGTTCCAGCGATGGCTTCACGTTCATACAACTAATAACGTGCTGGCGTTGTTGCGATAATCTAGTGATGGGAGAATCGATGGCAAAACAATCGATGCGATGTACGAAAACTATAGGAAATTTTCTTAGAAATCGTCTGTACTTCTCCAGCGCCAAATCTCCAAACACATTTGCGATGGCAAATAATACTTGATTTAATACAATCTTCATAATTTTGTTTTGTTTAAATAAATCACTTGCGATTGTTAAAACATTTTATGCTTTCAGTATGTACTTAGTGAATTTATCCTTTCATTGTATACTCGATATAAAGAACTTCTTACTGTACTTATTAAAATGATGTTAAGAATATTCCTCAATATTTTGTCTCTTGAGTAGGAAGTTGACTAAAATACAAATGGGGAATGACACAGACCAGTCATGCGGCTGCGGGGCGGAGTATCAAACTATGGATCACGTAGTCGCAGAGTGCCCACTGAGTGCTTTCCCCGAAGGGTTGAAATCCGTGCATAGTACAAGTGAAGCTGGGCTGCAATTATTTACCACCCTGGGTGTAGCTCTATAAAGAGAGATCAGCTATTTATTTTAAAGTGTATTTTGATATGCATCGATGCTGGTGCTATGAACAGACCACCTTAGGGTCTATCGCACATTAGTAAAATCCAACTCCTAACGGAATTACTTGTGACACAAGTCATATATCGACTAGGCTTATTGCCACGTCAATACCGCACGTCTGGTATGTCTCGGTGTCGCAACACGGCGCGGCGTCATGTCGCCACTCATTGTATCGGTGTGTGAGGTGCGAACGCTCCCCCATCACAACCGCTTCGATCCCAGCATTGTGTAGGTGTGAGGCGTGCGAGCATATCGAGTGTTTATGATGTTTTGTCCCGTCATCAGAATTGATTTACAATTTACAGCCACTTGTGAAATTACCGGCCACATAGATAGACCTGCCAACTATGGAGGACACGTTTTAAAACACCTAATATGTAATTAAAAAAGGCGTTATGATAGTTTCAAATAACTAATTAATTAAAACTCCCACTGCTAGATGGGAATAAAAGGTATTGTAGACAAATTAATGACGCTCTTTACGGATAGAGGATTTACTGAGTATTAAAATATAACTTTACAGCAAGGTTTCCAACCCACATTATCAGATCATAAAATGTTTTATTTTTTTAGGAGATACTGTAACTGTCAGTTTTAAGATCAAATAAACAAAGCAGAAAACATGTTAGGATATTTCCTTGCATTATTTCTTAGAAATTCTAAAAAAGTTTTGTTGTAAAACTAGTTTTGTTTTTAATACCTTTCTGAATTGTCTTAGACGTGCGAGGGTGGTGCCATTTTGTTCACAACCTTTTTATTAAAACGTTAGAAAAGATTTTGAGATATCGTTTGTACTTCAGGGGAATGGATGAAAAAATTGAAATAAAAATTCTTTTTTTAATTCTTTGTTCAATAAAAGAATATAAAAAATGTGTTAGCTAAAAAATCAAAATCAATGAAAACCCATAATCTTTGGATTACCAACCAATACAGCCGAAATGTAAATAAGTCATGCGCTTTCTCTCAAGACGTCATCAGAGAAAGTGCATTGTCGACGAATTTATTCCGTAAGTGCCCCGGCGGTCCCTGTGCAGCGCTGCGACGTGAGGAGCAGTGACTTCCATTGGCAGTGACAGTGACACTGACACTGACAGCACTGACAGGGTCATGTACACTGTACCCTAGACGGGGGAAAGTCACTGCCGACACACCGCGCCGGTGTCACTAACCGCACACAAACACACACACGGCTTGACAACAGAGAAATCCTCCAACTTGTGCCGCCGCCGAAATAGGAGTGTTTTTGATTGCGAAGGACCGTCCCGCAATTCGCAATCTCATCGCGACGAATAAACATTCTCCATCGTGCATCGGCTGGGATTGATTTGGGAAATGGAATGTTTTGATTATGGGCCCGACGCGCGAGGAAGGAATTGGGAACAAATTGCGACCTAAATCAATCTTTTAAAAAACTGTCAAAAGCATTTAGAATCCAACAATACACTGGTTAGTGTACAGTCAATTAAGTGCTTTCTTCATAGATACTGCTAATTTGATCCTTGGATAGTAAAAATAATAATAAAAAACGGTTAGATTCAAATTTGTTCAACGAACTAAGTGGTTATAGCCTTTGAAACTCAAGGTTGCCGGTTCGATACTGGGAAGGTTTTGTTGTGTTTTGATGGCTCGAAACTGAACCCAAATCACCTAGTCTTTGGCAGTAACAAAGCTACAACTCATTTGATCCATCACACTCACCCGTCAGCTATACAGTTTTCACCTTACAATATGCGCCATCATCTGGTGTGCGTTGGTGTCTCAATATCAATGTATCAAAATATTTTGAACACAACAGACTGGATAAAGTGAACGATCGATAAGAGTTTGATCCATATTGTGTAATATTCATTATTTTGTATGATTAAGTGAAAATGGAATACTCCGTGTATGAATAAATAGATAAATAATATTTTGATACGGTCAATTTGATCATGGGATAATAATTAAAACCCTATAAGTCAATACTTGATACTTCGATCTGCAATACACTGTTTGATTGGAATGCAGCTAATAAACAAATTAATTAAACTTAGTAATAAGCAAAGAGAAGGGTCTAGAAATATAACATCAAGTCGATGGAAAAAGTTTGAAAGATGTTTGAATCAGGCGCGCTCGGTTTGTGGACTCTATTACTTTGTTGACTTGATGTAACTTAATCTGGGAGAACTCATCTCCGTTGTTCAACTAATAACAACTCGCAAACCCTCGATGTGAACATACTAATATAAAATGAGTTCTATAAAAATCGTGACGAGCATAACTTGCATCTCTGACTTTAGGATCGTTTGAATCTAGATTGACAAAATAATTAAGTTGCAACGTAGGCTATAATTGCATACTAATGAAGGCGGTAAGTAAAGGAGTAAAAAGTAACTTTAACATTTGTCTATATGTTGTCAAATACTTGACCGGGGAATATGATTAGGACTACAGCCACCGTGTCACAAATGTTTAGCTTTATTAGTGATTTTTTTAAAAGTTAATCCTATACTATAATACGAGCAGTGTCTGAAGGAATGTGTGTTCCACGATCTCGTAATCTAGCGGGTAGGTGCTGTTAACTGTGAAGAGTCTGGTGTAAATTTAATAGCTTGATTACCATGACACTATAACAAAAGTGAATTGAAATGAACGAGCAAGGCTCGGTTAACCTGGTACTTTTTCTTGATATACGGTATTATTTTAAAGAGATTTAAGTAAAAGTAAATATTTATAAAGCAGGAAGGTTTGACGATAAAATGCTGCTTAATATGCTATGACACTAAAAAACTGGCAAAACTGTATGGCTTTAAGATTAATGGCACTAAAATAATCCTATGGGAAGAGAGGCCATTCTTCTAATATAATTTTACGTTGAGAAAATAAAAAAATATGTGTGGATAGACACACAAATAAAAAATAGATGGATAACAATATAAAACACACACAAATTTTAAGTTGACATTTAGGGATACCGTAATGTGAACAATAACATCGCCATAGCATTGGGATAGACACCTGCCAGTTTAAGAAGAAAAAAACAGTTATGCCGGTTGCAAATCAGAGCATTGCAGGATTAATTTTGTGTTTGATGACCTTAAGGGACCTCAAAGATGAAAGCTACGATAAGAATACGCAAGGCGCTACACAAACTGGACGAAAGTGGTCTGCGGGCGCCGGGCTCATGGCCGGAGCGCCTCACTCATCATGTGTGATTTTATGAATTAGCTCGCCGATGACCGCGACGGCGCGGTTCATTAGTGCTATTGCTATTACCAAAACCACCGCTGCCAACTGCGCGGCGATGCAGGAAGCAGTGGTGCCACCACACACGCGAGCACACGGGACACTTTCCCCGCTTAAGGCACAGGGTACGACGTGTTTATTCCAAAGAATAATTTCGTGAAATTTGTTGTGTAATTATCTGCCGTCTAGGCATTTAACTAAAAGACCACGAAAACATGATCTTTGCAAAGGGGGCGAGTGCCGAATGCGTTGAAGTACACATAATCAAACTCACAATTATTGTTTGGATAAATTAGGGTGAAAATACTTTGCACACCACCATTGACTGTTGTCGAGAGACTATAGAAGCGTTAATTCATGTTGGCATAGTTTCGGGCTCCGGAACGCCTACACTATGTATAAGGCGCTCGATCATTCCCCTTCAATATCGTGAATACAGGCCTATGTTTATGTTGTATATTATCACATTTGAAAAAGCCACTGACGTTGAAATAATGAAAGGATAATGAAACACACTAAGCTGTCGTTCGTCGATGCCCTAATCGTTTCGGCGACCCAACCTGAGACAACATGTCTCCAAAGTCAATTCCGTGTTTATAGGTTAATCTCCTCCCCCGCAACCCCCTACCGGCACAACGGCCTTGGCAAACCGAGGCCTATCGATTGTCATGGGGAGGGGAAGGGAGTCACCCCCTGTCCTACAAACCAACAACCTGAGCCGGATGTGCTATGTGTGATTTGTACCTAGAATGGAATCCTAGGCTAGGTGTCGGGACAATAGAACAGAGGAAAGTAGAATAATTAGTCGGGAAAAATGAAATAATTTTTGGACAGCCAGTTTCTGCTGAAATGTGTTCTATCGTATCCCCTGACCTGACCTTTCAGAAAAAAGTAGCCTGAAATCAATAGGATCATGCCCAAATGTGGAGGATGTTCCACCAGGGGTTTGAATAGAATGTGAAATTGAGTAGGCCTATACCCAATGGAAACACACTTCAGAAGGTTATGATATTTCACTTAAAGGTCTTAGGCCAATTTGTGATATTTCACTTAGGTACGGAAATTCCGTAAACTCAAACTTCTACTTTTTATGCAACAAAAACCTAAGTAAATTACAAGGTTTTGATCACCAAGCACTCTGAAATATGCAGCGCATTGCGCTGCACAGGTACCCCTAGTAGTATACTATTTCGCTACAAGGGCCGAAAATTTCGTTATGCTGACCTCGAGATTGTATTTAAAGTTCGAGACGAAGTCGAGACATTTACGATATTTTTCATCACACTAGGCCTACACTTGGCAATAAATTTTTAACAAATGAAAAAAATGTTATTCGCTCATAACAAACAACGTTAGCCATAACACAACTTTAACCGACCTAGCAGGATGTACTGTACTGCTCGTGTTCCCGGTTGCTAGGCAAGCACTTCACATCAGTTTCCGGTTTCCATCAGATTCCAATAGGAAGTTATGGGAAGTTAGACCTCAAAAGCATGAATTTCATTGATAGAAGTGAGGGTCGAAAACAGGTGACATTGATGTAGTGTGGAGAAAACTTAAATATGAATCAGGGAGGCCTAAAACCAACATTAACACAGAAATAACTGAAAACAAAATTTTAACACGGGAAGGCGATATTATGTATACCGTAGTAAAAATTTCACGTCGAAAATTCGCATTGTCAATTAAACAAATCCACAGTTGGAAGTTACCTCCATCGCTTCGGCGTGTTGGTCGCACATCGCACACGACAAGCGGTACACCCACACACGTACACCGGGCTACTGAGTAGCGAGTAGCAGGCGAGCTTGCAAGTGTGAGTGTAGCGGTGTGCCATTGTAGCGGTCGATACCACTATCACCACAGCAACGTCACGTCAACTTACCACTTCCTTCAAGACTTGTAACAAATTTTCACTGCGTTTTTTTCAGCGTGTCCCAGAACAGCATTTGAACTTTTCCATTTTTGCTGTCTTTATGACCTTGATGGAATTCCGGGATAGTTAATAAAATTTAAATACTTATTTTATAGTTAAATCAACAAAAAATCTTGCCAAAAGTAAATAGCAATAAATGGTCGATTGAAATTGTAACAGCTGTCCACCCAAATCCCTTCCGATGTATATGCCCTTCTTTCCCTTCAATGGTGTCATTTGCGTTGATGTAAAGGCCTACCATGTAAAAATACATCTTAAAATACGTTTCTAGATGGATTTGACATCAATACATCAACTCTCATAGGACTATTTTCAAGCAATTACTATGAAAAAATACTACTAGTCTAGTCTGGTAGTAGAATAGTACTAGTCTGGTACTATAATTAGATAAAACGTTTTAAATTTAACAATTTTTTTTAAATATTAAGTCTGAAACGTCAACATCCATCTGCATTTGGGCCTTGACTTACGTAACAGTAGTTCCAAGTTTCAATTTCGGAACAGGAGTAGTGTTCAAGATATCATTGATTAATAACAAAATATATATGCCTACATAAGGTCTCACTGAAAACCAAAGGAGATAGGACACATTATTAAAAAATATTTGATTTTTTGCCTTATGGACAACTTAAGTTGTGGAAAAACCATTTGACGTTGTTTAAACAAATTGTTATAGACCTACGTAAAATAGTTCATGAGGCCTCTAAGTTCAAAAATATACTTATTATGTTTGTCACATTATTGCCATCTTCAATAATGTAAATGTTTAAACCAGTAAATAATTAACTGGTAAACAACTTAAGAAAGAAAACCAACCCGTACTTACTATGATTATCAAATTTGATTGGTTTAAACTCTCACTCTACAGCTCCAACCCTATATTAGTGCCAAAATAAAACCCGAGAAACAATAAGGCAGCATCAAGTGGACGGATCGTTAGTTTTGATGTTGGGCTCGATATCTTCCGCCTCATGGACCACAATAACATACAGCGTCGCGTCGGCGTTGGCGGACAAATAAAAGCTTCAGGCAACACTACGAGAATACACTCATTCTGTTAGTGTGTCCTTCAATTTTTCGAGTTTTTTGTACTTGGCTTGGGATATAAAGCCTCCTTCTCATCTCATTAATATTATATTTAACATATACATTCACCATTTAGGCCCTGCATTGAAAGTGTACCGTAAAATATAGATATAAGAATATATATATCTTCATAACCACAAGCAATCTTAGATTGTCTCATATATGTGAATGTCGTAAAGGCGGTTTTAAATTTTGTAGAATGGAATTGGTTTTGAGTAACTGTGTAGATGATCTCTGTACAGATTTTCATATTTTGCTCATTACAACTGTAATCGGGCAGTATTTAGGTAGACTACTATTAACTAGTGGAGAATCTAGAGATATATTATTAAATTTAATATCGTTTTTATTGGAAAAGAAAATACATTATTTTGTTAATCCCCAGAGAACTACGCATTTAATTTAAAAGTAACCCCAGCGTTTTTATTTTGCCATGTAGTGAACAGAAGTAGTTTGATAAACAAAACATGAATTAATTTTATGGGGAAAATCGAACATAGCTACCGGTGAAGACTAGAGTCTTCACCTATACTATATAGTCTCACCTATATAGTATTGCGCCAGGCTATGTCAGCAATTCAGGTTTTGTGCATTGAATGGTATTTTATTCCCATTCCGGACGCCACTTTCTACCGATATTATTGTACTATTTTAAAGAATTTAGTTGAATGATAACATAAAGTCTCCCATACCTTAAAAGTTTGAAAATGTGAAAACGTATACGTATGAAGGGACATTAAAAAGTAACTCAAATTCCCTCGCGAATTTTGTATACTCTACAATTCAGTTTTACTAAAATATCAGACAACCTGACCTTGAATTCACCTAATTTTTTTAATAATTAAATTTAAATTAATAAAATGTAAATGAAATAAATAGAATGTATATACAAGAAAACATTTTTCACGAGAATTGCAGGAGAATACTAAGGCATGATGTAGGCCTAGTGTTTTAATTTTTTTTATATATACAGGGGGTGAAGATTAAGATCGTAACATGACCGACACGAGTCGAGATACAGTGAGTGCAAGCCCACGCAGTACGAGTACGGTCAGGTTATTCGTGGCTGTGGCCGGTGTATCGACGCCGCCGCGCCGCCAGCGCCAGTTTGATGGCCGGCGCCGCCGATGCGCGTCACGCACACGCTCCGACCAATCTAGCGAAAAATGTCAATTCTTTCATCAGAATTGTTTTTAAATCTGTAAATAATCTTTTAGTGAATCAATCGTTCAAAAAGAGCCGAAGTGTGTTAATTAGCATAATTAGATAATTTTTATGGTAAGGGAACGAAAGAAAACAGTTAAGTGTTTGCTCAGCAATGAAAATCAAGGAGTCCCAGATAAAATAGTTCATTTATCCATCAGGAGTCTTCCAAAGCTGCGTTCAAAAAATAAATTAGTAGCTTTCCATGAAGGTCCAATGATCAGTATAGCTGGCTTTGTTCATTGATAGAACATTAATGATCCTGCTACATGAATCAGCTGGTGATTGATGATGACAAAGCTCAACATCACTCAACCTCACGGCTCACATCACTCAACCTGAGCTCAAGCTCAGGCATCACACCCTTGAGGCAAAATACCCTTGTTTGCTTAACCCCTTGGGAGCGTCGCCATTTCAAGCAATAAATCTAGATAAAAACGAAAAGATTGCCACCGAGATTAATCCCTGGGTAGTTTGCTAATATAATTTCCATGCTCCTGACGGAAAATCTGTTCTGCTCAGCCAATGAATTTTCAAGCACTGAACTTTCAAGCAATTCGTTCAGAGACTGATCAGCTAAGACCGCCATGGCGTGCGTGGGTGGGTGCTTATAGATGCTCATCGAAAGATGGTTCATATTGTTAAGTTCTAGCCCAACCTATAAGTACCTCCCCGAAAATCTGAACCACAGGTTTTTAAGCGCATCTTTTTAGGGTTTATTCTCAAGAAGAAAAAATATACAGTAGTAGTTTTAGGGAAAGTAGGGCCTAAGGCAAAAAAGGCCTGACAACATATTTTTATAAAAAACCGTATACATTCAATTACTTTACAAACATTCGTCAAGCACAAAAATATTGGCTACTCCACTCACCGAGGAAGATGTCCTGGTCGTCCTGGGGCGCTGTGACGGCGGCCATCCCCTGACACAAGGCCAGCAGAGCGACGTAGGGGCTGCGCGGCGTCGAGTGGAGACTGAGCGGGGATCGGACCAGCTCCCCACACAACATCAGCCCTGCACACACAACACAAACACACACATTACAACGTCCTGGGGCGCTGTGACGGCGACCATCCCCTGACACAAGGCCAGCAGAGCGACGTAGGGGCTGCGCGGCGTCGAGTGGAGACTGAGCGGGGATCGGACCAGCTCCCCACACAACATCAGCCCTGCACACACAACACAAACACACACATTACAGCGTACACTGAACTCTTGAGTTTGTTAGATTTCAACGTTATTTTAACCCGTGGCTTCGTTCGCGTTAAATCTTCTCATTCATCAATAAGTGAGCACATTCGCTCAACGAGCTCATCCCGGGAAGAGCTCGTTCGCTCCGCTGATTCGTCCCAGGATGAGCTCGGTCACTGAGCAGTGAGCAACCCATTTACCCCCCCCCCCCCATTAGCTTTTGGCTCCATTAACTCGTCCAGAGGGATGTACTTGTTTGATTAACATCCCCCAATATGAGTTTGTTCGCTGTGCTCACAAGCTACCGCTTCTAGTTATAGTAATAGGCCTACATCGATTAAAAAATAACACCTGTATTAGTTGTGGTTTGAGAATTCATCTGTCTTTGGGAACCAGTGAAGCCTGTGGGATGAAACCCTAATAGTTTAAAACAAAAAATAACCAGATAACAACAATTTATTGAATAAATTAGGATTTATCAAAATGATTAACCTCATGAGACATTAATTTTTTAAATACCCTCATACAGTACGCACGAATAAAACTTAACAAATTCACTTTTTGATCAAATTGAAGTTTGATTTCACTTTAATTTGATTCTAGTTTGAACATAACAAGACTTTGCGACCTAATGGGTCAAAATATTAACTAACGTTGTATACGTTGTAGGCTAAACCCACTTTTGTTCGAGAGGTAAACATATTCGGTTCCATCCTTCACTCGTAATCGGGTACGAATGTACAGTATAGGGCCAAACGTTTGGTCGGTCTCTCTCCGAAAAAAGGGCCAAACGTTAATTACTCGCTACTAACTCCGTCTTTGCCATTTAATGTGCCTCAACTACAAAGATATATAGGCCTACTCTAAGATATAATATAATACATAATATACTCTTAACTCTTAAGACATTTTGTCCAATTTTAAAGTATAGCATATCTTTGTGCTCGTAGAAAGCTAAGTTCTAATTTACTGAAATTCATAATTAGCATTGAGCTGTGTAGTTTACGTTCATTCGGTAATTGTAGTGCGTGTAAATGTTATTGCCATAATTTGGAATAAATGGGAATTGACTTACCACTACCTGTGAAAAATTATTTTAACACACAAAATATTGAATATCAAAGGTTTTGATAGTTGTCACTATAATCGTCACTATGGTAGCCGGACGGAAGGTCCGGGCTTCAGAAATGACCTGGAAATTTGTTACCTGTTTTGACGGGGCGGACACAAGGTCAAACCTTTAATGGCAGATCGTGCCCGGACCTAACGTCCGCCCCTGCGTTCGCCGTTTGAGACGGTCGGGCCTTAACTGAGCGAAAGGACCTGACTCAGGTAGCCGGGGTGTCCTGATCTGAGCGAAGCACTTCAGGAGACCACCAGAGACGTTCCTTAACTGAGCGAATCGGCGGCCCTCTTTGACTTTACAATTCTTAGAAGCGACCATTTAAGAATTTATCAAAACCAAAACAGTCTTAAAAAAACATAATGTAAACATGGGTCTAAAATAGTTTTCTGTCTGCCTTATAGGGACTTCCAAAACATATTATAAGCCATTAAGAATAATTATTTTTTGGCTTGAATTCTGTATTATTCAAACTAAACAATGCACTCGTTAAAAAAATGTAAATATAAATTTTTATTCTATAAATAATGATCTATGGTTTCATTGCAACGCGACTCAGTAAATTCAAACATGAAAAGGATCCAGGGAAATTCTGGAAACGTTGCAGGAATCAGAAGGTAGGTGACACCCTGTCAAATATTGGAAAATATAATAAATTTCGCGCCAAAATTATTGTCACGACAATTATTATTATTATTAATTGACAATTTCCTCCCGGTCGGTGCGGTGCTGAGTTGAAGCTGCTAGTTGTAGCTCCACGGACCTACCAACACCGCACCGACCGGGGAAAGAGAGAAAGTTGTGTCGACCCCTGATTAGGCTTAAATAAGGGTTGTTTTCTTATTTGAGCACTAGATAAGGGGTGATTGAACTGTATTTTAACCAGATTTTTGGTTAGATGAATCCAGATCTGGTGATGAGATAAGTAACTGTACTGGGCTGTGTTTTCCAACTTTTTAAGCCTCTGACTGGGGGTTTTTTTGTAATTGAGGATAGACCGGTCTAATCAATCTTTTCGCTATCTTATTTTATTAATATAATTTATGATAATGCCACGTAGATGATCATTTTAGCGATTATTATGGATTGTTGCTGATAACTCGGTTTTTAACCTACAATAAAAGCAAAAATGCTTGGTATAATCATAGGTGACGCGCAAACAATCTGGTTTCATAAAGAGTAACTTATACTGAAAATACATATAATCACTAATATGGAAGCTTTTTTTGTCCCTTTAAGCGCGGCGTGTGGTCCGCCAGCTGACTTGCAAAGATTGCTGTGAAAATGCGTGGTATTTATTAATTAATTTCATAAGTAATAAATCAATTCAAACGCGGTTTGTACACTTACTTTGTCAAATAAACACGCCATGTCATGATATCAATTTCGAATCTTACTTACATATCGTGCACAAACCAGGTTGGTTTTAAGGTAGGATTTCCTCCTCAACATTACGAAAAATAGCAGTTTTTATTTACTAATCCTGGTTTTTTGGACATACTCCAACCATAACATAGGATTTTACATTTCTTCTGGTTATATCTAAAGGGCTTTTTAATAATAATTGTACTTTATACTTAAATATGAAAATTATAAGACTATTTGTTTAGATACACGGCAATCTTCACGTTACAAAAACAGCGTTATGTACGGTTATATTCCGCCAATTTTAATCAATTTTCATTCGTGCAAACTATTGAGTCTAGTACAAATAGATGTATTCTGGACATTCCCAGACTTGTTGGGTTTTAATTACATTAGAAATAAATTTAAACGCCTAACTCCACGTTTAGAAGAGTGGCACTTTTAACACGTAAATAGTATGTTTAAAAAACGCCGAATCTAGGGTACTCTCGTTAGGTCCACAGGAATGTATTCCGACGATAATTTAAAAATGTATCATTAATTATTTAACCCGACACCCCGAGGCGCCCAGGTAAAGGGTCTGCCAGAGGCGTCATTTTGAAAAAAACTCGATTTAGCGGTAAACCGATAGAGCTAATATACTCGAGTTTGATGTAGTTTTAAAGCTAATTTAAAGGCGAATTTAATGCAAATACTTGAAAACGAGTGCCGCAATGTATGTTTACTGTACAGCGTAAAATGCGCGTCATCGCTTATCACTTCACACCTGGGTGGAGGGGATAGACGCAAGCTCTCGCCTACATACTGACGAAAACACTGAATACATACTGAATTTTGGGAAAATGAAATGCAAGTGTACGTTAAACTCTAAGGTTGTTCTGTTGTATTTTTTACTTATTAACGTAAGATTAGATTGTTAAAGATTTTGGAAAATGGGCTTTTATATTTTTGGTTGTGTTAAAAACCTAGGGGAACTAGGTGTCCCCTAGTTCTTTTAATAAACCGGTAAAATTGTCCCCTATAACAATGGCTTGTGGTTGTTCTTGAGTCAAAAACAAAATAATAATACATAATAGTAGTAATGATAATTACATATTGGTTTAAATGTACTGACCTCTGAAGATGATTTTGGCAACTTCGGAAGTGCCAGGTTCCTTTCCCGTGATATCGTATTTGAGATCAATTTGATGTCCTGGCGCGTTAATGTGTCCAATGTAGTTTTTCCGTAGCTTAACAACTCTTTGTGAACAAGCTTGCTGGTCGCTCGTCGATATTTTCTACTGCCTTCCTCTTGACTCCATTGTTTATCCTTTGTCTAATAATCAGGTGGTCTGAATTCGGTTCGTGATTATGTGCATTTCCATGCCTAGATAGCAAACCTCCGTCTTCAAATGTGAAAATAGTACCCTTGCACGAATTTACAGTACACCGCCAGTTTTCTTCATCGGTTGAAACAAGTTTTCTCTGAAATTTGTATTTAAACCCATCTTTTAATATTAAATTACTTCCTCGTTCACTAATAATTTTTACAATCGACGACATAACTTAAAATAAACAAACTCATATAACTATTTACATTCACTACTGACTAATAAAACTAATGCCACAAAAAATAACACAATACTGTATAAAAAAATCGAAGCCGCTAGCACTAGGGGTAGATGTGGTTACCACCAACGCTGTGTCACAACTAACCCCTAAAAACAACAAGTAAACGAGTGGGGGTTGATTTTGGAAATTCCAAAATATGCACACCTGAGAGCTTGCACTACATACCACGGGGTACTGCGCGCCGGAGCCAGGTGGTTGACCACCCCTGGTATGCGGGTGGAATATGATTCTACATAAATCAGGAACATTCCTTGTCCCGACAACTCGCATATACCTGGACCGGGCTTCGCTCAGTTAAGGAACATTTTTGGGGACCCTTCGAGGGCTTTCGCTCAGTTAAGGTAATCTTCGCTCAGTTGATGCGAGACCTTTGAGACTGTTTGACGAGGGTTGGCAGGGACATAGGTGTCTTCATTAAATGAAATTTTGTTAAATATTGTAGGCCTACTATGAAAAACTGTACATTAATTTTGAAGTGAAAATGCAATACAAACATGTTATACTCATTACATCTCCTGAACAGAGTCTTAACTTAAATAGTAAAATATGAATGATTTCTGATTATCACCATGTTCAAAATCCAGAGGGTAGGAAAATAACATGTGATTAACAATACACGCTCAATACGGATAGGCCTAATGTTATTCTGGATCGTGATAAATATTGACAGTATTGTTTACTGTGCTTGACCTTACACAGTCAATATAGATCAAACATCAATATTCGACTTAAAATACTCAATCCGTATCGTGATCCATGACCCTAATTCAATGATTCCTTTTATATATTTATATGGTGTTAAATTAATAGTTAGATTGATTTTTGTCATAATTTTACATTGAATTGTTGTCTTTTATATTTTGGTATGCAGCGCTTAAAAAATACAAGAAATCATTTTGTTTCTATGTATAGGCCTAATATTGTATTGTTATAGACTATATTGATTCACGTTATGTTTTCATTTATATTTTTGCATAAGATTGTTAAATTTGTTTTTAAATGTATACATCAGGCCTTCCTGAGGAAGTATTTAGATTTTTAAGTAATAAAAAACATATGTTCTTAGATGTATTTGATCTCTTTATCCTAGTTCAAGATGACCATAAAATAGACAGCAGAAAATATATTTGTGTTGCGAAATAAACTATAGCCCGTTTTTAACATATACATAAATAAACATTGTCAAAGATATTCCACCTAATATGGACCGCTTCTACTTAAAGAAATTCAACTGTAGTTTAGAAGATATGGCTACATTTTCAACATAGTACAGGAAAATTAGGGTTTTAGATCGGCAACTGATGTGCATTCCCAAAAATTTGATAAGAGCTTCTTTTAAGCACTATAATTAAAGATCCGATGAGTCCCCAAAAAATAAAGTTGTTTTTCACCTATAAAACCACTTTTCAAAATGGCGGTTTTTTTGTAATGGGATACATTTTGAAAAATTTAGTATTTATTTTTCTTTTTCACCTGCATTTCTCAATATAATGTTGTGACACCGCCACCGATAATTTTTTAATTGGAAGTAGTTCATTATGACCGGTCGTTAATTTTTGGCCGCCATCTTGGATCCGCCATATTGGATGAAAGTTATTTTTTTGTAATATAAAGATAGTGTTGTGACACATCATTTCAAAGTAGATTTTTAAACTGATTACAATGCCGCAATCCGTTTTTTTTTTAAATCTTGGTTCGTTTTAAAGATACACTCAAATGAAAATTCAACCCTATGAATTTCTTATGGACATTTCGAACTTTAAATTTATTTTGCAATATTTTTCTTTTATATCTTGTTCTAATTGAGGAATTCTTTTCATTGTGACCTTAAAATACTCAGTAATACTCCTGGCATTAATTAAAGCTATTCTTCATTCCATTTGTAGGATATTGAGACGAGTTATTTCCTTCTATTTAATAGAAACTTCAATTTTTTTAAAATTCGCTTTTAGTTAAAGATTAATATCTCAAGTTCTAAGTAAGACACAAAGTTAGTTCTGGTCTTAAAACAACTAGTACATCAATGTCTTTAATTTGAGTTATTGACCATTGAAATTCGTTGGATATTAAGTGGCTTATAACTGTCTAATAACATAAAATTTATTGGTTCCTGAAATTCGTCTTCAGTTAAAGACGTACAACTCAAGTTGTAAATGAGATTCAAGGTTCGTTTTGGTCTTAAATTACACGGTACATTATTGGCTTTAATTCCATATATTGATTGTTAAAATTGGATACGTTTAAGATGTGATATTATACACTTTTCAATAAAAAATATTTCCATTTCTGAAATTTGCGTAAAGTTTAAAATTTACAAACCGTTTAAACTAAGCCAATTCGAACGAACAAAAACTCTAAAGAAGCCCATTGATCCACTGAGTGATCTCATACCAAAATTAACAACCTATCTCAATTAGAACAGGATATATGAGGAAAAATAAGCAATAAATATGTTCAAAATTTGAAACGTCCATAAGAAATGTATGGAGAAAAATTTTAATTTCCGTATATCTTTGAAACGGAAAAATATTTTCAAAAACGGATTGCGGCATTGTAATGAGCGAAAAAATCTACTCTGAAATGATGTGTCACAACACTATCTTTACATTAGAAAAAAACAACTTGTATCCAATATGGCGGATCCAAGATGGCGGCCAAAAAATAAAGACCGTTAAAAATAAAGTATTTAGTACCCAACAATTATTGGAGTTGGTCCCACAACATAATATTGAGGCGATGCACATAAAAAATGAAAAAGGGAAACTTTTTTCAAAATTTATTTCATTACAAAAGAACCGCCATTTTGAAAAGTGATTTTATAGGTGTAAAACAACTTTATTTTTTGGGGACTCATCAAATCTCTTTTTCTAGAGCTTAAAGGAAGGTCTCCTGAAAATTTCATGGACGCACATCAGTTGCCGATCAAAAGGTTGTTTTTGGCCTTATTTTACTGTACTAAACAAGGCATAGGTTTGGGTTACAAACATACAGCTGGTTTGGAGTTACTGCTGTAAGAAATTATAGTAATTAAAACTTGATAAAAGTATATGGGACGTTGTTAAAGAATATCTGGTACTGTAAAATGTTTTCACGAGCTTATTTTTTTAAATACATTTCAATATATGCCAATCGTCTCTCCCTCACCCTAATATTCAGGAGGAGGATCAAGTTAAAAAAAAAAAAAAAAACATACTGTACTTTAGCGGCATATTAAAAATTAACAATTTACATAAAGATTTTTTATGATTATGATAGTTTGTTCAACAAAATAATATAAATAATATATAAACTAAATTAGCAAGTTCAAACATGCTAATCAATAAGCTGTGGTAAACCAGTTAAAAACTGCCCGTAAACCAGGTCCTAACGAAGCCATGTTGTTAAAGGAGTGATTTGGGTTCAAGTTGATCTAAATTTAAACATTTTCACTCTCTATACAATATTGTTACTCTTTCTGTTTCACAGTATTGTAATACTAGTCACAAATAAAAAGCCTATAACTTTGTGACGATGGAAATCTAAAACAAGGAACACTTTATGTGAATCACAGAGAGAAGTTGCGTGCGCCACGGTGTCCAGTGTTAATCGTTAATCGTATTGTTTACACGAATTTCCATGACCGAAAACTCTGTAATAGTGACGATTGTAGGACGGAAGGTCTATTACAGAGTTTTCGGTCATGGAAATTCGTGTAAACAATACGTTCCAGTAAATAACATCAATCACTTTTTGTCGATAAATTAACGGTACAGGTAGTACTATGATTTTTTTTGTACAATACAGACCGAAGGGAAAGTTTTATCTCCGGCTCACAATCAGAAATATACACGAAGGACGATAAATAACTGATCAAATAATGTTCTGGCTTTACAGAGTTACACAACAGTCTACCTTTCCCCGAGCTGAGTATGCAGCCCCAATAAATTAGCCCTGGTATAAAGGGTAAAAATACGCCAGAGTACCTGAGGGACCGATGGTGTGGGGAACGAGGTGGAGAGGGGGGGGGGGGCAGTTGTTTATGGGTGTCGGAGCGACACGAGATGACCAATAACATTACGACGAGACATGAGACTGGACGGACAACCGCTCTGTCCAGCATTAGCTACATGAAATCTACAGTTGCCCAAACACCGTTCTACACACTAACTGTCGTTGTCAGAAGCCACGACTAAAGTCACAATTACTAAATATTATACTAAAAAACTAGCACATTTTGTATGGGGAAAATATTTTCCGCTCAAGGATTTTATATAGCGGGGTTGACCACGAGAAATCAATTTGATAAAGTCCCATGACTGGGAAAACCGCAGCTTCCGAAAAACAGCCCTTCAAACTGTCCATGTTATCTTTAGAATAAACTCGAAAATAAGTTTCTGGTCAATTACCGTACATTAAAGAACATTTACAAATTATGTAAGGACATGTGGTATGTCATAAACCAACATGTTACGGAGCTACATTTTTAACCTGATCCTTATTAAATTTAATACAGAGTGTAGCACAGCACCGTTCGGCCCGGCGAGTGACCGGAGCGAATGAGCTCGTCTTACACGTTTTACAAGTTAACCGAGCAAATGCTCAGTCGGCCCGGTACTATTCGCATCAAATGTGCACCTCGTTAGTGCAATTAAAACTCAGTTGGAAAAAAGTTATTCAGGAGATCGAAGAATTCATACACAGAGGTAGTAGGTTTTATCACGTCAACCCAGTAAAACCTTTATCAGCTTTATCCACTTGTACTGGAGCCTCTGGAGCCAGTTTACGCTTATGGTGCACAATAAGGCCGACATTACTAAATTGTGTTTAGTTGTGCAAACATTTTCGGCCCATTGGTCCAAATAATGCAAGAAAGACTATTAATTGTTCTATAATATAGCATTAGCTTAATATTAGTTTGTATCAGTGTCTGTATAGTATTAACTGATACTTGTACACGTTGCATTCAGTAAATGTGTCATGTGTGTCTGAAATATACCCAAGTAAAACATTTTTTTAATAAGGATGTATACAGGGTCTTTATGGGGGCCTGATGAGACTCTGTTGAACCTTTTATTCTGGAGGCATATTGAGAATCTGGTGTTGCGGATAAAATTTGTGATATTAGCCACCTCAAAGAACAAATAATCAATCGTGTGGCAATCGTGCATGCTCGCCAGGACATGGGAAGAGGTGGAACACCGTTAAAATGTTTGCCGTAGTTATAACATGGCTCAAATTGAACTGCATTAAATTGTAAAAAATATAAAAATAACTTGAAAGTACAACCTCTTTTATCAAGTATGAAACACTAAAATAATCTGTTACAACATTAAAATATATTGCCTCGAAACCCCGGAGTTTTTTTTTATATAAACACTCAGTAAGTAACCGAGGTTTTAGAAAAAATACTGCGATAATTAAATTGTTACAAAAAAACAATCTTTATAAGGCTCATCATGCTAAAAAATGTCGTCATTTTTTACGTGATATCACTTAGTTTGGGTATACAATGTCAAGAAATTTTATAGAGACAAGATGTGTAGAGTAACAGGTAGTTGTTAATCTTATTCCCAACGTGATATCCTACAACTGATAATTTACAGTCTTCAGAACACAACTTGCACGTATAACTTTTCTGTGCTTTCACCGAACACTGACGACGACGTTTTCGTATTCACATAGTGGATTATTGGCAAGTTCGGTTCCAAAGAATGCACGACAAATCATGTGTATTCTGGAAGACTCGCGGAGCGTGGAGGGAATATTTTACTGCATACTAACAGACTCGGCAGCTTCGCTGGTGAATAGGTGGCATTGGAGACGGCGCTGTAGTATACGGGGTTGGTCAAAATGATGGACCTAATTTAATTCAAATTATATTATTTACAGTAAAAATGTTTTCTCTATCAAAAAAGTGCATTTCAGAGTTCTTTTACATACTTGTGTAATCGGAAACTATATTTCGCTGCGATGGGAGGGCATTTTGATTTAACCATTGGCTATGTACAGTCGATGGAGACCGGCGTGCGTGTGAGTGCGTGTGCGCGTGTGTGAGGTGTGCACCTCGTCCGAGAGTTATCGCCCCCTCGCCGCGCGTAATTCACACCCACCTGTTATCACTTGCAAGCTGAAATTAACGGCCCCTGATAGCGCAGTTACCAACATATTTAATTTAAACGCCCGCTCGTTCGCTGAAAAGTATGTTGCGGTTTTTAATTTTCCTCTCTTCGATGTCGGAAATTCTCAAATTCTAAATTGCAGCCGCCTTCTTGGACCGCATTTGAAGAAAAATTTGTAAGCATTGCAAGTTAGGAAAAAGTTTTGAAAGTCGAAAAGTTCCAATGTTTATTTATTCCTGCAGACAAAGGTTTTATAATACAGACAATCACTTAAACCATTTAACCATATGTAATTTTTAATCGGTATTTTGCTATACGTAGAGGCGAACGAGGTACTTCCCGAGGCGAGTGAGTGAGCAAACGAGCTCATCCCGGAGCCGGCGACAAGGGAGCGCAGCGAACGAACTCGTCCATTAAAAGTTAACTAAATCATATGGAAATTGATGATTTGTCTGAATATCAGGCTGCTCTCAAGTCCCTTGACTCCAATTAAACACATTCAGAGCTGGTATGGGAGTGGTTCAACACTCTAAAAAAAGCTTGCACAACATGCAATGCTGGGGATGTGCATATTGGAGGGGGGGGGGTTGCGGAGACAATCAAAGCATCTGCTCATCATCTCATCAACAAATAGTCCAGGGTACGTACAACCCCCTACCAGAGAAGGCGTGGTTATTCTGGAGAAGCAATGGGCAAAAATCTGCTAAGAGAACCAAGTGCTCTTTTCCGGCTGTTGAAATTGAGCAGGGTTCAAATCAAGCAGGTGACAGCTCTAATCACTGGACACAGCCATTTAAGGAAACATCTTTAGACGCTTGGCATCAATGATAAGGAGTGTACGCTCTGTCCTCAGTCCGAAGAGCTTGCCATGCACATTATACTGGATTGTGAGGGATTTGGAGCTAGGAGAGGGGTCCTGTTTGGCTATGCACACAACTAAGTGACGAATGAAATGCTATAGTTTTGGACAAAAGCTTGGCATAAGGGTGGAGGAATAGGCTTTGCCAACATAGCTGCTTATAAGGTTCACAATGAGCTTCGGTTTTCTTGTTAGGATCTAGATTTCGCCCTTTCCACACCAAAACCAATATGGACATCAACGCGAGCGAAGACGAGGATAAAATCTAGAAGTATCCTATTCCATCTTAGTTCTTTGGGTGATGGGTGGCTGCTCTGTTCTATACAAGAACTCTAATCACTATTATAAGAAATTTAACGTTGTTTTTAAACAGACCTCCAAATCCTAACAAATTTAAATGGTTATCACAAAATAGAGATGTGAGAACTCAAACTTTTGTCCCTGTTTCAGGTGCAGTGCATTGACGAGGTACCAGATCCTACCAGGGGGTGAGGGTGGGAGACGCGAGCGAAAGGTATTAGTGAAGTGCGGTGGCAATTAGTTGTTGTTTCCGAGCAAAGTGGAACAAGAAGTAAACAAAGCAGTTGACCGTATTTGCGTCAGAGAGGGGAGGGGGAAGGGAGGGCTACCAATCCAATTAACCTCGGGAAATGCAATTTTGACCCCGGGGTTGCCTCCCCCCAGCGTGCACCGTACTGCACGGGATTGCGCAACACCTCTGGATAAATAAAATATGCTCTATAGAGTAATATGCCACTTACACTTGTCCTGCTTTGCGACTAAAGGAATTTCAAAGCACAGTCTTTTTACTTTAGTAGCTTTACTGTATTACATTCATCTGACCCTACTTACTGCAAAACCATACGTTTTCAAGGCTTTACTGAGATTTTAACTCAAATTGCAGATTTTTACTTCTATAAAAGTACGACACTCGCTTGATAAATGTGCTACAAGTTGAGTAGGGACAATATCTCACTAGCTGCTGCGACGGTTAGCCGTGCATTTAACCACAACACGATATATACACCTTAAAATGCAACAAAATGTCGACTCCTATGCTTTTCTTTCTACATATTTCTTTTGTGTTAACCCTTTCAGCGAAAGTTGGCCTATGTAATGTAAATAATACACCTTTGGTTATAAAATTGTTATTCTTTATTTATATTGTCCAAAAGACAATAAGAGCACCGAGGGTATATTTGTACACTAAAAATGCACATTATTGAGAAAAGCAAATTAATTGTGTACATAATTTAGTATTGTAGTAGGCCAATTGTTTGAATCTTTACTACCGCGATTCACTTTTATTTTAATTTCTATTTAAACGTTATTGGAGAGGAATATGGTCTAAGTAAAGTTACGATCTAGTTCGGTAGTGAAAACTTTGATTACTACTGAAAAGTTGATTAACCGTAGGATAAATTTATGAAATATTCCAATATGTAAACCAAAACATACAGAATTAAGTGACAACCCGTCGCCACAGCGAACCTCGAGACGAAGTGTAGTGAGCAGTGAGGGCGACGGCGGGTACGTTATCACTATCAGATAGGCGATGTCGGGTAGTGAGGTAAAGGGAGGGTGTGGGAGGGGGCGAGGCTCCAGACAGGCCGGCGCCGGCGACGCCGAACATGCAACCCGCAACACGACCCGCCACCGCCACCGCCATGCACACAATACACCAATACACCCGACTTGCCTACGCTTACCGCGGTACTCAGCAATTATACTTGAAAAGAGAAGGACGGGGAGAGATGTTGAACACACTGAGTCTAAAAATTAAGTCTTCAACGTAAATAACTACTTTTAATGTTATCTATTTGTTTTGATATTTATTTGTTGAACTCTTCGTGTTTTGTGTAAATTGGCATATTGAATGAAGTTTTTTAAATAGTTTTTTTCTATAAAAATAAAAAAATAATAATAAAAGTATCGTATGACTTTTAGTGGAGCGAGATAAATAAATTAACTGACAGTTCTCCTAGCCTGAAAGGCCTGTGTTTTTTCCTATATGCAGGTGGACCACCGGCCAAACAGGCATGACTTCCGACCACGGGAGCAGCCGAACAATATTTTGACCCCTAGCCGGGAGTTGAAGTTGAGTTTTGATCTATACCACTGAGCTACGGCTACTAACAAAGTACATAAAGCTCTCTATACAAATTAAATACTGCAAAAGACTTTTTGTGACGTAACTGACAGTTCTAATAACAGTTATTTGTATAAGGAAATATATTTTTCACTTCTAAATACTGTTAGGTATGCAAATTCATTGGGTATTGAATAATTAATATTTACTTAAAAAACTCTTGCGTTAAACCTACATATATACCAAATTTCATGGTATTTTAATAAAAAATAAATGTCTAATAGGAGGGGGAGGGATAGGGACTTGCTACATTAGCTTTGGCTATTTGTTTAATGTTCCATAAAACTAATTTATTTATACAAAAATAATGAAAAATAATAATTATCAATATAGATATATAATATAATGAATGTTTTTTGTGGATTCCTATTTAGAATTATAAATAACTTCAATATATCACCCATTTATATCACTATTTATTTTACTATACAATACCTTTAATACCTTTAACTGAAATGGCGAGCTAACTCAATAGATAGTTTAAAGCCAAGTATGAACAATGTATGCAGAACCGAATTCGGTTATGCATACATTGGTATGAATGAGAGATGAGTGTAGGATGATTGTGGCGCGATCTTGTATAGTCTTGTTACTGACTAAGGCCGACATTCTCCTTAGACAGGACTGTTAATTTATAGCCCAACAGCCAATGGTATCTAGGGACCTATACAGTTTAACAATAACAGCTTATGGAAATTCTCTGAGTATGCAGGTCTGGTGCGACGGGGGTATTGTTCAATACATTATCATTTTGGGATTTACGATTTACAGGACTGCCCAACCAGTTATGCATCACTCCATTCATGACAACAAATTAACGGCAAAAACGATAGGTTACTTTACACATTAACCATCTCAGGACGATGTAAATTTCAGCTATAGATTGAAGTCGAGTGTTCAAAAATCCCGATGTAAACTCCGCTTAGCGAGCGATGGTGCGTTGAAACCAGTTAATATAGCCTAAAACGTTGAAAATTGTGTGATATACTTCATTTGCCTACCAATAAATCAAGTTAACCAGGCTAACCAAAACACCAAGAAAACTTAAAATCTAATTAGGATATTGTCGCTTCTAATACACATTAGCGTATATTCCGTCCCGTGCAGAGGGCATTCAGTTGCTCCCGAATCTCATCTAGGTCAATTGTGAGTGTTTTAAGTTAAACTGAAAATGCATAACAATTTCTAACTTAAGTTTAACTCATCACTTGTAATACACATGCATTTGAATAGTGAACAATACCCTGCGCCAACACAATGTTATGACAAAATAGTTTTTGTTGTTTTTACTTAATTTTTTAATGATTAAAGCTATTGATACCAAACTAATATCATCCATATAATTTATCCCAGACAACCAACATAACAAGTGTTTCTCCGTGTGTTTGCGCCAAAAGGTTGCTTGTAAAGAAAACAACTTATTCAGGACACAAAATTATATATATTGCAGGTTCAGAGTCAAAATTAACGAAAAGAGATTTTCAGCAAATATAGACAGACAATATTAGTACAGTAAGAATAAAATATGGCAGAATAGATTGAATTACAAAATTAATTAATAATTCTCAATTGCAAAATAAACCTGGGAGCTCCCTTTGGAAATTAAAGCTAACAAAAAACAGGTTTGGTTAGTTGCAATTCAATGAAATAAATTGTCAACAACAGATACTTAATTATAACTTAAAAAATATTCAGACTTGATGGCAAAACTTAATTGTATACAATGACTAATAAAAGAAAAGTTTATAGTTCATGAAAGTCTATGAATGAACAGTAATTTCAGAGCTGAGGCCATTATGCAATTGCATAATTAAGTGATAGTTCTGCACAAATTTTTCCTGCTTTCACATTGCAGGATAAATCAAGTTTTCCTCCTAGACAAGTTTTCCACATTGTAGTAGACAAGTCAGTGGAGTAGAAAATAATTGGAGAACTCACCATATGATATCTTCATATTAATTTTATAGTTAATACTTCCCATCAATATATTTCATTATTATTCAACTTGTAGAGTAGGCCTACTTGAATGATACTCTGCTTGTACATACAGTAGGCTAAACTCCAATTTGTATTAAATAAAATTGCTTCCAGGATACTGATGACCTTTCAGCTAGTTAAACTTGATGTAACATACACCACTCAAACAAATTCTATTAATTAGAATAATTCAATTCCTATGTAGAAACTTTGTAAACTTAATTATAAAATTCACTAAACATGTTTCAAGCTGCAACATTACAGCCATGTAATCTCGAGGAGGCATTAAACAGTAGACTGGCAACATTCAACAAAATATCTGCTCGCAGATTGACCTTTGTCCAGTGCAGATAAGAAGACAAACACACACAATACCTATTGTTGTAGGTCAGGCCTCAGCTCAGGTGAACTTGACTGTTGACTGAACTGTTCATTTTATTTGAAACTAAAATATTACTCATGAGAATTATCGAACGTTACTTAACCTTTTTAAATAAATTACATTAATACATTTTAGCATTCCATATTCACAATACATTCATAAAATCAGCAAAAGTAAATTTATTTAGAAATTTCTTGTAAAATTATTGTTTGCCCAAACACCGTGTGAGCTAGAGATTCATCATTTAAAGAAAAAATTGTCTTTGCAATCATCCCTATTAGTGCAATAAAACAGGCGATAATCGTTTTGGCCGTTAACAATACAGTGTGGGGCGTGACGATTACTTATTCGCTAATCGGTAAATGATGGCGCGGCGCGGCGGCGGCCGCGGCAAAACAGAGCCACGCGTGTACTGCGGGTCTTGCATACTCCGGCTGTGAAGGCGCTCCTCGGTGGCATCAAGAGGACTGTGAAGTCCAATCCCGATTCAGCCAATTCCCCATAAAACATGCGTTAAAAGGGAAACGCAATAATTTCATTTGTAATATGGTTTAAAGTTTTAAAAAAGGTTTTATCAAAACGGAAATGGTTTTCAAACAATATTTCGGTGACAAGTTTCCCTTCTTTTTTTAAAAAAATGAAAACAGTCTTTATAAAGCTTATACAAGATACAGAAAAATTTATGGCGAATTATATCTAAACACAATTTACTCTCAACCAATCCAATGACAAATTATATAAAAAGCGGAGGGGGAAAGTACTACATTTTCTCAAATGAAAACTAATTCCAACATGGCGGGCCTCCAACAACCTCACAATTCAATGTTTTCCGCCTAACAAAACATATAATGGAACGTAATTTTTTATAATACAGTTCTATAACCTAGGGTTCTAGATGGCCCATAGCTATTTTTTAATATTATTTGGGCGTTGTAAAGGGTCGGCAATCATAATAAGATATTACATTAATTTATCCCCGTATAACAACTAAGCTGATACATAAGCATATAACTGTTAGTCAGCTAATTTATAACTATTCCCTTGGGTCAGACACTTACGGGCAGCGGGCTCTCTTAAAAGAAAAATGAACACGTCAAAAGTGCGGGGGACTAACAATGGGAGGCGGCTGAGACCGAGCTGTTGTGTTCAAAATCCACTCAGACATGATTGGGGGGGGGGGGGGGGCTGCCCTTTATTGAAATGTGATACCACACACGCCACACGCTGCTCGGCCTTATCTCGTTTTTGGGGAGAAAAGCCAAAGGTGGGCGGTTACGAGTCTTGGACCGCAACATTGCAGACACACCCATAGACTTTCACTTCTCCACGTTCACAAATAGTCTATTTTTCAAGTTTGTACCGGAAAATAAACAATAGAAAGCATCGTGCCTTTAAAAAAGACAACCACTAGAAATACAGTCGGGTTGGAACAAAATTGAAAGGTAATTTGATACAATTACTGATAATTTGGTATTTCCAAAAGATCCGTTTATAAACCGGTGTTGATAGATTAGGGACATGCTGTCGAGGCAAAATTATAAATAGGGATTTGGAATATTGGTCTTTCAACAAAGCCAAACCATTAATAATGGTATCTGATTACAGTACATCTAATTACGACTAACAACTATTTATTTTCATAACACGCATAATTTCCATTGAATTACGAAGCTATACTTTTCAATGAGTAAATATGTTTTCAATTAGTGTTAGGAAGGAGGACTGTAACTATTATGACGGACGATGAAAGAAGTAACCAGGGGTTTATGATTCAAGGGATAGCAGTAGAGTCTAGAAACAACTTAAAGTAATATCACTTGTATTACTGTATATGTAAAACCCTTGTGTTTAAAGCCGCGTCCGCACTGGCCGCGAACTTGTTCGCCGAACAAAGTTCTTCCGAACTTTTTGTTTGTTAGTTGCTAACCTTTTAGATTGCAAATCATATGACCGGTAATTGTTCGTTAGAAATGTTTGTTGATTTTTGTGTTCGCCACAAATGTTCGGCCAGTGCGGACGGGGCTTAATATGTAAAGCAGTTTTTTGTGATCGGAATTTCTCTTTATTTCAGGACGATTTTAACGTTTGATGTGTCAAAACATTCGTCTCATTACGTAGTTTAGCACTGAGGTTTTAAATATTAGATATTTAATTTCTATACTTTGAAGGACGAGGGCAGCCCTCAAAATTAGTTTTTCGACCACAAAATTAAAATTGAGATTCAATAAATTTTTATTGAATGGCAAATAAAAACAGCTGTTGAAACTGCACCGGTCTCAAGGTTATACCGGGGAAACCGAAACAAAACCAATAACAAATCACATCTCGTAACTCCTAAATAACTTCCAACAGGTCTGAAGCCACTGATGATCTGGCCTCGGTAAACGTATTGCCATTGGTATAGAGGTGGTTGTGAGAAGTATTAAGAGAAGCGTTCTATAATCAATGATTCTGTCGTTCAGTGAGGAGGCCAGGGTGGATCGCACTGATTCCACCGACATCTCTCCATCACCCTGTGGCTGCAAGGGGGGTATAACTTTATTAAAAATGTTATTCGGAATAATATTAAGCAATAAAACGCCGCAATGGTGAACAATGTTGTGACATAGCAATCGTTGCGTAACATCACTTAATAATGAAAACATAGCAGAATAAACTGTAGCTTTGTCTGTGGCAACATTGCTAAATACAAAAACAAATCACACAAACTTTAAGGTTCAATACAAAAACGGGTTTGTTTTGATGCGGCTATTGTACTTCATAAAATTTCGCTCAGCGTTGCAAAGCTTGGAATCACAC
>CM061531.1:210264665-210362572 GCA_030545055.2 Neoaliturus tenellus
GTTCTGTTTCCCAATGAATTGTTCTATTGAGAGATATTTGCTCACACCAAACATTAGTTATTTGAGTAGGTCAGCAAAATAAAATGGTATGCGATTTAAGAAGCTACCAGAATATTCTGTACGGTACGTTGGGTCGCACTTAAGCGCATGTTGTGGTCCATTTTCATTCTCATCCTACTCACCATGGCACCACTTGACATTCCTCCCACCTGGAAGCGACTGCAAGACACGATGGAAGATGTGCTATATGAAGAGTTTGGTGTGGTCGTTGAGGAAGTAATTGCTATGCCAGACGACGATCCTCATGTTGACATGGAAGTTTTCAGCAACTTCGATGAAGCTGAAACATCATCTTTCGCATCGGACATTGATGAATTCAGTGATTTGACCGTTGCTTACCATGTCACAGAGTCCGAAGCCGACAGCATTGAAAATTTCCTTCCGATCGAAGATGGCGAGGGAGACACGACCCCTGTTCTACCTGATGCTCCTGATGCCAGACGGAGACTATTTGACGGTTGCAGCGATGAGGAGGATGATGATGGTGTCGCATACTTAAGCGATAGTTAGACTTTTAGTCTACTTCAAAACGGCCTTTCTAAAGGCCACCATTACACTCAATCGTTTAAAGACTTTGCAGAGCTAACTTATTTTGTATTTTTATTTAATTTTATCACCAAACATTAGTTATTTGAGTAGGTCAGCAAAATAAAATGGTATGCGATTTAAGAAGCTACCAGAATATTCTGTACGGTACGTTGGGTCGCACTTAAGCGCATGTTGTGGTCCATTTTCATTCTCATCCCACTTACCATGGCACCACTTGACATGCCTCCCACCTGGAAGCGACTGCAAGACACGATGGAAGATGTGCTACATGAAGAGTTTGGTGTGGTCGTTGAGGAAGTAATTGCTATGCCAGACGACGATCCTCATGTTGACATGGAAGTTTTCAGCAACTTCGATGAAGCTGAAA
The DNA here is from genome assembly GCA_030545055.2 of Neoaliturus tenellus. Classification (NCBI taxonomy): domain Eukaryota; kingdom Metazoa; phylum Arthropoda; class Insecta; order Hemiptera; family Cicadellidae; genus Neoaliturus; species Neoaliturus tenellus. The sequence goes on from CM061531.1 coordinate 210,265,642, forward strand.
CATCATCTTTCGCATCGGACATTGATGAATTCATTGATTTGACCGTTGCTTACCATGTCACAGAGTCCGAAGCCGACAGCATTGAATATTTCCTTCCGATCGAAGATGGCGAGGGAGACACGACCCCTGTTCTACCTGATGCTCCTGATGCCAGACGGAGACTATTTGACGGTTGCAGCGATGAGGAGGATGATGATGGTGTCGCATACTTAAGCGATAGTTAGACTTTTAGTCTACTTCAAAACGGCCTTTCTAAAGGCCACCATTACACTCAATCGTTTAAAGACTTTGCAGAGCTAACTTAATTTGTATTTTTATTTAATTTTATATTTGCTACAAGCTGCTGCTACAAACGAGTGAAAAATTGGTAGCCGTGAAAACGGCTGTTTTGTATAGGTTTTACACAGTAAACCCTTATGGAGCGTAACTACTCTGCGTTGGCATCTTCATCGGACAAATAATCTGCTCCCACTAATCTTTCCAACGCAGCGATCACTTCTCTTGATGTTATACTAGTTCTGCTTGTTACAGAATGAACTTGTACGGGTTGATTTTCACCGGTGACTTGCCTCCCCGTAGGCAATATTTGAAAAGGTGGTGTAGTAGAGGATATTTCAGGGACCTGTACAGGCTGCTCCATTACGATGTTGTCGCTAGAAAGGTTCGTGCAATAATGATTTTAAAATACATTCATGTTCACAGGTTAATTTGATGAGCCAATGAGATTAAAGGTGCTGATGTCAGCAAAAAATGAACCAATAGGAATTTAGTGCTGAGGTAAGCATTTGATATATAAGTAGAAAATTCAAGCATTTGTTCTCATTCCTACTTCTGGAACTGCATACAGCGCATGGAACAGCAATTCAACTACGATGTATTACTGCCATCGTTGTAATGAAGATTTCTCTAACGAAGATTTGTATGTATTGCATTGTGAAATTTATCATAATGCTACAGAAAATACACCGTCCGACTGTGAAGACCATCCGGATTTTGTGCGCTTCCTTGCCGAAAATTCTACGGAGCAGAATAGGCCAAGTGTCATCGCATATGCACCCCCAAGAGAAGATGTGGTGGATCCTATAGATGAATCGTCTCAACCTTCGACTACAGGAACACCGAGTGAAGCTGCACCCCCAAGAGAAGATGTGATGGATTCTGCTGATGAATCGTCTGAACCTTCGACTACAGGAACTCCGAGTCAAGATTCTACGTTGGGAGTGGAAGTTTTAGTGGAAGCATTTGAGAGAGCTGTTGTCCGACATTATAGAATAAACAATACAAATTCGCTTGAACTACAAAATTTCCTGACTATTGTAAAAGATGTCATAGTTGAAAAACTAAATTATGAACTCCACCGATTGAATTTCATAAAATTTGGATTGCTATTAGATACAACTTTTAATAATGTTGAAGGAGAACTGTCCAACAGAGGGTTTCTCTCTAGAAACCGCAGTATCATGGTGACGTCAAACATCGATGAAATTGTTGAGGAATGTTTACAGGAATTGGTACTTAAAATAACTGAACATGAAGCTCGTGGGTCTGGATGGTCCTTGCTCAACATAAACAGTCTGGATTTACGCGTTCATAAACGTGGATACGGTGATCGTGGCAGCAGTTTTATTCCACTGCCAGCAAAGATAAAAAATACTTTTTCATGTATCAATGTTCAAAACAATGACAATGAGTGCTTCAGGTATTCAATGTTAGCAAAACATCTTGTGCATGAAGGTGTCCAACATCCGGAACGACCAAATAGAAGATATCAAGAACTAATCTGTAGGTATAATTTTAATGGACTAAACTACCCAGTGTCATTGGCCGAGATAGGACGTTTTGAGAAACGCAATCCAGGTGTATCTATTAATGTTTTTGGACTCGACAGTAGAAACAATGTGTACCCTTTGAAGGTAGTGACTCGGGAACTGGCAGATCATACAGATTTATTGCTACTAACAGATGGTGATGTTTCACATTATGTGTATATAAAAGATTTTACTAAACTGATTCACAAACAACTTACCAAAAGGAACAATCGAATAACGGTGTGTAAAAGATGTTTCTGTTTTAAAAATATCTCTTTTAATAGAGGTGGTCATAGTTGGCTCATGGAACACTCTAAGCTTTGTGGAGATCATGCTGCAGTAAAAGTTATCCTGCCTACCATGAGGAATTCCGTTCTAAAGTTTAGGAACATACATCACCAGTATCGAATCCCAATAGTCATTTACGCGGATTTTGAATCTTCGTTGATACCGGTAGAAAATGTAGATCCAGACGCACCTGACTGTGGAAAATATCAAAGACATGAACCAAACAGCTATTGTCTTTTGGTAAAATCGACACTTTCCGAAGAACATCTTCAGCACTATGGTATTCCAACATCTCCAAAACTTTACCGAGGAGAGGAAGCTGCAAAACGATTTGTTGACGATTTGTACATTATTGCTGAAAAGGTATCTACCCTCTACAGTTACATCGTTCCAATGGAAACTCTGAGCCCACTTCAAGAACTTTGTCATCTAATGGAGACCGTTTGTTACTTGTGTAAAAACGAGTTTACTGAAGACAACATTAAAGTGCGTGACCATGATCATTTGACAGGCGCTTACCGAGGAGCTGCATGCAACGCCTGCAACATCAACTTCAAGCTACCCAATTTTATACCCGTCGTATTACACAACCTAAGTGGTTACGACGCTCACTTTATCATCCCAGAGCTGGGTCGAGACAAAGGTCAAATTGACGTATTGGCACAAACAACCGAAAAATTCATCAGTTTTTCAAAGAAAGTAAAAAACATAAAATTAAGGTTCATAGATTCATTAAGGTTTATGCCTTTCAGTTTGATGACACTTTCAAAGAATTTAGAAAGAGGAGACCTGATTGAAACGAGGAAGCTTGTTTCAGAAGATAAGTTGGAGCTTGTATTAAGGAAAGGAGTATTTCCCTACGACTACATAGACTCCATTGCCCGATTTGACGAGACTGAACTACCTCCACCAGAAATGTTTTATAGTAAACTCAATGAATCACCAGTAGATCCGGAGGATTATGATCATGCTGTTAAGGTATGGACAGAACTTAACATGTCTACGCTTGGAGATTACAGTGATTTCTATGTGAAACTTGATGTAACTCTCCTTTGTGATGTAATGGAGGAGTTTAGAAATTCCTGTTTGAAAGCTTATGGACTCGACTGTTTTTATTATTTCACCTCTCCGGGATTAGCTTGGCAGGCAATGATGAAAGAAACTAAATGTGAACTCCAACTTTTGACGGACATTGACATGGTTCTCATGATTGAAGATGGTGTTCGAGGAGGGCTAACACAATCAGTTACACGTTATGTAAAAGCCAATAACAAACATCTTCCAAATTATAATCCAAGAGAAGATTCAGTATATCTGGGCTACTTTGACGCCAATAACCTATATGGTTATGCCATGTCCATGCCATTGCCTTACGGTGGTTTTTGCTGGGTAGAACCTACTGTATTAGGAGACATCGTAAACATCCCAAAGTTCAATGATATTGGATACATCTTGGACTTTGACTTTGAGTATCCACAAAATCTTCACGACCATCATTACGATCTCCCTCTACTACCAAGGACCGAGATTCCTCCTGGAGGCAAACATCCCAAATTGATGACAACACTCGAAAATAAAACTAACTATATAGCACATTACTGGATTGTACAACAAGCGATTGAACTGGGCATAAAAATTGTTAGAATTAATCGGGTACTCCAATTTACACAAAAGACTTGGTTGAAACAATATATTGATTCTAATACTGCCAGAAGAGCTGCTGCAACATCGAATTTCCACAAAGAATTTTATAAACTGATGAATAACGCAGTTTATGGAAAATGTCTGGAAAACAAAAGGAATCACATGAATCTGAAACTGGTCTCTGACGAAAAGAAAATGTTAAAATTAGTTCAAAAGCCTAACTTCAAAACTTCTATTGTAATTAATGAAAATCTTGTAGCAGTCTGCATGGACAAAACCAATGTTGTCATGGATCGACCTCTATATGTAGGAATGTGTATACTAGACATCTCGAAGACCCATATGTATGACTTCCATTACAACAAGATGGTTTCCTATTACGGACGGGATAAAATTGGAATATGCTACATGGACACTGATGGGATCGTCTACTGGATCAAGACACTCGACATGTATGAAGACCTCAGAGTGTTTCCTCACAGGAATTCCTTTGACTTCTCAGACTACCCCATTGATCATCCAACCTATGACAACTGCGTAAACAAAAAGGTGATAGGAAAGTTTAAAGATGAAACTTCTGGTGTGCCCCTAGAAGAAATTGTAGCACTTATGTCAAAGATGTATGCCTTAAGGATGTTTACAGGCAGAACAGAAAATGACACGGCGGATGAAAACGAAGCCGGAATCATTAAAAAGGCAAAAGGAATTAAAAAAAATTATATAATGAAGAACATGAGATTCGAACATTACTATAACTGTTTATTTAGAGGGGCTGAGTACAATGCAACTTTCAACACCATCCGGAGTTTTAAGCATAATTTGTACAGTATGACAGTAAAAAAGAAGTCATTGTCAGCCAGAGACGACAAGCGTGTGATCCTTCAAAATAAGATCCACACACTCCCTTATGGGCACTATTCATTAACAGAAATGGATTGAATAAGACATTCAAAAAAGTAACGGACATCCACAAAATCTGTATTGTACTGTAAAGAAGAACTGTAAAACTGTAAAGTTTTTTAAAACTTAAATTGAATGACCTTGAACTCATGTTTTTATATCAATTTGACTTAAAACTGTAAAGTTTTTTAAAACTTGAATTGGATGACCTTGAACTCATCTTTTTTATATCAATTTGACCTTTGAAATTCATACAGGTATAATTGAATAAATTACAATTATCGTTCAGTTGTATAATGGACGAAGAATGAAGCAGAACAATGGAAGAGAGAAAAATTATAGTTGAAGAACTTCACAAACCAGTTCGAAGAAATTTTCCCAGAAGATCAACGGTCGTGAAGGGTATTAATGACTTATATCAAGCTGACCTTGTAGAAATGAAACCATACAGTAGAATAAACAAAGGTTTCAAATACATTTTAACAGTTATTGACTGTTTTACAAAGGTTGCCAGTGCTATTCCCCTTAAAAATAAAAATGGGCCTTCGGTTACTGAAGCTATGAGAAAGGTACTGCAAGCAATAGGAAAACGTATAAAGCATCTACAGACAGACGACGGCAAAGAATTTTTTAACAAAGATTTTTCTGATCTGATGAAGAAAAATAAAATAAATCACTATTCTACTTTTAGTGAAAAGAAAGCCTCCATTGTAGAACGTTTCAATCGCACATTGAAAACATTGATGTACAAGAAATTTTCAGAAAGAGGAAGTTATGTGTGGTTTGATATTCTTCCAACTCTAATCAAAGATTACAACAATACAAAACATCGTACTATAGGTATGAAACCAAATCAGGTGAACAAAAAAAATGAATCTTTAGTTTTGAAACGCATAAAGGAAAATACTACGCCGCGGTTAGATAAGAAGCCTCCTCTTAAATTTTCCATTGGAGACCATGTGAGAATAAGTAAATATAAACAGATATTCACCAAAGGATACCTACCCAATTGGACAAATGAAGTTTTCACAGTGCATCGAGTGCAACCAACCTTTCCAGAAACATACATTTTAAAGGATAGTAAAGGAGAAATATTGCAGGGGGGATTTTATGGCCACGAATTGTTAAAATCTAAAACTGGTAGTGTTTATTTGGTTGAGAAGATTTTAAGGAAAAGAGGTAATAAGCTTTTAGTGAGATGGTTGGGATTTGATAAGACCGAAGATACTTGGATAGATCAAAAGGACTTACTTTGAAATGGAAAAACCAGTAAGGTCGCAGCATTCGGATAGACTGCTCAAGTATAACTAACATCATGGAAGTAATCTGTCAAAAGGATAGACTTGACGTCAATGACATTGATTGTTTGACACCGGATATCTTTGATAAGGAAGTAAGTAAGCATGGAACTTTATTGCCCAACACAATGAGATGTATTATTAGTGGACCTTCAAACTGTGGGAAAACCAACGTTGTTTTCAATTTAATTACAAAGCCAAACGGATTAAGTTTTAACAATGTATATATTTTTTCCAAGTCTCTCAACCAACCAAAATATCTGTTATTGGAAAAGATTATGAATGATGTGCCCGATGTCTCATTGTATAAATTTGATGCAAGTAGTGAGATAATAGAGCCCAACAATGCCGAGCCGTATTCAATTTTTATTTTTGACGATGTTTCTTCTGAAAATCATGACCGAATAAGAACATACTTTTCTATGGGAAGGCATAATCATATCGACTCTATTTACATTGGTCAGACATACAGTAAAATCCCAAAACAGTTAATTAGGGACAATGTTAACTTCTTAATAGTTTTCAAACAGGATGAAAAAAATCTCAAACACATATACAACGACCACGTTGGTGCTGATATGACATTTGAATTGTTTAGAGAATTGTGTGGGAGAGCATGGAAAGAAAAGTTTGGATTTTTAGTTGTGGATAAAGAGAGGGCTATGAATAACGGTCGTTATAGATTAGGTTTCGATAAATTTGTCTTATTACATTAACATCTAAATGTATAATCTTCAGTATTTATTGTGACGTTGTAGAGAACACTCGAAACTAATAATGCCAAATCAGGAGGAGTTGCTTAGTGAAATAAAAGTTCTCAGTGACTCTATACGGAAGAAACACCTGTTACTAAAAGAAGGATTAGTGGCTAGAAATAAATATTTAGAGGAAACATTCAAACCCATTGTAGATCCTCTGAATAAAATAAATGAAAAAATTAACAAATCTAAATTTACGGATCAAGAAGAAATAGAAACAGAAAAACCAGTAATTAAAGCAAACTCATCTTCAGAAACCGACAACTCAGAGATCGATTCAGAATTATTTAGTAGGTCAACGCATTCATTGGAAAAAGAGGATGAAGATGAAGATGAAGCAAGCAGTAAATCAGATGTAGAAACTCAAGATGTAGGCAGTTTACAAGAAGCAGATTCCCCTACAAATATCAGCATTTTAAGTAAAGAAATTGGGAACAAAGGACCTCTTTCACGAAAATATATTTTAAAAATGCTACATGGGGCAAGGAAACCGTCAAGATACCATGTATATGGAGCTCGCATGGATAGAGATGGTCTTCGAATGGGAGATAGTGTGATAGAGGTGGATGACAAAGATAATATTAAAGTAAAAGATCAAACTTTTAAAGGCACCGCTGGACTGTTTGAGTTGATCTTTAAGTCGTCTCCCCATAAATATTCCAAGAGGGATTTAAATAATTTTAAAAATATATGTTTGTTAACTAATTCCCATAGAAAAGGTTATTCTCCTAATGCACCTATTCATAGAAATAAATCAGATATGTACAAGGATGTAATTGCAAAGCTATTTTCTAATATTAGAGGAAAACCTTCGAAAGCTAAAGGTAAAGGGATGTCTATGAAATCTGCCTATGATACAAACATCATATATTATAATAATGTGAATAAGCTCGTTGACAGAATGCGGTTATTATATGAATCTATTCAGGCTGGACATAACGGGCTGGATAACGAAATGATTGCCTTAACTGAAGAATTAAAAAGTAGAGGATACATAGCTTAAGGGTTCAGTCTAAACATGAGTGTTGACAAGTTCGGTCGTCATGAAAGCTCTTTGGCCCGAGAGGTTTTGAGGGGTCCACCTGGTGAAGGTTTTCAATTGACTAGAGATGGAAACTATGATCTAAGAGGGAAACGTTTGTGCAACATTGCGAATCCCATTTCTAAGGATGAAGCAGTAAATCTTGGGATTATTCATACATTAACGTTAAATTGCAAGAATGGTGAAGAAATGTTTGATGCCAAATATAAAAAAATTATAAATGTGGCGAATGCGGAAAATGATACTGATGTTGTAAATAGAATATTTGTTTTGGAAGAGATATACAAACTAAAGAAAGATATTTATGAAAAAATAGATAAATTACAGTCTGGGAGGAATCCTTTCGCCTTTTCACGCGGAGGCAGCAGTGAAACCCCTACAAACAGTGTGAATTCAATATATAATACGAAGAGCGTTCTAGAAAAACCATTACCATTGCTGACCACTAAGGAACTAACACGTTAAAACTATCATGCATAGGAGGAAGCCATTTAGTAGTGATCCGTCACTCATGAGAAGAGGAGGTGGACTCACTAGTTCAGCAGTAGGTCTTTTTAAGAAAGCGTTTGCGACTTTACCTTCAGGTGCACTAATAAATAAAGCTATCGACGCACTTCCAATAGAGCTACATTTACCTGGAGGTTATCAATACTGTGGTCCGGGTACGAAATTACGGAAGCGTTTAGCCCGTGGAGATCCTGGAATAAACAAATTGGACGAAGCCTGCAAAGCGCATGACATTGCATATTCAAATTACTCAGATTCGGAAAGAAGATCAATCGCTGATAGAGCTCTTGCTGAAAAAGCTTGGCAGAGAGTAAAATCTAGTGACGCAAGTGTTGGGGAACGAGCAGCTGCATTAGCAGTGACAGCAGCTATGAAAGCCAAAACAGCAGTTGGAGGAGGGTCGAGGAGGAGGAAAAGAAAGACAACACGAAGGAAGAATACATCCGGTGGAGGCACAAGGAAGAGAAGTAGCACTACTAAGAAAATAAATCGTAAAAGGAAAAGGTGTTCAACATGTTCTAAAAAAAAGTCAAACGGAAAAGGATTATACCTAAGACCATACCGTGCATATTAAATAACAACAAATTAATTTTGCCAAATAAAGCCTTGAACAACGAGGAGCTTGAACGCTATGCATCATGTTTGAAAATACCTTTTTTCAGAGGTGTGTTTATGCGGAACGGGTTGCCGAGAAAAATCTGGAAAAATGAAGCCGCAATCGTAAATCTTGATGATATTCATGGTGCTGGTACCCATTGGGTTTGTTACAAGAAATTATCCGATTCTGTGTTTTATTTTGACAGTTTTGGGAACCTTCCACCTCCAAAAGAATTGTACGAATATTTCGGTTCAGTGCCTAAAGTGTATTTTAATTACGATAGAAGACAAAAAGAAGAAACATCAGTATGCGGACATTTATGTTTGGACTTTCTAGCCACAAGCGTCAGTCAACTATAAGATGTCTTCCTGTACTGTAACAGTTACAGGCACATCGTCAACTTTGAGGAGTTCACTATTTCCACCATTACACCTAAGAGAAGATAAACAGTGGGAGATTGCACTTTTGGATTTTACAACTTATAACTCAATTCCAAACATAATAGAAGGTGTCAACAACAGATTACACTATACAAAAAATAAAACGGCTAAGGATCTTACTGAGCTACCTGAGTTTGTTGCGATTGAAACTGGTGCTTATGAAATAGCTGACATAAACAGAGAGCTCCAAAATAAGTTGGGAAAGGATGCAATTGAACTAAGGGCTAATAACAACAATTTAAAGTGTGAAATAAAATGTAAATTTTATTTGGATCTAACTCAACCGGCATCGATTGGCCCTTTACTTGGTTTTCCATCCCAAGACACAATCCTTGAACCAAATATGTTTCACACGAGTCCAAAAACTGTAAACATTATCAAGGTTAATACTATTAATATTACATGTAATATTGTTCAAGGGGCCTACAAAGATGGTTCAAACCAACATATTTTACATTCATTCTATCCAACCGTTCCGCCGGGATTTAAGATTGTTGAAAAGCCTCATAATCTGATATATCTTCCATTAAACACCACTCACATTTCAGACATCGTATTGAACGTACTAGATCAAGACGGTGACACTGTGGATTTTAGAGGAGAAGTTATTACATTGCGCTTACACATTAGACAAGCACCATAAAAGAACGATGGGACTTGAATTTGGATATAGCACCAAACAACATTCGAACAGTTTCAGTATATCTCCTAACGCGGAGAGGTTAACCAGAGAGAACACTAAATTCTTAGAAGGACTCGGTTTTAAAGTTAATGAAAATGGACATACTGGATATAAAACATGGACCGGTTTTCGACGAAACACTATGGGAGAAAGAGTTTCACACACACAACCCCTACGCTTCATCGAAATTAGGAAATAATGATGAGATACGAATTCCAATACAACATCAAGATGCTTATACCTTACCATCTGAAAGTTATATTTATATTGAAGGAAGGGTTTTGGCAAAAAATGGATCTACGCCATCTAAAGTGCCATTTATTAACAATGCAATGGCCTTTTTGTTTGAAGAAATTCGGTATGAAATATCAGGCATTGTAGTGGATTCGACTAAAAAAGTCGGTGTGAGCAGTACGCTTAAAGGTTTGGTATCCTTATCACCCAATGAAATAAACGCATTAAAAACAGCCGGGTGGATATTACCTAGTGCAACCAAAGTAAAACCTAATGCAAGTGGCTATTTTGACTTTTGCATTCCGTTGCGGCTTTTACTAGGATTCGCTGAGGACTACAGAAGAATAATCATTAATGTCAAACAAGAATTGGTCTTACTGAGATCGTCTTATGATACAGATGTTATAGAAGCCGATAGTGAAACAACACCTGACAAACTTGAATGGAAATTGAATTTGGATAAAATAGTTTGGAGGGTACCTCATGTACGGTTGGCTGATGAAAGGCGAGTAAGCCTATTGCGGATGTTGGAATCTGATAGGGATATTGTGGTTCCATTTAGAAGCTGGGAAATGCATGAATGGCCAGTCTTGCCAACAACTCAGCGTCAAACGTGGGCTGTGAAAACATCTAGTAACCTAGAAAAACCAAGATATGTTATTTTCGCTCTACAAACAAATAAAAGATCTAACATTACGGCTAACGCAAGCAAATTTGACCACTGTCAACTTACAAACATTAAACTGTTTTTAAATTCACAGTTCTTTCCATATGACAGCCTCAATGTTATGTTTTCTAAGGACAGATTTGGGATTCTATATGATATGTATGCAAGATTTCAGTCATCTTACTATGGAAGGACAAACTCACCTCTCCTCCAACCTGATTCATTCAAGAATATTGCACCTATAGCAGTCATAGATTGTTCGAAACAAAACGAATCAATAAAGTCGTCAACAGTAGACATTCGCATCGAATTTGAGATGGAAGAAAATATTCCTGACCAAACTACAGCTTATTGTTTGATACTACATGATACAATTGTAACATACACACCACTAACAGGCGTGGTTAGAAGAATAATTTAGATTTTTTTGTGACAGCATGCAGCTCTTACACATATTTACCCCCACCACAGATTATAAAAGAGAGATTGCTCGGTGAGAAAACATTAGTATTCATCCTGACACCAGCAAGTCAACATTGATGGTTAACATGGACAGTGTACTATCTACTATTCCTGACGATGAATCAACGACAGGATATAAAGCACTCGAGACCACGCCACCAGCTATGACATCTGCGTCTGAAATATCGGCACATGATTTACCAGCATCCTCACAAACTAGCGAGAACTCTACTAAAACAACTGAAGATGTTTCTTTTGAAACTGACAAAAACTCACTAGAATCTCCATCTTCGTCAACAATAGTTCAAGACTTACCTACTAATCCAACAGAACATATTCCATTACCGGTTGACAAAGTACCGATTACTAACACAAAGCCAGCACAAAACGAAGAACAACCGACTGAAAACTCCAAAACATCTACCGAGAAGATTAAGAAAGAACTGTCTGATTTTTTATCATTGGAAGGAAACGATCAAAGAAAAAGGAAACGATGTGACAATGAAGATGATGATGAAGAAAATATGGAAGTGTTGATGGATGTGTTTTTACGCTTAATGTACCCGTTGAATCAAAACATGGATAAATCTGTCACCGTTGGGGTTTTCAAATCGTTAAACTTCAATCCTGCAGTACTTATTAATCACTGCGGAAAAGCCTCGTTGCTTCTCACGTTGGATATGTGGGATAAATTTACTAAATACGTATCTATCATTGAAGCCTATTTATTCAACAACTTGACAGGAAGAAAAACTGCAATTGGATTCGAAGATTCTAATTTGGAAATCGATAATATAAGACTTCGAGGTACCCAATTTGTGAGGTTTAGAGATCTTTCCAAACACAACAAGAAGATCCTCATGACTTTGGAAGAATTTCAAACTCTGTCAAACCTAACACCTGTAATAATCCGGTACATCCAGCAACTTACTACATATTCCCCTCTCATATTTGATTATCTGAACACTTCGGTGAACACAAATCCAGCTGTGCCACTGCTATATGGACCGATAGACCAGTCTATATACAACAGATTACCTCAAGAGGTGTCGTTCTACAGGAAAACTGTATTCTTCTTTAATAATCGTCGAAGTGAAGAAACCACAGTGAAAGTTTCTCCAACAAAGAACCAGCAGGAGAACATTGTAAATCAAGAAAAGTCGTAAAAATGATTTGAGTGATTGTGTCGTAAAGTGCTCTCATTAGTAGCACTTATACTTTTTTAAAAACAAAATGACGTGACCTTGAAACTGTTCAGGTTTGCACATATCTGTAGCATGATTTGAGTGATTGTGTTGTAAAGTGCCCTCATTAGTAGCACTTATACTTTTTTAAAAACAAAATGACGTGACCTTGAAACAGTTCAGGTTTGCACATATTTGTAGCGCTTACACTTTTTTAAAAACAAAATTATATGACCTTGAAAAAGCTCAGTTTTGCAAAGGTGCTAATGTAGGTATTACTTATACTTTTTTAAAAACAAAATTACGTGACCTTGAAACAGCTCCAGTTTACACATGTTATTGTTCTTTTCACCAACTATATATTAAACAAATGTTGCTACATGGATGCAGTTGATTGTAAGATTCACATTGAAGAACACTCGCAAAATGAATAATTATTGTTGCAGCGAAAAATGTTTTATATGTCCAAATTTACAAGTTGACGGAATAGCATGTAGAATATGTGAGTGCTTCAGTTACTGTAGATGCAATTGCAAATCATTTACAATCTCACCCCCAACTTTGCAGATGTTAAAAATCTACAAGACTCGACACTACTTCACCTGTTGTATGGACATGTGTTACAAGTTTAATGTACATGATTTTACCCGCTCATGTTCAATGTGCTACCCTAAACCATTCTGTGAATGTGTATTAAGGTTTTGTAAAAACAGGAAAGATTGGGAATCTTAAAAACACCCCTCCCCCACCACCAGCACATACAAACGGAAACTAAGAATTGACATGATCATAAAACTCAAGCAACCTAATATTTTCTCTCAGTAATCTTTAGTTACTCACGAACAATGGACCGAACAGTTCGTTTTGTTGATAATGTTTCCATGTCTAAGAAGTGTGTGGTGGAATTCCAAGCTTTCAGAAACAACGATGACAGATTTATCATAAAAGAACTAGCATTTTTTGACATAAATACAAATGTCGTTAACTACTTTCTTTTTAAACCACCGTTTTCTTTTAAGAAACTAAACCGAAAAAGTGCTAGAACAAATTCGTGGCTAACGAAATACCTTCATCACATCACATGGAACGAAGGATTTACACAATACAAAGAGCTGGATAACATAATGTATCATTATTGTCAACAGTATGACGAAATTTTTACTGCTGGTGAAGAAAAATCTAATTGGATCAGAATGTACACTACGTCTGATATAACAAATGTTAGTTTGGATAAAACTTATGCTACGGACTTAAATGGTCTTTGTATCGGTGTGAAAAATCCTCAACACAAAATCTCCAACTGCGCATTGTCGCGAGCATACAGGATTGGTCGACTTATATCAAGTGGAGGGGGAAATCCTTATATACCGGTGTAGATCCATCCTACTATCATTCTAACACAGGATCTCATCCAGTAAACATCATCTCCACTATGGCTTCAAGTTCTCCATTGCAAGCTCTTGCGGACAGATTCAACCAACATTCTAAATCTGACCTTCTAACAACAAAGAAATGCAGCGAACTTCAAGAGAAGAAGCATTATGCAGTACATTCAATGAAAAAAATGGACACATCGGTTGGTGAAGCTGTCGTCGCTGTTCTTGGAGATTCGCCCTACAAGGAAGGAGACAAACCCAAGTTCCAAGTATACCTTCCGAGACGATTTGTCAATGTGCTCATGAACGAAGACCTGGACTCTATCAAACCCGGAATTTTTTATATAGTTTCCCATGGACCGTCTGGAAACAACTCTACAGAAATTACGATCCATTTGAACACACCTTTGTAAAATGATCTAAGTTCATAGCTTTGTAAATATTCTTTCATTCTTTATTATTTAGCATTGTTAGTTCTCATATTATGTATGTCTTACGTTTTACTGTTATTTGTAAATAAATCTTTTTTAAAAACTCCAACCAATGACCTTGACATAGTTTCTTCAAGACATTATAGCCCCCCCTCCCACTTAAATTTATTCATCATAAGTAATCAGCCCATCACCGCAACCTTACAAAAATATACACGTCTTCTGTACGGTACGTAGGATATACACGTCTTCTGTACGGTACGTAGGTAGGGGACGTTATAGATTGTATATGTAGTACTGACTACAAGCTTCATTCATATACTCCGCTATCCTACAACCACATCAACATGAAGTTTCATCTAGTTCTGTTGGACGAAGTGGATTTGGGAATGTTTCATGAAACACTGTTTCGTCTGATGAGTGGTGATCCACCTCTCCGTTTAAACATTACAATTGAGTTTGACGATATAACGGTTGAAGAACCAAATTTATCACAGTCACCGCCAGGATCTCCGATAGCATCATCTTCACCATATGTTTCGAGTGATCAGCTACCTGTGAAGACAGAGCAAGAGTCCTCGAAGTCCGGGGATGATGTATCTCCGTGATGTTATGTTAAACTGGAAAAACATTAAATGATTTCTAACTACTAAAGTGTCTAATACTTAAAAATGTTTTTTAAAAACTTCTTTTGAATGACCTTGAACATGTTTGGACTTGTTTTATTTGATAACTCTCTTCCCACCGTATTCTGTGCAGTACGTAGGTAGGGTACGTTAATGGTTCATGGTATTTTACTAGCTAAATCCACTCAACCTCTACAACAACATACTCCACAGAAACATGAAGTTCCAACTTGACGCCTCTGAATTCGACATTCTGGATGCAGTAATATGCTATCAACAACTTTATCGTCTGTTAAGTGGTGATGATCCGCAAGATTTATATATAACACTCGAATTTGTCAATGAAACTTTAGGTCAGTCCGATTCCACCCATCCTTCACAAAAAATCCAACTGGTTCTGTCAAACTTGGCTGATTTGGAAAGCTTCCATGGATTACTGTTTCGTCTCGTGAGTCGTGATCCTCCGCTGCATTTGAAGATAACAGCCGAGAGTGAATATGGAGTTTCTAACGAGTCCAATTAATTTCAACCTTTTGTTCAATATTTGTAAGTTATAATTAAAAATATTTTTTAAAACTTCGTTTGAGTGACCTTGAACATGTTTGGACATGTTTGAAGTCGCCGTCAAATTTAGCTACACGGGGTCAACGCTAAACATTGGTTTTCATTCAGAATAACGTGGCATTGGCGTCCGATTACGAATCAGTGACGTCACACCACCACGTCACACCCGTGACGTCACACACTCCACCTCGTCACCGTATGATGTCACACATACGTCATCACACGTCACTAATACGTAACCACTGATTAAAAACCGCTGAATTTGCGTTTGTCCCAGGTCTCCCATAATGCCTCTACTCATATGGTTGGGTTAGTTGGGTATAATTTACGTTGGATATTTGTTGGTTGGTTGGTTAGTTCTACAATGGGCCAAAATCGTGCCTTGTTACGCCCTACTGTTGGCCAACCATATTCGGAGATCATTTTCCAACGTTGGGCCAACGGTTTGTGCTACTAGGAAATATTTATTTTCCTGCCACTACATGGAAATAATCACATTGCCACACCTCATTTCCAAAACAGTTCATTTCCGGTTTGCGTTTCATTCCCGCTCTGAGCAGCAAGGTTCATACCCGCACAGTCATAAATACAAACCATGCCACATCCAGCTGTTGGTCAATCTTGTCGTTTAGTAATTGCTGTTTTTTTTATGTTTGATCGTTAACAATATGTTCAAAAAAATTAATAATAATAAAAGTGAAAGTTTCATCAAAGACTAGGCCATTGCGCATGCTACAGTAATGAACGACTCTTCTCGTCATTCCTTGATTCTACTCTCGCGCACGAGTACTGAACTTATTCAAAAGAGAACTGGTAAAAAATCCAAAGAATCTAATTTAGAAAATAATCTGTTTTTTCTTGATTCGTAATTAAAATAATTCATTTGAAATATATTAAAATCTGAAATATACTTGTACTGTATATAAATTAAGTTACACTGTAGGATAAAAATAAAAACATAAACAAAAAGTTGACATAACTTCCCAAGTAGCAAAACAATATTGTCTCAATATTGTCGACAATATTTTTTCAACATTGATAAATATTTGGTCAATATTGAATAATATTTTAACAATATTGTTACAATGTTTTCACGCAACAAAATACATTGTCTAAACAATATTGTGGCAATATTGTTCAACATTGTAACAATATTGTCTGACAATAATGTTCAAAATTGAAACAATATTATCTGACAATATTGAGAAAATATTAGCAAAAGGAAAATAAAATATTGCTCAAAACCCCAATAGCAAAACAAATTTAAAATATATATATTTTTAATAGTTTGAACATACTTTCAGTTGACAAATAAAAACGTTTTAAAGCATCAAAAATGTCTCGGCGACGGGCAGGATTTGAACCCGGGACCTTCAGACTACGGTGCCGCGCCCTTACCAATTACGCCACGCCGCTTCATACTGAGGGAAGATTTGTTACACTATTAGGCCAGTTGATTCTCAAGTTCTCTTGTGTAAATGCATTTCCCGTGAAGGCCTATATTTATGTCGTCGCAAATACGTTAAGCCTTAACTAGGGTTTCCTTACATAAGAATTAGAAATATTTCATGTCATAAACAAAACATGTTTGTATCATGAGGAAATATTTAACAAATTACATTTATTATATTACAATCAAATAAAAATTATATCTAACAAAGTTACTAAACCATTACTGTATTTGATTGTTTCAAACTAAAGAAAACATCACATAACCAACAAAACACGACGATTATACAACAATAACACTTGCGCCGCTCTATAGCAACGAACCAGGTGACAAAATGTCATACGGCATTATTTGGTTATATTTAAAACCGAAAAAAACATCTCATAACCAACAAAACCTAAACATATACGACATGTGGTGAAATTTTCGTGGAGATAACTTAAAGTCTAGCCTTAAAGCATTTTTTGTGTTAGTATTTTTACATTTTTTGTCGGCCCTAAAAGGGTTAACAAACAATATTTTCCAAAAAATATAAATCAATATTTTAAAAATATTGTTTCTATATTTTAACAACAATATTGTCCAAAAAATATAAATCAATATTTAAACAATATTGTTTCAATATTTTGACAATAATGTTTTACAACATTGTCTCAACATTAATCAATATTAAAACAATATTTTTTCAATGTTTTCTGATTATTTTCTTAACAATGTTGTCGGCAATATTAAACAATATTGTTTTAATATTGTTACAATATTGTTTTGCTACTTGGGTTATTAGGGGTTTAAGCCAAGCTGCTTTGTAACAGCTGACAGCATTCAGAAAAAACGTCAAGACTCAGTAAAACACAAGATATAGACATGAAAAAACTTTTCTAGTCGTTCCATCAGAGCCGGTGTTCCTCAAGGTTCTATACTTGGACCTGTATTATTTAATCTTTATATGTCTGATATAACTGTACCTGAAGATGCCTCGTTAGCCCCATATGCCGATGATACGGTTATCCTTTGTTAACAGTCTGATCTGCATGAGGCTGCTAACTCCTTGCAATCATCTGTAGATACACTAATTGATTGGTTTTACATGTGGAAATTCAAACTCAACTCGACAAAATGTGAAACTAAGGTGTTTTCATTAAAAAAGCATGCTTTGCCTCACGAAATCCAAATTCATGGAACATTTCTGCCTTGGAATCCAGATGATCAAGCTGTGAAGTATTTAGGGGTGTGGCTTGACAAAAAACTAAATTGAAATTTTCACGTTAATAAAAAATTATCCCAAGGTTATGCCAGACTCTCAAAATTGTTTCCTTTACTTAACCGAAAATCTCACTTGAAACCTGCATGTGCAATATTTATCTATAAAACAATAAACAAAGGTGTTATTGATCTATAAACAAAGGTTGCCGGTTCGATCCTGAGAAAAGTTAGTAGCTTTTTAAAGGTTCGATTCTGGACCCAGTTGCTATTTGTCATTGGGCTATTAATAAATTATGCTTTCTAACACTGGTCGATGTTAGTAACAAGACTGGGGTTTGGACCGTTCCCCGTCAAAACGTTTAAAAATGCCACTGGCGTAGATACACTCAAAATAAAATAATTCGTCCTTTAGTCATGTATGCTTCTTCTGTCTGGGGTTTAGCAGTGTCTCACACGAAGTTGAACAAAATTTAAGTCTTACAAAATAAAAGTCTAAGAATTGCAGTAGACACCCCTTGGTTTGTTCGAAACAATCATATCCATGACGAGCTTGGATTTGAATCTGTATACAATTTTATTTTGAAATCCAGTCAAAAAATTTATTGAGACCTTGGACTTTGTACCAGGTGCTGTAACGTTTCAAATTGGTCAACAAACAAATAACAGGAGATTAAAAGTGAGATTGCCTCAAGATTTTATAGCTAGACTAGACTGAAAACATACCACTCTCTTGTTATTTCTTTTCTTGTTATTCCTTCACCTTCTTTTGTGTTCCGTCAAATTTATTTTTGTTTACTGGTAACTTACTACTAAGTTCCAGGGTGTACCTGAATAGGCCGAGCTCACTATTGTAAATATGTTTTGTTACCTTTTACTTGTGTTCAAAATTCTGTGCATATAATGTACATTCATTGATCCGGAATAAATATATTGTAAGAAAAGACATGAAACAAACACTGCTGGAAAGAGGATTAAATAACAGATCGTTTTAGGCGTTTTACCGAAAAACGACCTCAATCATGCTACACTCATCCCTCATTCATACTTGGCTTTAAACTACCTATTGAGTTAGGTCGCCATTTCAATAAAGGTATTAAGGTATTAAGGTCACCTACTCACCTGAGGTCGTTTTTCACCAACCTCCTCAAATATTGGAACGCTGAATAAAAGATCGTCCGCCAGGGGCGCCACTAACTGGCAACCGATGAGATTAACCGAAATCATTCAACAATCGATAGCTCGATTTAGTTCGATTGATTCCTCCATAGTTTTCTACGAAGGCGATAACTATCGTTTTGATGCAATATGTAGTAGATACAGAAAGCACACAGCTCGACAGCTGTTTCAACAATCGATAGTTGCCATGAAACAGGTCTGAGTCCTGTGTCAAGCGTTCCTTTCCTCCCTATCTCCTGACCACTCTATACCTTATGAAATAACGTCCATATTTACTCAATGCTCAGGGCTTCCGTAGATTTCTGATTCTTCCACAGCTGTTGAGCACTGACGTCTATTTCCCTCAGTGCTCATTTGTTGAGGGCAAATGGTGACGAGGAGTGGGGGTAGCGCCGACAGTGTTACCAACACTGCAAATACCACGCACGGAAGGGATTCTCGGGCTTACAGTGCTTACAGTGCTTCCTCTTCGTCCCGTTGACCCAGTAGTGTAGGGCATGGGATATGTCAGGACAGAATTATAAATTCTGCTTACTTAATTCTATTCTATCTTTCATTGAGACAGGATTAACTTAGATCTTACATAATTCATCCACCTCATACACAGATTTTTCGATCAAAAACTTTTCAAGTTGGTTCTTAAATGTACTTAGGCTATTGCAGTTGGTAATATGTGATGGAAGAGAATCTAATATTTTGTTTCCAACATAAAAAGGTTGCTTTTCAAACATTTTTGTATTGTGGAAAATAGCAAAACGGTTCTTAAATCTAGTATTATGTGAATGATCACGGACAATTGGATGTCCGTAGACCTTAGCATACAGAACAAACTTCAAAAATGTAAAGACTGGGAAGTGTCAATATTTTGAGTCTTTTGAACGCCTCTCTGCAGTGATCACCAGCCTTGAGGCCAGCAATGAGTCTCACCGCCCTCTTTTGCAAAACAAAAAGACGATTGACCGACGTTTTGTTGGCCATCCCCCAGAGTATAACAGAGTACCTGAGGTGGGTCTCAATGAGGCCATGGTAAACTAGCATGGAAAGACTCTTGATCCCTAATTTTGCAAAATTTCTGAGAATGAAAATTGAGGAAGAAATCTTTGAATGAATTTTTGTCGATTTGATGCTCCCATGTCAGATTACAATCCAATCTGACACCAAGGAAGTCAACCACCTCCGCGTGACTCAAATCGTTATCGCCTATAAAGAGGTTTGGATGAAAAGTTTGACTGAAGTTTGTACTCTGGACTGTTTGGATTTGCATGAAGTTAGTTTTGTTTGGTTGACTGAAAGTTTGTTTTCCTGAAAAATTGGGCAACATTGTTGATTTTGATGTTTGCGTCGATTTCGGCTGATTGTCTGTCCATGTGACTGACCAGAATGGTTGTGTCATCCGCAAACATGAAAAGATCATTGTTAGGGACAACACCATCCAAGTCATTCACATAGATCAGGAAAAGTAGGGGCCCAAGAATTGATCCTTGAGGCACCCCAAATTTAACTGGTGATTTTTCTGATCGAAAGATTTCATTGTTTGAGATGATTTCCGTTACCTGGGAACGATTTCCCAAGTAAGAACGTAGCCAATCATAGATTTTTCCGGAGATTCCCGTGTTTTGAATTTTCCTGAGAAGAATTTCAATGTCGACGCAGTCAAATGCTTTTGACAGATCAGCAAAACATGCAATTGCACATTCGCCCCTGTCCACAGCACGTATGCATTCGGAGACAAACTCAACCAAAGCGAGCTTGGTTGATTTTCCTTTGCGGAAACCGAACTGTTTTGAAGAAAAGAGATTGTTTGATTCCATATATGCCATGATCTGGTCATATACAACTTTTTCAAAAAATTTTGAGATTGAAGGAAGCAGAGAGATTGGACGAAATTGTTCATGTCTTTGTGATCTCCTTTTTTGAAGAGTGGCTTGATTTTTGAGGTTTTGAATCTATCTGGAAAAACACCTTTTCTCAATGACAGGTTGATCAAATGCATGAGAGGGACAGCAAGTTCGTCTACACAGTTTTTCAAGATTTTCATTGACACCCCATCAATACCAAATGAACTTTTTGACTTAAAATGTTTGAAAAGCTTTACAATGTCATTTAAATTAACAGGAGTGAAGTCATTGAGAATACTGTCAGTAACTATTGTACCTGCATTAAAAGTGTGAGTTAAGTTAAGCCAATGCTGAATGCTGCCAAGGGCAATGCTGAATGAAGGCATGTTTAAGAAGAGAGACGGAAAATGGTTGTGAAGATTGTTATAAATAATTAATTAATAAGTCTTATAAGACTTAATTAGATAAATAATATTCCCTAACACATTTATTTGATAAATATTATTATTATATCCAGCTAAAAAATATAAAATATTTTATTCACCTCATGATATAATTTATTTTCCTTTAATTATTTTTATTGGTGTTGAACTCGTTCGTACCCCCCCCCCCCTCATCCCTCATCATCACCGTCTATTCCCGTTGTTGTAAGGCTTATTTTAAATGTTGGATATTTAAAAATTATTTAATTATTAAGCTCGGAAGAAGAAATAGTTTTTTATTTAAGGTAAATTCTTGAAATTAGCAATAACTCATGTAGGCCTATAGTGAATTTCATAGGAAAGTTTTTTAAAGACATGGTTGCCTAGATCTACGTCCAGGACCATGTCACTAATGGAGAATTTCCCGTTTGTGCTTTTAGAGAGTTTTTGCAATATACGGCAAATCTTGCAGTAACCGCTAAACGATATTTTAAAATTAGCAAATTTATAATATGTTGTGCAATATGGTTTAAATGTAGTGTGAAGATTACTTTCAACGATTTCCTTTAACTTCAAGCACTAAGTTAGGCCTATGATGAAAATAGCTAGATCCTCCACTATTGAAATGATAAGGTAATAAATGTATTTCATTTTAATTACACAATGTGAATATACACAATATGCACACTATGAATATTACACAATATGAAATAAGTTAATCTTGGAAAAGATTATTTCTAAATACACAACATGTATACAAACACATTAACACAAAATGCCAAACAAATTATTAAAATAATAATAACAATCCGTCTCCTCTCAACTCACAAACGGAACAGACGACAAGCTGGGAATTTGGAAAAGAATTTAGAGAAGACAGTTTGTTTACAACACGTTCTATTTGCAATGTTGGTAACACTGTCGGCACTGCCCCCACTCCTGGTCGCCATTTGCCCTCCAACAAAATGAGCACTGAGGGAAATAGACGTCAGTCTGTTGAGCTGTAAGTTTGTTAGTTAGTTCTTCTGCTGTCTGGCTCGCTCTTTGTGCCTCTTCGTCTGCTCGTGCTAGTCTTTCCAATTTCCAATCTTTTCTTTTCACTTCTTTATTTTCTTTTCGGTTCATTCTGCTCTTGCCTAATACTGCCTAAACACTGGCTAGCTGACCAGACTTGTAAGTTTAATTAATTTATGTAAACAATTCGAGGCAGATTACTTTTGAACAGTTCATAATTTACATAGCTAGGTATCCAGTATTTTAAAGCAGTTTGGTCGTGAAACACTTTATAATTTTTAAAGACCCCATTTACCTTGCTGTCCTGAAGAAATGTTACTCAAGTTTAAAGACAATTATTAACCATGGCTACAGTTTTAAGGAAGTTTGGAGGATTAGTGTGTATATGCAATGAAAATGTGAAGTTTACCTATCACTTTTCTAAATGTTTCCTTTATAGCAGCGTGAAGGATATCTTTGTGGCCAAGGAACCCGTTGGCGAAAAGGCTGATGTAAGGGTAAGTCATCATTGTTTATTAGGCAGTTTTAACCACCTCTTGGTTCAGTTTTTGTTAATATAATATTTTAATTCATGCAATCGGTCATTTTCTTTTCTCCATTATCTAAATAATTAGAACTAGTGCTACATAAATAAAGGACTAGGTACCTATGAGTCCTCTCTGTCAGCAAGTCCTAGGCTAAAGGGAATTTGAGAGAACCATACAGTTCAGTGATACATGTTACATAGCCTAAGTTCTTGCCATCAAAGAGGTTAACATACTTCATGTTAACTTACCTTTTAAAAGATGCTGGAATCCAAACTGCAAGGTTACTGTAGGAATGACTTTAGTGAGCTCTCAATATTGTCATGCAACACCAAGGGTCGCTTTCCCCTTAAATTTTTATATCAAACTTAGTTTAATTCAATATTAAAATTAATTATGGTCAACATTGATTCAAGCTTAAGTTTAAAAGTTTAAACTGACTTGGAAAAAGCGACCATAAATGGTTATTGGGTAGCCTAGGTCCTTAACTTAGGGGGTCCCAATTTAAAAAATTTAAAAACTGAGAACTTAAAAAATATCCCCGGGAAAACCTCAACCCCCTCATTCACGGACTTTCCTGTTATTGTTGCACTCTGCTGGTTTGATAAGTTACCTATGCCTGGTGGCATATTAATAGATAAAATAGGCCTTTGTTTATTTCCTTTATAAAGTGACAGCAAATGATTTAAGGCCTGTTATATTGCAGTAAGCTTACCCTAGTAACTTAAATGTCTTTCAAAAATACTAAGAAACATTAGGCTAAGTTATATTTAAGACTAAGGAGAAAAAAATAATAATAGAAGGGCTGTGTCATTCCTGATGTCCCAAAATGCCCTGTTTACTTAGGGACCAGCTTAAAGAAAGAGGCAATGCTGGAGGAAAGTGACCTTACCATTAAATATGTGCACGGAGTTCCTTCTATTGTTAAGAAATCAAAAAACGATTAATCTCCAACGGTCAGAAGCCTATTTGCATGCTTTACCAGAACGTCAATGGCCTTAGGTCAAAACTGTCTACTCTTAAATTGATCGCGCCTCTGTGGTCGTATGATGTCATTATTTTTAGTGAAACAAATCTTGATTCCCGCATTGGGGATGAGGAACTTGGCTTTTCTAATTTCAATATCTATCGCAGAGATAGAAATGAGGAATCTAGTATGAAGACTAGTGGTGGTGGAGTATTGATTGGGGTGAGCAAGGAGATCAAATCTTGGATTGTCCCGGCTTCAACTACCCAGTTGGAATGTCTTTTTTGTCTCTATCAACTGTTTAAACTATTGTGTTGTCATCTGTGCTGTATACATCCCTCCAAGCTCTCCTCCTGGTATGTACGCTGCATATTGTGATGCTGTGGAGGAAGTACTATCAAATCTCCCCTCCAACACCGAACTAATGTTAATTGGAGATTTCAATCTACCTAGGACAGATTGGCTGAGCATGAGGATGGGTGAGGAGTTTAGTCTGGGCTCTCAGTATATTTTTGATCTTTCCGATGCTTGGAACCTACAGCAGCGTAATAAGATCAGAAACGAACGAGGTGTAATTTTGGACTTGGTTCTCTCCTCAATTAATCAGATGACAGTACAACCATCTAGTGAAGTGGTGCTTCAACAGGATAGACATCACCCTGCATTGGATATCGACTTCAGTCTTCATACGCCAGAGGATATTAAGAAGATTGGTCGCTGGAAACGTGATTTTAACAAGTGTGATTTGGATCGCGTCTTCTCGTGGATTCAGCAAACACCGTATCCCCTGGAGTGTGAGGACATAGAGGCTACTTTTGGGGACTTCTGCCTACGTTTAGAAGAAGTAATAGCTGAAAACTCCCCTTTGAAGTTCATTGGCGTCAGTGTTTTTCCTCGGTGGTTTAGCAAGGAATTAAAGGACCTTGTAATTAAGAAAAAAATTGCACACAAAAAATTCAAGAAAACAAAGAGAGTAGAGGATTACTTGAGGTTCTGTGGTCTAAGAAGGGAAATGTAACGTACTTGCAAAGCGGTGTCACTCGTCCTACATTGACAGTCTCAACATGGGATTGCAGGAAAATATTAAAGTATTTTGGGCTCATGTCAATAGCCAAAGGCTAAATTCAAATGCACCTTCTAAGATGAGTCTGGATGGTGTTACCTCAAGCAATCCTTCTGAAATGTGCGATCTCTTTGCCCGTTTCTTTTCCTCTGTGTATCGCCTCCCAAGAAACCTTCCAAGTCACTATGACTTCCATTATAATGTGAACTTGTCTTCTTGTTTTGTGAGCTGTGTTGAGATGGAGAAGAAGCTGGAGTCTCTTAATCATAATAAGGGTCCAGGCCCTGACTCAATTCCACCAAAGGTCATAAAATATTGTGCCAGGCCCTTTAGCCCCTCATTTAACTATCTTCTTTAATCTCTTGATGGAGCGAGGCATTTTCCCAAGAAACCTCAAGAATGGCTATATTACTCCAATCCACAAGTCAGGGGATGTATGCGATGCTCGCAACTACAGACCTGTTGTCATTCAGTCATGCTTGGCGAAGGTTTTTGAGAGTATTGTTCTGGACTCTTTATCAACTTCAAGACTATCATTACACCTGAACAGCATGGATTTTTCCCGGGAAGGTCAACTTCAACTAATCTGGCAGTGTTTCACTGCAACATCATGCAAGCTTTTGGTAGAAATAATCAATTTGATGCGATCTACCTGGATTTCGCCAAGGCTTTTGACTGCATCAGTCACATCCACCTCATCAAGAAGCTTGAAGCCTTTGGCATCCAGGGTTGCCTGCTGCAATGGTTTGGGAGTTACCTTGCTGATAGACATCTTTTTGTTAGGTTCGGTGGAGCAATATCTGACCCAATACCTGCTTTGTCGGGAGTGCCTCAAGGTTCCCTGCTGGGACCGGCATTGTTTAGCCTGTTTGTCAACGACATTGGACTGAAGCTCTCGTCCCGGTTTTTGCTATTTGCCGATGATGCCAAAATCTTTTCGGAGATCACCTGTTTTGAAGACACCTCAAGTTTGCAGAGGAATTTGGATGAAATTGTCAATTGGTGTGTTCGAAATGATATGGACCTGAACCCGTCTAAATGTTTTGTCGTCTCCTACACTAGATCCCGCTCTCCAATTATTGCGGACTACATTATTCACAGTAATATTGTCAGGAGACTGGAAAGGGCTAAGGACCTTGGAGTTGTTATGATACCGAACCTCGACCCTGGAGAACATGTGCTACATGTTTCAAAGAAGGCCAGCAAGTATCTAGGTTTCGTTATGAGAGCATCCCGGGATGGGCTATCGGTTGACTCTTTGAGGCATCTCTTTGTTTCTTTGGTGAGACCTCATTTGGAATATGCTTCCCTAATATGGTCTCCCTATCACAAAAATGACATCGAGCTCCTGGAAAGGATCCAGCACCGATTCTTGAAGGCTGTGGGAGTTCGAATGGGTTACAACTATTTGGATGTGCCTGTACTGATCTAAGAATGTCCCTCGAGTTACCTCTGCTGGAGTCTAGAAGGATGTATTTGGACCTGATGTTTCTCTTCAAGCTCCTGAATGGCCCAACAGACTGTGCTGAACTGTTGAGAATGATAGACATTCGTGTTCCTAGAAATACCAGATCCCAGGAACTGTTCGGAAAGCCACTCCACTACACTGCATACAGCTACCACAGTATCATCCCTCGTTTGCTGAGATTTGGTAATGCCGTTTCCCCGCTGGTTGATTTTCTTGGTACGTCACCGCATGCCTTCAGAAGAAAATTTTGTCTCTGAACTGTTGTAATGCTTATTGTTAGCTTGTAATATTTTCTTGTTGTTTAGTAGTTAAATTGCTCGCCCTTTTATTTGTTTCTATTATTTAGTGAAACATCTTTGCAATTGTATTTTTGTAGTAATTCACTATTTATGTCTTTGCACGTTTCTATCTTGGATTGGCATGTAATTAATTTATTGGTTCATACAATATTGTAAATAGCTTGCACGTAATTTATTGTATTTTTCATATTTATTATTGCTCTTTCGCATTGCTTAACTGTAGAATATTATACTCACTTATGTTTTTGCATGTCTTCTACGAATATTCTCTTGATTCTGTGTTTTTTTTAGTGTTGAGCATCTTGGATATTACTTTAGTTTTGTATTTCTATTTATAATTCATGTTATGTGTTATTATAATGTACACATTGATGTAAATGGCGCTGACCGTTGGTTAATAAATAAATAAATAAATAAATAAATAAAATGCCGCTTCTCATCGTTATGATTCAGGTCGGTGACGTAATCCATATGATATAAGAGTAGCATGCTCCAGCTTTTTTTTTGTTATCTGGCTAGTGACGTATTGAGTATAGTTTAATTTTAAACATATATTTACCAGCTAATGAGATAAGTTAGCCCTTGTCTATTACATTGCAACAGTTTTCCATAGTCCTGAGTTATATTGACTGCCTTCGGAATTTGAAACTGTGTGGTTAAACTTTTCCATCTAACTCCATCTCTATCAATAGCCTATATGCGGGATTGTGTTTAAACCTCTAATAAAAATTGATTCGGTACCCTACCGTAGTTGAAATATTAGTTGGATGCTAAAAATCTACTCTTCATAATTGCGCACCTAAATTGCTAATAGATCAAACTAGGCTAATTTTATCTTATTTCAACACTGGTTAGGGCCTATATCAAATCTACTAGGGTTGTTCAAAAAGGATGTTCTGTTTTTTGATGAAGTAATATTGAAATTAGAGCGCACAGCACAACCCTACCCCTACAATAGGAGAGATGGAAAGAGCTGTGGAGGGGGTGACCTCCCATCAGTACCTTTTTCCCAGGCCACCTTCAGACAAGCCAAAATTTTTTTATTTTGTTAGCCTATATTTAAAAATTTTGTTTTTCTTCATGTCTTCACTTTTAAAATATATAACTTAAGTTACTGTAATGCATATTCTAAAAAAAAATTAACTTAATTTGCCCAACAAATGTTACGGTATATCGTTTTGATATTTCAAGTTAAGTTATATGGTAATTTATCACATAGGCCTAATTTAAACCATTGGTCGGTAAATGGCGTTAAAATAAGAATCTTTTACTATATTAGGCCTACACCTTATTAGGCTTTAAAGTTGTTAGTCTTACTGTAAAAGTCTATTTATTTTTTTATTTCTATTTCAGGGATGGGTGAAAGGAGTTCGAAAATTGAAAGATCATGTTTTCATAGACATTGATGATGGCTCCTGGTCCAAGAGTTTACAAGTTACAATCCCCAAGGATGCCGTTCCTGAAGGCCTTGCCTACGGCTCCTCAGTTGCAGTAAGTGGCCGGTTGGGCCTCAATCCCAATCAACAGGTGGAACTCATTCCAGAAGATGTTAAAGTGATTGGACCTTGCGTTGTGACTGAAGGTTATCCGTTTGCCCCACGAAAATCTTACCATCCTGACTATGTGCGGCAATACATTCATTTGCGGCCACGAACACGCACTTTCGGAGCCCTACTCAGAGTTAGACACAATACAGCTCAAGCGTTATATGAGTATTTCAATAATTTAGGGTTTTTAAAGATAGACGTTCCCATCCTCACGTCTAATGACTGTGAAGGGGCGGGGGAAGTGTTCCTAGTTAGGCCGGAAAGCAAGGAAATGTTGAAAGAAATGGCTTCGTCAGAACATGTTTCACCCGACGAAGTGTTTTTTAATGGTAAAACCTACCTGACTGTGTCTGGTCAGTTACATTTAGAAGTTGCTGCTCGGTGAGTAATGGTATCCTCAAAATAATTATGAATTGTATCGATTTTAGTGCAATTAAGGTAGTGCCATTCACTACTATATAGTAGAGTCCCGATAATCCAAACCCTGTCTAAAAATAACCAAAGTCTAAAAATTAGATTTTTCAAGAACATGAATATAACTTTAAAATACCCCCCGCAGCAGACCCGCGTACTCAGTGAATTTCCAAATTAGTAATATTAATTTTGATCACCTGAACCTGTAAACAGAATTTCATAACGTGCTCATAAATAGGTAAATATATGTACCGTATCTCCTTAAGATATATATAGGAAAAGAGTATGCAGGGGAACACTAAAAGTAGATTTTTAGCATAAAAAAATTTATTTCGACCATATGAAGCCATACACTAAGTTTCATCTACATCTGTCCATAAATAAACGAGTTTGCCTATTTTCCATATGAATAACATGGGAAAAGAGTATGCAGGTTTGCTGCCATGATAAGCACAAAAACCAAGATTTTTTACCATAAATGGATGAATTTTAACCAAATGAAGCTAAATACCAAGTTTCATCCAAAAATATTGGTGGAATATTAACTTATCGTTATTCTCCATAAGATTAACATTGGAGCCCAAAAATACAATGTACTGTCTTTAGACTTTTTAATATCTCGGTAACCAATGGAGATAGAGCAAAGCTTCAAAATACTAAATTGTGCGTTTTTTTGAGCTAAATCCAACATGGTGAAAATAAAAATTAAACATTAAAAAAATGACATATGAAAAATGCAAAAAAACCCCCCTAAACTACCCCTTCCGGTAGGTCGATATGTCTGGTTTATGAACTCATCCGAATAAACGTAGGATTACACATCTCTACCAAATTTGGCGTCGATCGGACCTTTTTTTACGAGAGTTATCGTGTCTATTATAATTTATAATTTATCTATTATTGACGTGTATAATTTATCTAGCACGTTCGTGGCGGCATGATTTTTCGTGTACGTCACTGCTATCGTTTATTGAAACCGCTATGCCTACTGGTCACCAAATAGACGGGGCACGCGTTGTACTTTAAGGCTTGCTACCCCTAGAACTGGAGTGTTCACCACCCAATATCAGCCCTAGTACTGGGTTAACGGGCGTGGCCTCCTTTAACATTGAAGTAGGCACTGTCTCTGAGGAACGGAGACTTTGTCGAGCCTTCGCTGTGGTGTGCTGTAATGGCCAAACAGTAAAGGGTGTATGTTGTACTTCAGGGCCTGCAACTGGGATGTCCCTTAGAACTTTGATGTCCACTACCCAATACCAGCTCAGAGTACTGAGCTGGGCAAAGGGGTGTGGCTCTCTTTTAAAACTGAAGGAGGGCAGCTTCAGCTGTTCCGAGCCCTGGCGGAGGTGGCTTTGCCAATCGCGCGCTTACTGGGTGTCTCACTCCAGCCCCCCTAAAAGACGAAAATGAGTCAGGATGTCGGGGATCTGGGGCTTCCGTGACCTTCGGGTGCGGTTGCAGTATAGCCAGCGTCTTTGGCGTGCGGGTTTCCAGAGACCTAGTTATTCCGCTTGGGTACTACCCACATCCCAAGTAAAACCTAAAATGGGGACCTTGGGTTCCGGTTCAAGCCCCTGGCTTCGGCCAGTCCGGATATTGGGTTGGTCTCGAGGGGGCCGTGGTTGTCGGCATGCTTGGCACAAAGCTTCGGCTGTGGGGGGCCTTCCAGCATCATCTGGGGGCATTGCTCACATACGAAAGTTGAGAAGTAGCTTGGATAGTGCTGCCACTGACACTCACAGCGGTTTGTCGATTTGGGTTCACTGCCGGTTGAGTACCACAAGGCTGGTGAATTCCGGGTTTTGTGGGGGTCTAATCCGCCTTAATGTGATTTGGAGTACTTGTTCCATAACTCCCCTTGTCGCAAGACAGGTCCGGTATGGCTAACGCTAGGTACCCGTGGGGCGCCCGTGAGGGTAGGTGGAGCCACCATAAGGACCTAGTAGGAGCCTCAAACAAAATGGAATGGAACGGTCACCAAATACAATATCGTATACTACTGAATAGTGCTGTGCAAGGTTTCAGACTTCTTTTTCAGATCCTGCCCACCAGGATGGCATTAGGGTTCCGTATTGCCAGCGTTGGTAATTTCTGAGGAATCGGAGAGGTCTCTGGGTATGTAGTAGTTCCGGGGAATTTCTGGGGAATGGTCTATATTTATGGTAAAATTCCGGGAACTGCGCCGTACGACACAATCCAATTCTCGTTTCAATAAGATTTGAAATAAAAAATTTGATTTTATGATTTGTCTAAACTGGTTTATAAATTACGGTATTTCAAATTGTTAGTTCAAATGAATCATTAACTTACTTTATAGTGTTTGGTCAATTACAAATAAAAACTGTGTATGGTAGGCTAAAATAAAAATAAAAACTTATTGTGATAAAATTTTAATTCTCTAAGATAAAGAACTAAAAGATCTTAACTGAAATATATTTGTTGTTTAACTATGGTACCTAAGTAAGAGGAATAACTATTAAAAAATCAATTTAAGTGTACAATTTACCAAGTCACTGGTTACCAATGAAACCGTGGGAATCATGGGGAAAATGGCCTCAATCAACAGAGGGCTAACCTCCCTTTCTTTGTAGCAATTTATATTTACGGTAGTTTTACCTTGTCTATTCCTTGTGATCTACTGTTTTTCAGATTTGTTCAGATGCTTAAGAAAGTTTAATTAGGCTACCGTCCTGAATTATATTATTGAATGGAAAACGTATTTTAACTGAATAGTAGTGGCTAGCAGTTTAGTTACCGCAGGAGTATGAGTAATGAAATGGTTTAAAGTCCCGTAATGGAATTCCAGGGAATTCGCCAGTGGATTCCGGGTAATTTAATCTCGAGCTGTTACCAAAGCTGGTGATCGTTCCCATGCCGCCGTGAACGTGTTAAATGTAAGAGGAGGAATAAGAACTCCTTAGGAATATTTATTAAAAAATTTCCTTTTCTTATAAAATATCTTGTTCTACAGTGGAAGCTCTCTTAACTAACTTCGTATCGACATCTTGTCGGATTAACGAAATATTTTCCTGGAATATGCAAACTTCCGCCAAGCTAACCAATGTTGTAAAAATGATCTAAAATTAACGTACGTTACAAGAGGTCGACCATACGTTACCGTAGCAAATCAAATTCAGTTAGTTGTTTTTAATATTAGTGGTGGCAGTATTTACTGTCCTAAAATGTTGGCTAATTTTGTTATTTATCCGTTGCAACTGTGTTTTTACTCTCTTTACTACTTAATTGTGTTAGGAACATTCAATTTGAATTGTAACAATTTTTAAACATTTTCACTTGTTTTAATGATTTTATCAACAATTTTTGTAACAACCACCAATAGACCTCGAGTTTGAGTTGAGTTAACTTCATTGGAGTGGTTGTTTGAACTATGATTTTACAAGTAACATCATAAAAAAATATTCCTACATTTATTAAAACCAAATTTAAACTTAAAGGGATCTTTAACGTACAGGCTTCAAATTGTAATACTGGTTTAGATCTATTAAGAACCCAGTTTTTTACAAAAGTAGTGTTTTAATAAAAAATTGTGCAATTCATATATCAGCTAATTGTCCTATTACGATTTAGGTTTTAGTTGCTTTATGCGTCTAACCTCATAACAGTTTGATTATATTGGGCCATTCATAAATTACGTCATCTGAAAATAGGGGGGGGGGTCGAGACTGAAAATGACGGTAGGGAGATGTGCGGGGGGGGGGGGGGGTCGGCTTTGATATGAAATTAAAAATTGATGTTTTATATCAAATTTTGACAGAAAAACAATGATAAAACCACCTACTACAGTGGTCTGTAAATGAAAATATCCGGTTTGAATAGTTCTTTCAACAAACTACCACCAAAATGGGGTCCAAAAGTAAATTGATAGTCTTAATAAATCAATAAAGAATAGAACTTAAGTAGCTTTGATGAAAAAAAGCATTATTTTTACTGAAAATGGAGGTTTGTTAAAAATGACGTCATTTTTCTTAATGGGGGGGGGGGGGGGGTCCAAAAATCGCCAAAAATCGATGATGTAATTTATAAACGGCCCTGTGTACGACAATTTAGTCAGGCAACATCCATGTGGCTATAATTTTTTTGGATGGCCGTCTATAACTAAATAATTTTTGATATGTTTATTACAGTAATTTACCAGTTTTAACACTTTGAACCCTGAGCCCGAGTATAGCTCGGGGCATAGCGTATGTCACCGCGAACGAAGCCCGAGTATAGGTCGGGCCTCGAAATAAAATTCCATAGCAACCCGTATTCGGCTTATATGCGCTATTCGTTGCTACAGAACGCTTTCTTGATCATCTGGCATTGATTATAGTATCCTCAAGTCTCACAAAAAGCCATCTGTTTTGTAGCAGAAAAATAAATCCAAATGCCTGCAGCCGATGTTTTGCGTCGCCAGCTGACGACGCAGTATTGTTGTCTGCAGTAATGGCTGACTTTGTTTACGATCATTTTCGTGTCAAATAAAGTGTAGTTTTACTGTTATTATAAGTGTTTAGACTGTGAATTAGCTTTTAGATTCACAGTAAATATTAAACTATGTCCTAAATATAAGAGTACGCACCGTCGCAATTTTTATTTTCTTCAATTTTTTTTGGTAAATTTACTGTGGAACCCAAAAAATTTTTTTTTTGTAATTTTATTAAAAGTTATATCATTAGAAAGGTTATATTTTTCTCTTAATTTTGATATATAATTTATATGGGTAAAAAATATGTATAGAAAGCTACGAATTTTAATTTTAACCCCAAAATTGGCCAGTAACGCACTTAAAACGGCAAATCAGGGCCCAGGGTTCAAAGTGTTAAGTTGATCTTAGATAAAGTTGGCAATGATTGTATTTAGCCTTTAAGCCACTTGTGAGATATTTAGAACACTCGTGGCTGAAAGGCCTTAATCATAAAATCATTGCATAAACTATTTTTAACACATATTTCCGGTATTACTTGGTTGAACCGATCTTTTTTGTTATCAGACCATAGTTAGGTCCCATTAAGGTCGGTTCAGAGAGCTTCTACTGCTTGTTTATGTTTTCTATATTTACTCTAATTGAAAACAAAAGATAAATAAACTCGTTTAGTTGGAATAAACCAATTTGGCATTGTGTCGCATAGCAAAGTGTGATACTCCTTACTGACATTTGGAATGAGTGAAAGGAGGAAAGAGATGGGTATTATGAGGGGTCAATTTTTATAACACTGTAATCTGAGTTCTAATCAAAGGTCAATCATTGGCTTCCCCTTCCAGTCGTCACTGTGCCTGTTCACAAGGCTAACAATACTGTATAGAAGATAGATTTCAGATATCATTGCTTTATTCCCGAAATAAGTGATGTTTGTACATTTTTATTCTAGTACAAGAAAGCCAACAAAATTTCCCAAAACTAAGTGATATGATTTGTTTGGTTACTATATACATTATTGAATTTGTATTATGTTATACATAATATCTGCCTGATCTGATAATTCACTAAAACAAACAGGTTCCGGTCTGAATTAGTTTGGATAAGCGGGACTCTATTGCACTTACTTGAACCCAAATCAGTAGTAGTTATGGTAATCCCAAAGGGGGGATATAGCAGCAACAGCAACTGTTCTTCATCTGTTTTGGACTTCAGTTACCTTATCAATTTCAGCTACCTATGGTTGCTCCTTAGTTAATATGTTCTCAAAGCAGTTCCATAATCTTTTTGGTCTTCTTTACCCTCTGGCTTTTCTCTTCACTTTACAAGGTGAAATTGACTTCCCCCAAAATCCCTCGTCTCTTTCGTGCTGCTTTGACAACTTGCCCAGTTTGCAACCAGTCTTGGAAATTTGTTGCAAACTGTGAGTCTATACAGCCTATGCTCGTATATAGCCTAGATATCAGTTTACCCTTTCCATAACAAATACACTTTTCATAAAGAAATAATTATTACAACACTATAATAGTTGCACATGAATTAAAACATGGGGTATTTGAGAAAAAATGTGTCCAACATAATTTAGGAAAAAATAATGGTGATTTTATCTTGTAAGATCGCCAAGCCCAAATTAAAGATTTGCGTATGCTAGGAATTGCCCAAATTAAAAATTATGGTAATTAATGAATTATTCTATGTGTAGACCTACTTTACCTCTTCGGTTAAGACTCATTATTATTCCAAATGTGTTCTGTGTAGGAATATTTTTTGGACACATCAAATCAATCCACTAGTTTGCTCTGTTCATACTCCTGTAAGAAATCGGTACGACTTTTTTTTGGGAATACTTTGATATTCCTGTATAATAGGTACAATCCCCTAGATATCAAAGCACTTCATTGTACTTGTACTCTTTTACTCCCTAGGTACAGTAATTTTTGTAATAATCAGT
This sequence comes from Neoaliturus tenellus, assembly GCA_030545055.2. Classification (NCBI taxonomy): domain Eukaryota; kingdom Metazoa; phylum Arthropoda; class Insecta; order Hemiptera; family Cicadellidae; genus Neoaliturus; species Neoaliturus tenellus. Next base: position 210,300,907 of record CM061531.1, read on the forward strand.
AGTAGTTATGGTAATCTCAAAGCGGGGCTTTCTTATGTGCTTTCTTTACACATAGGACCTTTCAGTTTTGTATGGAAAACCCTCATTTATGTGTCTCAGTTTAGATTAATTGTAAATTTATTTAATATTGTTATAGGGAAGATATTATATTATGTGTCAATTTCGGGTTTTAAAACTTGCAGGGCTTTAGGCAAGGTTTACTGTTGCGGCCCAACGTTCAGAGCGGAAAACTCAAAGTCCCGTCTGCATTTGTCCGAGTTCTACATGGCAGAGGCTGAAATCGCATTTACTAATAGCTTAGATGATATTCTACGTCTTACAGAAGGTTTAGTCAAACACATTTGTCAATTTGTGATGGACACGTGCAGTGAAGATTTGGCTCTGTATGAAAAAATTAGGGATTCTGAACACTCCATGAATATCATACAGATCTTGAAGTCCCCTTTTCTAGTGGACACATACGACAATGTGTGTAACATTCTGGACAGTCACAGGGACCAGTTCAGCCAGCCTCTGATCAGAGGGCAGTCCTTGGCCAAAGAACATGAACTGTTTCTAGTCAAACATAATGACAACACCCCAATTTTTGTGGTAGAATGGCCGGCCGACATTAAACCATTCTATATGAAATCTCTGGACAATAATGAAAAAAAGGTAAGTTACTTTTACTTTAAATATATTGCCAACCAGCAATTAATAATAGAAATTGAGTTTTCTTTCATTACTCCTAAAATAACTAAATCCTTAAGGCCAGACACATTGCCTTCATAAAGGGATATTTGGTCCATTAAATCTGGTATCTATGATTTTTGGCTCAGTTGTTTAGAATATTGGCCAGATGGTAAAACAATTTTTTCACATTCGGGCAATGAACACATCATTGGCAAAATTTGAAAAAAACCTTAATAAATTGGCACTAGGCCTATTTTACTTTTTTGCAATTTTTACCAAGAAGGGCTGGGTTCACAAAAAAAGTGTTCACAGCATTTTTGTACAGCATGAAATTCCCTACAATTTGAGAAGAAAATCGTCGTTATATACCATATAGTTTTTTATTTACTTGAATTCAATTTTTTTTATTTTATTTTTTTAAACGTGATTTTAGCAACTTTAAATCAAGAAATTTGCAATTACAGTATTAGCCGTGGTCCAAAATAGTCCTGGGACCATGACAAACTTCCATTTTGACTCTAGATGACAAACAAAAGCGCTGTTTATCTAATTTAGTTTACCTATATACAGTAATGTAAGATATCCGTGTATTTAAAACTCGGGGTAAATACCCAGGGTATTTTGAGTATATACCAAATCTAGCAAGAATAATTTATATAATTACCCATGAATATGTTTTCATTCGAATTTTGTTATAATATAACAAATAATATAATATATTATATTAGGCTATAATGAATAATACCCCTGTCGCAGCAGACCTGCGTACTCAGCGAATTTCCAATGGAATTTCAGATTATTTACTCTCCCCATAAAAACACCATAGGATCTAGTATGTAGATTTGCTCGCATGGGGTGTTGTTAGAAATCAATAATTGGTGAAGGTAAACACAAAATTGTATCAAGCTCTAGCAATTTTTCATTTTCCCCATAAACCCCATGAGGGTGAGTAGGTAAGTTTGCCGCCATATGAGTTTTGTAAGCAAGTATAACCCTATCTAGATAATGTACATACCAAGTTTGATTAGGTTATGCCAATAAATAAGCAAGATAAAGGGTTTTATTGATTTCCCATAAGGCATTGCTTTCACACTGGCGACATTTGCGGCAGCTACAATTTTTGCTGTCGTTCAGGTGTCGTTGTTTACGCCACCAGCTGCATTTAGGATTATTGAAACAAGATTCTATGTTCGGTTGCGAAACTAATGTAGTTGCTCATCTTGCCACCGCCACGTTGTTATCGTTCATATGTTTTAGCGAAAATCATAAATGATTTTACGTTGTAAATTATGACATATCCAAAGGCCAACAAAATATTAAAACGGCTTTATGTAATGTTTTATACAATGAAAAAATATTCTTACAAATAAAAACGAAATAGACGAATACTAGTGTTAAATAATTATATGAAAATACGCCATAATGTAGTGATTTATATCAAAACAATTGCCCACTAATACGAGGTTGTCTGCCTTTATGTTCATATCTTTCACTACGATATCTGTGTGTCATACTCATCACAAATTGCTGACCTAAGTATATTCAAGATTTAAAATATCCGCGGACTGGTGGTTTTAGTTCATAAATATTATCATATTGATAGTAAACTATTTAGAAAACTCGGTCGACGGATCCAGAATAATTAATTGCAAAATTAAAAATAATGTTTCCTCTTTCATAGAATAGAATTTCAAAAGTTACTGGGTAGATCAGTAAGAACATCCCGAAGCTCATCTCCCTTGAGCTTTTCAACACCTTATCATCTTCTGGGCTCATAAAGCAAGTCGACAGCAAGTCGGTGAAATATTTCTTCGTTTTCGATCTCAACCAGGATTATAATCATATCCCATTGAAGGCTGAGTCTCGACCACTGCTTTCTGTGTTCCGTGGAATCTTTATCAGTTCAACAGAGTTCCGATGGGCCTACTAGCTGTGGGGGCTCCGAAGACTCTCGCCCGACTATCTCACTACCTGGACGAGCTTCTGGTGTACGGTGAGAGTTTCGACTACCAAGTAATTCATCTCGAGGAAGTCATGAACAGATTGCTTAGGACAGGCCTTACCGTCAACCCGGAAAAATTCAGCTTTGCCTAAGCTGAGATTTTGTTTTTGGGGCGTCTGCATTGATCCAGCTAAGACCCAGGCCATCAGGGAGTTTCCTCCTCCTAAAGACGACAAGAGTATCGCCCGGTTTGATGGCATGGTGAGTTTTTACCGGCGCTTCATCCCCAACATCGCTGAGTTGGTGGCCCCTCTCAACGTTTTTATTAAGAAGCGTGCCAAGTCTGTATGGGGTGAAGTTGAGCAGACGTCCTTCGAGCTCCTCAAGAGGACCATCTTGCAAATCAATCAATTTGAAAGGCATGCATGGCTGTTTTTGTTTTTTCTAGAATTTACTATCGGATCACATGACAGTAGGAATGGGGAGCTCTACCTTTACCTATTCCATTTAACCATAATTATTACAAACACCAAATTAATTAACAAATATATGCTTTATTTATGATAATATTAAAATTCATCTTTGTATGTAATATTCATAATATTGGCCTTTTTTGTAAAAGGCCAACCACTGATTTTGAATTTTATTCCTCAATTAATATGTAACTATTATATACGGTTCATGTATAATAGTATTTTTAGTTCATAAATTCGTCAGCATTACTCGACTCCTTATAATTTAAGCAATCTTCATTTAAAGGTTTATGATTTAACCATTAATGATACTGTTTTCAAAAACATGTGATACAAAAATTATTTAACTGACTATAACGCCATGTAATGAATATATTTGAAAACAACTTGATTATTTAAATTAACACCAGTTGTGCTGCATGTCAAAAACGCCACCTGGCTACAAGTGGCACGCCACTTGCGACAATAATCGCCAATGAGAACGTACCTATTTGATTCAATGCTTTTTAAAAACGCGCGACCACTTGCTGCCGGCGTCAGCTGTTATTGTCGCCAGTGTGAGAGCAGCCTAAGAATAACATGGAAAACACATTTTTGGATATCCCCCATAACCAGATACAATAAGATAAAAATTCAAAATACCAAATCGTTTGTTTTTTTTACGCTCTTTTAAATGGTTTCAGTTAAAATTGATGAATTTTAAAAACTAAGGTCCAAAAATGCCAAAAACCCATTTTTGACCCCTTTGAAACCCCATGAAACCCTGTTGCCATAACCCGACAATCGCGAACTCATGAAAATAGACCTGGTCTCATACCAAATTTCATCAAAATCAGAGGTTCCCTTCAAAAGTTATCAGTACCACGGACACACACACACACACGTACACACACACACAAACATACACACATATATATATATACATACACACGCACACATGTATATGAACGAATGGTGTTTTTTCTTCTGGGGACCTCAAAATGAAAAAGTAAAGTGGTCCCGGGCTTAGGTCTTACCATTTGGGAATACCAAATAGTGTATTCCCTATAAGGAAATTCGCTAACAACCTTTTTAAAAAATTTCAATGATTTTGTAATTTTTTTAATAAAAACACTCAAAAGTTTATGAATAAACAGGATTTAACAAGTCTAAAATCATGTAAGATCAGTTGCTTTTACTTTTAAAGGCAAAAATTACTAAGGGATTGTTAATATTCTTATTGCTATTTAGTAATTAATAGTATTGGATAGGCTATGGCTATTTAAACATATTTATATTACAATTAATCAAATATCAATATCATATTGATATGATATGACTATATTTATTTAAATTTGTGTATAACCAGGAATTTTTTGGTAATACTGAAAATCATGTAGGCATAATAGGATTAGTTGAAATTACTGTTGTATTAATATCATTGTGTACAACATTTTGAAGCACTCTAAAGGCGCGTTTACACTGCAGTTGTCGACCAAAAGTTGTCAACCATTTTTGATATCTCAGTGTAAACGCTACAGCAACTCATTAGATTGATGACCAAATTTAGGTTGACGACCAAAATTTGGTTGACGACCAGTGTAGTACATACAAGTTGTTGTATCATACGGTTACATTTCTACCAACCTTTGATTAATAAATTTCTGATATTTCGTTTGATTGCATTAGGTGTTTACATGTAAAAACATAATAACAATTTTAAAATTATACTTTTTTAAATAATAGTATACACCATCGTCTCGAATCACAGAATAATTTGATACTGAATTTGATATAGTTATGCAACATAAACTTTGTTGTGTATAAGAATATCGAAAGGGTGCTTGGTATTGTGTCCATACTGAATTTTAATTTTTAATCAACCATTTTACATATTTTAACTGGAGGACAGCCTCGTGTCCCTTCCATGGTCCCTTCAGGTGGGACTAGTTATGACCCGGCGGCTGGGTCCTTGACAAGTGAAGCAGAAGTGAACGTGAGGCAGAATAGCCGACCGAAATAATATGCTTTTTTCAACTCCTACCCCACCGGCCAGCCATAAAACTGACCCCACCTGGAGTGACGCTGATTAACTTTCAGATGGAAAATGTTAAATGTTTTATTTTTAATATTAATTCAGTTTTTTTCGGATCAGTCGGATAGAGCCTATTATTTTGGCCCTCTGGTTCTGCGTAGTGGCGCGGCGGCAGGCGCGGCGATGGCCACGTAGTAACCAAAATAAACAACATTTCGCGAGAATATTTGGATAGGACAAGTTGTTGTAAACGTAATATTCATAAACTATGGCTGGAAATGATGAATTCATGATTTTGAGTACTTATTAAATTATGGAATCATTAAAAAATATACGGTTTAATAAATATTTTAGGTCTATTTAAAAAGTAAAAACATGCATATGAGGTTATGTAAACAATAAGTGGTCTAGCGGACGATAACCTGTCTCAGCTAAATGTTATATTACATCAATTGGTTTGTTCGAAAAGACTTTTTGGAAAACCAAATTGAATAGGCTGGTGAAATGTAGGCCTACTATATATAATAAAAACTATATTGTTAACTAATTAACCAGTATTTTAGTAAAACATGGCCCTAGTTCCCGTACGGGGTCGGTCAACATAAATAAAGTGACGTAGTTGCTTGATCACAGGTACCGATGGAATTCGCTAAAAGAGTTTTTAACTAATTCTCCTCTCCCCCCCCCCCTACCTGACCCCGGCAAACAATGGGTCCGTCCATTTTCATCCACCGCAAAAGAGGTTTGTTTACGTTTTGCATATCATGTGACAAATCCTACAAATAAAGTGTATTGAATTTGTCCCGTGATAGGCAAAACGTAAACAAATCTTTTTTGCGGTGGATGAACGTGAACGCACTCTTTCGCTCCTGCCAATGTAACTAGAACAAACCAAGGTAGGTGACATTAACAGCTGATTGAAGCATTTTAAAGTATCTCCTGCACCTTTGACGTAAAGTTGTTTATCTTCACACATGAGTGGTTTGCTTTGAATATTTTAAGTGCTGCACCTTTGACGTCATCGATTTTGTTATTGTTTTTGTTGATGTCACCTACCTCCTTCTCATTCTAGATTTCTTGGCTCCTGCAACCACGTACTCACAAAGACTTCGCCCTTCTTCTTCCTTCTTGTCTTGAGTCATTCACAACATAACCCTCAAGTACCTTTAACTTAGTGTTGTGCCGTGATACAAAAGCAATTTCAAAATGAGTGCAGAAACGGAAATGGAGTGGAGTCAAGACTTGATTATACAGTTAATAAATTTGTACCATGCCAATCCGGTTCTGTGGAACCAAATACTCCCTCAGTATAAAGATAAGAACGTCAAAAACTATGCCTGGAGTGATATAGCTCGCGAGCTTGGCGTTAGCAAGGCGGAGGTAAAGAGAAAAATTACTAATTTAATCACAACCTTTCATCGAATTGACAAGAAGAAAAAAGGAAAATCAGGCATGGGAGCTGACGAGGGCAAAGTAAAATGGGTTTTTTACGACTCTCTTATGTTTTTGAAAGACAAAACGGCTCCAAGACAGACTCGTGAGACTGAGCTTGAGAATCCGTCAAGTCAGGTAAGTCTTTAATTGTAAATCATAGTAGATGTATGTTGTATGATAGATTGCGTCTTTAAAGTTATATATTCATATTAATACCGTTTAAATTTGTTATTGAATTGAAAGGAGTTATATTTTTTAACTGTAAAGGATTTTTTTTGGCATTTTATTCATATTACAATAATGATAAAGTAGGGTTACTGTTACTTGATCACTCTAAATTCACAAGCATGAAACTAAATTAATATTTTTCTTGCCATGACACACTACCCATTGGACTTTTAAAGTAGTGCCCAAATTCATCCCGGAAGAGCATTGCTAGTTTTGAAGGTTTCTTTGGTATTCGCTTGATTTGCAGCAATGTTTCTCTTGGCATTCCAACCACTCTCCATTGTCCCGGTACTAGAGATTCTGTTTGGGCATCTTCATAGTCGAAGGAGCCGGAAGGTGTGTATGAAGCACAGGATGATTCACTTCTGCGTAAAAAGTTATGTAGATGCACACAAGCTAACACGACCCTCTCCGCGTTTTCCGGCTCAAGAAGAATCGGTTTTCTTAGCACTCTGAATACAACAGAGAGAATACCAAATGCGTTCTCTACTACTCTTCGAGCTCGGCTTAGTCTATAATTGTAAATTCTTTCAATGCTCCCTTTGTCATGCAGTCCAGGAAATGGTTTCATGATGGAGGTTTGAAGAGGGAATGCATCATCTGCCACAAATACAAATGGCACTGGAAGGTATCTCCCAGGTAATTTGCAAGGTTCTGGAATATTCAAACTGCTCTCCTTCAGCAATTTGCATAACGAACTCTGTGTAAAAACTCCTCCGTCAGAAATCCGGCCTTGACATCCAACCGAAACATACGTAAAACAATAATGGGCGTCAACGACAGCCAGTAGGACGATGCTAAACAAGCCTTTATAGTTGAAATATTCGCTTCCTGTGTTCATTGGTGCTTGTATCATCACGTGTTTCCCGTCTAAACTTCCTAAACAATGGGGGAAATTCCACTGGCGGTTGTACTCTTCTGCATGGTGCAGCCATTCTTCTTTGGATTTGGGAAGCTGAAAACAAAACACAAACAATATAAAACAAAAAACACTTATGTGACAAAGGCACAAAACACGATTTTTATCAGTAGATGTAAGGTTGGCCTCACAAACCTCATCAGTTGATTGCCGACACGTCAGGAAGAGTGCATGGCGAAAACGACCAAAGTACAAAAACAGGGTGTCAAACAAATGCAATCCCATACGATTTGAAATGTATGTATGTATGAAATGTACGATGAAATATATTTAGCCTATAATAATTTTACCATAACAGTTTAACTAATCTTAAGTAATTAAAGTTTAAGTTTTAAGAAAAGTAATCATTTTTGCGGAATCTTGTTTTAAGAGTAATAAACTAAAAGCTTAAAATTAGTTGTTTTTACAACTAATAGACTATTGACATTTTTATGTTTCAGGTCGACGAAACCGATGACTTCATTGAGGATGAAGACGAAGCTAGCCCTCAGATACGCGAAACATCTAATTTAACGGCAACCAACGGCACTTCAGCTTCATGTCTCTCTACCGGTAGGCCTACTGTCAACACAGAAAGTCCTCATGTCATCTCCGAAGATCCTACGGTCATAACAAGAACCCCTTCCATTTCTTTAACTAATATTACTAAACGTAAGAGGAAGCTTAACCCAATGGTTGAAAAAGCTTACCAAACTATGGTGAATTTGGAAAAAAAAGTCAAACAAAGAGACGAGCACGATATATTTGGGGAACATGTAGCTTCCCAACTGAGAAGGATGAAAAGTGATCGGAACAGGGCCATAGCAAGGAACAGAATTAGTAATATTCTGTTTGAAATTGAAATCAACGATATGGACGAGCATTCAAGTCCCGTCGCCGTTGCTGAAGTTGGAGATAATTCGAATAGTGGCAAAAACTCGGATTCCCGATCAATAGACACTCTAAATAATAGTTCTGATACTGAGCTTATTGGTTTGGAAAAGTATTATAATGATAATGGAAAAACATTTATACAGTTGTAAGTTAAACACAATAGTTACCAAATAAGTATAGCAACATTGAAACCCCGTTTTGTATTACTACTAGGTCTAATTTGTAAGATATTGCAAAGTTACAAAAAATCCCTATCGTTCTATGTGTTTAGTTAAGTATAACTTTAAGTGTAGTTTATGAATAAAAATAAATATTTTACTTGTATTTTTATTGCTTACCTTTATGTTATCCTTTAGAAAATCTATCAGTGCTTCACACACCTCAGGTACACATTGAGATATCGTAGATTTTGAAATCTTAAACAAAACACTGAGGCTTGCATAGGAATCGCCAGTTGCCAAATACCGCATAGTTACAGCCACTCTTTCTCGCACTGTTATGGGTTTTCGGAAGTTTGTTTCTTTCTTACAAATCCTATGTCCAATCGCAGTGATCAATAATTCGAAATCAGGGCTGGTGATTCTCAAAAAGTTTTTGAAACTACCCTCGCACCTTAGTTCGTTTGATAGAGGATCACTGTCATCTCTTTGCAGGTCATTTAATAACGCATTACCACTGTAAGTGGATCTTGCTAGCAGTGAGGGTTTTACCCAGTGTCTTCTTGGTGCCCGATGATGATTTGCTAAAATTATGCACGCTGCCGCAGCTAAAATAGCGTCATCCAGGCTCAACATTCTCAACACTCACTTATAAATAAATCAGCATAAAGGTTAAATAAAAACCAATAACATAAATAATAAACAAAAACAGATTTTGGTTGTCAACTCTGGTGTAAACGCTCATTTATTTGGTCAACAACTTTGATTTATTTGGTTGTCAATTCAGGTTGTCGACCGCAGTTGTCGACAAAAATTGTTGATGACTTTTGGTTGACAACTCCAGTGTAAACGGGCCTTAAGAAATTATTTATATTGGTATTTAATATATTTTTAAATCTGTAACACGTGGATTTTAATTATTTAGTTAACAGCTGTTTTCATAATTCTTATTAAGTTAGTGCTTTCGTTAATTCTAATGCAATTTCTATAAATTTATTAGTTATTCTATAGGTACTTTTAAATGACTTTTATTGATCTTAACATTCATAATCTGAGTATTATGTACAATTTAAAAAATTATAAATTATTTTTACTAAACTGAAGTACCATTTAATAATTTAGTAACTGCTGTCTTACAAAACCATACTCTGGAACATGTGGTCTGCACTTTGACAGTTGAGTCATCTGTTTTTATACTTCTTTGTTTTGATTTTTAACTCCAATTAAGGGTAATGATTAATAATTAAGACCAATGTTAAAAAGATTATGAAGAAATAAGATTTGTCCTGGCATAAAAACCAGTATTTAAATGATTTTTATCCCAGGACTATTTGCAAAGTTTGAAGAAAATCGTTTGAGCCAATTTTGGGATCCGTTTGCCAACATACATACCTTACTCGTATTAGAGCATAGGATATTGGTGAAAACAAAAAAAATGCTCCTGAATAACTCCTGATACACTAGACCTTTTGAGGTCGGGTTTGTGGAAAATTGCACAGAGTAGAAACCCCTTTAAAAATATGTATCATATGAAGTAGGCCAATGCAGTTTCCTAGACAACTTGAGGACTAAAGGACGACTGTGACTTGACGATTAAGGGACTTTATTCTGTCTGAATGATGTTTTGAGAAAAACTTCCCTTAAACAAGAAAACTCCTCCAATAAATCAAATCAAGAAAATCCCTCATTAGAGAAAATTCTTAAAAACTCACCTCAGCCAAGAGGAATCCCAGATTTGGCTTAGAGAATCCTCATAGTGGCACACTAGGTTTGTTCATTCCTGTTTTGCTGCCTAGGTTCACGCAGTCGACCTGTTGTGCCCCAACGTGGGTGAACTGTGCGGGGGAAGCCTGCGAGAGGACGACTACCACACGCTGGAGGCCAAACTGAGAGCTGCCGGTCTGGAAGACAAGCTCGGCTGGTACCTGGAGCTGCGCAAGTTTGGGAATGTCCCCAGCGGAGGGTTCGGTCTCGGGTTTGAGCGTCTACTACAGGTGATGCTCGGCGTGCCCAACATCAAAGACACGATCCTGTTCCCGCGGTGGCCGCACAACTGCAAGCTCTGATCCCTCTTTTCCCAACCTCCATTAAACGCTTCCCGGTGTGTTAATTTATTTAGATAATTTCACACTCACCGGGTGGAAAAGTGATTTATAGATTTGAATAGCAATTAAAATGTTCACAATTGAAGGTTGTGTTTCACTTTCCACCCTTTCCCGGAGTGAATGTGAAATTATTGTTTCCTTTTTAATCCCTATAAATAATGGACTTTTTATTGAGATATTTAAAAATATTTTATTAACTCAAAAATATTTTGAAAACATCTCATAAAAATACTTAACTTAATTTTTACCTGGCCTATTGCATAACTCTTGATGTTATAAATTGTACAGATTGAGTGCACATTTGAATAATGTTAATGGCCCTAGGCCTCGTACTATTACAATATTTACGCTCTTTTCCTTTTCGAGGCACTGGTGAAGTATTACTAGGTAGTCAGTTGATGTAGAAGTTTCCTGTGCTGTTTTTCTAATAGATCAGATATATTAAAACCTACAGGTTTTCTTAGGCCCCGGAAAACATTGCACACACACAACACACAAAAACATCATTTAATTAAGTCAAGCAAATCACAATTTCAAGTCATGCAACGATCATCAACTCACGATAAACAACAGGGTTCAGTGTACTAACATAAATACGGAACAAAAAAGATACCCGGGAATTATATTTGAGTGTGGCACCACTGGTCGCTTCAGGCACCTGTCTAGATGGCCCATATAGCCTTGCATTGGTAGTTTGCTGCTGTGCATTTGGGAGCGCATATTTAAGTGTTCTTCATGTGATTATGCAGTATTGCTGGGATATCGTAGCCGGTGACCGCTGGGATGGATTTAGAGATACAATCGTCAACGATTTTGGATTTATTTCAGTATGATCTGTTTCCATCTCCAACTTATGGCCTATACAATGGTAAATCTGTTAATTATACACATAATAATAATATAGAGGTCCCGTGCGCAAATTGTGCATTTTGTAATATATTTTTTTATGTTTGTGATAAACTGCAATACAATTTGAAGGAATGAATTATGACATTAAACTATCAAGGAGAACTATTTTGTATGAAAACAAAAAAAGTGGCTGTTTTAACAATATTTAGTTTTACTATGGTGTGACAGATGGTTTATTTTTGTTTACACTCTGACTTAAAAATTCGTTTGAAGGTAATCAGCTGTTAAGTTACAATTCACATTTAAAAATCTCATAATGAATGATGGTCAACATTTTGAAGCGTTCTCTAGAAATAAATCCAAGTCCAGGGGGGCGAAGGCTGAAACTAAATGATATTTTTAATCACCATTCGCACACGTGCTATATCCTAAAAGCTTTAAAATGACACATCAATCTAAATCACCTGAACTGTGTTCAGTTAAAGAATTAAGTGAAGATTGGTAATAAAAAAACTAAATTACATTACAAATTTGAGGTGAGTGAGAGTGAGCCCAGCGGACAAGCTAAACCTGAAGGCGAGTGAGCGCAGCGAACTAGCTGAACCTAATGGCGAGTGAGCGTAGCGAACGAGCTCACCTCAACTGTTCTCATGTAAAGTATTGAGGGAAGATTGGTAATAAAAAACAAAGGATATTACTAACTTGAGGCGAGTGATTGTAGCGAATGAGCTGAACTTCATACCTCAAGTAAGCGTAGCGAATCAGCTCACCTGAAGTGTAAATAGTTCTCGGGTTTGCGTTGCAATTTGAGTACCGTTGCGAAGCACGGGTAAGTCTGCGAGTACATGTTAAAGCCACATTTTGCAGTTTTCAAAAAGGGGGCAAAGCATAGCAACCTTAATAAACTTGACTGTACCTAACTCAGTGTCTTAAGTTCTTGTTACGTTTCACATGGAAATCCAAACAGAATTTACCCTCTTCTTTCAAATAGGTAAATCATCGTCATTGTACAAAAAATAGTTTAAATTTGTGGTTTAAAATATATTTGACTGTTTGTGTTCACCACAATCTTCATTGCCATTGTGATTCAGGTACCAAATTACTTCTAAGCTTCAAGTCAAAGTTTTGTGAATACGTTAAATTACACATTTGCTGATTTTAAGAATTTAGTGTTATTACGTAACTAGGCATATCAGGGTGCCAAGAATTTAGTGTTTTTGCGTAACTAGACCTATCAGCGTGCCCTCTCAAAAGAATAATCAAGACAGTTATTTAGGCTGTTTGAAAAGCAAAATTCAAATCAAGCATTAAGAAACTTAAAATAAGGAAAACCTTGACAAAGTTCACACTTAACCAATAAATACCAACAACCAATAATGATCTAACTTTCCTGGTGAGAGTCAAGACTTGCCTGTGTCGCTATAAGGTGTCGCGATGCGACAAGTCCCGACGAAACCTTTTACGACTTGGCGAGCAAAGACAATAACATATGTTTTATAGTGTACGGGTATTCCATTTAATAATGTTCGTGAAATCATAATATGCTTTGTCTTGTTACGTCGCGTCTGTTTTAGCCAGGATGATGAAACCCAGGTTTTTAATGTTATTACTTAAAAGTCCTTCACCAAACTTCATGAAATGGCTTATTGGGTCAAAATAAGCTAAAAATGTCATGAAGGTATGTCCTAATATGCATATTTTCCCTGATATCCGCCATTTTGTTAACTCAAATAAAAATATTAAAATTAACTCAAGATTATCAAATAAAAAATTTTGTGGGGCAAACCATAGATTTATACGTGTACTGTATTGTTAAAATAATTTAATACAAACTTAATACAAAATTTAAAAGTATATAAATTTAAACAAGTAAATTTATTATCTATCTATATATTAATAGGCAAGCATGTTTAATTTCCTCCTTTTTTCTCAGCTTGTGTGCATCGTAGGAGAAATCCGCTCATACCGTTAGAAAGGTATTGTGCTGCAGATGAGCAGAATCACGTTTTAATTCACATCGGCCCTTGGGGCTACGCCCTACAAGCTTTCAAAGTTTCAATGTTAATCTTATGGGAGAAATTGATTGAATCATAAGACAGCTGTAGGAATAACAAATGCTAGCAAAGAAGGAAGAACAGATGTTTCATTTATAAAACATTTTAAAATTATTTTCCTCAAGATCAACTGAATTTTTGGTCGAATTTCGACCAGTGGGCGATCTCTAGTACTTATTTAATACGCTAAGGGTTTTTTTGTCTTGAGAACTCCTCCTACAATTTTCAACTGATTTTTAAGTTTTTGGTGTCGTTGGATAGGGCTTGGTCTGTAGTTGTTTCCGCCAAAAACTGATGAGAATCAGACTGAAAATAAAGCGCTATCATCCACCATTGAAATCTCAAAATTCCCCATTTAAATAACAGTACCAGGGGGACCGAGCTTAAGCTCGGTAAAATTATTACTTTCGTCCTCACAAAAAGCTAGTTCGCTCCGCTCACTCGCCCTCTTCCATTTTGAAGACGAGCTCGTTCGCTTTGCTCATTCGCCAAGCCGATGGGTGCTGCACTTTGGTATAATTTCCTTAACCCTTCCCGGGCTATTGACGGATATATCCGTTAAAGTTCATTTCTATCCCGGGCTGAAAACGGATATATCCGTTTTAGAAATTTTCTTTTCCGGGATAAAGACGGATATATCCGTCCAAAAGTACGAAAAACATATGTTGTATATATTACGATTATAAACATTATATTGACTTTTTGACGGGTAATTTAGTTTTTGCAGTTGGCAAGATTATGTCCCTTGACTTTTTCACCTGTTTCATACCAAAACAACATATGTGTAGCGCGAAAATGTCAGTTTGCTTTGGGACCTTACAGTGAGTGTTTGTTTACGTTTTTGTAATGACGTACCATGAGTTTTATTTCAAAATAATTATTCAAAATGACTCAAATTTTGCTGAAGATGTTATAAAATACTAAATAAGAAGTGCATCTTAAGAGGATTTAATATTTGACAGTGAAAATAACTATAATATGAAAAATGATTCTGGCGAAGAAAGCGACGAACCAGAAGCCCGATGTATTGTAATTCTTTAATTTTTAGCTTTTGTTTTTTTTTAACTGTTTTTAAGAAGAACTGTTTTTAATGTTATATTATGATAGGTAGTAAATAAAACAACAAAACAACATAAACGGATATATCCGTCCTCCGCCCGCAAAAATACTCCAAATTATCAGCAGTTTTCATATTTCTAGATTGTTGCTCCGGGCGGCGGACAGATATATACTTTTACTTAAGTTTTCTTGTGGGCCAAAGACGGATATATCCGTTATCTCAAATTTTATTTTATTTATAACATGTGCAAAAAAATTGTTTCACCACTGAAAACGGGTTTTTTATAACGTATGAATTATTTGGAACAAACTGATGACAAAATATCACAGCATTATATTTTGAACTTATGCTTAAAATAATTCCGTCTCAGCCCGTGATTTAATGTAGCCCGGGAAGGGCTAAATTACAGGTTAAAGATGTAACACATTTATATCTACAGTTATCAGCTGATTTTTGTTCAATTAATAAAATCTCCATAAGGATAACATGGAAACTTTGAAGGGCCCTAGCGCGAAAACCGGATTTTTCCCAGACATGGGACCAGCTCCAATCGATTTCTAGTGGCCAAAACCCCCATATTCAATAAAAAAATCAAAAATCCTTGGAGCGAAAAAAAACTTTGTCCGGACAAACGGAGCTTGTTTTAGAGTATAAGATTGGGATTGAAAAAAGCATTTTAAACATCTGTTAATCAGCTGTAAATACGTGTAGTTTTGATGATTAAAGATATTCACAATATTGGATTGGTCGGATGTCATTGATTTAAATCTAAAAGTAACATTTGTATTGTTTTAAAACAAATTGCTCGATTTCGAGCAACACGTATACTAGTAATAATTTTAAATTTACTTACACTTAAAATTTTTATTACAGTGACGAATTGATGTAGAAACTTCATATTTGGCATGGACCTTTATAAAACCAGTGTCGATCACCAACATAAAAATTATTTTTCTGCAATGTATATTTTCATAATGGCGGTAATTTTAAACTTTAAAATTTAAATATCTTAAAATCAGTAAATTTCATCAAAATTTTACAAGACACAAAAAGTTTGCATTATCTAACCAATGATACCAAGTTTGTAAGAATCTGACCACAAATAATAAGAGTTATCGTAATTTTTCTATTAAAATAACTTATATTTACATTAATTATAATGCAAAATCAACGTTTCTCTGTTAAAAAATCACAATATCTCCACTATTATTATAGTGATAGGTGAGTGGTTGGGATGTAGCAAGGCCTACTACACACCAGGCCGGAATACCCCCCACCATTTTCGGTTCTACGTCACACTACTAGTGTGACGTAGATGTAGCAGCTGATCTGATAAGGAGCAATATTATTGTTTTTGTCAACAGCAAAATATCAACAACTCTGATTACTAGTGCACCTTACCAAATTATCTATTGTTTTAATAAAAAAAAAAAACTTTTTAACCTGCCTACAGTGTGTTGTGTGCCAGGGTGTACAAGCAATTACTGTTCTGGCGAGCCAATTACCGTTTTTCAGTTTCCCACCAACCAAGAACTACGTGAAAAATGTGTAACGGCAATAAACAGAGAAAATTTTACTCCACAAAAGTTCTCCGTCGTTTGTGTGAAACACTTTGATGAACGTTTTATTGTGCGTGAAGACTCGGTAATTAGACCAGACGGATCTATATTGACTTTGACAGTAAAACGTAACCGTCTGAAGTTAGCTCCGCACGCAATCCTGTCTATTTTTGAAAATCGGACAGCCTGCTCAAGTTTTCAATTGCCATCTTCACGAAATGATCATTTCCGTGCTTAGGTAGATCGACAACAAGTAGATCATCGACAACAGCTAGACAAAATTGCTCCTCTTTGTGATATTAAAGAGAAGTATAAATGTAACGATGCACGTGAACATCCAAAATTTTATTTACTTGTTTAGGAAAACTGTGTTAGTCTTTTTTCGGTGACAGAAAGGGACGTAGGAAGTTTAAAAATAAACATCTCATTAGCAATCAATGAGGATATGTCCTACAAAGTTTATAAGAACGCAATTTGCCTAAACAAAAATCCAGAAATTTGCAAAATATTACATAATTCAAATATGTTAATCAGTGGTCTAAACTTGCAATTTTAACCTAGTACCTTTTTAATAGTAACAACTTACCCGACTTGGAAAATAATTCTGGACACCATATCGACTTGTATTCCTTTTGTAACATTGTATTGAACAACTATTCGACAAGTGTAACAGATAGTGTGAGCTCAAGGAAAAGAAAAGAAAAAACCATTGAAGAAAGTTCAGCAAAAAGGAAAACAAAGAAGTTAAGTCCTAATAATTGAGCGGCTTATCAGTTTGTTCAGTATTTTTATTTTTATCTTTCCCCCTATGTCTATAGAATTAAACGTTAGTACCAAATTATATTGCATAAAAAATAGCAGTGTTTTATTTTGTCGATGTTGTTGTCTTATAGCCTACTCGAATCTAGTTATTAATATATATATAATTACTGAAAAAAACGCTGATAAAAATAAATTTATAAAAATAACACTTTTGTAAGTATTGTTATTGTTGTTGTTGTATTTTTTTTATCTCGAAACTAATTATTAAATGGTCACTAATAAAAACCTATATAGGTTCTAATTAATTGTTTTCGTTAAATATTAGTATTTTTCTAGAAATTTTACTAATGTACTAGTGCTTATTCGGTCTTTTCTTCACCAAAAGGACCCTAAGATTTCTTTTCAAATAAAATTCAACAACCTTATTATGTTCAAAATATGGAAATATTTGGTTTTCAAAATAAAATCTCAAACAATGGCTTGGAGAGCGATATTTTTAATCGCGCGACAAAAGCGCCGTGTCAAGGCGGCCGTATACACTCATTACAACAGCTGACGGGAATCACACCAGTGTTGTGACGTCATCTCTCCGAGCATTCCGGCCTGGTGTGTAGTAGGCCGTGGATGTAGGTGGTTTAGGCGGGGGGGGGGGAGTAAGTGGGACGTAGGGGGTGTTGTGTAGGGGAAATGATTTTGATTTAGGGGGTCGGGGTGGAGTGGAGGAGTAATAATTTTGGTTTGGTTCGTAAGGGGTGGGATGAAGGAGCTATAGTCGGGGGCAATAGAACAGGCGGGTGAAGGTCAAGCTAATTAACATGTAGTTAAATGAGAAAAAATCAGCTGGCTTATTGGAAGATTTGACCTTGACACGCCTGTTCTATTGCCCCTGACTATAAGGGCTTGATTATAGACAAGATCTATATTTTAGAATGGAAAGGAATAAAACAGAAAGCAATAAGTTTGATATACATTTATTTCAAAATCTGATCATGCTATTTACAACGAATAATTTGTACACATTTGGTATTCCTACATTAGTTCTAGATCTACCGAACTTGGCAGTAAGGGCAAAATAAAAACCCAACATTTCAGTAGAAAAAAATATTAATCCAAAAATATAATTATCTACAAATACACAAGAATAATATAAAACATTGCTCATTGTGTATTATCGATTATAATCTGTACATATTTACAAAATCTAATCTCCGAAAGGAAAATAATACATTTTCAAATTTGAACTTCAAGCATATTTCTCATTATGATCTTCATATATTTACAAATAATCTACAACTACCATCCGATAAATTATAAACTTTACATAATAGAACAAAGTCCTGACATTTCGTTGCCTTTTATGGTCACTGGCAAATCGACCATCTTGCGGTTTTTTATTCTTTCCTTGACAGATTTTGGATATGGTTCCTCTCCTGGCGGTGGGGGTTGACTGTTCAACGTCAAAGTAGCAGCTAGGGGGTTGGGAATGTCGATGTCGGAAGCCATCTCTGTAGATTCGTCCTCTTGGTTTCTTTTTCTTGGGCTGAATAGCTTTGGAGATGTTGATCTTTATCCGTGGCGGCCCTGAGGCAACCTTCTGTGCCGGCTCCTCGAACTCTACATTGCCGTCTATTAGACACGTCACAGTTGCATGTGTCGTGTCTACCACAGGCGCCGGTAGCGGCACCTCTCCCTTCTCCCGCTTGATGTCTGGGTCCTGAAATCAAATCAAATTATTGTTAAAATGTGCAAGGTACATAGAACAGGGTCAAAAGATAATTCTATATCCTAACTAACTAAAACTATGATCCCATCTCTCAATTATGATGAATTGTAGTTTACCATTCAGTATTTTATTTAATTTTAACTGGTATTCCAAAATTCATCAATACAATAAAGGATACCACATAAAGTATTTCAACTGCTTGGTAAAACCATTTTAATTGGTTTTCATTAAAACTGATCCAGGTTTACGAAATGTTATGGAAAATCTGGTTCTAGATTGCTTTGTAATATCAGATAATTGGTACTTACTGCCTGAAGCAATCCTTTGTATTTGGGTTTGTGACGCGTTTCGCCGATTACGGCATCATCTGACTTCACAAACACACATAAACTAACAGTACATTACATAGACACAATTTTCACCTTGCGGATTGTTAATTTTACTAAAAGCGGAAATTGAATATATTCAATTGAATAATTTCAAGCGGAAATTGAATATATTCAATTTCCGCTTTTAGTAAAATTAACGATCCGCAAGGTGATAATTGTGTCTATGTAATGTACTGTTAGTTTATGTGTGTTTGTGAAGTCTGATGATGCGTAATCGGCGAAACGCGTCACAAACCCAAATACAAAGGATTGCTTCAGGCAGTAAGTACCAATTTACGAAATGTATTAGTTTTCTTCTCATAAAGTTTCAAATTGTGTAGATGGTCCATATTCCTGTTCATACAGCACAGAAACGGCTGATTTAAACTCAAGTCCCCCTGAAATATGATATGAGGGAGAGCAACAGAAATAGTGCTGAGAGGGGTTTGCTTATCCCTACTGATATTCCGTTGGATGTTGGTTTTCTTCCAATACCCAACCTAATAATTTGTTAAATAGTGGAAAATACTGATGGAACAATTAAGTTTCCAGAAAAGCAGTTGCGGAAGTAATGGAATCATGTTCATTAACTCGTTTGCGGATTAAGAATTTTTAAGACCCGTTCTCCCATACTGGAATTTAAAAAAAATTCCACTTACACAATATTTAATATCTTACTTTAATGTGAAGCTACTACACTTTTGAATACTTGTATTTTGTTTCCAGTGGTAAAAAATGACGTTAGCTACCGTGGATACGTTTGTAGCTTACCAGCACTGGGGTAGTAACTTTACACTTGAGAGCTCTAAATATAATTTTATCTTGTAAATATTAGTTTGCATAGCTCTAGGTTTGTTTACTTTGGTTATTTATTAGAAAAAAAACTGTCCAAAAAAATTATGGATTTATTTTTGGAAGTCATACTCCGGACTGTCAAGGTCCGACATTTTATGCATCTGGTCCCACTAAAACAAACTTCGAACGGGAAATACTAAAAAGCTAAAATTACTAAAACACGGACAAAATGTAAGATGATTAGTTCCACACGCAAACAGGACTCGCAAGTGAGTCATAGTTCTAAAATCAGCCATAGCATTGGCGTTGCAGAAGGGGTCCACGTTGACTAGAAATACCATAAGTCTAGTGCTGTGCCGATTTTCAAAGCCCTCGCTCTAATTCTAACTTTTAAACGATGCAATTTGTAAAGCAATAGGATATGGCAATAAATGTAGCCATCTGGATTAGGATTAAAACCCAATTATCTTGTTAACTGTGATTATCTAGTAACTTAAACTACATGTAAAATAGCCAATTGCAATTTGCTCCATTACTATAGTTGGGAGATGACTTGTTGGCCAGCTAGGGAAAAAGGGATTGAGGGGAGGTTACCCCCACCTTAGTGATTTCTAGCTATCCTATTGGTTAATTTGTAATGTTTTCTAATATTAAAATGCTATTTAACAGCTGATAGTGGTGGGGGCATCTTCCCCTTCACTAGCCAACAAGTCATCTCCCAACTATAAGTAAAGAAAAAAATCCATCGTTTTAGAAAATTGTGGTTTGGATTAGCAGATGTCAGGACTGTACATTGATGTACAATTTGTACATTCAGTTGTTGCACTGTAAAATTGTCCTTGGCACAGCAAAATTTTGTAAACTCACCTCATACTCGCCGCCGAGCGCATCCGGGTCCTTCTTGATGTTCCGCACCACCTCCATGATCTCCGCCTGGCTGAGCGCGCTGTCCTCTCCCTTGTCCATCAACAGAAGGTCATCCTGCGTATCATCGTCCTCTTTACCAATATTTTCTGTTTTCTCGGATTCCATCTTTTCTACTTCCTCTTTAGGCTCTTCATCATCTGAAAAATGTACCAAATTCAGGCGAATTCAATTTAGACAGGAATTATAAAACACAGTCTAAGTCAAAGCTTATTATTGAAGTCTTATGACTGACTGTTAACAGAATGCCAAATCTGTAAGGTCCTTCAATGTCAATGTTTGCAACTCGTAGAATTGCAAACTTGTAATGTCCTATGAATGCTTGAGTGTCCACTGCATTATTGAGTTTCACTACAATAAAAGCCCTTTAAGAAAATGCTGCGGGGAAATGTTCATATATCACCTGAATGCTGAAAATAGCCCTTGGGATTGGTATGATCAGCTGATTTATTCAAATATGCAAAACGAGTAATTAAATTAACATGTTCCAAGCTTAACATTTTTTAAGAACAGTCCTCCTATCCTGAAATTTAAAAAAATTATAAACTCTTACTTTAGTATGAAGTGATGTTAGTGGTACGATTTTGAAAACTTGTATTTTGTTTCCATCAGTAAAAAAATGATGTCAGCTTCCATGGATACATTTGTAGCCACCAGCACTGTGGTAGTGACTTTACACTTGAGAGCTCTATATATGAAAGGTTTTATCTTTTAAATGTTATTTTTCATTACTCTAGATAGGTTTACTTTAAATATTTACTTAGGAAAAATTTTCCAAACCATAAAAAATGATGAAAGCATTTTTGGAAGTCATTCTCTGGATCACCAGGTTCCGACATTTTTTGTGTAGTTTTAAAGCCCTAATCCTAATCTTCAAAAGTTGCAATTTGTAAAGCGACAGGACATGGCTACAAATGGATGAACGTGTTGCGCAGTTTGACTCACGAATTACACTACACTAGTTCATAACGGCAAATATGAGAACTGCTATTTGTTTATACTGGGCTATATAAATGTTTATTTTCAAACTTTCACATTTTTATTTTACTAGGTGGAAGTGTGGTAAAAAATATAGCTTTTGCAGCCCTAGGTTTATATAAAACATCTCAGGGCGAAAAACTCATTTTCTGCCCTTTGTGTGAAATATTAGATATTGACTGTAATTTTATATGAATTTGAAAGCAAAATGATACCTAAAGATTAAAATGACATATATTTTAACAATCTGATAAATACCTGTGACTTTATCATCCTTGGTTTCGTCTTTGGTAGCCTCTTCCATCTCATTTGTCGTGGATGTCACTTCTTCTGACAGTTCCTCTTCAGGTTTCTTGTCCTCTTTGGTATCGTCTGCATCTTTCTTAGTGTCTTCTTTCTCTTCATTATCCTCTGTATCAGAGACAGTCAAGTCCTCCACCGGGAACACTGGCTTTATGTACTCGATATCTGTCACTTCCATGATGTCATCATCTTCTTCCTCTTTTGAAGGTTCTTCTTTTTTCTCGTCCTCTTTATCTTCCTTTTTGTTTTCAACCTCCTTTGGCTCATCTTCAGTAATGTCAATGTCATCCACAACGATTGGTTTTTCTGCTGCCGCCTGCAAAAAAGAACACAATAAATAAAATGATCACAAATGATTGAAATGGTTCTATATTAATAAATCATTTTACAGAGATTTTTGAAGATAAGTTGTAGGTTTTTCAGGAGAGGAATTGAAGTTATTGTTTCAAAGTTTGTTAAAACTATCAAATACAGTTACAGTAGAGTCTCACAAATCCGGACTAATGTTGATTCTGATGTGTAGTGGAGGGTAATAGCTCCGCCTGACAATTGGTACTTTAAATTTACTGTTGGATTCATAAACAAATAAATTTTCATCATTAAATATGCTATTTTAAACTCAAAATACACAAATTAATGGCCAATCCATTAAAAAATGGTAAGGACAGAAAATCACCAAGTCAATTGCATAAAAATAGTCTGAAAACAGTTGATGCACTTGCCAAATTTACAAGATATGTATACTGTATTAAACATGGCACTCTTCTATATAATGACAACTTTTCAGCAGAAGGGGGGACCCAGTTGTTGTTACAATTTCCATTAGACTATTTTCATACAACTTACTATAGTTGGCCACTAGGAGTACTGGGACTCACCTTCTGGTCGTCCAGACAGATGGGGTGAACGAGTCTTCCGTCGGCGTCGGCCGTCGCATTACGCAGCTGCCACTCCTCCTTCTCCTCATTGTAGAATGACTCAAACCGATCATGGCAGATGTGGCACGCGGCGTCGTCTGCGTAGTCGGCCGCGCGGACGCTCGCCACCACACGCTCTGGCTCCGGCTCCTCCCCTGCCCCCTCCTGCATCTCGAACCATGGTTGTGCTGTTGGCACTACACTACGTCAGTCTCACTCTTGCACATTGCAAGTCAAGAGAATCAAATGTATAACAGTATCAATGATCAAGTGGAGGAAATTCAAAGTACTTCATTTCAATACGATAGAAGCCCTTAACTGCCGCTTTGGCAGATAAACCGCCCTCCAAAGAAAGAGTCATACTTTCTGTTGCACCCGATTTTCTGAATTCAAACCGGAAACAAACCTTTAGTTTTCTAAGTCTGAGTAAAATTCTTCTCATAAAAGTAATCATTTGGAGGTAAAAGAACTGGTCTGTTCAAACAAGACGTTTGGCCACCTTACATACTTTTAGTATTTAGTTGTTTTAGTACTTTTCATGTCATTTAAAGTTTTATTCATTTCTTATGGTTATCTGTCCCAGTCTCATGATGTGCGATTGAGAGGGCTTCTACTGTGAGACCAAAGTGGATTCTAGCTACGTTTGAACTTACAATTATAGTTTTAACACTTACATAACTTTTTTTCCTGTTTTTGTGTTCTACAAAAAAGGAAATTGCTTCCCAAAAAGTAGGAAACAGAAAAACTAGCATTAACCTCAACTACAAGTATGAAAATTTTATTCAAAACTTTTTTTATATAGCGTAATTTTTATATAGCAATACGTAACACACTAAACAACTGAAAAAAATTTCTGGTCAACCATCCGATACAAATATTAAAAAAGTACAAAATACATATTGTTTGCATTCACATTAAAATGGATAAAACTAACCTCTCTCCTCCAAGTCTTCAATTTCCTCGAACTGTATCCAGTCGCTGACGTCGTAGTAATATCGACGAGTCTGAGCGGTACGCGAGGAATCCTTGTCCCTCCTGTTCTGGCGGAAATGCCAGTCAAGATGCTGCGAGTACTTCATCGTCTGCTCTGGTGGGAACCTCACTCCACAAGAGTTGCACTGGATTCCGGAGTAGAGGTGGGAGATCAGCGTCGTCTGTCTCCTACGATAGAAAAATACAATATAATTGGAAGTCACTGGTGTTCGAAATAACTATAAAAATAATCGCTGATGACCAAATGGATGTTTACTTGTAATTTATTTTTAAGCTCAGTACTAAAACACACAGTCTCACACCCTACACAAGTCTCGTAAGTTCCAAGAAATTTTAACATGAATTATTCCAAAATTACATTGTTTTAAATTGAATGTACACTAGATCATTTGGATAACACGGTTAAGCATTTAAGGCCAACAACACACTTGTTATCAATGATATGACCTTGTATGAAATGCGTTACTTGAGACCCTAGTGACAAAATATACATTTAGAAAACAATTAAATTATAACTTTTAACAAGAAGGATCAGAACTTTTTCTCTGAAAAATAAGTGTTAGCATTTATGAGCATGTGGCCGAGTAGTATACGTACGTTTTGAGCGTCTCAGGCTTGCGGAAGTCGACGGGTTTGATGAGCGTGGAGTCGGTGGTCGGGGCCTTCTCCGTGTCTTTGCTCTTGTCCTTGGGCGGCTCCAGTGACGGCACGATCCCCGTCGCCATCAGCTTCTGTAGCAGCTCCGTCACATTTATCTCTCCCACAGCCGACGACGCTCCACCTGCTGCCACACACCAAGATGATTAGACGAAACTCAAAAGTTTTGTTAGTGAACTACAAATCTCTAAACAAAAATTTTCTGTTCTTTATCAGGATTTTTTTATACTAGACTTTTTACAAGCTTCTAACTTGAAAACTTTTTTTTGTAAGTGAAAAAAATTATGAGGGTCTGATTCCTAGACAGAATGTTCTAGATGGAACATGCAAATAGAAACTAATAAAATTGCAAAACTAAATTTTAAGACGAATCAATTTTGACTATGAAAAAATGAGGTTCACGAGGCTGGGTTGGTTTGGGGTACCTTTAACCACAGTTAGATGTTCTTAATTCTACAGACGTCCGTTAGAAAACCATAAAAAAATGTCAATCAGTTTTTGACATTTCTCTTGTGGGGGAAAAAATGCTGTAAAACCCCTTAATATATAATAAAAGAAATATCTTATGATTTATTACTAAGGCAAGTATTTGGAGCCATTGAAGTTGTCTATCCTGGGGTTTAAAGTGAAAGAGGCAATTAAAATTCAAGAATAAGAAAGGTATAACCCTCAAAATTTTACAATTGAGTTAGAAGTTTTGCAGGTGTAAAATAGTTTGGCAGAAAGGGTTAGGTCATTTTTACTGTGTACAGTCTACGACACACATATGATTTTCAAACATAAGATGTTATATAAAGTAAAATAAACCAGCTATATAAATATATAATAGCTATAGCCTTTGCTTCAATACAATTATAGCTCATCACAATAACATAAGACATTATTTTGAATCTATCGCAAACCCCTTTAACTGGAGGATGAGAGGGGAGGGGGGGGGGAGGAATGAGAAGACTGAAAAAGAAATATACAATATTGTCATCTTATGGTCTTGTTTATAGTCATAAAGAATCAAATTCAAATTCTTTATTAGTCAACAAAACGTTTCTTTTGGTTCCAGCACAGCTGGTGAAACAGGTGACAAGTCAGATCATACTAAAACAATTGTGAAGTAAATGGTGTAACCATTTTTGTCATATACCGTAACTAAATTCTAACAGACAATTTCAGATAAATATATTGTTTAAGTAATCATCAATACAGTAGTGCACTTTATCGAGTAGCAAGGTTTGTACTTCTTTTTTAAATTTGTTCTTACATGTAACATTTTTAATTCTACATGGCAGTTTATTGTACAGCTTCTTTCCCAAATAGTGAGGTAGTTTTTCAATAGAACTTAGTCGATGTATAGGATACTGAAAGTCATTCCTAAATCTTGTTTCATATCTATGAAAATGTTCCTTCATCAATATGTCAAAATTACATTTTACAAAACTCAAACATTTAAGAATATAGAGAGAGGATAGAGTTAAAATATTCAAAACCTTGAAAATACCTTTTTTTCATCTTAAAAATTATCTCCATGTCTGAGCAACTGCCCCACAGTTCAACCCCATACTGCATCACTCAGGCAAACAAAGCATGATATTACATCAGCTTTGTATTAAATCAGTATTATTTTTTGTTCCTTTCAGTTTTCCTAACTGTTTCAGCTTTTCCGATTTATTTTTTAAAGTTGTAATTCTGCATACTTTCACTTGTTTGTTAAATTAAGACAATGGGAATCTGATAACAAATTCTGCATACTTTCACTTGTTTGTTAAATTACGACAATGGGAATCTGATGCCAATCAGTTTAAGAGTTAAAACCAAAAGCAGTAATCCACAGCACTTGCTGTTTCTGTTTAGCATTATGAGTGTTTCACTCACCCGGAGCAGCACTGCTCGTGTTGTCCCGTTCCTGCGGTGCCTGGCTGCTGTTGTCGTCGACGCTGTAGCTGTAGTCGGCGAGTGTCCGGCCCTGCTCGGCTGCCGGCAGCAAAGTTGTCAGCATGTCCAGGGGGTTGACAGACGGTAACGGGGCCACGACTGTCAACATACAAGACACCTCACACCTCGTTACACATCACAGTAATTGGGACCGGCAATGATGGGTAATGTCTACATATGCCATATGGAAATGACGGCTTATGATACAATAAAGTAATTAAAGAAATCTCCTCCCATTAAGTGCCACATGCATAAGTAGGATCCAAAATGAAAGTTCCATAAAAATATTCTTGTAGATTAGTTTTTAATTTTTCATACAAACTCTTCTTCAAAGTTACCCCACCTCAACTTTGACACAAATATACTTTGGCCTACTGAATTCTCAAAGAGTGGAATTAGAATAGGCTGCCTGTTGGTGAAGCTGGGAAGTAACTTCATAGTAACAAAAGCTTAATATTACAAATCCACTGGACTGAGTTACAGCACCCTGAAGATCCAGGATGATGATAAGTTTTAAATCCAGAGGATTTACAATGCAGAACTCAGTTATTATGTTGTGCAAATCCTCAAGCTTCAACATCAGGCATTTTGCTCTCTTCTTTCTCAAGTGACTGG
Source organism: Neoaliturus tenellus (assembly GCA_030545055.2). NCBI lineage: Eukaryota > Metazoa > Arthropoda > Insecta > Hemiptera > Cicadellidae > Neoaliturus > Neoaliturus tenellus. The sequence goes on from CM061531.1 coordinate 210,328,208, forward strand.
CAATAGTGTTCGGCCCCTGTAAGAATATAGATGAGGTACACACCAGATGCAGGAACTGCGGCGGGGGGCTGGGTGATGACTAGAGCTGCTGAGCTGGTCGGGGGCATGGCGGGGGTGTGCAGTGTCCCAGGCTCCATGTCTCTATCTCTGTCCCTTACCTCTGGGGATACTGCAATGACAACAAACATGCTCATAAACTGGTGATAGTGCCTTGGTCTGATGACCACACAAATCAAACTACTGTATAAGTTCAACTATCATGATTGGTTAGTATTAATTTCTTTTACTGTATACTTTTCCAGGAAGGACAATCAACTATTTGAATGCAAAAGTTTTCTTACAGGGATAAGAAATGTTGGAGGTTTTTTTTTAAGGGAGGAGTAACAAAAAATAAGAAATAATTAATATAAGAATTAGGAAAGTTTGCTAAAGTCAGAGGTTGCTTGGATTTTCAAATGCCACCGCCTAGCGGAGGATTCCTTTAGGGTGTTATTTTCTTGCACACCATCACTTGCTAAGCAGAAGTTTCATCCAGTCACTTGAATTGATGCTGACCTTAGAGAGTGTCGAGGGAGAGAATAGACCTACTGTTTCTTATGAATGGAAGAAACCCATACCTATTAGTGGGAAGAGCACCCAATCCCTAACTAATAAACTATAAAAGGATACAGCCACTAAGTGACTGCTCAAGGTTGATGATAAAATGTATTTCTATTCTAAGAAAAATTTAAAGACTAAAAAGTCAAATAAAAATTTAAATGAGCAGCCATTTGTTTAAAGTGTTTCAATGATGTGCAATTGGTATTGTTTCTTAGCTATGTGGGCCAAGTTTATGTATGTTTGTACTCACGGCGGGGGTGCGGGGCAGTGACTGGGGGCGGCAACATCACCGCCTGCTCCAGCGAGGCAGGAAGCTGCGGCGGGGCGGGCATGCCTGGAGGGGATGGCAGCCGGCCGCCCTCCATGTTGGCGATACTGAGGAAGCCGGGGGTGACACCGCGGGGCAGGGCGGTCAACCGGAAGAAGTGCTTGTGTCCATTCAGGATGATCGGCCGTGGCAGTCCGCCAAAGTCACTCTGGGTGGACAAAAACAAGTGTAATTAACTCAGAAAAGAATAATAAAACCCTAGGCCATCCCACAGTTCTTGGTGAACCGATCTGGACCGCGAAGTGGCCCAGATCCCTTGATCGAGCGGCTGGATAAGGGGAGAGCCCCACGGGCGTAAGCCAAAGTTAGGCCAAGCCTGACGTAATGTGATTAACAATTTCAGGTTAGAATCCTAAAGAGTAGAGGAAGTTTTTTAGTGGGTAAACCCGTTTTTTAGGGGAGCCCCACACTAAAGGCTGGCCACCTGAGTGCGTAATGCATTTTTCCCGCCTCTCCCTAAAAAAATGAAAAAAAAAACAGTTCTTGGTGAATCAAGTTCTGTGAATATTACTTATCAGGTACAAGTTAGCTAATTAGAAAAATATCTTATGAAATCTTCTACAAGTCCCTGTTCAATAATCTATTGTAATTAAATATTAAACTATATTTACTGTGTAATGTTTTGTTCTGTCTTCATTAGGTATACTGCTTTCCTTTCCAAATCCTTATGAAACAAAAACTTGCACTTTTTAAATAGCCTAATACAGCCCCGGTAATTATATAATAATATAACACCACCCCAATTTCAGGGGTTCAAGTTAGATCTATATAAAATATTTTATTTTACTTTTTAATCATAACAACCCTTATCAACAACAATACTCTATACAGTTTACTCCTTTAATAAAAGTAAACATTAATTAATTGAATTGACATTAATTGATTTTATAAGAGACCAACACAACAATAGACAATAATTCTTTATTTACATAATATTATCATTTGTAGTAGGCCTAATCTCAATACAGTGGAAGCTCTCTTAAACTACGTCGGATCAACTGCCTGTCGCATTATCCGACCATTTTCCAGGCATGTACAAAATTCTGATGTGAGAGCCGATGTTGCGATAATGATCTAAAAATAAACTCATGTTTCAACGGGTCCATCCTTTCAAGTAAAATTTAGTCATTTGCTCACAATATTTCTTGCAGGCAGTTTTCAAGTTATTAAGTTTTAAGTTTATTAAGTTCTGTGTTTGCTCGTTTGGTTATCTAACAGTTTTTAACATAACTGTATGTTTACTTTATTAACTAATTGACTGTGTTAGGAACAATTGATTGGTTTGCAACAATTTTTAATATTTTTCACTTGTTTTATTGATTTTAACACACATTTCAGATATCATTCGGTTTAACCGACTTTTTTTGTTATCCGACCACAGTCCGATCCCATAGGGGTCAGTTAAGAGAGCTTGAACTGTACACAATAAGAAGAAACAAGACACCCAGGAAATCAATTAAAAAAAAAATTGACTATATTAAGACTCACCTTAAAAGGAACACCATTGATGACGGTCTTCTGCAGAGCTTCAACGAAACGGATGATGTAGCCGATACCCTTCACCTCAAACCTGTTCCAACAACACTAGTATGAAATATACACATTTTATTATTTACTTACTCTACTTCACACATTCCATTGATAACCTATTCTATTTCAATGAGTATTAACACATCAGAAATATGATTAGGTCGGGTTGACCTATAAATTTCTATATATTAATACACAGCTGAAACACTGAGTTCTTAGTAACTACTGAACCCTTCTTCATGATTTATATGTCAAATCAAAACGAAAGATGTTTAGATTTTCAGAATTCCCTTGAAATACACTACAGGGTTAGGCAAAAGTCTGGACACCCCCAGTTAACTTTTTAACGCGTTGCAGTAGGAAAACCAAAATCGGCACATGTTAACAACATGAAAAACTGCACTTTTTCATCAACTACACATTTTTGCCCCTGCCCAAAAAATGGGGTTTTTTGGGGGCAGCCCCAAATTTTCAAATGTAAAACCCTATTGAGTGACCCCTCATTTTAAACGGTTTATCAAGAGAAATTAAATGGTGCAAACCGGAGGTCGATATCTCATCTCTAATCAAAATGGCAGCCATTTTAAAATTCAAGGGTAAATTGACATTTGTTAAAATTAAATTGGAAAATAGCTTTTTTAGAATCGAGAATATCTGGAATTATTTTGGAATTGAACCTACTAGTTCATTTCTGCTACTAGGTTCAATTCTAAAATAATTCCAGAAATTATCAACTCTAAAAAGCTATTTTCCGATTTAATTTTAACGAATGTCAATTAACCCTTCTCAAATTTTAAAATGGCTTCCATTTTGGTTAAAGATGAGATATCGACATCCGGTTTGTGGTATTCAATTTCTCTTGATAAACCGTTTAAAATGAGGGGTCACTCAATAGGGGTACACATTTGAAAATTTGGGGCTGCCCCCAAAATACCCCATTTTTGGGGTCGGGGCAAAGTTGTGTCTTTGATGAAAAATTGCATTTGTAGTGTTGATAACATATGCTGAGTTTGGTTTTCCTACTGCAATGTGTTAAAAAATTAATTGGGGGTGTCCAGACTTAAACTTGCTTGCCCATCTCAAATTTTGAAATGGCTGCCATTTTGGTTAGGGGTGAGATATCGACCTCCGGTTTGCGCCATTTAATTTCTCTTGATAAACCGTTTAAAATGAGGGGTCACTCAATAGGGGTTTACATTTGAAAATTTGGGGCTGCCCCCAAAATACCCCATTTCGGGGGCAGGGGCAAAAATGTGTAGTTGATGAAAAAGTGCAGTTTTTCATGTTGTTAACATGTGCCGAGTTTGGTTTTCCTACTGCAACGCGTTAAAGAGTTAACTGGGGGTGTCCAGACTTTGCCTAACCCTGTATTGTGTTTAGGGTTAAGTCCTATTAGCCTTCTTGAGTTTGGAACTGATACAATTATTATACAAAAATGTTAAATTAAATTAAACTTGCCAGCTTTTTAATAGTTGACTGTGAGAATTTTGCTATTGATTTGATAACCTCACTTTTGGCAAAGTTTTTCCATAGTGGAGAATGACCATTTAGCGAAATGACAGTTATCATTATTAAAAATTAAAAGTGCCACATAATTATGGAATCATTGTGGTGTGTGTAATAGTGTATATCAATATCAAAACGGTAGTAGGCTAATAAAGAGCAGAAAATAAAGTTTTAAAAAGAATCAAAACCATTATGAACAAAGTAGGCATATCTACTATATATTTGTCAAATACCATTCACTCACGTATCAGAGAATCTCCAAAACTATAAGGCATAGAGGGTTAAACTTGGGCATGGATGTTCATCTTTGCTCTAAAACGCTCACTAAGAAACAGTTTTGCAAAATTCCATCAGGGTTCCGCCCCACAGGACTTCAAAATTTCGTTACAATGTTATTCTTATGGGAGATTTTTAATATAAATCAAGGCAACAACAAATCTCGAAAATTATAGAGCACGCAGGATTGAAATTTTGTATAGACGTTCTTTTTTACCCATTGGTGCTCACTAAGAAACGGTTTCGCGAAATTCCTGCATGACTCCGCCCCTCACCACTTCAAAATTTCAATACAATGTTATTCTTATGGAGAACTTAAAATACGAACCTAGGAAACAACGAATCTCCAAAACCATAGGACCTACAGGGTTGAAATTTGGGATGGAAGTTCCTCTTTGCCTATAGGTGCTCACTAAGAAACGGTTTTGCAAAATTCTTTCAGGGCTCCGCCCCACACAACTTCAAAGATTTGATGTAATTACTGTTGAAGATTCAAAGCTATCAGCTGTTAGTAAAATAATAAATTTAAGAGACGACATAGCCATATGACAATGTTTTTATCTCTTTGTAAACAATTTAGATGGTGTAAAATGTTTATTGGTTAAGTTAATACAATAAAAGGTGATGACGAACCTTGAACTGTTAGAAACTTACAGTGCTCTCGTGATTGTTCCTGTCTTTTGCCTGCATTATCCTTTGATATGAAAGGGTCTATCGCAGATTGCCGCAGTATACAAGCCAAAATCGTCAAACATGCTACTGATAACTGGGACAGGCTGATGCACGTTAATTTCATGACAAGAGAGTGTCTGCCTTATCAAAACAGAAGGAAATATGTAGGTCTATCTACGACGTCGAGCTCTTATATCTATTGAATTTCATTTGAGTTAAAAATTACAGCCGAAATCAACAATGACAATTTGAAGTGTTTATTAATAAAACTATTAACTGGCAATACATGGACACGCAGTGAATATAAAAAGTTTCAGGTTTACAGGTGAAATAACCCAGGGTCAACAACGAATCTGAAAAAAACCAGACGACCTAAGGTATTGATAGTTGGCACGGAAGATCCACTTTGCCCATAGGTGCTGACTACAAGATGTTTTTGGAAAGCTATTTAGGGCTCCGCCCCACAGGACTTCAATATACGTTCGGGCCTATGGCGTTAAAAATTTGGCATGGACGGTATCGTTGTTCGTAGGTGCTCACCAAGAAACACTTTTGCACAATTCCTCCAGTGCTCTGCCCCACAGGCTTTTGAAATTGCAATATATTTAATGTTATTCTTATAGCCAATTTAAATACAAATTTAGGAAATGACGCATCTCTTAAAATATAGGGAATGCGGGGTTGAAAATTGAAGCTCTTTGTCCATAGGTGCTTAAATAAAAACTGTTTGCACGTTTCTTTTAGGGACAACACAGAACCTCAAAATTACTATAAAGCTCAAGGAGTTGAAATTTGGCAAGGACTCCTTTTTTGCTAATAGTTTTTTTAAATAAGAAAAGTGTTTTCAAATAATTTTTTTGAAGCTTTAGGGCTCCGCTCCACTGGACTAAAAATTATTCCATGACCTGCTGGATTGAAACTTTACATGGTCGTTCCTCTTTGCTCATCATAGGTACTTACAAAGAAATGATTTTACAAATATAGTTTTTGAAATCCTTTAGGGCTCCACCCCACAGGACTTCAAAATTACTATGATAATTCATCCATTAGGGTTCCGCCCCACAGAATATAAAAAATACCCCCGTCGCAGCAGACCTGCATACTCAGCGAATTTCCAAACGATCTTGAGATATTGTATTTTCCCCATAAACACCATAGGAATGGGTATGTAGGTTTGCTGCCTTGAGATGTTGTTAGAAAATGTTAGTTTTGCAAGGAAATGTAATAGTTACGTTGGTTAAATGTCAAACTGTATCAATATTCGGCACTTTTTAATTTTCCCCATAAACCCCATGGGGGTAAGTATGTAGGTTTGCCGCCATATGGGTGTTGTAAGCAGATATCAATTAAATCCTACCTAGTGAATGTACATATCAAATATTATCAAGTTATGGTGTTCTTTCATTTTCCCCATAAACCCCATAGGGGTGAGTACGTAGGTTTGCCACCATGTGGGTGTTGTAAGCAAATATCAGTTGAACCCTACCAAGTGAATGTACATACCAAATTTTATCAAGTTATCTATATATTAATACGCAAGCATGTTTCGTTTCCTCCTTTTTTCTCAGCTTGTGTGCAACTTTGGAGAAATCCGCGCATACCGTTAGAAAGGTATAGTCCTGTAGATGAGCAGAATCACATTCTAAATCACATTGGACTCCAGGGCTACGCCTTACAGGTTTTCAAAGTTCCAATGTTAATCTTATGGAGAAAGGAGCATTGAATGAATCATTAGACATCTGTTGTAAAAACAACTGCTAGAAAAACAGTAAAAACAGATGTTTTGACTCTAAAATGTTTTTAAGCTTCTTGGGTCCAGATCAACTGAAATTTTGATCGAATTTCGATCAGGAGGCGATCTCTAGTTCCAATAAATAAGCGAGATACAGGGTTTTGTTGATTTCCCATAAGATTAACATGCAAAACCTATTTTTGGCTTTTCTCCGTAACCTGTTAAGCCAAGTTAAAAATTCAAAATACTAAATTGTTTGTTTTTTATGCTAAGAAACGCATTAAATGGTTTTAGTTAAAATTGTTGAATTTTGAAAATTATGCTCTAAAAATGCAAAAAACCCATTTTTGAGCCCTTTGAAACCCCATAAAACCGCGTTCCCATAACCCGATCATGCTGGTTCGCGAACTCATGAAAATAGACCTAGTCTTACACCTTCATACCAAATTTGATTAAAATCGGAGGTCCCCTTCAAAAGTTATCAGTACCACGGACACACACACACACACACACACACACACACACACACACACACACACACACACACACACACACACATATATATATATATATATATACACATATATGAAAATGAACGAACGGTGTCTGGGACCTCAAAATGAAAAAGTAACATGGTCCCGGGCTTAGGTCTTACCATGGCTACTACCGTAATAGCGTATTCCCTTAGGGAAATTCGCTAATTACCATAAATCCTACGGGATTGAAATTAATCGTGGATGTTCCTCTTTGCTAATAGGTACTCCCTAATAAAAAGCTTTGTAAATATTGTAAATATAGTTTTAGAAGTTCTTTAAGGCTCTCACTGGACTTAAAAATTACTCTAGAGCCTGTACGGGGATGAAATGTGACATGAACGTTCCCCTTTACTCAAGGGTGCTCATTAAGCTAAGGTTTTGCATAATTCCTACAGGGCTCCGCCCACACTACATCAATGTTTCAATGGAATTTGAAAAAGATTCAGTTGCTCTTTAAAGAGATTTTATTAGCTAAAAAATAAACTCAATCACGGGCAAAGCCGTGACGGGAAACAGCTAGTAATAAATAAAAAAGCAAAAAAATGCATAATAAAAATGTAAACCAACTTACTTTTGAGGCTTGGCGTCCAAGTAGATGGTGAAGAAGTACTCGGCATCGATGATGAGCGTGATCTTGCCGAGCACGAGGTCGCGGCGGGGAGCACCCGGCTTGACAGGTGGCGGGGGTCCCTCCAGTTGCACAGTGTGGGGCTGCCCCGCAATGCTCACCGGCACCGGCGGGCCCCCGAAAAACACCTCAAACCACTGGTTGTCGATGAACAACTCTCTGGTGGGCGCACCGAACCTCAGCCTGCAAACAGATTATATTCAATTTATTTTGCTAAATTTAGATTTCCTAATCTGAAAATGATATCCTTATTATTTCTCTTGTATTCCACTCTACCATTAAACACTCCATATTATTGGAAGTACCCTTCCAGTCAGAAAAAGGAATCATCCTAGCACACCAAAAAACTAAAATTTTAAACTAGTAAAAGAGAAGTTCACTTGAAAATGTTAACTTGGCCGAGACTCTTTGGCAGTTGCTTTGTATGCAAACAGCTAACAAAAACAGATTGTCATTCTAACCTTAAACACACCGTTCACTATATTAAACGTTAATACCTAGTTTGATGCTTAACTTTTCAGCTACTAACTTTTTTAATAGGTCAAAAAAGACGAGGTTAGACTTAATGGTGTTTTTTAATTATTAAAAGATTACTTATTGTTCAAATGAATAAGATAAAATAATTACAAGTAGTTTGCGTTAACCAGTGAAGTTCAGCCTAACCATAGAGTAACAATAATAACTGTTAATAATTTCTCCATACCGTGTCCTATGAATCCATATGTTGAAACTTATGCTTGCTTTGTTAATTATTCTGTTGAACAAAATTCTTAAGAAATGGTTTCCCGCCAAATATTAAAAATATTGTTAAGTTTGAAATATTTTGAAAAAGGTAAAAGAATTTGACCCAACAAATTTTTGGATTTATTTTAAAGTGAAAGTGGGTCTAGAAGGGGAGTTAAATGGTTTCTGGCTGAGATATCTTCATAAGTGTTAAAACAAATGAATTTGTTATAGGCTATCAAGGGCTTAGTTAGGTTACATAGAGAAATATTAGTTTAGTTTTGTTCTTTTTTTAAGTACTAGGCCTATACAATTATTATACTATATACTATTATTATTAGACTCTATACAAAAAAATTTTAGACAAAAAAAACCAACTTTTTGAATTACGAGGTTATCACTTGATTGGCTACCTGCGCAGTTGTCCGTCGATGACCATCTCGACGGGTGGGCCACCAAAGTGGACGACTGCTGTGTCTCGCTCGTCGATGATCACCCGCCGCGAGCCTGGCTGGAAGCTGATCTCCCGTGGGTCGTCCCACGCCATGAGCGCAACGGCCGTCATGCCGTAGAAGCGGATGTCCCGCGGGATGCTGTCGATGTTGATGGACCGCGTTGGGTCGTCCTCGATGGCCTTGAGTACTGCCTGGTCGGTCGGCGGCACCTCGCATGGCCCCAGTGGCGGTGGCGCGAACCGCGGTGGACCAAAGCGGCCAAACCTGGCAAATTCAAACTCTTTTATTAGCTGATACTTTTTAATTTTATCATAAAGATATGAAACGCTGATGTTGAAACAATTTGTTTAACAATTAAAACTAAATTAAATATATGAACGTAGACCTTAAGAATAATCATAAAATTAGGCTTACAATGTAAACTACAATATTTTTTCATAGCAGTGATTAATTAGGGTTTTCAAGAGTAGTGCACAGTAGGTGTACGTAAGAGTTGATAGCAGCAGAGGTATTCAGTATGAAGCTTTACTCTTTCAAATCTAATTAGCAGCAGGACCTAATTCCAACTACTCTGAGACCTTATAGTTTGCTTTCACTAATATTAGGGATGGACGTGATTGGATTTTTAGTTCAAGACGAGATGAGAACAGTCTTGTCTCTTTGGTGTCTTGTTTTTTGGTATATTCAGTCAAATATGTCTCACACTAGTCACGCTTAACAACAGTTCTAAAAAAAAAAAAAAAAAAGTCATAATCATAACTATAAACAGAGACGAAAATCTATACTCATTCAATACGGCAAGGGTTTTTTTTTTGAGTTGAGAACTCCAGCAATAATTTTCAACCGATATCTAAGTTTTTGGTGTCGTTGGATAGGGCTTGGTCTGTAGTTGTTTCTGCCAAACGTTGATGAAGATCGGACATAAAATAAGATAAAATAAGATAAAATAACTATGCACAAATTAAATTTGAAATTTTCCCATTAGAATAACATTGGGTTTGGGTTGAACACTTTAAACATCTGTTAATGTACAACTGTAAATAGGTGTAGTTTTTTGTGATTACTGATATTCACACAATATTGGATTGGTCCGATGTCGTTTGATTTAGAACTAAATGTTACTTTTGTATTGTATCAAAATAAATTGCTCGATTTTGAGCAACAAGTAGACTAGTGATCAATAAAAATTCAAAAACAAACTTTTAATTGCATACAAATTTGGGATGTAAGTGTACACAAAGGGAAAATAAAACATTTTGCTTCAAAACCATGAATTTCAGTATTAAATTGCTAGTAAAATAGACCTAGCAATTTGTAGATTATTTATACTGTTTAACATTATTCACAAAATATTTCCCATCTTGAAAATCTCGTCACAAAATCCCGTCTACAAAACAAGATTTAAAATTTCTTAAAAAATTTGAGAATTTCGAGACTTTTATAATTTCTTCAACATTGACTTAAAATCTAAGTTTTTTATTTATTATATGAATACTTAATAAAATGTTCCTGAACTATATAAAATTGGCTTTTTTCACTTGCCATTCACTTTTCCATGGAAAACTAGCACCTTTTTGACACTTTCGTGTTTTAAATGAGGCATTTAAATTAGTTAAATCCAACAATATTATTTATTATACTGACTAAAAAACTAAGTTAGCATTGTCAACTAAGGGACGGGATTCCTGTCCCGGAACTCTAAATGGTGTAAAAAGAGATCGTAACTCAGGGCCAAGGAGCTGGAGGGTTAAACTCTACAAATTGTATTTCCCTAAAATCAAATATAAACTATTTTACTGCTCATTGTTTATCAGGTTGTCGAACATACCTGGGGCCGGCGGGCGGTTCTCCGTCGAAGATGGGCCCCGGCGCGTGCTGGTGCCACCTCGGGGGTAGAAACCGGTCACCCGGCGGCCGCACTCCCATCAGTGGCGGACCTGCGACACAAACACACAATGTAGCACCGGTTTACTTTAAACACGTGCACATTACCAAAGCCAGGATTGGATTAGAAGGAAAGATTCCATATAAACTATCTAGAAGGGAAAAATGATCTAAAGGTTGCTTTTACTAGTAGTGAGGTTCCCCCCATTTGTGGCATTTAATACTAGGTCATTTCAGTCACTATGTTTGTGACTGTTAGTTAATTTCTTCATCGTGATCTGCAAAGAGGTTGTATTCAATGAAAAATAAGAATGAACGATGAATGGGATGGCTCACGTTGTCCTGTTTTTTATTTAGCCACGATCATTAATCAATGGTTCAATGACAAACTACAGCTGGGTCCAATTTGAACTTTCAAAATTTCAGGATCAATGTAGAATCTACATTAATCCGAAATTTCCTAGCAAGAACTCTCACCAATATTTTACCCTGAAAGGTCTGGTCCACTCGAAACTCAAACCTAATACAAGGGACAGTAGGCATTCAATTCAAGCAAATAATTTTTTTCTAAATTAATCACAGTAACCAAATAATGGAAAAGTTGGTATAATTGGTAATTTCTATTTCAATTTACTAACTGATACTTGGGAAACTACTATATAGGCTATTATTTTTCTTTCAAAAATTCTCTTTGTAAAAATACATATTAGTATTTCTGTGCCATAACCTACCTCTGATGACAGTGGGGGGCATGCCCGGTAGCCAAGGCCCCGGTCCGGGGGCGGGTCCGGGTACTCGCTGGGGCGGCTCCCAGTGGGGAGGTCCGACTGGCATCGAAGGAGGCTGCGGGGCGCTGTCGTGTGGTGGGGGATGCAGGTAGGGGTGCAACGGGGGTACGCGGGGGGCTTCCACCTCCATCCCCTCACCACCAGTGGTGGGATGTTCCTGAGGCGGGGGCACCCACGCCTCTTGGCCATACCTGCTGTGGCGGGGGCAAAGAAAGAGTTAAAAACACATTAAAAAAAGCTGGTTATCAAAGTTGTGAATATTCTCAATAAATTTAATACTCTATCTACAAAAATTACTATGCAGTTTTTTATAAAGCTGAATTGTTGTCTTTTGTAATCAAATGTAATCTTTTATGTGTGTGAACTACATAAAGTGTACTTCCATCCTCTAATGTAAGGCTGCTCTGACATCTTTATCTCAAAATGGCACAGTACCTGGTCCGCCTGTATCGAGAGCCCCTCTCTTCCTCAATCATTTTCGCCTTTTTCTCTCTTCGCTGGGCCCGGAGTTCGTCCTTGCGTCGACGGTACTTCTCTTTGTCTGAGTCATCAGATCTCCTACTGTACGGAGACACCCCTCTGAAAATATTAATTATGTACTATATAATAAAAAACATTAAAAATTAGTTCAAAATTTCTATCCAACAATGTTTTTTGAAGAGAAGTTAAATCAACTCCATTTGCCTTTTACCTTCATGAAATGTTACTTATCTTTCATTCATAACATGTCCTTTCACTATGGATGAGCTGGATGAGGCGATTGATGCAATGCCAATTGGCAAAGCAGCAGGCTTGGATGAAATCTTCCCAGAGTTTATAAAACACTCGGGTAAAAAGGCTTAACAGTGGCTTCTTGCAGTTTTTGACACCATAATGGAAACCGGCGACTTGCCTGATATATTTAGAAAATCCAAAATAATAGCTGTCTTGAAGCCCGGTAAAGATTCAAAACTGCCCGAAAGTTATCGAGTTAATTTAATACAATTCCTTATTTTAAATTACTTTGATGACCAACCTACTATTAGTAGTCGATGAAATCAGAATCGAGAATCGATTTGCAGGAATCGGAATTGATCAAAATTGGAATAGAACAATCCCTACTCCTAACCTGATACCTTAAATAAGTTATTTTTAAAACATAACTCAGAGATAGCAAAGCAAAATAGCTACAGTAGAGCCTTGCTAATCTGAACTAAATCGCCCTGTTTGGTTGAGCTAATTATCATAATGCATGATATTGACTTGCTTACTCCCACTACTCAACACTACTCCGCAGTGTATGATCTCGGCACTGAATAGGAGTTGGACTGTGGAAAGCATTCATCAGGGTGGCCACTGAAACCCAGTTTTACAATTCCCGGTTATTTCCCGGTTTTCCCGGTCGTAAAACTGTTCAAATCCCGGTCCTACTTCCTTGAACGGACCTCCGATTACACAGTCGGCCCGGCACACAACGGCCGAAATAACTGTTTTTAGCGTGACTGTGTTACACAGTTTTGTTAATAAGGTAGACACTTCATAAAAATACAACTAATACTATCACGTGAGTGATTAATTCAACAGTAAAAACTGAACTTGCATTGGGAATAACATTAGATTGAAACAAGCGATATAGCGAAACCAAAGCGGTCGGCTGACCTAGGACGGATAACCGAGCCGGGACTGTGACTACTGAGTGGCAATTTCAACAGGTCTGCGAGTACCCGCCCCTCTTCCCCACTCACCGCCATATTGAAAGCGCCGGCGCGTCACAGATGAGTATACAGAGCGCCACTGCAAGGCACACATATTTTTTACAACTGACAACACGTTACCATTGCACAACGAACGGCATCCCCTCTCACACCCAGCTTTGATTATCTGTCCCGACGTATTTTATTTTATTAGAACTGCAAAGTACATCATAAAAGAAAACTGTAAATATTGTATTTTAAGTAATTACAATAACAGTTTACAGAGATATAAATATACGTGCTTACAATTAAGTCGAGAATAAGGCAAGTTTATTTAAATTAAAATATTATGAAAATACTTACAAGTAGAAAGAAGCTCACGATGTGCAGTAAATATTGGAAACGCACCAGTTTTAAATTAATAGTCTATATCATGTAATTATCAAACACTTGCATCAAAATAAAATCCACTTTAATAACGAAAACAAGTCTTGCAAATATTGAAGGCCTATATTCTAAGATCTCAGTAATGAAACAAACATATTTCTCATAAATATAAAATGTTAAGGCAAAAAACTTATTTACAATTTTTGTTGTGAAGCATTTATCTCGTATATCTTAAACTTTACTCTTTTTGTTCAGTTCTGAAATTCTTTCATCCAGCTCCGCCGTTCTCTTTCTTGCATCGATGAGAATGTTTGCTTTTTCGGCTTCTAACTTCTTTTTTTCCTCAAGAGCTTTTTTCTTTTCGTTTTCAATCTTTTTGTTCTGATCCTCTTCTAGTTTTTTCTTTCTTAAGTGCTCATTATATCGAGCATGAGCATTTCTTGCTGAATGAACTAAATCTTTGGATATTTGAAGGTTGTCCAAACCTCCAGCCGCAGCAACTCCGTCATAAATCTGCCTTAGTGCAACAAGACTTTCTTCTTTTAGGTTGTCCACGATGCATTCTTTGTTCACGGAAAATCCTCGTTCAACCGTGGCATTTCCGTGGGACATTGTTAAAATCATTTTCACGAAAGACGTTAGCTCTTGGTAATTTTCGTCGCCAACTAGATCTAGGATCTCCATGAAAAACTTGTCCAAACGTTTTTTGTTTCTCCTGTACATTTTGCATTGCTCCAAAACTTCGGGCAATGCGAACAGTTGCTTAAATTGCCTTTTTGTTTTATCAGCTCTTAAACCCGACATCCTTCGTTTGCTTACTAATATTTCTAAGCATTTGTTTAGACGAGTTTCCGCAACCTCAAAATTGTTTTTGATGATGTTGGGGTCTAAACAAGAGAGGGCTCTTGTAAAAGGTTGTCTAAGGGGGGATTTGTCCATAATTTTTTTAATTATGGCTAAAAGGCAATTTCTTGCACTTTGTTTTAGGCTTAGTTTTTCTGCGTCTGATGTGTTTGGACAAGCTTTTAAAGCCTCCTTTGTTCCAAACCCGAGATCAAAGTGCTTAGCACTGATCAAATTTTCCGGATTCTGGAATTCAACTTTTGTCAATTGGTTTTTAACCTCAACTAAATGGTCTCTCTTTACAACCTTTTCCGTGAGTGTCGTGGCAATGGAGGTTATCTCAGAATAAAGAAATGGCACCATTGGCGCATCACTTTGAAATTCTCTTAAAAATGGTTCCAACATTTCACAAGTAGAACAAAAAAAAGCCAATTTCGCTGGCAAGAGTTTGTCAGCAAGTTTGTCTTTGACAATTTTAAAGCTGTTGCAAGTGGGTTCCTTTTTCCCTTTGACGGCATCCACGTACTTTCTTACATTAGGCAGTATTGACAACGCTCTTTCTGCAACTCTGCTACTTTCAACCCACCTAACTGCACAAAACTTGAGAGGAAATGAATCTGATCCACTGAATTTCAAATAATCGGATCTTCGTGCAGGCGAGTCCTTAAATAAATTGTACAGAGCTCTTAAGAACTCCACTAGTTCCCAATCAGTGCATTTTATACCTGTCTTGAACGCATTGTGAATAGTGTGCAGACCACAACTACCGATATCAAGTAATTCGGAGCCGCCAAGTATATCAACTAATTCTTGCTGAAGGTCTGACAACAATTTTATATTTACATTCGGCCCATCCATAGAAATCTGTAAAATTCGTGTTAGCATATCAGGGGAAATGGCTTCTTTAATACCATTGAGGAGATCTTCAGCTGTTGAGTGTCCCAAAAAAATTGATTTAAAGTACCGTGTACACACTTCCTTTTTATTCGAGTCCCAAAAACGGATATGCAAATCCATTTGCTGTTTCTGTGACACTTTATTTAGCGCTTCGTCGAAGCAAAGAACAATATGGGAACAATCACTAAGCTGTTTGGCTAAATTCCGTTCGAAATGAGGGGCTAGCCCGTACACAACCGTATACCCCACTTTAGTCCGCTGCAATTGAATTTTTGAAGCAATGTCACTATCGGGAAATTGTGCTTTGAAACCGTCTGCGCAACGTGCGGCTACACGAAAGGGTATGTGATTTATTACAATTTGCAAACACCAAAATATTTCAGATTTTGTCACGGATTCGGCAAGGAGATATTGTTTCACTACAGTTTTAGGTTGAGTGACTACTGGGGTTTGTCCAACGGTGTTTGTCGCTACTTCACAGGCAAGTGCCGCCGCCGCAGGCGCTGGCGTCACCACCGTTGCATCAGCTTGCTGGATACTTGTGGAAGGTCCGGGTAAAGTAGTTGATGATCCCGCTTGTAAAAACATTGCTAACGGAAGACTTGCTCTTTTATTTTTTTCATTTAAAGTATGCTTCATAGATTTGGAATGCGATTTCAGAGCAGTTTTTCCCATACTACTTATATTTATCACTGTTTTACACAAAGTGCATATTGCAGAGCTTCTACTGTTTGGATCCTCCTTTACCCATGGAAATTCATTTCTGTACGATGGTTGGAAGGTAGTTGTACTCGGTTTAGAATGCGCCATCTTGGCCTACAAAATAAAGAAAAACGCGTTAGTAACTGTTTAAATTGTACTCAGGGCTGTCGCGTAGACTGAGTAAGCGGGGAAACGCGCGCTGCTACTTTTTCATGAGAGAAATCCGGCGTTTAGAGAGAAAATGCTATCGGAAATGCGTTTACCCCAAGTTACAAAATTACAAAACTCTGATAAATGTTGTATCCTTTAACCATTATGTATTGTACTTATTTAATTTTTAGGAATATCTCGCGGATCTTAAGTTATTTTTATGAAGTATTTGCAGACTAAACCAAAGCCATCTGGTTACTACGGTGCAGTAACAGGGTTTCGACACGCATTTTTAACCTGTGTGATTTTAATTATGAAGCTACGAACTATCAACAATGTACCCTTAAGATGAATGCAGGAAACACAAAGTGAAACTTCGTCCTTGTCCATACGACAGCCCTGACTTTAGCTTTACTATATCAAAGTATATGCATACACTCCCGGGAAATTGTTATATTTAACTACTTATTAAAATTGTTTAATATTTTATGCACTTTTAATAAAGACAAAATTTTTACTTTCTCATTATGAGGTTTGCGTCTTGTGGCATGGTTTGAAACATTGTAAACCAATTATCTAAAATAACAGACAACAGCGTTGGGGCTAAATAATAGCAACACTGGAGGGTGAGAGGCGTGGAGGCACGGAGGGGAAGCCAGAAGCAAGTTCAGCTCCGCCGCCGCGCCGGCGCCGCCGGCATTCATTACCAGTGGCAGTACTGGCAGTGTCGCTTTGGTGTACACTTCAGGTTAGCAGTTATGGGCCCGAGTGTACCTTGGTGCATCTTGGTGTACCTACGGCCGACCCTCCCAATTACTCCCCCCCCCCCGCGACAACAGTCATCTACAGCTGATTATGTACCTTAGAAATCACACTTTTATTCAGAACATACGAGGATGTTTATTCGTAGATTCGTTAAGAAAACGTTTTGATGACACGTAAAATCTAATATATTCAATTTAGTTTAAACCACGGCCAACTTGGGCGTAATCCAAATTTTAATTGATTGAAACGTTTCACAGCTACTTCTAATTCAAAATAGGAACAATAAATCAGTTGAATATAAAGGTTTAAGTAAACAAAGCTAAATATTTGAATATACTGTAGGTAGATTTGATATTTATTAAACTTTCATTTTATTGCTTAGCTACCAATTTTCTGACAATAATTAAAAACATTTATTCTTGCAAAAAAACTTTTAACAAAAGACATTAAACAGAAACGCTGAAGAATTAGCCTACCACTATCATTTGGGGCATATAACTCGCTCATTATACCTTATACTTCAATCTGTCAGCTTTAATTGCTTGAAAGGGTTATAAGAATACAATTTGCATTCTCAATTATTAACAGTTGCCTTCCGATATACCCTTTTGCAACAAGTGATCCCAACTACTGTAAAAAATTCCAGTCGCCGTACTACATACAATAATAATTATAAAATAACCTTAAGTAATATAAATATACATCCCACTTACCTCGAAAAGCTTTGGTAGGAAATCTTCAACTAAAGAAACATATTGTTGTAAAACTCACAGCATAAAACGCGATACGATCTGTCCAGTGCTCACTGTTCACCAACAACTGAACGAATAATAAACGAATTCTGGAGGCTATGAAAATTGGAGAGGGGAAATAAATGCGACTGATAGATAAGGTTATTTTGGGACACTTCGTGGAAACGCGTACCGGACGCGCATTCAAACTTCAGAAGGAAAGGATCCTGCGACTACAGGATTAGAAACAGATAATTCTTTTACATTTTCTCAGGCCCTAAGACCCTTACTAACCCAATCTCGCTAAAATAAACAAATTAAATTAAATATCCGTTTATAGAAAATATTCCAACAGCATTTCAAATAATGTTTATCGGTTATGTGCGTCTGCTAAAACCAGTAGTCAGTTTGTGAGTCGTACGGCAACGGTAGATAAGTTTGTGATGGTAAAAAAAAAACTATCACCTGCTACACTACACTATTTTTATCTACAATATTTTGTTCTACTGCATTGCCATAATATTGAATAATAATTACATAGTCCACTTATTTATTTATCCGAGGTATTGAAATTAATAACCTACGGTAGTTTCTTTCATTTGGGTACGACACGTTACAATAATAGCCCTACTGATGGAATAATTACGAGATTGTCGACACAGAGTTCCCAAACGGGAATACTGCCAGGGGCCAGGGGTAAACCACAATATAGTCAGGAAATGGAATCCATGATCATTTTCCATCTATAACTAAAAACAAACCTTAACTGCACAGTAAAATTATAAAATGACATGTGAATAATTAAGTGTAGTGAGCTGCTAAGCATCTGTAACAGGTTTTAAAGTCGCACTCTGATTTTTAGACTAACAAAATAAAATAGTTTGTAAAATTACTAAAACAACAAGATGACTTATCTGACTAATAACCTACAGCAAAAATATAGGTACCAATAAAACCATTGCTCTATCAACTAGTTACGAAATAATATAGTTTTAATCCTTTGTAATGCAAATAAGTAAAACAGATGTTTTTACTATCGACGCGAATGTAAGATGGAAGAACGATAAGCAGCAGGTAAGACAGTCGGACATTTCCCCCCGCACCGCACCCCTCATACGTCGGTCGCGTCGCGAACAGCGAGCGACGAAACAGCCGAAACAGCCCTCCCCCGCCCCACCCATAATCACGACAACAGCAGTGCAACTATACTGCCGGCCATGAAATTAGGCAGGTGGCCGGTGGATTCTAATGGAAACTTTCTGTATTAAAAAAACGGTTGTAATAGTAAATTTATCATTTATACGTACTATTAATGTAGATGGTTAGGTAATATTAATGAACACTGAGTTGCTCTGTAAATTTGACAATTTAACTGGAGGATGCAGAATCTCAACCCGCCTGATTTCACGGCCCTAAGTATAACCGCCCTTTTAATGTGCAAAGTCTTAACAATAATCAATTTGTTCAAAACCGGTATGTGTGTGTATTACAGTGAAACGATAAAAAAAAGGCTCACCTGAAAGTTAAATACCTGTTTTATTATAAATAAGGAAATTAAATGTGTTTCATTTTACTCATTCTGCGTTTCAGGGCATACGGAAAACGCCATTTTATTCCAAAGCGGTTCAATGATCCCATAGTTGGGAGGCGGCGGCGGATGCGATAAAATCTAGATGCGTAAGATAATGTTGTGCCAGAAAGTACTCGTGATCGTGACCAATTGCTTTGCGTCGCGCGCCGTTTTACAACAAATGGCGAATGTTCCAAGCTTACTATTTCGTCGACAGAGGACTGAACCACATTTTAAAATCAAAATTTTCACGACGACTGTGTTGTATCAGTATTTTTCCTCTGTCGTTTGACTTATTTTTGATTATGATTTACAAAAAAGGCTAAAACATGAACTGTATTTGAATAATTCAATAGGTACGAAATTCCTGGTTCCACGATGTCATTCCCGGCTCATTCCCGGTTTATCCCCGGTCCTCCCAATTCCCGGCTTATTCCCGGTTTCCCGGTTTTCCCGGTTGAGTGGCCACCCTGTTCATAAGAGTTGGAACCACTTTAAGCCGGAGAAAATATCATTGAAACATAGTAATGAAGGTTGACAACGATGATCAAGCTACAGAAAAAAGTATGTAAAAGCGATAAAATCGCTTCTTATGATCATAAATACCAAGTTATATTGTTGTGATTTTCCCCTGGTTTATTAAGGAAAAAATGTTATAATTTTTGGATAAGATGTGTTCAGAATAGACGGTTTTTCAGATTAGCGGGAATATACTGTATTAAGACAATTTATGACATGAACTTCCTAAGTAAGGAATGATGCCAAGCTGCTGCCTCACCTCGATTTAAGGGCCAGTTTGTCGTCGTCCGGGTCGTAGCGTGGTGGCTGCGGCCGCACTCTGATGTCTACGTCGGCCGGAGGCACGCGGATATCAACGTCCTTCAAGCTCTCCACTCCCTTGCCGTCAACCTCCTCCGAAAGCTTCTGACTGTCATCGATCTTGGGTTTCTTCAAACTCGATTCATCAATGTCTTCTCCTCCTGGAATAACAGTTTAGATCAGTGGAATTGTATTGTAACTGTTCCAAAGAATCGATTGAATGATTTTCAAACTAGCTAAAGTATAATTATATTTGAAAAAAACTTTACTCAATGAATATTAAATTACTGGAATAAGTAGTTTTTAATTACCTGAATATGACTCTGGAGGGGATGGAGCGTCTTCTACACCAGACAAGGACCCTGCGGGAAAAATACACATGGTTAAATATGTTTTTATAATGAGTCTCACTTCATCATTAAGGGCCATTGGCCTATTGACTTTGAATTTGGAAAATAAATATTTCAGTGAAGCTGAAGTGAGTTTACAAAACAATATAGTGGAGTCTCAATAATCCAAAATCACACCTATTTCAGATTAAATTAAACTATTATTAATGCCATGATAGTCGTATCAGTCTAGGCGTTTATTTAAAGGATCACTTTGTACTTTGTATATACAGGGTGTCTACTGCAAAAGGGATATAAAAATCAGTGACTTTTGGGGGTGAAAAATGTTAAAAATCAGTGACTTTTCCGTCTCTAAGATAGAAAATGTTGGGGGAAATTGTGAAAGTCGCAACACTTTTGCTCACAATCGCACTATTTTCACAATTCAAACAAAAAATTTATGACTTTTCTTGCATTTTAAGGAAAAATCAGTGACTTTTTGGTGACTTCGGTGACCATTGACTAAAATCAGTGACTTTCGGTGACTTTTGGTGACTTCAGTGACCAGTAGACACCCTGATATAGTTCATGAAAAGAATATCATGATTTTTGGATAATGTTTGATTTATTTCACTGAAATCAGACAAAAAAAGGGGCATAATCAGTTTTGTATTTGAGAATTGGTTTGTATTTTACCAACCTGAAATATGGGAGGATTTACTTATATCTAGAACAAATTACCGTGGCTCTCTACCGGGAGTTAAACAATAGATAACTGAATAATAAATACGTCGTTCAAGTTCAAGAATTTATTGTCATATTTTTCTTAAAATTAAGACAACCAAGTGCTGGAAGTAAATTTAGTTGAATAAAAATATCCTTTTGTATTAATTCAAAGTTTATTTTCGTGTGCATGCAATCTCTTCCTAAAACCAGCTATAAACTCGTCCATTTTAACTCTTATAACACTGTTCTTTCTTAAAGTTAACACACAGACAGACAGCTTGCAAAACTCTATTTTTGATATTCAAATCAAACTCCTGGTCCTGATCCTGGTTCAAAGTCCTGGAAACTCATTACTTCAGTTTCCAAAGTGAAAAAATGTGAACTCAGAAATCAAGTATTCTTGACTATTAAGCCCTGAAGGTGCTTGTTTGTTATACTGGTGACACTAGTTTTTGAAGGTTATTTTTACTTGAAACTAAAATAAATGCATAAATCAGGTGAGGATTGATCTATGATCATTGTGTGAAAATTAAACAATTATATATTGAATGGTTTTTTTTTTTTTTAAATTATGGTTACCAAAAGGCAGCCATGTCCACGAGAATCTTTGCAAATGCCTCTCCACCCGCAACTTTGAAATCAGCCCTCTACACGTACTCAGTCAAGTTTACAGTGTTCAACAGCAAGGAGCTAAATGTGTAAAAATACTTTCAAAAGTTATTCACTGTGAAAATAACACTTTCACTTAATCAATCGGCAAATCAACTGTTACTTCCAAGCCGCAGAGGGATGCTCCTATCAACGATTTGACTTGAGCCTACTTGAGTCTGGATAGCCTGCCAGTGCCGGAATCATGTTTCATTGCTATAAGGTTATTTTGAATTACGGTGGTAAATATTTCATTGTGCAGTAAAATACCTAATCTAGCCACCGCTGAAAAAAGGTGGCATCTGTATAACAAACAATTACCCCCTGAATGGCAAGAAATGTGTTTTGTTTTAGACCCAGCCCACTGGCCCAGAGCTGTGTATATTATAGTGTATGGCACATGGTGTTTATCTTACCGCTGATGTCATCGTCACTGATGGGCTCCAGCTGTTCGGCCGTCGCCTCCTCGTCTCTCCGCTGTGCCTCCTCCAGCTGCTGCTTCTCCCGCATGGCAAACACCTGCCACACACACAAACTCATGTACAACAAACGCACAACAAGCAACTAAGAGTCGGAAAATAAAACATTTTTCCTGTTCAGGAACTCTCTCTGTGCATATAAAATTTTTTGCCAGCCAAGCGTCTTACTTGGTTTGCTCTATAGGAGTAAGGAACTCTACTTGAGTACAGTAGAGTCCTGCAAACCCGTACTTTGATAACCTGGAATTCTGGAAAGTCTACCAGAGCAGTGGCTTTACCCAATAAAGTGTGCTAGGTTTCGAGGCGCTAAGCGCCAAAGTGTTTCCTGAAGTCTTCAAAACAGTTATATTTCTTTAAATTTGTTTTAACAGATGAGATTTCAGTTTTTAGTTTTTATATTAAGTACATTATGCAATACATTTTTTGTATGTATTTGTACTAGTGATGGGTTGATTGCAAAACTAATCGGTCCGGCTTTTCACTAGCATTGGTTGCAAAGTCACCCCCAGGTCTGTCACTTTTAACCCATGCAGCATCATTTCACTGTGCAGCGTCATTTGTGCTTTTGCTAATCATTTTGACTGTACCAACATTTTTTATTTTTGAAGGTGTCATGCAAATTTAAAAATGTAAGTAAACAAATATTTTTGATTTAAATCAAATTTTTCAGAATTTTACAAACACTCATACCCTATTTAAATTTAAAAAAATAGGATTAATGCGATTTATTATTGAACATGGTTTTTATGCCAATGAAAGTTTTATGTAATTCAGGAGATAAATCAACACATCCACTGACATGGTAATTTCAACATTTTATCCTTACCCAAAAAATACAATAAAATCTTATTTAAGCCTTGGTCTAAGATTGCCCGAAACCGTCACGGCAGGTGACAAGGTCAACGGCCCTTCACTGGACAATTGAGCACCAAAAGAGGTAAGATGTGAGTGTTAATTCAGTGGGGAGGAGGAAATGCCCCTCTAATTAGATAAAAATAAAATTGAAATCTTGGATTATGGAGCGTTGGCTCAGTTTGCTTGTGTACTATTGGGAGTTAGGTCCTTGGGGCTACATGTCTCAATACCCCTAATAGTAAAAGTAAATAGACAAGAACAAGGATTTCCTTAATTTATTTAGCTGTCAAAGGTTCTTAAAGGTATTATTATAATTTTTTTTGTGAGCATTGGTCTACTCGGTCTCAGTCACTTGTCTAATTGTTGTCATATTTCTGTTTCTCACCTCGCTGAGGACCCGCTTGTAGGCGTCGCTGTCCAGGTCGCCGCGCTTGTGCTGCTCCATCGCCTGTATGATGATGTGGTTGTAGCTGCCATCGGAAGGCAGCGGCGCAGCCCTCATGTCCACGTCCTCTGTGCTCCTCACCCGGCCGCCGCCGCCCCACCGGCCTGTCAGACAACCACCAACATCCATCAAGTCACAAGACTCTTTACACAGACTCATTAAAATAAGCTATAATATAAGATGTAAATTAAATTAGTATTTTTCCTCTCCATGCCTAATATGAAATGTTCAGCAACTTTTAACCCTCCAAGCGCTAAACATCGCGATCGCGACACATTTCGGCAACGCGTATAGCGCTATCGTCGCGATCGCGATTCATTTACAAGGGTTTACTACGATCGTCACAGATCCGTTGTTTATTGACGGATCGGCATATATTTTATATAGTATTGAAGAGAAAATATCATTCTATCTGAATACTTTTGGTTCAATACATATTTCAGTGGAAAATCAAAGTTGGCTAACTTGTTTGTCAACATCAGCTGTTTTTTGGTCGTCTGAAGTACAGCTGCTACATCGCAAATTGTTATGGTTATGTTATCTTTTTTTGCTAAGAACATATAAACATTATATATCACTGGAAAGGTAATAAAATGTTCAACATTTTGGCTATCTCAGATTTTTTTATTTGACTATGTAATTATGACCTGAAATGGAAAAACCTGAAGACGAGGGTAACAAAAAAAAAAAAAAAAAAAAAAACTACCCCTTGATATCTAGAAATTTGGAAAAAAATAAATGGTAAGTAAGATCTAATGAATCATATTTTCTAATAGTAGACATTTTTCTGAACAAATTGATATGCAATATGATATACTTTTCATATCATTAATAACTATTATGCACATTTGCTTAAATGCTTGCGCGAAACTTAAAAAATGGTCAGCACTTAAGGACTAATATACGTAGCACTTGGAGGGTTAAGTAACCCAGAAAGGATAGATAATACTATAACATGTAATACAAATAGCATTACCATTGATTTTCTTGTTGTCTATGTCCGATATGCTTGGCCGAAAAGTTAAGTTTCAATTCAATGTTGTAATATGGCTTGTACGCTTCTTTAATTCTATTTTAAGTTTTGCTCCTTCATTGTTGTTAACTTTTAGTCTACATAGTGTCAATTATCAAAGTGGTTACTAGAGAATTAATGTTCTTATTGCTTGAATTTTTATTTGTGATTACTTGAAGTTATATCTGAGACTATTGTTGTTTTGTTTCTAATGTTCCCCAAATAATTTTTAAAATACCTCAATGGTCAAGAACAATAGACTGATTCAAAAAGTAAATTTGTAATTAGGTTAAATATGGTTGTTTTCAAATGAGCTACAGAAAAACCAACAATAGTTGCTTTTTGCAGCTGTTCTGTAATGATATTTTTGTATTCTGGAATAAATAAATAAATGTTTCAAACTATGTTGGCTTTAATTTATTGGTTCCATGAACCACAAAGTTGATTTGTGTAGACCTGAGGATCCTAGTATGAAGTGCTCAAGTTGCAAAAGTGATCAGCGTAACGAGTAAATGCTGCAACTCACCATCAGAGCTGCCGCTGAGGCGACCGTACCGTCCGAACTTGTCGACACTGGGGGCCCGGTCGCGCCGCGACGGAGTATACTTGACCTTGTATGCGTCAGGCTTGTTCTGCTTGTACCTGGCCCAGAGTCGCTCGCCTGCAGCTTCTGGAGGGGGCGACGATATGATGGGCGGGGGCGGCGGCGACGGCGGGGGCGGACATAGCACTGGGCGGAGGTCCACGTCCTCACTGCCGAACAGCCTGCCACAAGGAAAACACAAAACCTCGTAAATACATGTAGGGTGGATACTAGTAAAGGTAACATTGATGCAATTGGGCATCTAAAGACGACAAAAAAAAAATATATATATATATCTTGACATTGTCAACGCCTTTCAGTTTAGCATTTGACGTGATGACTTCAACTTCCAAATAGGAGAAATCACACAGCCGCAATGATGATTAAAGCTTTTAAAAATGTCATTATTGTTATAGTTTATTGTGTGGTCTAACTGAACACTCTTTAAACAACGAGTCTGTAAAACATTAGGTAATGTTTAAACTTTTATGGGAGGAGTCAATGTTCTACCTAATTTCATGGTTTAAAGTAACTAAAGGTTTAATTTTTTTTTAGGTTTGCACATTTTAAATTCATTGTAAAATACTTATCATTTAAAAAAAAGGAAAAGAAAGGCACTGACATATCTGTATTTGAAGATTCCACACCTGATATTCAGCTATATTTATTGTGCCATATAATTAATTATTTCAATCACATGGGAGGTGGTCTTAAAAACCAAAGATGTTGATTGTGTCATATAAACCCCTTAAGTTCTAAATTAAAAAGTATCTTACTTGATATAGAGTAAAAGTTACACATTATGACCTAAAATGGAAAATGGACAGATTTTTTATCAACTTGCAAAATCTGATTTAATTGACACACAAGTAGGAATGAATGGACCAGAGCTTGTGCTCCTTGTCTCTTTGATCATGCAAGCACTCTCGATGACTGTTTCTAAGCAGCAAGGACATGCTTGGATATGAGAGGATATAAATTGTCATGCAAGGTGAATAGCAAGCAAAATCAGGGTGACGTGCGTATTTTACAGTCCATATATATAGTACTAAGATACTATAATTAAATTTGGGAAATTTAACAGTAATTTATATTCTTAAGGAAATACATTTAAAACAAAATATCACACAGTTGCTCAGAAAAACAAACCAAAATCAATACATTTTTATACTCTTCAATTAATCTGGGACCCAAGTTAAATCTTCAAGAAATACAAATCTACACACTTAACTCGTTATAAATGTAAAAAAATTGGCCGAAAATTTTTCTCCGAAAAGACCTAACAATCAATAGCTTTAACTTTTCAACATATAAACTAGAATCTCCACATTTTCCAATTGAAATGAAGAGCTAAAAATACTGTAAAAGTATTGCTCCTTAATCTTTACAAATTCTCCACAAAAATCCACTTTTCCTATCTTTTTAAGGTATGAGTTGTTGTTGTTATGTTGAGTTTACATTATTATCTACACATTTACAGACGAAAACAAAAATTATTTTTATTACAAACATTTTATTTGAAAAGACCGATACCTTTTGTATACACAGATTCGTGAATTATTATACCAGTGAGCAGGATCAGGGCGGGCGGGGAAATAGCGGATCTTGCAAACAGGTGACTTGGCTACCTGCCACGGCCAGCTTGGGACACAGAACGAAACAAAACTCCATCAGGCATGCAAGCTGACACGGTTGCGGGTACACAGAGCACAGTAGAACCCGCTAGTCCGTCGGCAACGGGCACGGTTATCGACATGTTAAAACCGTTGTTTAAACAGAACGCATGAGTTATGCATGTTTTACAGATGAGTACATTACAAATACTTACGCTTAATAGATGTAAGCGGACATTTTCCAGTTTCATCTAGTGAAGGGAAGGGTAAGAGTATAAGCATGCAAATATCGCTGTTAGGTAGACCTATAAGTTTGGTGCTGTTAGGTATTAGGAATATGATTTGGGGTCCCTGACGTCAGCAGAACTACTGTGAGCGCTAAAATTCAAAATCAAAATGGCCAATAACATGTTGAAGTGCCCCTGAACTGCATTTGGCATTTCAACTGACTTTATTCATTCATTTTTTTGGCTAAAAATGAAACATGTTGATATTTGTTGATTACTAAGTATTCTTCAGGTTTCAGAGAACAGATCATGAGTGTTATTACTGTCTAAGACAGAAGCATCAGCAAAATTTGTCTTAGGAAAGGACACACAAGTGCCAAGAATGAGGAGGAGATGGGGCCCTGTTCCCATTCATCCTACAACACTTACCATCTGTGGTGGTGACCATCTTGCCATCTTTTGTAAATCGACCATCTATTTAAAACAGTAAAGCGAAAACACCTTTGGAACGTCCGTCAGACTTCTACGGCAAGTGTTACATGCCGGTTTTACCAAATCAAACCTTTTCACTCTGATATTAGCAGGTTTTATTTGTATAAAAAATATTTACGTTAAATTGCTCGAAAATGAAAAATAAACTTTTCTTATAACGATTTAACATGGGGAAAAATCAACTAGAGTATTTCAACCCTTGGGCAGATCATCTGGGACTTCCACTTGACCGATTTACTTACAGTTTATACCAAATAAAAGCAAATCTTTTCCATAATAGCAAGATTTATTTATTTATTTATTTTAACATTATATCTTACTTTATAACATTACAAAATACGACATTTTTAAACCTTTGCAATTTAATTTATTTTAAAGGCTTTAAATCAGCTGATTGTAGCCTACACACATGGCATTTTGTCAAAAAACACGTTCAAGAGGTATCTGGTTTATGTACCAAAAACCTGTAATTATTCTATAGAATTATTGGTGCCAGTACCTAAAAAAAATAATTATATTAATTATTCTTCAAATGAAAAATTTATAGTTTTATACTATTTAAATTGTACAATTTTGTAGTTGGTGTATTAAAAAATAAGATTTGATTGTTAAATTATTTATTACTATACTTTAAGTTATAACTAATCACGTAAAGCAGATGATCAATTGTAAGAAAATAGCAACTAAAAAAAAGTATATTTTATACACTTTTGCATCATCTGCCTAGCGCTCCAATCAATCACTACGGATGGAGCTGTATCCATCGAAAATCGACTGGCAACGACTCATTATGTTTGAAAAAACATTACACTGATACAAAAGAATCTCTCTTAAGCGTTTTCCTTTAAAGGTGAATTGTAAATAATCTATACTTCTTATTTTGACAAAGGTAAGCCGAACCACCAATAGTGGTAGTGTATCTGCAGCACTTGTACTTGTAGCTGCATTTTGATTTTACATTATAGCCCAAAGAGAAGCACTACAGAGATAGACACCTAGACAGGCAGATACAGAGTGAGTAAGCAGATAATGCTATAATGCCTTGTCAGGTTTAGCATTACCGGATGACCGCTAAACATGCTAAATCTGACGATTTGTAACGCTATCACATGCATATTCTTTTTGAATAACCATTATATCCTTCACAAGATTAAAACACAACTTTAAAGAAAATAAAAAGGAACAGCAGTCGTAGTAAAGCTGCAACACTTGGCAATTACATTAAATCTGAATTGTATGATTACCACTGGCAATAACGAATTCTCGGCAAGAGAAGAATCAAGTAAGCATCGGAAACGTTAACAACACTTAGAAGTAAAAACTTGGGAAATTTATTGAGTTTGCATCACTCAACAGTCAATTTGTCAAAATTAAAGATTAAAGTGAAAGTGCTCTATATGTTTGTTTAGACTATATAGAACACAGTTTAGTGCCAAAAATGTCAGGTGTAATAATTTTTGTCCAAAAGCGAAGGTGCGGTCAGACTAAGCATGTGTCAGACTAGCGGTTTCTACTGTACTTCACTAAAGCAGTGGGTGCAAATCTATGTTATCCCAGTAAAAACATAACAGTTTTCAAACAAATACATTTTAGTACTGAATAAAATAGTTAGCAATCACTCTTATTATTAGAAAATAGTGAGCAAAATTAAATTAATAACTTTAAAACATGGTTAATACAGAAGTCTTTTAAATAAACTAAGAGTATCCACCAAAAATTGTCTGAATACTTGAGAGACTATAGTTCTTCAAAAAAAACTTCTCACAATCAACAATAAAGGTTAATGGTCATGTTGTTGAAGTGTTATTTGATCTTTGACGATGGGTTTTTTTTGTTTATTATAGAAATATGAGGTAACCCACTTTCCGTCAGTACTTTAAAGGAATGTTAACAATTCAGTATAAAAAAATTCATTCATTCAATAGAAAAAGTAGTTTTATAAAATTTGTTTTACACTGATATAGAAGTCTCTTATAAAACTGGACTAAAAGATATCTTTGTTAGAAGAAGTTTGGAGATATATCATGCATCTGGACTAAAGTTTAGTTTGAAATGCCTCGATTAAATTTTCTTAGGTAAAAACCAAATTAACACATACGCTGCCGCAAGTGTTCCGGAACGGCGCTGTACCCTCTCCCCTGGAGCTACCGCCGTTCCCGAACAGCGCAATTCTATTTTAATTTCATGTTAATATCGAAAAGCCAGCACTTTACAAGGTGTTTCTCTTCACAGCTTGTGGGAACATACCATTTTGCTATAGTTTTCAAGCAACAATTCCATCAACCCAATGGAGAAAAGACTGGGCTCCGTCTAGCATTGGGGAACATCTATTAAGCATTTTTCAGTAGTGGACATGTTATTTGAGAATTAATTTTATTAGATTTTATCTAACTACTTACTAAAAAAATAATATACATGCCAGTCAGTGCACAAGATAAAAATAAGGTGCAACTTCCAAAGCAAGCACTACAATACCCAACAGTCGTAATATGTCGGAGTTGAACTCACTCATCCATAACTTCCGCTTTAGACTTCTTGGCCGGAGGAATGTCCAAGAGCTTCTCCATGGATGGCCGCTTCTTGGTGGGGGAAGCCGGCAGATTGCGTAAATCAACATCTTTCTCTGCTAATCCTAAAACCTCATCTGCAAGAACAACTGATATTTAAAACACATTCTTTAAATTCACTCGCCGCTCCTGTAACTGATACTACTTTGATTCACAAGTCAGCAATGAAAAATCGGCGTCCGGATAGGTCATGCTTACCTGAGCTAAGTCTCGATTGGCACCATTCACATCAAATAGACTGCATTGGGTATTTATTTTCTAGAAGTCAGTTTAGGTCAATATACTGAATTATTGGATCGCAATAATTATTGAATTAGTAGAATTGCAATTATCGAATTATTGAAGCTTAGTTGCAGCTTGAGCTACAAGTGTCTGACCATTTCAAATACAGGTTCTGAACATTCATTATCTACATTTTATTGACGTTGAGAACTAAATCAAGCTGATTTTGTTAGGGATATATGTGTCTTTTTTCAAATGCACGTATTTTAAGTTAAAATATAAATTTTTGCTGGTTTTATTTGATCCAACTTTTTGCATTGAATGCAGTTTTAAATCGGCTGTTTTTTCACTACAATTTTCTTGAACGTACTTTTAAATCGAGACACTAAAATCACTGATATTGCTAATTCCTAAATACCTTCTTGAAGTTTGTATGATGTTATCAGACCAAAACTTACAACAGAGGATTTGGAAAACTTGCGTAATGAATAAAGAACAATCATTGAAGAACATCTACTTGAACATACATGGACAAACAAAAAACAGTATTCACACAACATTGAAATAAATTTTATCCTTGTCCGGACGCAGCAGGTAGTTTTAATAATATAATGTTCCTATAAAAATGGTCGTTTAGAAGAAAATGTTTTACACATATTGGGATTTTTTCTAAGATTGAGCTTTTCAAGATTTCAGAGGTTTAAAAAACAAACAAAAAAAATCTATTTTAACTGAATGTTAAACTACCCAGTAAAATAAATCTTCCCTTCCCTGAATAATTTCAGAGCTACGTGACCATTATGAAAAGGCAACAAAAAGAATAAAAAATGTTGAAAGCTAGAACACTGAGATTTAATCTTATGTAACCTTTGAATATGGGAGGAAGCTAATCACAGTTCTCCCCATACCTCTAACAAAAACAAAAACTATCAATCTTTTTAAAGTTTTGAACACAATGTACTGACTTCTTTCGTTGATTCCCCACATTCAGGTGAATGAATGACTCCCTGATTCAACACACAAAAGGCCTTGTTTACATACAACAAATTTTTTCCAAGTGCGACAGAATATGAAATATAACTTTAGGAAAAATAATGATACAAAGTTACCTTGCTCTTTCACATGCAACATCCACTGTGCACGGCAAAAGGTTGTTGCGGTAAACAGGGCTTTATGGTTGTCACTCATTTCATTTGATAAGTTGACATCAGATACAGTAGATATACCTTCCCAAAACCTACAGTAGCGGCCACGAAATCAGGCGGGTGAATGAAAATGCGATGTTGTCACATGGAACCAAAGATGAAAGAGATTGCCGAAAATAGTTTACTTTGTTGCATAAACTGGCAACACTGATCATCCAGCATTGCCTAGACCGTATGTTGAATGTACATTCTATAAAAATGATCAAAATAACTATCATATAATAAAAACAGATAAAAACGTTGAAATAAATATAAACCATATGATTAAATTAATAAGCATTGGAAGTTCGGCAACGTTGCAAAATCATTCACCCGCCTGATTTCGTGGCCGCGACTATAGTGTCATCTTTTACTGCCTTATAAGACATTGATTTTGAAAAAATCAACTGACGATGCAAACTATTTGACATATGTTTACTGTAGATAAAAAAGTACAGTTGACTGACGATAATCCGACAGTTAACGCCACTGAGAGGGTGTCAGATTACAATGGTTGGTTTTATTTCACTGAATTTGAACTTATAAAAGTTAGTAAATTAATTGTTGATATATTATTACGTATACTTTCAATGTCAAGGGTGTAAAATAATCAATTTAAGCACTAGGCCCGGTACACATTGGTGCGAGGATTGACCGAGGCGAGGACCAAGTGAGGGCTAAGCGAGGAATGTGTACGAATAAATACTAAGATAAACCATCAAAAACTCTTAAAAATCACAGACTCGCCGAGTACTGACCGAGGACCGAGGAAAACTATGCGACAACTACAATCCCGCCGAGGGCCGACCGAGCTCGATGCAAACTCGTCCTCACCTCGGTCACATGTGTACTGCTCCATTTGATTGTGTGTTTCACAAACCGACACATTCCTCACTTAGCCCTCATTTTGTCCTCGCCTCGGTCAATCCTCTCACCAATGTGTACCGGGCCTTATAAAAGACAATAGACCGATTAACTAATCTAAAGTGAAAAAAAACTGCACGATAAAGCATTTATAAAACCATTATAGAATTTGCAGATTGAAATAGTCTGTGATTGTCTTTTGTTTCTTTTTACGCAAATAGTCTGACATAGCCTTTTTCTTGAAGTCTTTCCAAGTTCACGTTCCTTGCACCAGCATATCAAAGTGTTTGCAGCCGACCACAGTCTAATCTATACAGTCAACACTTCTATTTAAACTACATGTATTAGGGTGTCCACCAGACATACCAGTAATAATAATACCGGTGGCTTGAAGTGCTAGTGATGGTTCATTAGCACCTTCACCATCAGTGATGCTTGGCCATGATTGGCTGCAGAGTTAACTCGGATGCCATTCACAAACCACGCGAGAACCACCACTAACAGTCCAAGCCACCGGTATGCTTGTTACTGGTATGTCTGGTGGTTTCGGCGGACACCTGAAGTGACAGTGTCATGACTGTCTCCTAATTACCTATGCAACAGACTGTGATCCGACATAACTTCATCATAGCTGATCGTGTATTTTGGCTCCAAGGCCTCCTCAACTGCGTCATATTGTACAGTAGGTAGATGTGACTTCCTGTTCTGTACTATTTCTTCATCTGTTTGGTTAGCACTTGCTGTCGTCTAAGATCCATCCTCTTACGTCTTCTAACGATTCTTGTGGGGATGTAGATATTATTATCAAAAAGTGTAATTGTGTCATTCACAACTTGGTAGTCATCTTGGGATTGTTTGGTACCTTTGTCTTTCTCTTTTAGGAGTGGATTTTCTGGCTAAATATGTTTTAAGATCTTATTAGAGTTGAAGAGTTCGGCACGAGATATGGCGTCGGACTACTGAGCATGTCGGACCATCGCGAGTCAACTGTGCAAAACTTATGAGCCAACAACATAAGGATTTTTTTTTCTTTCTTAAGCACCAAAAATTTATTTGCAACAGCTGAAAATAGTTCAAAATAAAATCAACCTTTAATGCCTTATACACTAAGTTACTCCTTTTTCCAATTATTTTTTAAATATACACACTACAGTCAAATCCGGCCAACTCACCCTGGCCGAATAAACCGGCAATTTAATAAAAAAGGAACCCATAAATGTGTGTTCTAAAAATAACCTATTAGGGTGTAGTTAACTATGAAGGGTAGTGAACTCATAATAATGCTTTGTTATTGATTTTAACATAATTATCTCTTTCAGATGCTGTAATAGGACCAAAATGATGTTCGGACAAAGGACAAGCAGTTGCTACCCAATGAAAACTATGTTTAATGTTTAAAAAGAGGACAGCCAACCTCTCTTCCATAATTTTATGAGAATGAAGTTAGTTATCAATGGTGATAATGCGTGAAAGGTGTTACAGGTGCAAGGGTGACTAATGCTCTATTTTACAACTCATGGGAACGTTTGCAAGTGTTTAATGCTTCCTTCCTTGCAACCGTATAATATACGCTAAGATGATTGACATTTTTTAATGTATTTGTCGTCTTTTTGTACATGATGTAAATATATTTTGAATTTAATTTAATTTCCATGCTTATCCACTCTTCACACTTGCATCATTTCTAAACCAGCCCATAAAAAAAGTCTTAACAGTTCTGTTTGAATAAAGATTTTCTTCATAAGTTTTGTATCAACAGAACTCATGAATTTCAACATAACTTACAAAGGCTGCCTTTTCTGTAAATCTACAGTGAAAACTGATACCCCAAACACAATAAAGCAAAAATCCAATGAACTCTAAACTGGCTGTTGCTAGGTCGGGTTCCTACAAGTCACACTTTTACTGGATTTTGAGGATTTTT
>CM061531.1:210362672-210433468 GCA_030545055.2 Neoaliturus tenellus
GAGGATTTTTGTTTATTACTCCATTCAAACTTAAAAGTTGATCACTCTCCTTATTCATTCCACACCACTCGGCAGGAGCTGGGCCACTTTGAACAACGTTTCAGTCTCATTGCTGGGTTTCATTGGGTCTCGTCATACTGTGTTTTACTTTTGCATAGATGAGTGGTAAAAGTAAAAGAGTTTTACTATCTATTGGAAAAAAAGCTAAATGCAATTCAGAGGTTGGATAATAAAGAAAGAATCAAAAAGGTTAGGTTAGCAAATAAGGAACTAGAGTATAAAGCTGAAGACCGCTTAGGATTTTCATGGAATTAATTGTTAGTGATTTTAAAATGGTTAACTTTTTACTGTTTGGCAACTTTTACTATGTTAATAAACTGAGATTTTTTCAAAACGTTTTAATACTGATTTTAAGCACCTAAAAAATTAAGATTAAGATTTTAAGAATTTATCCTTCAAATAGTTGTAGTATCCTGTTATTCAAGGTAGTAATGGTAACGTCTAGCTCGGACAGTTGGACTTTTACTGAGCTACTACTGTAGTATTGATCCTGATAATGATTAAAATTATTACTTCATAAAAAGGTTTTACAAATTCGTACATTTTACAAATACTAACAACTACAATGCATTTAGTATTTAAAGACCTTTAATTTGAACACCAAAGAAAGTTAATGTAGATATTAAGAGACACAAAACCATTGTAAAATTTAAAAGTCCCTTAAGAATCTTGGCTACATTCAGATTAGGGAAATCAACTTACTTCGGGAAGGGTTTTTATAGTTTTGAATTTAAGTTCCCATAAGTTTCGACTTATGGGAATTGAAATTGGCAAGTCATATTGGTAAGTAAAAAGTTTGGGACGATTGGTAAAAATTTAATATTGGAGGGAGCAGATTTGATTTGTAAACTGATACTTTAATTTGCAAACGTAATTTAGAAATTAAGTCAAACAGACAAAAAAAAAAAAAAAAAAAAAAAAAAAAAAAATATGCCTACCTTGGTGGAACTTTCAAAGTACCTGCCTGCCCCTGCATGTTATTGGTACAGAAACTAATATGACTTCTAGATTTTATATAAAAAAACTATATAATTTTACAACCAGTAGTTTGTGTTCAATGCTGAACTTTTTTTATTGGTTTTTTTCTACAGTAAAAACATTATGTACACAAGTCAAATGCTGAATCAATTTGAGACTGCGCTTTTCAATTATAAAAATTCAATTTTAAAAACATACAACAATTTTTTAAATTTTTTCCTAGTAGTTTCAAACAACTAATTGATTGCAAACATAATTAATATTTTTATGTACACAACTGTTCTTCATGGTCTCTGCATTTCTTGTTCGTTTTGACTATTTTGTATTATTGCCTTATCACTACAATGATTGTTATCTTAGCAAAGTCATATGTTCCATTTTAAAATCTCTCTTTTAGGATTTCCGTCTTTTCTAATTCCATATAATGGTATCAAACACTGTCTTGCGGTATGGATCCTTTCAGCTACAACCCTGTATGACTCTGGACACACTTTCTTTGATAATATCATCAATTATTAAACTAAGAAACTTACTTTGAAATTATTCAGTTATATATTAAAACTTCAACACTTCCAAAGTAGTTAATTTAAAATCAAACTATAGTAGAATATATTTCAGTAAAAATTAAGATTTATAGTACTTATTAAAGTTTTTTTATACAAAAAATTTACATTATCTCCCCAAGAACTTTGATCTACGTAAGTTATGCAACAAATGTGTTCTAGCATGCAAAGCAGTTCTCTCCCGGCAAACAGAGATTTGTTGTGCAAGATTTTTGCAGTCAAACTTCAAAATAACTTGATGAACTACAACGATACCCTAACCATGGTTTTACAAAGCTAAAATGTTTTCCTAAATCAGCCTCATATGAAAAATAAAGCATTAAATTAGTATTATCATGAAAGAACAAAGGTTTGAAAGGTGATGTGTCTCTACTAAACATGAACAAAGAACAAAATGTCAAAAGACAAAATATTCACACTATTATACTTGTTTATGTAATGAATATTGCAAAGCGACCTTTTATCCATTTCTTATAAACAAGTAACAGTAGTTGACAGTTACAAGACTATACACATAATTTAAAGTTATTGTACACATGTAGCCTACTATAGAGGGAAACCATAATTTATGTCAAAACTAATTCGTATCACCATTGGCTGATACATCTAAATAAAGAATGAACTTCATGTCAGGAAAGATAACTTTAACTTTTAGTGACAAACATTTCAAATTTTCCAATATGTAAAGGAAAGTACAAGACACAAGAGATTTATTATTCTGTTTATGTTACAATAATAAAAAACACAATAACGAACAATTATACAAACACTGCACCAAATATCACAGATAAAATTGTAGATCTAAAAAGTTCTTTCCTAACTTTGTTTACAAATTATCAACAGTTCACACAAGTATCACACAACTTTGAAAAATATCACAGATAAAAACATTTATAAAAATATGACACAACTTGGCAAAAACTTTGGTGATTGTATAAAAGCAGCAGTTAGGGAGGAAATTTGGGTTATAAGAATATAAGACAATTATTCATGGGGAATAGTTTTTAATTATCATACTCATATCATTATTCACAGGGTTTTTCATTGCCAAATAGGTCTATTGTGAAATGTTCGCTGAAATGATGCTAGAATATTCAATATCGGCAACAATAAACTGATTACAACTTAAATGATTCAGTGTTATGATTTTTTTTAGATATTACGGGGGGACAAAAATAAATGTTTTGAACCTTTATGTTATTGTCATTAAAACATTAATAGACTAAGGTTCTTCAATAAAAAAACATACAAACCACCCTGAGTTAGGGAACAACTAATTGAACACTCGTATCAAACCAAAAAAATCAGTTATACTTTTTTCTCATTTTTTAAAATAGTTTTCCTTGATCTACATTAGCGGTTCCCATCCTGGGGCAAAGGGTTGACTGGGGGTACGCAGAAAAAAATCAGTAATGGTGGACACTAATGTACGCAGTTTGTACTGTATCCACTTGTGTATTTTAAAAATACACAATTAAACCGTTTTACCACAAATTTGAACATTAATAGTTTTTTAAGCTAAGTCACTGTCACACATGATATATCTTAATGTCACAAACATAACTAGTGAGATGGGAATGACACTTCGCGTCGTTTCATCTACCTAGCCACTTGGCAGCTAAGGAAATGTGTACTATTACTTTTGTAGGCCTACATTGCTTTTGCATTTCAGTGAAAATATAATATGTTGTCATAATTGTCATATAACATGCCCATATAATATGACACTTGAACAGAGTGCAATATAACACTATCATAATTCATATTATGAAGTGTTTATTAACACGTTGAGTGCGGGCTACGTTAATTAACGTAGTGCCACGGTGGCGCGGACGGCGGCCTACGTTAATTTACGTATCGCTCCTGCCCGAAACATAATGGTTCAGTATGAGCTTAGCCATTGCCGGGAGAGGTTGATTCGCTCACCGCCTATTGTGCCAGTCCATGTGTTCACTTCGGCGTAGTTCGTTTCCCGGTTCGACATTTTTTAAGGAGTGAAGAGGGCAGCTTCATGTGCAGTGGCCTGCGTAATACTACGTAGAACTCCCGGATTGTGTAACATTGGTTTGTCGTTTAGTGTGGGCTTTAGCCACTGCTGGGAGAGGTCATATTGCTCACATCTTATTGGTGCAGTCCATTTGCATGGTTCGCGGATGATCATTTGCCGGACCCCCCTGGGCGCGCGCAGTGTACGAAGTTATTGTGTTCGCAGTGTTTTCTATTGTTGTTTTTGGTGTTATTTGTGCAATGAAGTATGGTAATGATGACAAATTGTTAAAGAATTTGTTTTCAGATAATGAAAACGGCTCTAGCGAGAGTTCTGACAGATAAGTGAAGATCGCCGACACCACCGGCTGACTATGTTAATTAACGTACCGGAAATGACGTCATGAAATTTGACAGAAAATAGACGCCTAGACAACTTCTGACGACTTTTTAGCAACATACAAGCAATCACCTATTAATTAAACCAAAAATATATTTCCGCAATTTTGATACACAATAATATCGATTTTCAGCACTCAACGTGTTAAACACAGTGTTTGTCATTTAATTCTGCGGTGCATCACAAAAAATGGATAAGTATTTGAAAACTAATTACAGAAGTAAAAATCAAACATTGTAGATCTTGTGGCACGAGCTTCAAACAATACAATTCTAAATACTACACCACTCAGGAAATAAGCTAAATGCTTTCAACAGTTAACCCTGATTTTAAAATGCTAAGCGCAAAACATTAGGCCTAAGTATCCCATTGAGGTCAGGATAATAATATAAACTGAAATGTTTTATTAGTTGTTTTTAAACTTAATAAATTTGTTATGTTTTAATGGTAAAAAATATTTGGAAATGTATTAACTATCTTTTTATATCCATACAACATCTTTATTGAAATGTATTTGTAAAAATTGTGATTTTTCTATTTTTGGTGGGGTGAGGGGGTACTTACTCAATTAACCTTGTATCAAGGGGTACTCGGTGCAAAAAAGGTTGGGAACCGCTGATCTACATTAGCACTACAATAACTTTGAATATTTTCAAGTGATGCAAAATAAATAATCTGTATTAATTAGGATTAAAAATCTAACTTTTGACCATGAATTGGTCTGCGTAAAATTGGTTCATTTCTATAACACTTCAAAATTAAAATCAAAATATTTATAAGTATTAAATCAGTTAGATTGCACTAGATGAGAACTTTTATACTCTGAGACAGTATCTTTTATACAGCGATTCGAGCGACGGGCGTCACTCAACTCGATGTATAGAAGGGGCCTAAGATAAGCTTAAAAAAAACAAACGGTTTCCTAAAACAAAAATAAAACATTACTGAAGTGAACAAAATACAAAAAATAAGTTTAATCAATTGCAACAGAATTGTTCTTAAGTTTTGCAAATTGGACTATTGATATACATTTAAATAATGAAGAAAAGTTGACAGTTTGAAACAGAAGTTTACATCCTGTTCCCTCTCCTAACCCTATGCAATATCTTCTACAGTCTTGTGAATCAATACAAAAATTAGAAATTAAAAAACTACTTGAGAATTTATTAACACAGATATATCATAGGCGCTTCAAAAAGCTAAAACTTAACTGGAGTTTTTCCTTTTTTTTAGAGGATTCCACATAATTGTTCTGGATAATCTGAAATGTGGATTTAGATCCAATAATCTTTAAGTCAACTGTAATATGAAAAGATAGATCATGGAAGATAAATTATTTACAATTGATCACCACATTTAGTTAGATAAACAACTAATTTCTAAACAAAGAACTAAAAGTATAATCCTTTTTGTCACCTGAAGTAGATTTACCATCTCAAAAATTGTCTTATATTCAACATGAAAGATTGGGAAGGATTGCTGCAATTTTCTATCAACATGTGCTACATAAAAAAACACAACACCTCATTTTGAAAGGTTTAATTTGTGAAACAACAGCTTCGCAACAACCCGTCGAGACCAATACTATCAATATTAGTTTAAAGTAAGGCTTACTTTTGAGATCTTTAGTGAGAGCGGACGGCACAGGAGGAGGGATTTGCGTGCGTAGGTCTACATCAGCAGGTTCCGGAGACCCTTCACCCAGATCTTCACGCGAACGGCCAACCCTCCGCAGACGGCTCAAAGAACTTTGCTTGATCTCCTTGAACTTGTCGCTGATGACAGGGGGTGGGGGAGGGGAAGGAGATGCCTCGTGTCTTTCAGCATCGGCAATGACTTGTTCCATTAAAGTGAGTTTGTCGCCTTTCCTAAACCTCTTCTCCTGGTGAACCGGCGAATCTTGC
Organism: Neoaliturus tenellus; assembly: GCA_030545055.2. NCBI lineage: Eukaryota > Metazoa > Arthropoda > Insecta > Hemiptera > Cicadellidae > Neoaliturus > Neoaliturus tenellus. The sequence continues at coordinate 210,368,564 of CM061531.1, forward strand.
CTTCGCTCGGATTTCTTTGGTGATAATTGTTCCTCAATAGGAGGAACGTTTTCATTGTCTTCAACAATGGTTTCCATCAGTTCTATATTTCTAGCAGGGCTCAAAACTTTCTGAGGACTCAATGTCAATCTTTCAACAGGTTTAAAGGACTTTGATTCAAGAGTTTCTGATAAATTAGATTTGGATTCTGTAGATGTTTCGGTTGTAACAGTTTCTTCTTGAGATAACTGCATTTGCATGCTTTCATCAGTATCCATTGGGACATATTCATCTACTTCGACTGAGTTGGTCTCTGTTGAAACCACTTCTTCTTGAATGTAAGATTCATTTATGTCATGTTGATAAGCTGAGAACGAATTCATGGAAGAAGAAACTTCATCGTGATCTGACGATTTTGGTATAAACTCATTTTCACAACTTTTGGTCTCTTCTACAACTGCTTTACTTTTAAGCATTTCAGAATTCTTTGCATCAGTTTGTATACCTCCTTGAGCTGGGGATTCACTACTGATGTTAGTTTGCATATGCAAAAAAGGTTGCTTTACTGCTGTCTCTTCTGAAACCTTAGATAGTTGTTGTTCTGCATTGAATACTTCCGTTGAATGTTTTTCTTTTGAATTTTGTTCATTATTAGGAAAAAGTATTGATATTTTATTTATAACTCCTTTCTTCAATTCCGTCTCATCCTTTTTCTCAATATCAGGACCATCAAATTTGACAGATTTGGGTTTCAAATTTTCTTCACTGACTCTAGTTTTATCTAACCTTAAGTGTTTATTTGGATGTCTGACAATATCATTAAATTTATCTTCAATACTATCATCTGAAGACTTCAAAGATTCTTGGGACTCTGATTTTTCTAGCTCTGATTTGTTTTCTGATGGTTTTAATTTAGAAAAGCCTGGATGTCTAACTATTTTTTCAATATCCTCATCCAACATTTCAGCACTGCTATCCATGGGTTCAGGGGACACTTTTGGATCAGTAATATCCGAATGTTTCACAACCGGTGCTTTGGTACTATCCACTGTTACTTTTTGAACATCTTTTGTGGATTCCAAATGAGAAACTTCAAAACTCTTTTCTGATGGCAGATCATGAGCCTTTATTCTTTTAGGGCTAGACTCAGTCCTCGACACTCTTTCAGAGTGTGAAGGCTTCAAGAGAGGTTCCATCTCTGATTTAGGATTCTGATCTCGATTCGAATGTGATTTTGAAGGTGAATGAGGCACTGAGCTCGATGTTGCCTTTGTATCAACGGGAGATTTTGATCTCGAATTTGAAAACAATTGCTCTATCTTAGCTCTCCTACTACTGCTAATTTTATCTTCTGTTTTCTTTGGAGATTTTTCCTTATCTTTTTCTTTAGACCTACTAGAAGATTTATCATTGCCTCGACTAGACGATCTAGAATGGGATTTATTGTCTTCCTCAGAATGTTTGGTTGACCTTTCCCTATGATGGTTGCTGGATTTTTTATCTTTTCTAGCCCTGTCATGGGATTTGTGGTCTGGCGCGGGGGCAGTCTCCTGTTTGCGGGAATGTATTGTGACAGGGGCGGAGGCTGGGGAGTGGGTGTTGGCAGGGGTTGTTGTCGTAGGGGTCGGCGTGTTTAACTGAGACTCCAGACGAGAGGACATTTGCCGAATCCGTGGGTCTCGCACATTACGGCCAAACGACAATGCGGCATTGATCAGCTGGGAGCTGACGGGGGCAATGCGGACGGGAGGCGCAGCGTCCTCTGTGGAGTCAGCTGGAGTGATAACTTTCTGTTTATCCTGGAAAGAGGAAAAAAAAATTTAAAATATGACTTTAAAACATTTGATTTTTTTAATTTTGAGATTGTATTTCATAAGAAGTAAACCTGAGAATAGAAATAATAAGTTTTGAAGAGGTGCTACATTGTACAAGTGACGGCCGTGCTCATAAGGGGTCGTCCATAAATTACGTCATCTGAAAATAGGGGGGGAGGGTCCAGATTGAAAATGACGGTAAGGTGATGTGCAAGAGGGGGGGGGGGTCGGATTTGATATGACGTCATTTTAAATATGATATTTTATATCAAATTTTAACAGTAAAACAATGATAAATTCTAACACAAATCAACTATTATAAAATAATTATCTATAAAATACATTAGACTATTTTAAGGCGTTGTTTTATAGTTTATTTTTCTATTGAGAAAGTCATTTTGGCTTTATTTCTGAAGGTAAATTCAGATATGATTGGTCAATCTTTTTTTGTTTATCATGTAGCATTTAAAAAGCATTATTTTCACTTAAAACGGAGGTTTGTTAAAAATGACATCATTTTTCCAACAGGGGGGGGGGTCAGAAAAATTATGATGGTAGGATGATTTTAGGGAGGGGGGGTCCAAAAATGGCCAAAAAGCGATGACGTAATTTATGGACGGCCCCTAATTTTTAAGTCCATTGCGGGGCGGAGCCCTAAAGCCTTTCAAAAGCTATATTTCCATAACCGTTTCTTGGTGACTTCCTATGAGCAAAGAGGAACATCCATGTCAAATATTAACCCCGTATGTCATAGAGTAATTTTAAGTCCAGTGGAGTGGAGCCCTAAAGGACTTCAAAAACTATTTTTCCAAAACAGTTCCTCAGTACCTTTGAGTAAAGAGGAATGTCCACGTCAAATTTCAACCCCGTAGTATCTATGGTAACTTAAAGGTTCTGTGGGGTAGAGCCCTAAAGGAAATTTGCAAAATCGTTTCCAAGTGAATGCCCATGAGTAAAGAGGAACGTCCATGTCAATTTCCAACCTCGTAGGCCATAGAGTAATTTTTAAGTATTGTGGGGCGTAGCCCTAAATGAATTCAAAAACTATATTTCCAAAACAATTTTTTAGTGACTACCTATGAGCAAAGAGGAACATCCATGTCAAATTTCAACCACGTAGACCCCACGTAGGTTTTTAAGTCCTGAGGGGCGGACCCCTTAAGGAGTTCAAAAACTGTATATGCAAATCTGTTTCTTGGTACCTTTGAGTAAAGATAAATGTGCTCGTCATATTTTAACCTGTAGGTTCTATGGTAACCTAAAGGTTCTGTGGGGTGGAGCCCTAGAGGAAGATCGCAAAATCCTTTCCTAGTGAATGCCCATGACCAAAGAGGAACATCAATGTCAAATTTAACTCAGTAGGTCATTGAGTAATTTTTAAGACCAGTGGGGTGGAACCCTAACGGACTTCAAAAACTATATTTTCAAAACTGTATTTGTTCAATTTATATAAAGTAATACATGTAGCAAATCACACCCCATTAGTTTAATAATTTACTTTCACTATCATATATTTTCAATATTTGTATTTTAACTAACTTGTCATTGTTTATAACATTCTTTACTCTTGTTTTGAATATGCCTCCATCTCATCTCTCTTTTGAAGGTTCTTTTGAAGTTCTTTTTAATAGTTTACCTCAGGTCCTTCGAGTATTTTTATTGGTTCCCCTCCAGTATCTTGTATCTTAGTGAATACCTATGAGCAAAGATGACCGTCTATGCCAAAAACTAACCCTGTATGCTCTATAGTAATTTTGAGGTTATTTGTGGCAAAGCAATGAAGGAAATGTGTAAACCACTTTTTATTGAGCACCCATGACCAAAGAGACTACTCCAAATTTCAATCCCGCAGGCCCTATGGTTATAGATTCGTTGTTTCTTTCAATTCGTATTGTAATTGGCAATAATTGTAACATTATATTGAAATTTCGAAGACATGTGGGATGTGGGGTTGAGCCCTGAAGGGATTTTTGTGAAAGCGTTTCTTAGTGAGCACCTATGAGCAAAGAGGAACGTCCATGCCAAAATTCAACCATGTAGGCCCAAAAAGTAATTTTGAAGTCCTGTGGGGCGAGGCCCTAAAGATGCTTTACAAAAGCGATTCTTAGTGAGCACCTATGGGCAAAGTGTATCTTACATTTAACACTTCAACCTCTTAAGTCATCTGGCTTTTCATATTCGTTGTTCCCTAGATTCATATTTAAAATTGGCTAGCATAACATTAGACAAAAATTGAAATCGTGTGTGGCTAAGCCCTGATAGAATTTTGCAAAACAGTTTCGTAGTGAGCACGTACAAATGAGCAAAGAGGAACGTCCACGTCAAATTTCATCATCATAGATCCTATAGTTTTTCAGATTCATTGTTTCCTAGATTCGAACTAAAAATTAGCTATGAACAACATTAGATAGAAATTTTGAAGTCCTATGTGGCGGAGCCCTGATGGAATTTCGCAAAAACATTTCATAGTAAGCATCTATGAGCAAAGAAGAACACCCATGCCAAATTTTAACATCGACATTCGTTGTTGCCTTGATTTGTATAAAATATTGGCCATAAGAATAATATTAAATGGAACTTTTGAAGTCCTGTGGGGTAGAAAGAATTACGCAAAACCGTTTCTTAGTGAGCATTTTTTAACACAGAGGAACGTCCATGGCAAATTCAACCCCCTATACCCTACGGTTATAAAGATTCGATGATACCGAGTGAGTGGTATTTGACAAAGTAGATTAACTAACCTAACCTAAACTCTGATACATTTTTACACCAGTTAAATTGTTTACAAAGATAAAAATATTGTCATATGGTTATGTCCAAGGAATCTAAAATAAATAAAGACAAGGTCCCTACCTTGTCTTTATTTATTTTAGATTCCTTGGACATAACCATATGACAATATTTTTATCTTTGTAAACAATTTAACTGGTGTAAAAATGTATCAGAGTTTAGGTTTAGGAGTGTATGGTGATGTCATAGGTGCAAAAGAACACCTGGTTCATAGAGGGCGTTGCATGTCTTGACCCCTGTCAAGACATGCAACGCCCTCTATGAACCAGGTGTTCTTTTGCACCTATGACATCACCATTTACTAATACTGTTAATGCTAATGATGACGTCATAGGTGCAAAAGAACACCTGGTGCATAGAGAGCGTTGCGTGTCTTGACCCCTACCTTCTCTTTATTTATTTTAGATTCCTTGGTTATGTCATCCTTTAAAATGCATTATTCCACCAACAGCTGATAGCTTTGAATCTTCAACAGCTAATTACATCAAATCTTTGAAGTCGTGTGGGGCGGAGCCCTGAAGGAATGTCGCAAAACCATTTCTTAGTGAGCTCCTATAGGCAAAGAGGAACTACCATTCCAAATTTCAACCCTGCAGGTCTTATAGTTTTGGAGATTCGTTGTTACCTAGATTCGTATTTTAAGTGCTCCATAAGAATAACATTGTAACGAAATTTTGAAGTCGTGTGGGGCGGAGCCTCGCAGGAATTTCGTAAAACCGTTTCTTAGTGAGCATCAATGGGTAGAAAGGAACGCCTATAAAAAATTTCAATCCTGCATGCTCTCTACTTTTGGAGATTCGTTGTTGCTTTGATTTGTATTAAAAATCCCCCATAAGAATAACATTGTGATGAAATTTTGAAGTCGTGCGGGGCGTAGCCCTGACGGAATTTTGCAAAACCGTTTCTTAGTGAGCGTTTTTTAGCAAAGATGAAGGTACATGCCAAGTTTTAACCCTCTAGGCCTTGTAGTTTTGGAGATACTCTGATACGTGAGTGAGTGGTATTTGACAAATATATAGTAGATACACATGTTACATGCCTGTCTAAGTGTAACTTACTATTATTATTTTACAGTAGTTACAGTTGCTACGAACAATTCAAATTAAAATCAAATATATATACATATTAAATACCTGACATGGTTTTTTTTGTACATAGAACTCCTTAAACAGTTTTCAACCGATTTTAATGATTTAGGTGTCATTGTATAGGCTTGGCGTGAAGTTGTTCCTAAAGTAAATTAAATGGTAAATATCCATCTAAAAGAAAGGGCCCTAGAAGCCCATAAAGTTCGTAATTTGCCATCTGATATTGGTGAGGAAATTTATTTTTAGTTTAACGGCTGAAAAGAATACACACAACACTAGCGAAAACATCTATATTATGTTCATATCAAAGAGGTTAGGTTAAACCACAGAGCATAGACTGGTTAAGGAATTGCATTAATTAATTAAGTGAAAAATGTGGAGCAAAATTTTGACCGTTTCACAAAAAGTTGAATGATAAGAGTGGTCTGAAATTAACAGTCTTGCTCCCAAGGTCTCGGAAAAATAGCAGCATGACCAAAAAGCTAAAAATATATAGAAACATCTTAAAATGGCATTTATAAGAGTATCATGGTGATTCAGAAAATGTCTGCTTTGTTTTCATTAGAATACGTGTTTTGGTTTGATTTTAAAACAATAGCCATATGACACCAATGAGTGAAGACGGTTTATTAATTAATAATTATAGCCTGATGTCGCTATATTAAAATTTGGTGGCCATATTGTCAAGAAAACCTGCTAGGAGCCATCACTGGTTGTTCAACTTAAGGTTGATTAAAAAATGTTTAACTGATCATACTGTCATCCCCTATAATTGGGCAATCGAGACAACTGAACAATCCATTGTATATATTAAACGCAATAACAATTGGAGTAATTGTGACATGGGTGCCGCTCACGTTCTACATATAATTGCCACTATATTGTTTATGTTAATAAGCTCCTTTCACTCAAATATTATGAAACTATGGTTTTTACTTTTTAAAACTTATATTTTCACAAAGCGAAATATATATTGGTTCAGGATTCAGAGGAGAGTGTTTCAGGCAATGAGCTAAGAAAATGTTATCATAAAATTAAAACTTTTAACTTAACATTCTATGGTGAATTCAGTCAGCTAATTGTGGGCTTCGGCCCCTCAAAGCTACTAGGGGGAATAAGCCATTATGATACAAAAGAACAAGATGTTTTAGGTAAAGACAACAAATCGTACCCGAAAAATAATGTTTAGCAAGAGTTGTTTTAAATAACGATAATTTATTTGTTGTAGTAATTGGAAATATTCATCAATACCCAAACTAAATTGCTCAGTTTCGAGCAACGGGTACACTAGTTTACCAAATAATTTATTATCACAAAACTTTACAAAAGGATTTAGCTTGGCTACGCTGACAGGTGATAAATGTCATACAGGTAACAAAAACTAACTTAAAGTAGAGCACCAGTAAAACAAAATCAAAATCAAAATCAAAATCTCTTTATTGTCACATAACGTTTACAATAGCGATGCTATTTTAACAGGTGACATTGTCAATATTTACGACTAAAATTCTTACACTACATTAGAAAAAACTGCATACTGCAATAAATAATAGAAGGGGATAAAAAATAGAAGGGAAAAAAGGGTATTTATTTTATTCCGAGACACAATACTTTCAGTTGATATAAATCTTAATAATTTTGAAAAATATCATGTTAGAAGTAAAAGTTTTTTCTTTTATTATGATTTGATTTTATAGTATTATGACAATATTTATTGGTTTGCAAAATGTATTACGTTCATTTATTTAACCCTAGCAACATCAATCATGTAAATCAGTAACCTGACAAAACGATGTTGTATATTCTTGCTTTAATGGAAAATATTTATGAACATCGCTTACAGTAATGCTTGGTTGAATGGTTAAATGGTTTAGGTTTTGAAGACATTAAGAGAATGTGATATGATTACAAATGCAATGAAACTAAACGAAAACTTAACATAATGTGCATTTATTTATCTGTAGTTCAAGGAAATGTTTTTAAAGTAGGGGATGTCTAACAATAGAGGTTGCTGGACGGTTCAAGGTTCTACGTTGGAGTCACGTGAGAAACGGTAGAACAGAAAATTCCGACTTCAGACTAGAAGCGTAAAAACAAACATGTGCGTGTTGAAATACCCCCGTCGCAGCAGACCTGCGTACTCAGCGAATTTCCAAACGATCTTGAGAGTTTGTATTTTCCCCATTAACACCATAGGAATGGGTATGTAGGTTGGCTGCCTTGGGATGTTGTTAGAAAATGTTAGTTTTGTTAGGAAATGTAATAGTTACGTTAGGTAAATGTCAAACTTTATCAATTTTCGGCACTTTTTAATTTTCCCCATAAACCCCATGGGGGTGAGTAAGTACGTTTGCCACCATATGGGTGTTGTAAGCAAATATCAGTTAAATTATACCTAGTGAATGAACATATCAAATATTATCAAGTTATGGAGTTCTTTTCATTTTCCCCATAAACCCCATAGGGGTGAGTACGTAGGTTTGCCGCCATGTGGGTGTTGTAGGCAAATATCAGTTGAACCCTACCAAGTGAATGTACATACCAAATTATATCAAGTTATTTTAATAAATAAGCGAGATACAGTGTTTTGTTGATTTCCCATAAGATTAACATGAAAAACCTATTTTTGGCTTTTCTCCTTAACCTGTTAAGCCAAGTTAAAAATTGAAAATATTAAATTGTTTGTTTTTTTAAGCTCTTTTAAATGGTTTTAGTTAAAATTGTTGAATTTTGAAAATTATGCTCCAAAAATGCAAAAAACCCATTTTTGACCCCTTTGAAACCCCATAAAACCCCGTTCCCATAACCCGATCATGCTGGTTCGCGAACTCATGAAAATAGACCTAGCCTTACACCTTCATACCAAATTTCATCAAAATCGGAGGTCCCCTTCAAAAGTTATCAGTACCACGGACACATAGATATATACAGGGTGTTTGATATGTATATACACCATTTTAATTTGATGTAGCTCACGAAATAATAATGCCAGCTGTATCCAACATATGTCAAATTAAAGACAATTTAATGAGGTTTTATGTAAACAGCTGATCATTGTTGCGGCAGTAATTCTTAACCTCAATTTTCAGTCAAAATGCCAGCCGTGTTAAGTATTGAGGATAGGGCTAGGATTGCTGCTAGATATGAAGTTTTTCGATCAGTTGTGGCTGTACAAAGATGGTGGAGACGTGTAAAAGGGATACACGAAACTTTAAATTCTAGAACTATAAAAAATTGTCATCAAAAGTTAGTGGAAAGGGGTAGTGTCTTAGACAAAAAAAAATCTGGGCGACCACGTGTTTCCGTCACCGAAGAAAACATTGCGAGAGTCCGTGATGTGTTTACAAGAAGTCCAAAGAAATCAGTGCGTTGTGCCTCCAGAGAAACAGGTCTTTCTTCTTACGCAGTTCATAGAATATTAAGAAAACATATATCCTTTAAACCTTGGAAACCACAGTATGTCCATGAACTTTTTTTAGATGACTGTGATCGACGAATGGCATTTTCTGAAGAATTCATTCAGTGGTACAATGAGTGGCCTCAACTGTTTGACAACATATTATGGAGTGATGAAGCAGTGTTTCATGTCGGGGGCTTTGTTAACAAGCATAACTGTCATTACTGGGCACAACACAACCCAAAAATGAGTGTTGAAAAACTGCAGAAACGGCCTAAATTAACTGTGTGGTGTGGCTTCACTTCTTCAAACGTGGTTGGACCATTTATTCTTAGAGAGACAATGAACGGTGTAAGGTACCTGAACATGCTCCGGGAACAGGTCTGGCCAGTTATTTCTAGGTGGGAAAATGCAAAAAGCATTATTTTTATGCAGGATGGTGCCCCTCCTCATTACCATGAAGATGTTAGGAGTTGGCTTAACAGGCGTTTCAGAAACAAATGGCTCGGAAGAGGTGGACCTTATGAGTGGCCAGCTCGAAGTCCTGATCTGACCCCGTGTGACTTCTTTTTGTGGGGTTGGTCCAAAGAAGAAGTCTACCGTACTATGCCCAGAAATTTGGATGAACTAGAAAATAGAGTGCGTGAGGTGTTAACAAACATTCCGGCACACATGTTGCAGGCTGCAGTAGCGGATGTACCAAGACGACTAGAGAAATGTGCTGCAAATACTGGTGTGCATGTAGAGTTGTAATTAAATCCTGCATATCAAATGAAACCTCATTAAATTTGCTTTGTAACAATGTAAATTGCATTTCTTAACTTTTTCTATTAAAGGTTTTATTGTAAAAAAAAATTGTGTATATACATATCAAACACCCTGTATATATATATATATATATATATATATAGATATATAGATATATATATACATATATATGAAAATGAACGAACGGTGTTTTTGGCTTCTGGGGACCTCAAAATGAAAAAGTAACATGGTCCCGGGCTTAGGTCTTACCATGGCTACTACCGTAATAGCGTATTCCCTATAGGGAAATTCGCTAATAAACTGAACAGATAAGCTCCGAGTTTGCCATAATGCCAAGAAACTCGAGATTATGAGCAATTTAATTGTATTTTCGGTAAATTTGAATAAAAAGTGTTTTCAATTTTATTATTTCATAGCTGAATGTTCTATACTTCTATTATATATGAATCCCGGGATTGATCCCGGGATCGTCGTTAATCAATCCCGAAATCCCGGGATTGCAATTTTGGCCCGGGATTGACACCACTAGGTATCAGATAACTGACACATACTTTCTCCCAAAAATGTAAAAAATGTGTTAAAAGTAGGGATGGACGGGAGTGGATTTTTAGTTCGGGACGGGACGGGAATTTTGATTTCCCATCCAATTTCGGGACGGGATCGGGACGGGATTGCTCTTCTCGACGCTATCGGGAAATATTCGTTTTGACTTTTATCTGAATGTCGTATAAAGACAAATTAATGTTAAATATCAACTGGTTCTGTTTCCAAATTGTTCCACTTGTTTTTGTGTAAGTTACAATGTACCTCCTTTTGTTGAAAAGATTTAAAATATCTAATTTTTAAATTTGCAGTATACAATGAGATAAGGATAAAGTATAAATTTTCTTGTAACAAAAAAATAAATTAAATCAAATCACTAAACAATATACATGTACAAAAATCCATTAAAAATTTTATAAAAGTTTTGTTGAATGAAATATCAAACGTTTTCTATAAAGAACGAAAAGAAAAATTACGTACATAAAAATATAGATTAAAACAATTAGAAAATTTTAAAGAAAACAAAACTGTATAACATAAATAGGCCTAAGGCCTGCTCAGAAAAAAAACCAAAAAAAAAACAACAACAAATTGATATTATAATAAATATTCACACTAAGGAATGAAGTGATTCAACAAACCAAAGCCATTTATAACCCCAAGAAATATTTATTTTTCATTTTTTATACTTATTGATTTAACTGAGACAGGTTCTTACTTAGAGATTGTCATAAAAATTGAAAATATACACTATTTGACCTAATTATTTTTATTTTTATTTCTATGTATTCATTTAGCTATTTTTTGCTATTTAAAAAAAGTAGTGTATGATGAAAAAATCAATAAAAACAATAAAAGTTTAAAGTTATGAACCTCAAAATCTAATAAATGTATTTGTAATGTTTATTTTTTTTTAATATATATATAATGGGTTTTGAAGTTTTTAAAAATTATATTAAATTATAATAAGATGCTTTTAACATTATAAAACAGTAATTCGATTAAAGATTGATTTATTTAACAATACTTTGACATTTTCCCTTTGATTGGAAAGTCACACAACTGTGGTTGACATTTTGTTTAATTTGGGTAGACAAAACAGGAGAAAGGATTCAGCTAGCTTACCTGAGAAGATTGTGTTCAGGCAGCATATAGATACACATAAAAATACACATTTTTAGAACAATTTTTATGTTGTATGTGTAGATTTTTATGTGTATCTATATGCTGCCTGAACACAATCTTCTCAGGTAAGCTAGCTGAATCCTTTCTCCTGTTTTGTCTACCCAATCAGCCAAAAGGCTCTTCCTTACAAACTAACCATTTTGTTTAATTTGTAAGAATTAGACAAATCAAACGAGCGATCCCTTAGTTTTCTACGACATTTGGTTCAGAAAGTAGAATTTGGTACTAGGAGCAAAAAACACCCCTCTTGAATAAATTACTGCCGGATGTCGAACAATAGATAAGCTGAACAATAGATCGTCTCTGGCGTCTCTGGCGTCCGTGGAATGTGGCCGCGTGTATTTGTGCTGTTCCTCAGCGAGACCGCCGGCCGCGATCGCCGGCCGAGAACGCCGCGCCGGCCGCGATCGCCAGCCGCGATCGCCGACCGAGATCGCGGCCGCGATCGCGGCCGCCGCGCCGTTCGGCAGTTCCCGTCCCGATAAATTCCCGAGTAAAAAAAAATCCCGCCCGATGATCGGGACAAATTTGCTCCCGAAAAATTTCCCGAAATTTTGGGTCCCGTCCATCCCTAGTTAAAAGCTTCAAACATTAATGTCTTAATGAGTCAGTTGGATAGCTACCAGCTGAGCAGCGCGAGCTTGACCCTACCCGCGTCTGTGACTTTTAACAACGTACCGCTAAACAAAAAATTGTATTTTCCCCGCAACCACATAATGTAGGGCAATAATTTAAAATACTGGATTATTTAGTTTTTTGAGCTTGATTTAATGGTGATAAGTAAAATTTATTTCAAAATAGCAGCTATTTTGAAAATACCTAAAAATTGTTTTTTTAACACTTTTTACTGTATAACTTTTGAACGCGCATTTTCTCGGAAATGCGGGTGGTGTCATTTTATTCAGCATTTTAATCTTAATAAACTACAAAAGTTTAATCAAAATCGTTAGAGCCATTTTTGAGAAATTTTGATATTTCACTTTTTTTGAGGGTTTTTGGGAGTAAACTACCCTTAAAAATAAAAAATTCAAAAAAATTAAAAAACCGCCTGGAATTATCGTGGATTTGGACATATAGGCTATACCAAATTTCATTAAAATCGGACCATTAGGGCATTCTCTAGCTCTGTTTACATCCTGACACACACACACATACATCACTCTGAAAACCACTTTTTTTAGATTCAGAGGGCACCAAAATGGATAAATTTACCAACAACTCAAATTTTTAAATTTTGATGAAACCAATACTTTCTCAATATATACATTCATAGGGGGAAAAAGGGCTCCAAAATGGATATAATACGGTACATCATCAAACTAATGCGAAAATTTTTACGAAAACAATACTTTCTCCATATACTATGGTATAGGAGGAGAAAGTAAAAGTATTGCAGCAAATCCAATGTAAAACTGTCAACTCCATTAAACTTTTTTTATGTTTTTAATTTTAAAAGCCGACTTAATTGGGTAGGCCAACTTTCAATAGGCCTACCCAAACATCAACTTAAATTTTTAAGAAGGACACCTCATTATATGGGTATGAAAAGTTGTAATAAATACCTATTCAGTACAAATCAACATAATTTATTGTAAGCGCCGTTTTGTTTATGGAACATTGACTTTGTTGACTAAGTATGTTAATACTTCAATGAAGCCTTATTTAAAGTTTGACAATACCTATTTTCTAGCTGTGCTAGTTACAAAAAATGTTTTGTAACAATAAAGAAATTGATTCTGCTTCTATTGCTGCTATTGCTGCTTCTATTCCGTGCTGGAGACTACGGACAATAATGGTGAACGATATTTTTACTTTTTGAAAGGTGTATTTTTAATGTAGTAACAATAAATACGTTTGTTCAACAAGAAACAGTTTGTGTGTTATTAAAATACTCTAAAATTCATCAATGCTAGATTAGCTTTCCCAAGATACAGCTCGCTTAAATTTATTTGTTTTTGCTTTTTTTGTGGTTTTGTGCTTTGTATTCTACATTCGAGATCACTAATGGCCAAACGACCGATGCCAGATGGGTCCAGCGTGCAGGGCCTACTGACCATGGCGGGAACGGGGGCAGGCTGGGGTTGGGCCAGGCGGGGGCGGGGCGGCTTGGCTGACGCCTTGGGCTTGTTGTCATCCTTGCTGAGTTCTAGCAGAGCCGCCGGTTTCACCAGACTCTCCGGAACCGCAGACACTTTGCTGAGATCAGTCACCTGTCAAAGAACATGATCAACTGTTAGAGGAACCCAAACTCGATCAATACTTCAAACCTCAAACCCTAAAGATTCTGATCCGATTCATTAGACATATTGTAAAATTAAATACGGTTGAAGAATAGAAAGAACGGGCCTGTAGTTGTGACTACGCCAGGGCTAATTTTCTGTATGACTGAATTCAAGCACTAGAATGTTTCTTAAAATGTCAATAGGACAAGCAAAAATGTCTTGGAGGGTTCAGGGAAACGCAGTGAAATTTTGAATTTGAAGTTAGGGGGTTTCTCTGGAAATGGTGAATTACTGTTAGTAATACCCATCTTCTAAGATGGTGTGATTTGGAATATTGATCACAAGATCTGGAACTAATCACTTTAAAAATGCCAAAAAATGATATAAAATCTTTTTATTTGAAGCTATAAATTTTCTTCTATCCATACAAAACCGATCAATGTGGTGACAGACTTAGAACCCACATAAATATGAAGCAAGTTTTCAAAAATTGTATAAAATAACATATTGAAGAAAACAGATTTACAATAAACAATGAAAAGAATAACTGACATCGCTAATCTTTCACAAAGCCATTACACTTAACATTACCTTTTGAGCCTTCATGTCGCTGGTCACTCGCACAATCTGTTGTCTGTTGGGGAATTTCTGTGTGTGTTTCTTTAAATTTTTACTCATTGACTTCAACTTTTCCTCTTCCTGTTTCAAGAGTTGTTGTAACTTCTGGAACAGAAGAGATATTTTCAACACCTTGAACATGATCAATGTTAACTCAATTGTTAAATATTAAATTCACAATTAATTTTTAGGGAAAGAGATACACAAGCTACCTCATACTGTAAAAAAGTTGGATAACTTGACAGCACACTAAACACAAAAAAGGAGAACTAAAAACATTTTAGCTCACAGGAGAAGCTTTCTTCAGATGAAAGAGTCAGTTTCAATTGCTAATACAATTTTAAAATTTGGCTGCCAATTTTAGTGGTACAAATACATTGATCCGAGTGTGGGTTCTGAAGCAAGCTTCTCCTGTGAGCCAAAATGTCATGAAGTGTTTTTAGCAAATTTCCCTGTGGGGAATACACTATTATGGTAGTAGTCACGGTAAGACCTAAGCCCGGGACCATGTTTCTTTCTCATTTTGAGGTAACTAGAAGCCAAGAACACCGTCTGTTCAAATTCATTTATATCATATATTATATGTTAATATGATAATTCTCGAACGAAGCCAAAGATGTAAGGCAGCGTCCTTTAGATTAAGTTTGAAAACCAGCATGATCAGACGACAGGAACAAGGTTATAAGAGAATCAAAAATGGGTTTTCGACATTTTTCAACTTTGTAGTGAAATTATTTTTGCTAAATACTATATTTTTGTTTTAAAACAATAGTAAAATTGATTTTTTTTTTTGCAAAATATGGTACAAAACTTAAATTAATTGTCTAAACTAATTCCATAACAATAGATTATTTTATTGCATTCAAAATAAGATCTTAATACCACTTCAAGTGGTTTACTATGAACTATTATGTATTCACTATTTAGTTCCAGTAAAACCCAATTTTCCCTGGTTTTTTAGAGCAGAGCATCCCCTTTAACATTAAAATTTGTCACCCCAATTACGGAAAGTTACCTATCACAATGTATTGGGATTCTTTAATCATTAATGCATTCTTTTAGGCAAAACAGACAGGTTGGAACACAAAGTGAGTGAGCCACTGACCGACAGCTCGTGGGATGTCTTGCTGTTGACCGAATGCCGCTCCAGCTGCTTCTGCTGCTCCTCCAGCTGGGCTTGCGTCTGCAGCAGCTCCAGCTTAAGCTTCTGCTGCTGAAGCTCCAGCAGCATCTTCTGCTTCATGATCATCTGCTCTCGGAGCTGCTCGGGCGTGGCCACTGGCTTGGCCGGCACGACAGTCGGCGTGACGGTGGCCGTGGCGTCCGTCGGGCCAGCACCGCCACCGGCACTGGTCGGCGACGACTGGGCAGCCAAAAAACCAGTCATTGAAATTGCCCATACTAGTAAGGTAATATTGACTGTCACACAAAACAAATCAATGAAGTACAAATTTATCTGTCGACGGGAATAACATTTTCATTTGAATTATTAGCCACATCACAACGAATCAAAGTTTGAAGTATTATAATATTTCATTGCTCAGTTTTTTTAAGGGTTTCTATAAAGTTTTTAAACTTCATTGGCCTATTGTGTGTCACATGAGGTATAGGAGGGGCAAAAAAAAAAAACACTTTTCGCACAAAGCTAAGTTTCTGACCTAGATGCAAGCCAAGGTCTTAAAATGACAAGAGTTACGAAAAGCATCTTTATGCCTTAATAATTTTTAAATTAAAAACTCACTATCCAATAAATAAAATTTTTATTGTGGTAAGGCCTTTCGCATTCAAGGAATGCATCCTCAGACCGTAACAACCAAAACAATAATGGTTTTGGTTGTTATGGTCTGAGGATGCATTCCTTGAATGCGAAAGGCCTTACCACAATAAAAATTTTATTTATTGGATAGTGAGTTTTTAATTTAAAATTTATTGATTGTTCCAATAAGAAGAGCTACAGAAATGAATCTTTATGCCTGTTTCATGAACTATATTTTTTGTCATACTGTTCACTTTTTACCAACCACATAAAAATAAAAGGATTTCACAAATGTTAATTCAAACAACTGATTTTTCTCGCAAGAGCAAAAGAGCTATGTTAGTCCCATAATGCATGTATTCAAAAAGAACGTTTTCACAGCAATACAATGTAAAATACTTAACACATGCTCTTAAAACACTACCTACTAAACCTAAAAAACGAACCTCCAGAAAATGAAACCAAATACTTCAGCATCACAAGCAAAGTATCAAATATATGACTTACTTATAATATTTGCAAACTGCAATTTTAAATAAAACTCAAATATGCCTAATTTAATGCCGGTTACAAAATTATACTGTGTGTCTTAAAAGTCACACACCCCCGTGCTACTTTTTTTCTTTTTTCTTGCAAATGCTGTTAGGTTATTTTCTGGAGAAGTCTTAGTGACTAAAAGAGGAAACTTTTGATGTGGCAAAGTTTTCAGCCCCCTCTTCAAATTGTAAAGTAACCCCACATTTTTATGTCAATTTTAGCTTGTATACATGTTTTTAAACCTTTTCTTGTGAAAATGAATTTTAAGAACATAGTTTAAGACGAACGTCTTAGACACGCAATTCCAAGACATTTTTATTCTTGAATATTGTTACTTAACGTTTTCCGACAGACAGGCAATGAAAGTTGTCCAATAATATTCTTATGGGACTAAAAATGAACTTCAATTGCCCCTAGCTCCCTAACCAGTAGGTTTAGAGAAACATGTGAATAAAGGTCTTTTAATTATGTATAAAATCAAAATTTACATAAAGGTAGGGGTTTACTATTCAAAAATTACTCAGCCCCAAAAACCCTGGTTTTGGGTGAGGACCGAGGGGATTGAAAATTTTGCAACATCAAGTTCCTTCTCTTGGTTACCAAGATTCCCTCAGATGATAATTTTGTTCTGAGCTGATTAAAAAAAATAGGTGGACGGGGGGGGGGGGGCGACTTTTTAACACATATTGTATACTTTGTTTTTGTTTATAACATAATGAAGATGAAATGAGTAAAAACTAATGGCACGATCTAAAAATGACAGTTAAGGTGAAAACTCAAAATTTTGTAATAGACTCTACGGAAAGATAACCGGAAACGACTAACCAACTCGATCTTGAGTGAAATAAAAGATTGATGAGGAATGAATCCAAATGAGTTCAATCTCGATAGGAGTAATTTGCCTAACATATTCTCCACTACAATAATTAGTCGCCCACTATCTCAATTTGACCATTATTCACATTGCATAATTGGGTTGCAATCGTAATATATATTAGTTGGAGGGTTTTGAAAACAAAAATTATAGATTGAATACACTCTAATAGCACCTCTAGGGTTTTTATAAGAGAATTAGCTTACAATGACTGATATGTCACAGGGCATTTTATTGATTCTACAATAGGAGGAGGAAAGAAAGAAGTATAACTATTTACACAAAATAAAAATAAACCCAATTTAGAGAAACTACAGGAAAGATATACAGCATGCAAAGAATTTCGCTTTAAGTTTGGTACAAACCTGTAAATAAAGTTATGGTGAAATGCGAGTTTGAAAGCTAGCACTCTTATCTTTTGCTTACCAGGTAAAGAATCTCTTCACCTATAATAATAATGGCCACTATTGGCAACATTGCTGAATATTCCTCTGGTTTAACAGAGACTGTTAACCCTCGAGAGAACGCTTAGCAGAGGAATCCTCCGGGTCAATATTTTTTGTTGTGGGAAATATTTATCTTGTGGTTGACAGCACTGTGCTTTTGTGCAGCTGTTGCCCCCCCCCCCCCCCCCCCCCCCTCCGCCCTCATTTGACCTACCCTTATACCGCTTTCACCAACCAGGGTCAGTTTGGCGAGCGCTGTCGTGAGGTGCTGAACGATTCCTCCGTGAGCGTTCTCGTGTGTTTTGTGAACCCGGAGGAAGAATCCGTGTGCGATCGTTTTTTATTTGGTTATTTATAATTTAGGCTACAGTTACCATTTTAGGTTTTTTTTTTATTTGAAGTAACTTGTTATTTTTCTGTATAACTATTTGAATTGATTGCAGTGTCATTGTTACAATGTTAAATTTATGGTTTATGCAGGGAAACCTCATAGTAATTTTTTATATATTCTTATCGTTGAGTTTTATACTAAAGCTTTTTTATTTGTACTCCACAACGTTATTGTAACTATTTTTATACTATTTTACAAAACTGTTATTAAAAAAAATACTAAGTTTTAAGTAAAAAGTGAAACATGTATTGTATAATCCATAATAGTTATAATTACATTGTTAAATCAACAATGCCATTCTTACTCCGTTTAGCAGGGATATAGTATGAAATCTATTGATCATTTTCTGTTCTTATTTCAAACAATAAAAGTATTTAGAATACATTTTGTGTATTTATTTAAAACCCATAGGAAACTTCCTCGGCGTTTGAAATTTTAAGCGACCTCTGGAGGGTTAAAAAAAATCAGTTTTACATTGACAAAGAAGACACAAGTTGTTTTTTAAGCATTCACTAAGTCAAGAAAATATTACACACTAACAATAAATAATATTAACAACTGTAATGTTATTGTAAGGCAAGGGTGAGAGGAGAGTCCACGGTTCACTGATTAGAAGCGATGAAAACGCCTCGCGCACAGGCGCATGTGATGTTTAAGCAAAAAGGTAAAACACCTGCTAATTTTTTAAAACCCAAAACCAAAAACCATTATTAGAAGTGTTAATTTAATGCTGATCATCAAAGATCAATAAGCATGAATTACATATAAATGTTGTTTGTTATAAAATTCAATTTAATAACCACAATTAGGCCTAATCTATTTTATATTGTATCTACAATATAAAATTTAAATCTGTAGCTTCGAAGATTTAAAATTTATTCTGATAGATCACGGAAAGGAAACAATTTGATTCATTAAACAATAAATAAGTCATCAATACAGAGCTATGTGATTTACAACTTCATTTAAATGTAATTTTGATTTATAATAAACACAGTAATAATATTTTTCAAATATTGTGTTTTGCTTATACGTTTGTTAATCTTGAAAGTCTGGGATTAAAAACTTCACCTAATTAGCCGGGAACCCTGGATTGCATTAAATGATAACATTCCAGTAAAGTTCAGAGTAAAATTAAAAAGAAACTATACATTTTTACCATATGATGTTTTCCCAAATAATGTTTCTTTTTGGTAATAAAAATTTGTTATCGTAATTTCTGAATGTAAAATATAACCTGTTCCTAACTAAACAAAATGATCTTTAAACATGATACAACCAAAAAGGCAACAGAATTATATGAAACTTAGTTATCATGATCCAATTTTAGTTTTAATTCTTCAGTCCTTTACAAATTATAGTTATGCTTCGGGAATAGACTTGGAGAAATTAAAAACATTAATCAATTGAGAACAGTTAAATCAAACTATGAGTTTAATCCAAAATTCTACGTGTTCCCCCACACTGTATTTAAAACACTAAATTTTTTAATTGTCACCACCATCACACATAAATAAATATATAAATGTTACCAATACTTTTATTAAGTATTATTATCAATACTTTTTTAAGCATTCACTAAGCCAAGAAAATATTTACACACACATAAAAAGCCACTTCCTGATCCCGCCATGCTGAGTTGACAAACCACTTTACCTTTTTCGACCGCGAAGAATGAGTTACACTATGGTTTCGTGGGTTGTAAGTCTTGTTTTTTCTGTGGTGAGACCGATTTTCTACCTGAGCCAGTTCTGGTTGTTTAATTGATTGGGATTCCTTGAAAAACAATTGTTTCACTACTTTTTATCAGGTGGTGCGACAGAATTTTGAAAAAAAAAACATTGCATGAAACAGGGAAATCATGTAAAAACTGTATTTCATGGTTTTAGTAAAGTTAAAACAATCATTAAGAAACAGTAATGTAATTAAAACAAAGCAAACTAACCAAAATTGTAATTAATTTAAAAACTACTGTAAAATCATTATTTCAAACTGAAAATTCTATGAACAAAGCGTAATTCACTCAAATTAATCAGATTAGTACTGTAAAACATTAGCAGAATCAACAGATTATATTTATCAGTACTGAAGGCAAGAAGGGAAACTGAACTTACTAGAATGTCTGGTTTGAAGAATTTTGGATTGAGGTGGACAGTCGAAGGCGGGGCGGAGAGAGGCCATGCGGGGTCAATCTGGTGGACTTTGGCGTCCAGAGCATACATTATCTTGGCTGGGAACACCTCACTCCACGTCTGACGCAGCTTGAACATCTGTTCCCGTGTTTTCTCATCCACCTGAGCAAACAAAAGGTGTTTAGTTATTGGTGGTAGAAAATAATCATTACATTTTAAATCTAGTTTCTACCAATGGGTTAGAGACAAACCAAAATTTAGTTTAAAAAACGATCCTAAAATTCTCTATGACAGCAATACTAAGCGGAATGAGCAAATTATTTATTTCATTTTTTTAAGTAGAAAACTGAGTTTATTAAGATATTAATTTATTGGTCAAATTGGTACATTAAAACCATAACACATTTTTTGTAGGATTTGAGATATCTATATATAAATATGCAGGCGTATTCTTTACCTCCATTATTCTTAGCTTGTGTACATCGTGGGAGAAATACACGCATTTTAGAAAGATAGTTACTTTTGTACTTGTTGGCTACCAGGAATTGCTTAAATAAATATGGAGTAAAACTCACCGTCTTCAGCAATCAAGTGTATTGTTACTTGAAGTGAACAATTGTTTCGCCCTTATATCCCAAGGGCATCATCAGCACTTAAAGGGCCAGAGGTTAAATCATTTTGAACGGTAGGTTCATGTGTCATGATTTTATATCATGTGTTATGATTTTAAACTTCGACATGAACCCACCGTTCAAAATGATTTAACCTCTGGCCCTTTAAGTGCTGATGATGCCCTTGGGATATAAGGGCGAAACAATTGTTCACTTCAAGTAACAAAACACTGGATTGCTGAAGACTGTGAGTTTTACTCGATAGTTACTTTTAGAAAGGTAGATGAACAGAATCCCATTATAATTCACATCGGCCCCCAGGGCTATGCCATACAGGGTTTCAAAGTTTCAATATTAATCTTATGGGAGAAGGATAATTCATTGAATCATTAGACAGCTGTTGTAAAACAAATGATATAAAATCAGGAAGAACAGATGGTTCAGTTATAAAATATTTTAAAACTACTTGACTCAAGATCAACTGAATTTCAACCAGTGGGCGATCCAGTCTAAATAACTATACAATCCGAGGAGAAACTGATTAGATATATAAAGTAATTGACGTGAGAACTCCAGAAAAATTTATGATATCCTCCCAACCTCTATAGAGCTCTGCCCCACATGTCTTTAAAGTTACTAAGTTATTCTTACAGAAGCAACATTTTAGTGATGCAACACATAACTAACTTTAGGAATAGTACTGGGTTAACAGAGCCTTGCTCTTTGGTTTTAATTCACTTTTGCTATAGAATCATGGTAGTCAGGCTTTGAAGTTTACGCCAACTATACCTTTTCACAGGTGACAGCTGTTTCAAACCAATGCTAGAAAATAGCATTCTTTTATCTTTGTTTACATTTATTTGTTATTGATGCCTTCATGGCATCCCATAAGACCAATGTTAAAAAATTACAATTTTTTAACTTAGTTTTAGAGATTTTTTTTTCTGAGGTTAAGGCTGATTCTACACTTATTTTTTGATCAAAACATTTGAGAATGTTAAGTTTAAGCAAAATATACCCGCTAGACTTAGTAGAGGTGGTGGATAATACATCAACACAGACACTGCTCGTATTATAGTATAGGATTAATAAACAGCTGTTCTCATTTAAAGTATTGAGGGAAGATTGGTAATAAAAAACTAAAGGATATTATATACTTGAGGCGAGTGATTGCAGCAAACAAGCTAAACCTAACGGCGAATGAGCGTAGCGAAGTGAGCGGAGAGTGAGCTCACCTGGAGGGCAAAAAATTCCTCGGTTTGGAATTGCAATTTGAGGACCGTTGCGAAACACAGGTAAGTCAGCTAATACCACATAAATCTTAAAAATCAATAGTTACTATAAACGTAGGATTTCATCTATAGACATATTGATATACGTCTATAGGATTTATATATTTTGGTGGTCTTTTCTTTTATTGTGGAGAGAGTCTATGAAAGTAGAAGTCCTCTTATCTAGCCAATTTATAAAAACGCATTGGTTACAAAAACTATAACATCTATCTTGTAAACGTCAAATATTTAGGAAATGGTCATAGTAAAATAAATATCTATGTTTCTATTGATTGTAGGTACTTGAAATTTTGGAAATAGACGAGGCTAACACCAATAAACAGGACTGTTCTGTTCAAAAAGAAAAGTTTCACCGTCTTTTTTCCTTTTAGGGGTTTGGGTAGAATGTACCCCTATCTAGCTCGCCCTAAAAGGCCTTTTGAAGCAAACCTTTTGAATCATTTTATCAGGTGAAGGCTCTTTGTAAAAGCGAACAGCTGGTTGATTCCCTTTTCCCTAATTCTGTTGGCCTTAACATGGCCTTTCCTAAAAATTTCAACCTTCTCAGGATGACGGCTGAACATACCAGCCATAAGTTTTCGGCGAATTCTAACTCTGTTGCACAGAACCACCATAGATTAGACTAAGAATAACTAAGTTCTATTGTTTTAAGATGTTTTTTCAGTGGCCTATGGCCAGTCAGCATTAAAATCAGTGAACCGGTGTCCCTTTTGTTTAGGCCAAGTAGCTCCTTCCATGCCTTTCTGAAGAGGTATATTATATTGTATGGCTCATTTAGCCAGCCACCATGGTTTAAGAATAATAAAATAAATTCTGCGGTGCAGAGCACCTGAGTCAGTATAAGTAAAAATTTAAACACTAAAATAAAAATTAGATCTCTCTTTATAGAGCTAAATCCAGCCATCTAAGCCATTGCAGCCCAGCTTCACTTGAGCTATGCAGACCGGTCAATCCTTCGGGGAAGGCACTCAGTGGGCACTCTTCGACTATGTGTTCCATAGTTTGATACTCTGCTCCGCAGTCGCATGACTGGTCTTGTGTCATTCCCCATTTGTACTTCCAATAATTACATCTTCCCACTCCAGTGCGGAAACGATTGAGTATAGTCCACTACTTCCGAGGAAGATTCATACCACCTACCGCTACGGTCGGGTCATCTATCAAGAAGTGGTTCCGACCTTGAAAAGCGTCCCAGGAGGAAGTCCAGTTTGTATGGATGGTAAAGTTCATTTCCATCAGCTGGGAGGCTGTTCGTAGAGGTGGTTTTCGAGACCTCAATCGGCCCGCATTCTGGGGTAGGTAATTATTGATGGGCAGCTGTGGAGCAGATAAGATCTTTGTGTATTCCCTAATGAGTGCATCCCTTCGTCTTATTTCAGGAGGAGCGATATTACACAGCACCGGGAGCCAGGGTACAGGGGTTGCCATGAGTGTACCACTAATGGCTCTCATGGTCCTGTTTAGCTGGACGTCGATCTCTCTGACGTGCACACTATTTAACCACACAGGAGCACAGTACTCAGCAGTTGAATATACCAATGACAGAGCAGTTGTTCGCAGAACTTGTGCGTTAGCTCCCCATGTGGAGCCAGCAAGGTGATGGACATTGTTAGTCCTGGTTTTCACCTTAGCTGCCGTTTTTTGTAAGTGGCTTTTAAACGTGAGAGACCAATCTAAAGTGACTCCCAGATACTGTTAGTGGTCATTATGTTTCAGCTCAACACCGTTGAATAAGATTTTAAGTTTTTGGTTGGCCAGTCTATTATTCAAGTGGAAGCAAGCAACCTCAGTTTTTGTTGGGTTTGGATTCAGCTTCCAGGCTTCAAAATATTCACCGAGGGTAGTGAGGTCATTTGTTAGTGTTTCCTCAGCTTGTCGAAAATGCTGGTGTTGATATGCCAATACAATATCGTCTGCATATATAAACTTTAAGGACCGAGTTACAGGAATGTCGGCAGTATACACATTAAAGAGCAGTGGGGCGAGCACTGACCCTTTTGGCAGGCCATCCTTTAGTTGCCTAAACGTACTTTCTCTGCATCCCAGATATACTTTTATCATCCTATTGGAGAGCATTGAGTTGAGGAGATGCAACAAGAAAGGGCAAGGAATAAGGTCGTAAAATTTAACTAGGAGGCCTTTTCTCCAGACAGTGTCATATGCTGCAGTCAGATCTAAAAAAGCCACAGAGGTTTTCAGTCTTCGCTCAAACCCATCCTCAATGAAAGAAGTCAGAGCCAAAACCTGGTCACAACAGTAGTTGTGACCAGGCCTAAATCCAGCTTGTTCGACAGGGATGCTGGCATTGAGAATAGGGAGGATTCTGTTATAAATCAACCTCTCTAGCAGCTTATAACAAACACTTAAAAGAGCTATAGGCCGATAACTTTCAGGCAATTTTTGATTTTTTTCGGGCTTCAGAATAGCTATGATTTTGGATTTTCTAAATATCCCAGGCATGTCGCCGGTTTTCAGAGTGGTGTTAAAAACTTCAAAAAGCCACAGTCTAGCCTTGTTACCCGAGTGTTTTATAAACTCCGGGAAAATGTCATCCAAGCCTGCTGCTTTGCCAATTGGCATCGCATCAATCGCTACTTCCAGCTCGTCGTAAGTGAAGGGTCTAGAGACTTCCAAGGGTGCTTGCCGACTCTCCTTTATCTCATTAAGCTTGAAATTAATTTTGCTGTCTGCAGACACGAAAGTACGGAGAGGCGTTTTGCAATTTCTCGAGGGCTAGGCTGTGAGGCATCGTGCTTTTCACTTGATTTACCAGTGGAGAGTTTCCTGAGCAGAGACCAAGCTTTCCGACTACTTTTGGTGAAGTTCAGGTTCTCGACAGTTTTCACCCACTTCTCTCTCCTGGAGTTGTCGAGAGAGTTAAGGAGTTGGTCAGCTACATCTCTGTCAGCAGTGTCTGTAAGTCACTGTAAAGATCTTCGCACTCTCTGCTCCATCCTGGTATGTATTCTTTTCTAAAACCTCTTGGGATTGTCGCCTTAGCAGAAGACAGGACAAGGCGTGTGAACCGATCATAGTTTTTTATTTTAGAGGGGATGAACCTGATGCCGCTATCAAGCCTTGATGAGAAGGCCTCCCACTCAGCTTTATTAAAGTTCCATCTAGGCCGAGGAAAAGATCTCACTAGTGGAATTTGCATTCCTACTGATATTATTACGGGCCTGTGCTGAGAGTGGGGGAATGCACCTAGGACCATCCTGGAAGTAGGCACGGGTGTTGCTGATGGTTCACGGGAGCAAAAGCACAAGTCTGGAGAGTACCAACGACGCCATCGGGCTGAATGGAAGGTGTGTGGGTCCTTGGCATTATATACCAAGAAAAGGTGGTTATTTTCAGCCCAGCTTGAAAGATGAGTGCCGTTGTCATCATCGGACGAGTATCCCCACTGGGTATGATGACTATTGAAGTCACCTACATATACCACAGGATGTTCAAAAGTTGGGAGAACTGTGTCTGAAGAGGTCAATCAGTGTTTTAGGTTGCCTCATACCAGGGAGGTTATTCCAGGTTTACAGTTTCTGGCCTTTATCCCAGGTTAGGATTTTGGTTTATCCTATGCACAGTAGGACACAGCAGAAAGGCTCTGGCCTTGTAAGATCTTGTGGCCTTGTTTCTTTGTGCCTTTCCTTGCTAAGGCATCGGCCTCTTTGTTGACTTCATGCCCCGAGTGTCCAACTATCCAACCTAATTAATTGCATACGGTCAAGGCCAGCACCCATTAGGCAAACTAGGCGACCACCTGGCTGGAATCACATTGGATGCAACCAAGGCGGAGTAGCGTAGTCGCGCGAGCACGCACGTGCGTGCATAAGGAAACAAATTTGGCCGATTAACGAAGACTCTAATGGGAAATCGCAAAAGGCGATCACACTGCTCGCACTTCGTCGCGCGAGCTCGCTCGTACTCGAGCACCAGATTCTCCCGAACAAAGTTATTTGTTTCAGAGGCGAGTGAGTGCACGGGTGCGTACACCAACTTCATGTTTAAGAGCTGTATTTATTTGTTTATCAATGCAGTGGATAACTTATTTAACCAATTTGGCATGCTATTGTCAAAAAACATGGTACAAGAGAATAATGCACACAAAAATTAAACTTTTAACTGAAATTGTGGAAGAAATTTCCATTTCAAGTTAGACAATCAAACCTACCCTATGCAATTGCGTTTTATGTTTTTAATTTTGTTAATATTGTATTATATATCACTTATAGTTTGAGTACATGACTTCTATTGTGTCCAAAAAGATGAGCATTGGCATTTTTATCAGACCATCGCTGAATCAATAACAAAACCATGTAGGCTATCTCGCTTGTTTATTGATATAACTTAGTGAAACTGGTATGTAAATTCACTCGGTAGGGTTTAACTGATATTTGCTTACAACACCCATATGGCGGCAAACCTCATCCTCACCCCCCCTGGGGCTTATGGAAAAAATTAAAGTGGCAAATATTGCTACAATTTGATTTTACCTTACCCAACCATTAGGCCTACATTTCTAAACAACTAACATTTTTTAACAATATTCCTACAATGGAAGTAAACCTACATACTCATTCCCATGGTGTTTATGGGTAAAATACAAAATCTCACTTTCATTGGAAATTTGCTGAGTACACAGGTCTGCTGCAACGGGGGTATTTTTAGTATTACTTCTCAAACCATGGAACAATTATTCAGAATTCTTATTTGAAGGTTAGCTGTAAATACTTTGTAAACTCAAACATTTCACTACAAATTAAAACAGTTTGTTTCAACGAAAAATTTTGAATTAATTACTAATCAAATGCAAAACATTCATATAAGAATGTACAATAGATTTCAACAGTTTTAAAATTTTTTCAATTTTACAAATTGAAATAGTCGGTTCATTAACAATATTATAGGCAAACATGTTCCTTTTTCTCCTTTTTTCTCAGCTTGTGTGCATCGTAGGGGAAGTCCGCATAAAACGCTAGAAAGGTATTGTGGTGTAGTTGAGCAGAATCGTATTATAATTCACAGCGGTCCCCAGGGCTTCACCCTACACTCTTTCAATGTTAATCTTATAGGAGAAGGATAATTGATTGAATAATTAGATAGCTGTTGTAATAAAAATGCTGCTAACAAAGCAGAAAGAATAGATGTTTGAGTTATAAAACATTTGGACTCTAATTGGCTATTGGCTCAAGTTCAACTGAATTTTTGGTAGAATTTAGGCCAGTGGGCGATCTCTAGTTAACATTAGGCCTATTATATACATTAACTTGAATATGAGTTTGAGTTTATCTTACCACGATACTGGTTTTGGATTGATCCTATGGAGCAAAATAAGAGAAATAGAAAAAGGAAAATAGAGTATCCAATTCCGAATATATGACATACCATGATAAACTTAAAATGTTTCCAGAAAGGGTTTCCAATAAAATTAAGGTTTTGAGATTTCCTATTGATACACTATTATGCTATAAGCAATACATTAAATATGTGTAATATCCTGTAGCTAGTTAGTTACTTAAATATACTGGAGAAATTCAGGGAAAGAATTTATTCTCTCCGGAAAATAATTATTTCAATAAATGCATGTTGCATTAAGTGCATTTAGACAAAGGCAATTCCACAGAGAACCTAGACCTATAGGTTATCCATGGTAATATAGATTTTAATATCATAATTTAACCATATTTTTCCTCCAATGACACAAATTCTCTGACAGGATATTTTAAAATAACTAGTGGCTTATGGGCAAAAGCCCCTAACCATAAAATTTTAATAATGTAGACTTTAATGGATTACCCCATTACTTTAATAAGAAAATTTCCAGAAGATTTAATTTTTACCGATATTTTAGCAATATTGCTTGCCATGCCTAGACCATTCGCTTCCAAAGCACTCATTACAATTTTTGAGACACACGTCATGAATGACAGCTTACTTTTGTCTATCGGTAAAATTTATATCGATTTTAACAATGGGCTTTTAAAGAAATTATAGTCCTTGAGCTAATACAAAAAATTATCATAATATAGGAAAGTTGTAATGAGAAAAAAACCGTGACGGATGCTCAGCATCCATTTCAGGATTAATATACTCTCTGTAGTGTTCATTAGACACCATCCTTTTTCCAACCATTTGATTGTCTTGTTTGTCCATAAGATGAAATAGTATTTTTGCTCCTATCAAATTTTCTTATGGAAAATTTTAACAAACCACCTTAAACTGTTAACTTTCGGCTCTCCTAATAAAAACGCGTATTTATTTTTGTAAAAACAATGTAAACAATGTTTTTGTTAATCCTTATAAATGTTATAATGAATTTTCCCGGTCTTTCTCATTTATTTGGAAGGTTTTAGGCATGTTTCTGTTTTTCCTAGACTTTGGAACCAATATCTTTAGGACTCTCTCGATTTTATCATTCCACAATTTGTAAAACACCCAAAAATGACACGGAATATCTTGGCTTCTAGCATACTCCTAAACTGGATTCAAATTGGTAAACATTTAGACTAAAACCAGTCTGCATCTTAGTCGCTCTACTCTCCAATTGTTATAGCTGTAAACCGCCATCACAGGCCAAGATATTCTGTGATATCTGTAAAACACATGTTTTAATATGAACAAAGAAAGCTTTTCTTGAACCATAACTCATCGCTCATTGTACCTGTCTCATGATCAAAAAGTTTTTTTTATTGTTTATTTGCATACATACGCTACATTTTAATTTTTTTTAATATTTAAATAGTGATGTAGATTTAAAAAAATATATAAAAGATAAAAGTAGATAAAAATTAGCTGTAGATTTTTAATAATTTATAGATTATACTAACGCTCCTAGTGGATTTTGTAGTCATTTCGACGCAAAAACAATTTTATTATGGTATTTTCACTTTAGGTGATTGTTATAAGATCTGCTTCACTCACTGTCTTCCACCCGTCTCTCTTTTTAAAATCAAACCAAAACACATGTTGTAATGTACACAAAGCAGAGGTTTATCGAATCCCGATGCTATTCTTATGGAGGACGTTTTACATTATTTTTCATTACCTGGTCCTGGTAACTTTATGGACACGCCGATAATTTGCCCTCGTGCATGAGACCTCTCCCGTCTTCCTGCAATTTGTATAAAGCTCACAGTTTTGCTCGAAAAATTTTGCTTACAGAGTTAAATATATAGATTGGTGAAATGTTATATAATACGTAGAAATATATAGTGGGCGTTTATTTTAAAGTAATCAACAATTTTCTGGTGTCTTGAAAGATTTTTGAATTACGACGGTTACTTCTATATAAGTGAAATAGTTGTAAGCCGCTTCTTCTCTGAAAATGCTCATGGCGTTCACTACTAATATTCCTATTACACTATTTTAATAACGAACTCATCGTCGTTGAATTGTCACATCTTCAAATGAAGAGTTTTTGCGACTGAGAATGTAGAATGGTGCGTGTAGTTACAGGTAATGTGAGAGCCTCAACTCGCGCGAGTGATCTGCATGAATTCGCACGAGTATCTTCGCACATATGACCGATGTGTCGAGACTCGGCACACGACATGCGCGCATCAAGTTATAAATGTTTTTAAGTAGGCCTACATGTGAACCTTTGTTTCATGTTGTCTTTGTTCGTTTTGTGTTTATTTTTTTTTTTTTTAACTTTGACGTGACCATCAAGAATGTGTTGAATTTTTTAAGTTTTGTGCGGACCTGAAGATGATGGATTGATCCATCGAAACACGTAGTCTTCAAGATTACCACAGAATCACTCGTCAGACTGCAGGTATCTAACCTTTTATATACAATTTAAAAAAAAAATTAAAATTTTAAGTACGAAATCAAACATTTTCTAAGCTCTATCTTTACACAGTTGTATACATTTCTTGAGTAACTATTTGAACAGAACTAAAAGTTTTCTGATTTTGGATTGCAAACACAGCAAGAATGACTAGTCCAATATTTTTACATTGGTTTGTACGGATCAAATGTCAAAATTTAAATTTTATGCATCACAAAAATAGAGATTTTAATAAAATTAAAAAATTTAAGTATCATTTTTACATTCCTGTATAATTGCAGTATTTCAAGTATTTCCAGTATCAGTTGACACCCTGGGAAGAGTTGTCAGAATTGATACCTATTCGTCCTTTTCGTATTATGCCACTGGTGGCAGCAATTTGCCGCACCAGTGAAAGGGTGAATCCATGTTGGATTTATTCCCCTGAAGAGAAAAATTAAATATACCTTTCCCTGCCATTTCACATATAACTTCTTTATTTTTTCGTCCAATTGATGGTTTAGAATAAATTGTATTTGAATCTGAATCACATATCTTTTGTTTGAACAATGTTTTTAAAATTGTAAAAAATTTGATTTGGTCCTTCCATTTTGTAAAAAAAAAAAAAAAAAAAACTATAATCCATATATAAACATACGAAATATAAAATATAGGCCTACATTACAATCTATATCCAACTTAATAAACCCTTATTTAGAGCTATAAACTATAACCTTTTTGATAAAAAATAAAGGAGTTATTGCGTTTCCCGTTTAATATTGCTCTTATGGTAAATAGATGGAATTGGGATTGACTCCAATGTCCTTGATACACCAGAGTTTCGCTACCCGCTTGGAGCTGTAACTGCGAGAACCTAACCCCGCGAGAACTGACCAATCCCGAAGCTCGGTTCCCATGCGGCACTACATGCTACTTGCAGCGGCAAACACTATGCTACTCATTAAGTCTGTCAAGCCCCTTTCTTGTCACTTGGTTTTTTCTATTTCATTATTGACTCAACGAAGTAACTGTGAATGTAAAATATATTAGTAGACAGCGTACTCAGCGAATTTCCAATCGATCTTGAGATATTGTATTTTCCCATAAACACCATAGGTATGGGTATGTAGGTTTGCTGCCATGGGAAGTTGTTAGAAAATGTTAGTTTTTGTTAGGAAATGTAATAGTTACATAAGGTAAATATCAAACTGTATCACTATTCGGCACTTTTAATTTTCCCCATAAACCCTATGGGGTTGAGTATGTAGGTTTGCCGCCATATGGGTGTTGTAAGCAGGGGTGGACTGAGCCGCCGGGACACCGGGAAAATTCCCGGTGCGCCCTCCCCATCAAGGCGCCCCGGCGCCCCTAGGACAAGATTTTTCATTAGGGTCTACAAGGAATTGTAAAATATTTTTTGAAAGTTCAATATTATTTGTGAATTTTTTCCCTAAAACGATTAATATGTGTTTGCAGTTCATGACTTGAACATAATACGTTTATCTTCATATAAATTGAATGTTCAACTTTGATAAATTGCTCCAACTGGTAACTCTTTCGTGTAGCAATGACTCAACATAGTTGGCTAACCTGTGCGGCGAAACAGCTGTCAGCCTGGGCGCGACCATTGCGACGTAGTACGAGTAAAGGTCCAATCTCCAATCCCAGGGGGATGATTTTGTTAAACCTTACACAAAGTGTATATTTGTATCTATTCTGGAATATGTACAATTTTGAATATAAATACGTATATTAAAACGACTCTTGTAATCCATTATTTTAATAAATCGACAATTTTAACAGGTAAGGAACGATGCTGTATTTGCATTTTGCAGAAACTATGCAGTTTCCAGGCAATCTTCGTTGCAATGACTTTCCTGATTATTTTTTAGCACACCACTCCACTTACAGATTAACTGCAAACCAAGGATCTTGACTATGTTCAAGCATTTAGGCTAGTAAGCCGCACTTAGGAAAAAAGGCGCCTTTAGGATTTAAAAGGTGCTAAGTCCAAGTTTGCCGATGTCTTAAAAGCTGCAGAGGTCTTCGTCACTGAAATAACTAACAAAATCGAACACTTGTCGGGTACAGTTCCAAATATGGAAGAAATCATCATAGAAACAAAACTGCCTGGGGTGAGAGTAGGAAGAAGAAGAAAATGCCGGGGGAAACTTCATCAGGAGACGAGGCATAGTGAGGACAGCAATCGCCGATTTGAAGTAATCGTTTTTAACTGTGTTATAGATCTAGCTGTCAAATGTATGAACGAAAAATTCTCAGCAAAACAAAGTCTATGCTTAGATTAAAAATATTTTGATCCCAAGCGGTTTAACAACATTAACATTAACTCTTGTATTCAAAGGATAATAGAATTAGTTACCGATTGCGAGGAGGGAAACTGGAGGAGGAATTAGTATATTTTAATCACCGTGTCATCACCAGTTGTCGAAGCGGTAAACAATGATTTTGAAGGTTAGCTCTCGGAAGAAGAATTGGTTTCCAACTTAAATGATGACGAATTAAGAGTCATCTTTACCTCTGGGCCAGTAGCCCATTGTTGCGCAGTCGGCAATGTTAATCATACGGCTTTTATGCTAAAACATGATCTTGTATTCCCCTGTTTCGGACGCCGTTTTTCAACCGATTTTCTTGAAACTTGGTAAGCGTTAGTTGAATAGTTAAATTAGGTTTTCTCATACCTAGAAATTTTGAAAATTTTACTAAATTTGAAATATTACTATGGAAAATCGAGTTACTTTGCGACGTCACAGAGAGTAATATTTGTAAAATTTTCAAAAAAATTTCGAGGTATATAGTGTAAAAGTGGTAAAAATGCAATACTTGCTTCAAACGTGCATTCGACGTCTTACTTGAGTACAATGTTTTTGTTTTCAAGGCTGCACACGAATCTTTTAAAGTCTTTAAGTATATCTCTTGACATTACCAGCTACACAAGTGTCATGTGAACGGCCCTTTGTAAAATTAAAATATATCAAAACAAGGCTCCGTTCAGTCCGTTCACGACTCACTGATGAACACCTTCAGACCTTATTTCTCATGAACATGGAGGGAGATATTCTTGTCAAGATCAATAACAATAATTATTAGATAATCGACAAGCTGAGTGAGAAGAGTGAACAATTACGAAGACTTCTTTATGTCTTCACGTATAAACTGTTGGTATGTTGACTTAACTTTTATGGGGAGCATTATAAACAAACAGTAATGTAAATAAAATACGTTGTTTTGATAAAGACAAAAACTACGGCTTTCATGTTTAATATTTGCCTACAAGCCTTCAAATTCTTATTGTAAAGTTAATTTTATTTTCATTAGTTTGATTTTTAATATCAGTTTATAATGTTTATTGAAATTAAGAAGTTACTGTTTTAACACTTGTTTGATTTAACTTACTGTATTTTACAAACTACAGTAATATACTTCTATAGATCAATTGTAAATTGTTTGAATTGCAAGGGATTCTGTTATTATAATCATTAAAATAAAGACCAAAGTATCCTTTTTTCACATGATTTAACTATGTCATTTTCAAGCAATTAAATTATAAACTCTTTAGTATTGTAAGGTTACAATTTTAATTGCTAGAAAATTATATGATAGTCGAAACATGTATAATAAATGTTCTTTATTACATACATAATAATATGAATGCCATAATATACATATACACATAATATATATATATATATATATATATATATATATATATATATTATGTATATATGTATATTATGGCATTCATATATATATATATATATATATATATATATATATATATATATATATATGGCGCCCCTCCGGTACCCATTCCACCGCCCTTTTCATAGTGTCAGTCCACCCCTGGTTGTAAGCAAGTATCAGTTAAACCCTACCTAGAGAATGTACATACCAAATGTTACCAAGTTATGTCAATAAATATGTGAGATACAGGGTTCTATTGATTTCCATAAGATTAACATAAAAAACCTATTTTTAGATTTTCTCCGTTATCTGTAAAGCTAGGTTAAAAAATCAAAATAATAAATTGTTTGTTTTTTAAGCTCTTTTAAATGGTTTTAGTTAAAATTGGTGAATATTGAAATTTGAGGTCCAAAAAATGCCAAAAACTTATTTTTGACCCCTTTGGAAACCCCATAAAACCCCGTTGGTATAACCCGATCAGTTGGTTTGCGAACTCATGAAAAAAGACCGAGTGTTACACCTTCATACCAAATTTGATCAAAATCGGAGGTCCCCTTTAAAAGTTATCGGTACCACGGACACACACACACACATATGTGTGTGTGTGTGTGTGTGTATATATATATATATACAGGGTGAGTTTCTTAAAGTGATCCAATAGCTAACTTTTTTATTTTAAATGTGACAGTATACTTCTTATGGAGGACCCCGTTTACTTTTTTATTTTGCTTTCATTTCAGGTATGTATTTCACTTTTCAAAATTTCCCGCCATTTTCTCAATATGGCGGTCAACTTTAAAATTTCTTATGGAAGACCCTACATTTTATGGTGTTTTTGACATTTCAATGTAATTTTAAGACTTTTTTATTCGTTGCTATTTTTCTCTAAACCTAACGGTTAGGGAGCTAGGGGCAATCAAATTTCATTTTTAGTTCCATAAGAATAACACGGGGCAAAATTTATCTGCCCATATCTCTGAAACTATTGGTTGAACTAAAAAATACTTAGAAATAAAAATATCTTAAATTGATGTTTTAAGAAAATTTCACTTATAAAAATTATCATTTACCCATAAACTAACTTTTTCCAATATGGCGGACAAAAAATAAAATTTTCAAATCTTTTTTGTTATTATGAAAAATTGTTCTTTAAACATCAATTTATTTTTAATCTTGAGTATTTTTTATTTTTATCACTAGTTTCGGAGATATGGGCAGATAAATTTTTCCCCATATTATTCTTATGGAACTAAAAATGAACTTTAATTGCTTCTAGCCCACTAACCGTTAGGATTAGAGAAAAATGGCAAAGAATAAAAAAGTCTTAAAGTAACATGAAAATTTTTAAAAAACCTTAAAATGTAGGGTGTTCCATAAGAAATTTTAAAATTGGCCGCCATATTGGAAAAATGGCTGGAAATTTTGATAAGTGAAATACATATCTGAAAGCAAAATAAAAAAGTAAAGGGGGTTCCCCATAAGTAGTATTCTGTCACATTTAAAATAAAAAAGTTAGCTATCGGATCACTTTAGAAACTAACCCTGTATATAGATAGGTAGATAGATAGATATATACAGTGCTCTCTTTCAGGGGGAACGCGGCGGAACGGCGTTCACGTACCTTTTTTTAAAAAAATAAAAAATTCTAAAAATAAAAAATAATTATTTTAGAAACTAAGGGAAAGCCTTAAAGTCAAGTATAGTTTGTTAAATTAACATGAATTATATTTTTAGTTTCATCCCAGTCCTTTAATTTAGTTTTCTTTCAAATAACATTGGATGTTCAAAAGTTTTTAATACAATATGATGTTCTTCTTAACCCGGATATTTTTAAACTAGCAGAAAAATTAGGCCTTATCTAGATTTTACATTGTTAATTTAGTCAGTATGAAACATGACTGCTCCCGAAAGGCTTAATGATTTTTATTAAATCTTTAAAACTGTATTTTGAGTGTCATAAAAAAGCTGCAAAAATATTCTCAGGTACGTTAAAAACGCTGCAGCTTAAAGAGTAATTTAAAAAAATCTTCCGGGGGAGGGCCCGTGGTGGGCCAGTTCCTTTACAGTTCCCTTCCCTCTTTTTTTAGAAATAGAGCACTGTATATATATATATATATATATATATATATATATATATATATATATATATATATACATATATATGAAAATGAACAAACAGTGTTTCTGGCTTTTGAGGACCTCAAAATGAAAAAGTAACATGGTCCATGGCTTAGGTCTTACCGTAATAGCGTATTCCCTATAAAGGAAATTCGCTAAAATTTAATATAAAAATAAAATTATCTCACGCAAAACGATCTGCCGTGGAATGTAAATTTTTGTGGATATTAAACGAGGGTATGGGTTGGTTTGGGATAGTAGAAAGGGAGGGGGTATGGGCTGCAAATTGTTACCTTTGTCTAGGGCAGCAAAAGAGGTAGCGCCAGCCCTAGATACGGTTGCTTTCCACCAGAGCTTTTACTACGCTCTTACAACCTTATACTGTTCGTGTTTCTACCACAAACAAATCAGTGCTTTCAAAGCAGCTTAGCTATCTGACAGGATCCTTTCCTTTCCTTAACCCTCCAGAAAGTATGTTCCAAGCACTGTACTCAATAGCCCGGACTTCTGATTGGCAGGGTCGGCTCTACCATATAGGCGAACTAGGCGACCGCCTAGGGCGCCGGTGAACGAGGGGCGCCATCACGGCGGAGACTACGCCCCTGATTTTCCGTAAAGTGTTCCCGATCAGCGGTAAAAAGCGCCCCGACCGGCGGTAGATAGCGCCCCCGACTGGCGGTAGATAGCGCCCCCGACCGGCGGTAGATAGCGCCCCCGATCGGCGGTAGATAGCGCCCCTGATCGGCGGTAAAGAGCGCCCCCAAAAGATGGTTAATAACCCCTGGATTGGCGGTAAAAGCACCCCCGATAGGCATAAATAGCGCCCGAAATCAGCCTCAAAAATCGCACTCAACCATCGTTAAACAGAGCCCCCAAATACACGTGATCAAAGTTGAATTGCTTCCCCAATCGGCGGTAAAAATCGCCCCTTCATGGCCCTCTAAGCGCCCTAACTTAGCTCTCTAATTGACGGTTAATAGCGCCCCTAATCTTAGTTAAACAGAGTTACCCACTAGCGGTAAAAATCGTCAAAGATCGTCGGTAAATAGCGCTACTGATCGGATTTAAATAGCTCTACCCACCGGCAGTAAAAATCGTTCTCATTGACGGTGAATTAGCGCCCCCGATTGGAGTTAAACAGCGTCCCCCCGGCGGTAAAAAGCGCCCATGATCGATAGTAAATAGCGCCCTGATTATGACAGCCGTATAGAGCGCCCCCGACCGGTGGTAAAAATCCAGACAACTTACGGTAAACATCGCCCCTGAGCTTCCCAATGAAATGAATCTTTGCATATTCGCAATAAATAAGTAATTGTTGTTCAAATTTTGTTTATAATAAATTTATGAATTTTTTTTATTCTAAGTTTGTTTTTTATGATAATAAATTGGTAATAAGAACTTATTTTAACCTAGGGCCGGCCCTGCTGATTGGAACACTGTTGTTGTGCTTCCCAGGGCGTATAAGCTGCTGGT
This sequence comes from Neoaliturus tenellus, assembly GCA_030545055.2. Taxonomy (NCBI): domain Eukaryota; kingdom Metazoa; phylum Arthropoda; class Insecta; order Hemiptera; family Cicadellidae; genus Neoaliturus; species Neoaliturus tenellus. Next base: position 210,406,065 of record CM061531.1, read on the forward strand.
TCTATTGCTAAACTCTCATTGCCCTGATCTGTTGTCTTTCCAGCTTCCATCTGTTTTTATGTACAAGGCATGCGCTATGAGCCTCACCTCGGTAAGGTTTACTTGCTCTCAATCATGTTTAAGGAAAAATTATTCTTGATTAACAACAAAACTCTTATCCTGCATTAGCATCATCTTTTTTAGGTGTCAGTAACAGAGGAATTTTGTTTTGTCTCTTGAGAAAACAGTACTATACCATATACTTTTCTTCCCAAAGATCGAAGCTCTTACACTAAGTTTAGAATGCCTTGGTAATCGTCCACGGATAAACTTTGTCTAAAAATGTTGTCATTCTTGATTGATGTAATGACTTTTTATTCAGAATGTCACTTTGAATGCAATGATAAGTACTATTTCTATTTATTTCTCTGGATTCTTCTGACAATAACCCTGAAGCTGCGGTTACTTTCCATTTTAATTCCCTGTAACCGGGGTATTAATGAGGTTAAAAGCAAGCATCGAGGTGGTTTGTTTTAATGAAAGCACGAAATAGAATGCAAACAATTTGGACTATCAGAAAAATAATAAAATATTTGCATGTAGTAATATTACTTTGTGAGAAAGATAGAATGAAGTGAATTTGAAGCTAATTAATTAGTTGAACCTTAATATATTTATTTGTCAATATATTAAATTGAGTAATCAAAAATCATCAATACCGCCAGTACGAAAGTTGGCATTCACCTATTGGCCAGTACGGGTTGTATAGTGCACTACTCGTTTTTAAAGGTTACCTTATTCATGTTATACCTGGAGAAAGACAGACCTGGAGAGCACTTGATGATAATTGTTAAAAATTGAGTAATCAATCATATTAACGATGGTTATTATGTTGGGGCAATGACTGCACTAGATACTTTTATATATTTGGCTCAGGGAAAGTTTAATTTTAGTGCCAAGACAGTGTACACGTACAGCCTTGCCAAGAATGACGTTACACACAATTCTCTTCTTTGTTGAACTGTACGTTAAGTGTGTTTAACAAATAAATGTTGCATGTACATACTATTAAATTATTGTAATTTAAGGTGATATGAAAATCGTCCAATCTGGCATGTAAAGGAAATTGATGTCTTAAAGTTATCAAAGATATCATTGGTATTTAAATTGTAGCAATTGGCAATTGTATAAATCTGTAACAAAATCGTACTTCTACAATCAACATGTTTGGAGAAAATGTTAAAAAGTGTAGAATGTTGTGAGACTGTAGACATTTTTAATAGCAGAACAGGTTAAGCCATGACTGAATTTCAAGTGATTTGCATAAATGGCTCACACTTCTTTTTACAACCAAAAAGAAAAAAGTTGTAAAATTACATTAACTACAACTTCTAGAACACAAACAAGATAGCTCAAGTCAATGAAATCTCTAACTGACAAATCTTTTAAAAACTACTTGCCTCCAAACTAAATTAGTCAAAATTATAAAATCAGAGCTGCAAAATCAAATGAAGACAGAATTTAATTTTTGATAAAGACGACTTCAGATTAGAAATATTTATAAAGCTATATACTAAAATCTATTTTCTTGGTCAAAACATTACAATTATTGTGATGGTTATAATAATACACAAAGAAATTTCTACTTCCAAAAGTAATTAGACCGTCAAAGAACTGAGTATCAATTTGATCATAATGAACATCCTTCCTAGAAATGCAAAGAACAAAATTTGGCAAGACATTTTTATTGGTGATTTACGAACAGTCAATCAACTATAGATATCATATTTGTCACATTCACACCTAGTGGCAGCTCATCCATAGGACATGAGCACAGAACCCTTTGTAAAACTATACTGAGTGCCAAAGTCTCTTCAAATGTAAAACAGATTGTGGACGGGGAGTACAGTAAGTCTGGCATCGATTTTATATTTTCTGAAAGGTTGAAGATAAAGCACAAACATTTAGTACTAGGACTAAAAACGCTTATCACCTATAATTGTACCACTAAAGAATTCAAATGCAATAACTCCCAAAATAATTAACATTCCACCCAAAATATTTTACATTCCAAGTTAGGAAGTAACATTTGTTTACCTTAAAATAATGAACAATATGACATATTCCTTTAAGTTTTCACCAAGACTTCCATTGAGAACATTATAAATAGGTTACGTACCTCCGTCTTCAGCTTCAATAAATCTAACTAATGCTGGACTACGATGTTTTCCACATATTAATTGTCATCATCAGGTCAGACTTCACCAAACCAAACATCAGTTGTTCTTTGTCAAAAAGTTTAAATTCACTCAACACATAACACAAATAAGTTAACATTTCAAAATGAGTAGTGCACTATACAACCCATACTGGCTGATAGGTGAACGCCAGTCCGCCAGTACGAAAGTTGGCATTCACCTATTGGCCAGTACGGGTTGTATAGTGCACTACTCGTTTTTAAAGGTTACCTTATTCATGTTATACCTGGAGAAAGACAGACCTGGAGAGTACTTGATGATGACAATTTATTTGTCGAAACCATGGCAGTCCAGAATTAGTAGGATTTATAACATTTAATATCACATGTTAAACAACCAGCTCCTGTTGTGAGCTGAAGACGGAGGTACATAACCTATTGACAATTGTTTTTATCAGCTTCAGAGGCTAACAACAAGAATAAAATTGAGAACATCTCTAAGAAGTCTTAGAGGGAATTTCAATGGCTTATACCATGTTGTACAAATGTTGTAAAGGTCTTAGAATTTAAGGCAATTAATCGCCAACCTGATCTCAAAAGGTCGAATACGCTGGATGTTAACATTTCTTTCACGTTTTCCTAACCTGGTTGCAATGAAAACTATGATTAACATAATAATAATACTACTAATAATCTATTTTCCAAAACAAATTTACATACATAATTGATTGTCTGCCATTTCCAGCTCAGTCATCCATTTGAGGCCCAAATTGCAGAATTTTGCTCTGCTAAGTGGGGCTCAAAATTTGTCGTACATATCAACCTATGTTTCCATTTAAAATTTTCTTCTAACTCCTAATCATTTAGATATAAACTCGCCTACGGCTCAACAAGCCCACGGCTCTGCCCACTACTTTGGTTCCTATGATTTGTTAATTTTAAAACAACTTAATTTTTTAATTGGGTGGTTCTCCTTAAAATGTTTGTTGTGATTTAAATTTAACATGTTAATATTGTATGTACGAAAGGGTGAAAATACGACCAACAGTCAAACGACAAACTTTTAGATTAGTCGACTACTTCACACAAGAATTGTATGCTGGTTTTATTGTGTGACTATAGCAAGTGTGCGAATACAAAGTGTGAAAGTAGCGAATACAAAGAAGTCGATTATTGGCTTTGACAGTAGTCGTAATTAAATCTTTAAAAATGTCGATGTGGCAATTCATTTATCTTGTGTACAAATTTTAAATAAGTAGATTATGGTGAGTCCTAAGCATTTGTTTACAATGGATGTTATTTATCCCCTCTCAAAATAGAGTGGAGTCCCTTTAATCCTAAAAGTTTGGGATTACACTCGTTTTTCATTAACGAATACTTTGGATTTAAAATGTTAGTATTATTAATGAAAATATAATATTTACATTAATAATATTAATATTAAATATAATATCCACAGGTCACGCGGGATACAGTCCTGGTATCCTAGTGTTTTCTTTTATGTGCTATATTGAGTTAGTAGCCCCGTATGACCTTGAACGGCCATCTGCCTTTTCCGTGCATTTTGCTGTATTTTTCTAGATTAGAAGTTAACAATATGAGCCATTAACTTTTATCGATTATGATAAGTTAACATCAATTTTAAGAAATGAGACATGGTCTTCTGTTTATACATGTAATACTGTTGATGAAGCTTTTGACACCTTTTTATCAGTTTTATAAGGGGCAATTGATCAACCTAAAGTCAAATAAACATAAAATTCCACGTAAATTGAAAAATTGAAACCCTGGATTTCTGATGAACTTGTCAACTTGATTGACGAATTGGCCTTGACTGTTAGAAAGTACCCGGAAAACTTAACATTAAAAAGTAATTTTAAGAAATTAAAAACAAAAATTGGTCGATTGTTGAAACAAAATCGAGGTTTTAACAACTAATTTAAAATCAACGAAAAACAATTCTAAAAACCAATGAAAAATAATACAACGATTTGACAGGTAAATTGGCACAATCACACAAAGAGATCCAGCTACGGGATGAAGCACAATTGGTGTCTGATCAAAAGTTGGTTGCACAAAAGTTTAATTCCTTTTTTTGTAAATGTTTCTAATGCTTTATCAACTTCTTTCAAAAGTCCTTCTACTGATCAATGTGAACAGTATAAACGTATTTATTCGTGTAAATCTAATTTAAATTCAATTTTTTTGAGACCTGTGAGTAATGATAAAGTTTTGAAATTAATAAATTCACTTCAAAATAATAAATCTCCTGGCCCAGATAAAATTTCATATAGCATTGTAAAAAAATATCAGTTAATCCTATTGCCAATTTTGGTCTTTATATTTAACTTATCTTTATCAAAGGGACAATTTCCGGAATCCCTAAAGGTTGCAAAGGTTGTTCCTATCTTTAAGAGTGGATCGCCGTTGCAAGTTGGGAACTACAGGCCCAATATCTCTCCTTTTAGTTTTTTCTAAGCTTCTTGAAAAAATTGTAAAGTCCCGCCTACTAAATTTTCTTGATCAAGAAAATTTTTTTTTCCGAATACCAGTATGGATTTAGAGATAATCTTAAGACTGAAATTGCTTTAGAAAATTTTTTATTTCACATTTATAACAATCTAATAACTCTAAAAATAACAAAACTGCTGGACTTTTTCTTGACTTAGCGAAGGCTTTTGATACTGTGAACCACATATTGCTTTTAGTCAAATTGCATGGAGCGGGTATTAGAGGAGTTGCACTTAGCTGGTTTATAAGTTATTTAGAAAATGGAATGCAGTATGTTTTGATTGGAAAATCAAACAGCGATGCATTGGGTATTCAAAGCGGTGTTCCTCAAGGATCTGCTCCATAACTGCTCATGTAGCGTTCTGTCCCAAACAAACTCAGTAAAATATCTTGGTCTAAAAGTAGACGAAGATTTACTGTGAAAAAATTATATAAAAATCACCAAACAGTATCTATTTGGATTTTTTTTTTTTAATTTTATATTGTATTGTAGATTTTTACAAAAATTTTATTATTTGCGTCCTTTATGCCCAGATAATGTTTTGCATCAAATTTGTTTTGCGTTTATTCACTCTAAACTAAATTATGGAATTTCTTGTTTTTGTAGTACATATTATTTAACTCATGTTCCTCCTGTTTTTATCACCCGAAAATCATTAAGAATTTTATGTAAAAAACCCCGTTCATCGGAATCTTTGCCTTTGTTTCGTGCCCAAAATATATTGCCTCTAAGATATCTTTATGTACACAAATTTTTAAATGCATTTTTCAAAATAACTAAAAATGATGGAAATACTGTTAACTATTTCTAGCCACTTTACTAGATCGTGTTAAGATTTCAGAACTCCTCGTACCAATTATACACTTTTTCAAAAAACATTTCTCTTTCTTGGCCCTAAATTTTATGATAGTTTACCCCCTGAAATCAAGCGTCATAGATTCACCAAGGCCTTCCCATCCCGATTAAAGGACTCTCATTATCTTATTCAGAAATTGAAAATATGTATAGTATTTTATCATAACATCCTATCTCGTGAGATATATGGGTGAACTGTTGTAGATTGCCCCTCCCCACAACTCAGAGATCCCAGACACCTGTCCGCCTGACTGTCTGTCTGTCAAATGAGTGTTATTGTCCGTTCGTCTTTTTTTCCCTTTTTAATTGAATTTTTAAAACATTTTGTATTGATTCTATTTTAAATTCATTTGTTTTGAGAATGTTAAATTTAAAATTTCTAGTGTACTATTACTGATGAATCCTAAGGCACAGACAAGAATAAGATAAATTCTTAGTGCCTTAGTATTTTACTCCTCGCAGATATGCTTTTCACTTTTCTATTGTTAGATATATTTCATTTTGTAACCATCTTGATACAACTGTGAAATAAGGCAATAGGTGCAAAATTCAAAACTGATATAGCTTATGGGTATTTCTGAAGATCTATGCATGGGAAATACTTACTGCTCGACAATCATCAAGGACATTCAGTTTTTTCTATTCATCCAAAATGTGAATATTATCAACTAACTGTGGAAAATGATTTTTTTATTCGATACCCCAGGAAACAATCAAAAAAATTTGTCTCTAAATCATTTCATTCTGTCTGGGACACATTTCACTTGATTTTGCGCTCTGAACCATTGGATGGTGTCTAGACTCACCTTTTCGAATGTCGAGGTGAAGCACTGGACGATGTTCTGAGTGAAGAGGCTGACGTACGCCTTCCCGACATTCTTGACGATGGAGTCTATGAGATAGAGGACAGGCAGCTTGATCTCCGCAGGGACCTGCAACACGGACAACATGTCTTCCCTTCCCACCACCGCCACTGCGGCGCAAAGCCGGTCCCTCGAGGGATCAGATCACCACAAGATGTAAACTACTTTTAAACAACTTTTATACAACACAATATTTAACATATTTGAGTATGCAAAAATATTAATAGTCACGAGTAACTCTTCACAACAAAGCGTGAATGACTTTAATTAACTTCAACATATTTGATTAACAAGGATCGACACAATTTAAAATGTATCATTCAATATTAATCAGTTACTTAATGAAAAATCATTTATCATTCTGTATGAAAAACAACAATATCCATCATATTACTCGTTGACTTGGTATTCAACATCTCCTTATAATAGGGCATCATTAAGACATTTGTTCTTTTTCATCATGCGCTAATCTAAAATATTTTGTTCGTCTCAGCAAAAATATTTTAGTACTACATAAAAAATGTAAAAAAATTGTTTAAGACTTAATTTCAAAAGCAAGATTTTAACATTACTCTCACTGGACTCTTGTATCAGCTGTTTGTGTAGAAAAAAAGCCAACAATTTATGTAACCAAATTTAATGAAATTTTAATTACTTGCTCTTAAAATTATATTTCTATCTGAAAACTCTTTTCAGTGATAAAAAAAAATAGATAAAATATAATGAAAGCAGTTTTCATTCAAATTATATTCCATTTACCCACTAAGCCATTTAGTTATTTTGTCTGGTTTTCGGACATTAACGTGCAAAATAATGCAACTTTGAACATGCCTGCTGCAGTGAATTTATTTATTAAAATTATTATATAATAACTATGTTAGGCTACTTTATATACTTTAGAGCTGACAATTATATCCATATTTAAGTGGTACATGTTCATAATAAAATAAACTCTACTCACCTCACAGACTGTAAACTGGTCCAGTTTTGACAAACATTCCTCAAGACATCCGTAGAGGGCAAATTTAATATTTACTTCACTAATTCTACTTTTTTATTTATGTCACCTTCTATAAATTCTACATTTAACTTAAAAACTTCTGTTTATGTTCTTGCAAAACCATATAAAGTATTTCTTAATTAATTCTACACTTGTTTTGCTTGCTTCTTGTACTTATAAAAGTCAACTTGTATATAAATTGTTCACTATCAGTGTATTAAATTAGATCCCAAATAAAAACTATAAGCCATTTCTGTGTCAGTATTCTCATTTTAAATATTTTTTTATCTAAAACAAACAGCCGGTAGGCTTAATGCAGCTGACGAATGGCTATCAGGCGCTCAAAACTGTGATAAATCAATTTTCAAACACTAGCAGGCCTATGGTTATATTATGAATACATTGTGTATTCCTTCATTGTATAGAAAAAATGTTTATTAATGGTTTCTGCACTGGTGTAGAAAGATGTAATGGTAGTGTTCAACTAAGTTGAAATAAATATTTCAAATATTTTGAATATCACATTTGGCTATTTGACGATTTTTGATATTTTTAAAAGTTTGAGATTTTTAAACAAATGGACTTTTGTCACCATGATAAGTCAAATCTGTCACCTACAAAATTTTTAGTGCAAAATAAATGTTACAACAGAGCTCACCTGATTGTTAAAGTTTAATCTCGTTTAAAATGAGCCAATACGCCTTGAATTAGACTAATACAAGATCTTCAAATTTTGATCTTCAAATACAAAACTTTCAAATTTAAAATGGTAATTTGTTGACAAGTTCTACAAGTGCGACCCCATTGAAAGATTAATATGGATATGGGTTCGTAGTCTGGTATTATGTGGATAAAATTTATTTTTAATTAGCTTTCATTCAGTCTAGTTAATAAATTGTCATTAGACAAATGTTTTGAAGTTAATTTTAAACTAAAATTAAGGAAATAAAGATGCCAAACATGCCAGTGATGCAAATTATGTTTTATTAAAGACAGAAAACAGTAATATTGAACAATATTCTGTACAGAGAAGGCAATATTCTGTTATCAGACTCGTAACGACAGCACTATCAGCAGTGATGAGTCACTGCCAGCCTGGCATTACAACGTAGAGACTTGCTGCTTGCACTCCACGACCACAGCTCGCTACAACTATCATGGTCCGAAACACTCATTAACTCTAACCTGACTACGGTAACAAAGAAGCAATTGCACAAAAAATCAATAGTTTAATAAGACACAACCATCAAGTTTGTCTTCAAAATATGCTAGGTTCCAGCAAATTTTAAATTTAATTGCTCATGAATATTAAAAAACATCCAATAATGAAATATACTAAAAACAATGTTTTAAAGTGGAAGATAATATTGATGAACATTAAATAAAATAGTCTTTTCTGACTTCCAATCAGGTACTATTAGGCCAACAAGATTATTTTCTGTGACCTAAGATTAATTTAATTCGTCCTGGAGACTAAATCTCTATTTTTAACTGATTATTCTAATCTAGCTGCCAAGTCACAAGGTAGCAGAGGTAAGAAGATGAAGCTATATACTATTTTCACTATTAGGTGATATTCCAAATTTTTTCCAAAAATTTTCCCAGATTTATAGGTACCTCTCATAGGTTGGCCAGATGAATGATTTTGGGAAAGTGTATTTTTGAAGAGAGCTTGTAGAAAACAATGTTTATATCACATAATAACCCGTAGTTTGGGGACGATTTTAACAAATGTGTAGAATGAAAGTTTTATAAAATAAATTGTTTAAAAGTTACTGTGTATAATAATATTCTGTATTTTATTCATTAAAATTTGGTTCCTTAAATCTGATGAAATGGGAAGTATTAATGGTAAAACATTAATGATACATTTTCAGCCTAGTTTAATTTAAATCATCATAATAAATAAAATGCTACAAAGATCTGATTACATTGTAATCTTAATATAATCTCCATGTTTTCCTTTTCTTTTAAACTTCTACCATCCTAAAATAAGAGTATTATAAACATTTGAGAATAATTCAGATTCTAACTGCATTGTGTCCTTTCTCTGAAATTTGTATTAGTTTAAGATTTTTTTCCTATTATGTAAAATATTGAAAAATACTTTTTGTTTAAAATTATGATTTTACATTAGTAGTTGAACACTTACTTTATTTTTGGACATTATAAATAAAACATTTTTAACTGCCTGAACTATTATTCAATTCTGAAGATCAACTGCATTTTATTGATATTTCAAAGTACCGGTATCTTAAACTTACTGGACCTTAAACTAGGCCTTTAGCACTTTTTTATGTTGGGGACTTATATTAGATCCTTATATAATGTTGATCAAGTTTATAAAGGAATAAAAAAATTGAGACATGAAAATCAAAACACAGTTTCGTTCAAAGAACTTTAATGAACAAATAAATGTTCACTTTACAAATATGGTAACAATTGTACAAATTGTTTTGACTAGTACTAAAACACACATTGAACTAACTGATGTTTCTTCTTTTTAATGAAAACTAACAAAAATATACACTCAAGAATCATGTTTTACATATATACAAAGTTATATGAGAAGCCCCTTGCACAGCCGTAAGTCCACGAAGAAAGAGTTTTAAAGAAAATTTGAATAGGAGTAATGAAAAGGGTAAATTGATTAGGTTTAGAAAATGTTATCGCAATGACATAATTAGAAACATTTTTTATATTATTACTAGTTTATAATTAGATGATCATACAACTATCTGTATTAATAAATTAATAATGAAAATAAATAGCAGCGTTGATCTATAGTTGACTTTTGAATGGCAACAAACAGGTTATTAAATGTGCTTCTAAAAAATTGCTTAGAGTTGCAATTTGTACAATAAAGTTAAATTCTTGTGCCTCGTTTTTCAAAGAAGTAAAATTCAGTTGTATTTTAGAGTTTACTTTAATTAATATAACTCAGAAATATATAAATAGATAAAAAAAAAATTGAAGGTGTAAAAATTTAGGGAAAACCGAAGAAATAGTTACAGAAGCGGAACTTAAGGCTGTGCCAGTACATGTAATACCTCACTCCCCCTCATCAAAAAAAATCAAGCACAACATGAAAGATTGTTTTTCACAAGTTTGCTAAGCTGTAATTTTAACTTGTGGCTGATTATTACTTTGGTGGGGCTCAGTATAATTTATTGTTTAAACGCAACAATATTTCTTAAATTTTCATCTATAATTTAGAGCTAAGTTTTTTCAGCCCTGTGAGAAAAAGTTATGCTACATCTTTACAAAGAGGTGTATAAAACTTGAAAGTAAAATAATCAAAACCCCAATACAAAACCTACAACTTGTATGAAAAAACATTTTATTAGTCTTTGATTGTTTTACTATTTTCTCACTGTTAGGAATGGATAACAGACTTTAACACACTTTCCACATAAAAGCAAGACTACTCAACTCCCAATAAGTGTTGGTTGGTATGAGTAGAAAAGAACTTACTGTCAGAGCCTGTGACCTAAGTAACTGGTATTAGTTAGTACTAAAAGATCATAAAATAATAAACAATCTTGATTATCCCTGATTCTATTTATTGCAAGCACAATTCCAATAGGATAATGAGTGTAGCATTAAACTTAGACAAGACTGATTTTAAAATTGGCTAGAATTGGCTGGTTAATTGGTAAAATTTCTGGTATATTCATAATAACTAGAGATCCCCCACTGGTCGAAATTCGACCAAAAATTCATTTGATATACAGCCAATGTTATAAAGCTAAATAAAACATCTGTCCTTCCTCATTTGCTAGAATTAGTTATTATTAATAAAATAGCTGTCTAATGATTAATTATCCTTCTCGCATAAGATTAAAATTTAAACATTGAAAGCTTGTAGGGCGTAGCCCTGGGGGCATGTGTGAAATGTAATGGTATTCTGCTCAAATACAGGACGATACCTTTCTAACAGTATGCACGGATTTCTCCTATGATGAGAACAAGCTGAGAAAAATGGAGGAAATTAAACATGCTTGCATATTAATGTATAGATATTTGTTTCTAAAAAATAGCATTATCAGTATTTGTACCAGTAAAACCAAACAAGAAATTCAACCCAACAGGGATAAATCTAGTGTTTGTGTTTTAATTAAGGCAAGGCCTTGTAATAATAATTGTGTTTTGATGCCTAAAACCATTTCAGATGAATTAGTTGAACTTTAAACCCCAGAACAGCACTGTGCGTCGCTGTTGCGACTTTTTGCATCCTATTGAAAATGCTAAAGCTGCAATCAAGATCCATTTTGCAGTATTTCGCCAAAATTGCCAAAAACACCAGATATACTTATCCTATTGTTATTATTTTTAAACAGTATGAAAGAGGATAAACTACACAATATTTTTATGTCATTCAAAAATCCAAAATATAAAATCATCCAATCTGTATATCTTTTTATTTAGTTGATTGTAATTAACACCCATGATAAGTATTAATTTATAAAATGATTTATTTTTTACACGAAACTATGAATGTTATATATTGTTTGGTTCAGTATAGAGGTGTGCTTCTAAAACGACCACTCAAAGTTTGTTAAAATGAATATTCCATAAAAGTATATAAGACTTAAACATATTTAGTGTTTTTTTGTGAATTACTTTTATTATAAACATGAAAGCTAAAAATCCCAAAACAATCATTGATTATTATTATTATTATTATTAACTTGTTCCTTGACTTTTTATGAATAAAATGACATTTAATATGTAAGGTTTTCAATAATAATTTAACTAAAAACTTTAATTATCTGAACAGGTCAAAACTTTAAAAACTCCATAGCGTTTTGAGCAAATATGCACCACGGTTCTAGGCTTTATCTTCTAATATTTTCCTTATTGTTAGTTTTGACGAGTATGATAAACAACTTGGCAAACTTAGAGAAAAACAATCACATTGTATTTAATTTAGCCCTGAATATTGATGCTGTGATGTAGCCTATCACTAGGTAAATTATTAGAAAATTAAAGCGATATTGACCTTTTGCAGATGCGAGAGGACGGTTTGCGTGATGATGGGCGCGAACTCGAGATGGTCATCTGCGAGCATCGTCAGCATGTTGATGTGGGGCTTGCTGTTGACCGTCAGCTCGCTGAGCGAAGACGCGAAGCTCTCCGCGATCTCCGACATCTGGCGACTGTACCTGCGCAATAAGCAGGGCTTTCAAACCTCATGGAACAGGACATAATACTAATTATAGATTAATATTGGATGCAATCGATTTTTTGTTTTACAACCACACCAAAACCACTGGAATATTTTGTAAGAATAAAGAGATATCAATGTTATATACAGGCCCATGTATAACTCATTCACTCACTCACTGACAGAACAAAAGATTTCCCACTTCCACTTGAGCTAAGAACTTGAAATTTGTTACACTACAACAATACTAAAGCCATATAAAGTGTTCATAAAGTCTGTAAAAATTAAAAAGTCCTAAATTGGAAAATTTCAATTTTTAATCCCCTCAAAAAAAATCAATATGGCGGAACTCTGAAATCGTGATTTTAGTTTTTCTGCTCTGGCAGCCAAACGGTTGGTTCTATCAAAAATCTGAGACACATACGACGATAGGGATTTGAATTAACTACAATTTTTTTCCTGTGACTTTTATTTACACCGTTAACCCTCCAGACCGATTTTGGTTGAATCCCAGTTTTTATTTTTTCTTCTAGTGACTTAACGTAAACGATTTGCCCTACAAAAGATTTCCCATAACAATATCTTGTAAATATCTTCAATTACGGTCCTTTCGCATTTTGCCGCATCTCTTCCCGTTTATTCTCAAAATACAGTTTTTACTTTTTACCAATTAATTTTGTGATCATAAGTAGTGGAAGATTATTATTTGTTCTGGCACAACAGAGAAATTGTAATTTTAGTTTTTCAGCTCTAGCGGCAAACAATCAATCCTATTAAAAATATGAGACAAATGAAACAAAAGAGAATTGCATGAACTACAATTTTCGTCCTTTGATTTTTTTGTTGGATCTCGCACCGTTAAATCTCCAGACCAATTTTAGGGTTTTCAGTTTTTGCACTCTAGAGACGAAAGGGTTGATCCTATAAAAAAATGTTACTGAACATGACTAAAAGATATTTATAATGGCTAATAAATTGTGTACAAACATGTCGTCGTATCTCTACACAATAACCCTCAAAACTGACTTTAACACATTCGCTGCTGCCAAAAATGTCGATAACTATCTAAGAAGCTAAAAATAGTTATTGCATGGAATCTTTCCTTTAGTAATTGAAAGACCATATAATGGCTTAGAAACCATATTTGGACGACAGCATCCTGGTTAGTGGACCTCCGAAAGTCATGGGTCACCGGTGACGCAGCAGCATTGCGCGACGAAAGTCGCCTGGCAAGGACGCAGGCGGACGCAGTTCACCGCCTGCAAGGCACGTTCTCCAGAGCAGTCAAGTTCGATTTACCGGCTTTTGTATGATCCATTGTAATAAAAACAATAGCTAAAGACTAAAATAATTCATATAAACGCTAATATATACAGCAGGAAACACGATTCACAACAAAAAAGTTGTGCGTCACGGGAGACGCACGCAGCACCCCGGGCGAACGAACGAAACACACTGCACGGCAGACTGGTATCCAAGACGCAATGCTAGTGCGTCTCGACCGTCCTCGATGAGTGGCTGAACCACGCTGGCTCCATAAATGAAACATGGCGCGCTGCGTCCCCGGTGACGCACGCGCCTCTCGCTACGGCGCGCCATGCGTCACCGGTGACCCACCCGCAGCGTATGTGTTAATATATTTTGTTTTTATAATTATTGAGAGTAGGCTGTATTAACCGGTTATGTTACTGTCAGCTGGTTGTCCTAATTTACAACATACTTTTTCATCGTACTGCACGTAAAAAAGCCGTTTTCTGGTCTGTATTTAGTCTATGGCGTTTTCTGTAGCCTTTTTATAAGTGCACCGAAAATACATCTGTTAATTTTTGCCGTGCGCTAATTTCAAAAGTTATTTTTTATCCAAAACAAATAAGGCCAATGTAAACAAAAAAGACTTGCAGACTAGGCTACAATTTTAATAAAAGATTTTGACATTTCTCTAATTCAACGTATTCATCAGCTGTTTAAGGAATTAGATTAAGATTGAAGTCAACATATAAACGTAAAAAGATAATGAAATTTTAATTGATTTACTTTAAAATGAGTTATTAATTTTATATTTTTGCAGTATGATGAAAAAAGTTGTTCATCACTCGGACGGAAAGTGTTTTTCTTTGCTTAGTAGCTATTTCCGAGCCAGAAAAATTCCGAGCCAGAAAAAAGCCACTTTCCGTCCTAGTGATGAAAACTACTATTGGCGAGCCCCCCCCCCCCCCCCCCGGTGGTATTATTTTAAAAAATTTGTAAATAGTAGGGGTATTTAGCTATCCTGTTTATTGATTTTCTATTATTTCATTTGATAGTATTTTTATTATTATTATCGAATTTAATGCAACTACTTTATTTATTTTATTCATTTAACAATCTTTTGTCTATAGTAATCATTTTCTAGAATTTTTTAACTCTAGGGGCCAAACAAAAATCAGTACAGTAGAACCTCGATAGTACGACACTTTGTGGACTTAGATAGTGTCAAAATATCGAAACGTCGAACTATAGGGAGTATATGGAAAATTTTAACACTGGGAGCATAAAAATCATAATTTGAATTTAGGAAACACTAAATTTTAATGAAACCCTAACTTAATTGAACTTTAACATAAACAACATTAAGATCATTCACCAATTTGTTTACATTTCCACCTTTGTCAGGCTCCAACATGGACACTATCGGTCATTATTAATATGTTAAGTTGTCATGGACCCTGTCGAACTATCAGGAGTGTCGAACTATCGAGAGTCGAACTATCAAGGTTTTACTGTACTATCAAAAATCAGAAATTATTTAGTTTTAATAATTATTTTACTTATCACCATTAAATCAAGCTCAAAAAACTAAATAATCCAGTATTTTAAATTATTGCTCTACATCAAGTGGTTGCGGAGAAAATTCAATTTTCTGTTTAGCGGTAAACGCAGTACGTTGTTAAAAGTCACAGACTCGTGTAGAGTCAAACTCGTGCTGCTCAGCTGGTAGCTATCCGACTGAGCCATCAAGACATTCATGTTTTGAGGCTTTTAACACCTTTTTATATTCTTGGGAGAATGTATGTGTCAGTTATCCTGATACCGTTTATTATAAACCTTCTTTGAATGTGAACTTTTATTACTGTATAAATACCCCCTTTTAAAGCAGACCTGCGTACTCAGCAAATTTCCAAAGGAATTTGAGATTTTGTATTTTCCCCATAAACGCCATAGGAATGAGTATATGGGTTTACTGCCATAGGATGTTTGTTTTTTAAGCTCTTTTAAATGAAAGTTGTTGAATTTTGAAAATTGAGGTACAAAAGTGCCAAATACCAATTTTTGACCCCTTTGAATATTGATTTAAATTCGATAGGTAGGTCCACTGCGACGGGGGTATTTTAAAATGAGTGTTTTAGTATTGTAGATAGAAGAAAACAATAAAAAAAAATAAAAATTGGACACTGCTTAAATGTTTTATGTGTAGCACTGATGAGTACCATTTGATGTAATTGACTGTACTACCTCAGTTTACTCGATTACAACCTATTTTGATTGTACAACAAATTTTATGAATATAGTAGAGTTGAATTGAGTTGAACATATTATGATATAGCCATTCAAATGATTGAACTGCGGAAGAGTGGAGAAGCTAGCCGTAAGACTAGATTAAATGGCGGTCAAAACTTTTTTCAAAAAGTATTGCCCATCTATAGAAATTAAATAAAATGTCAACCACAGTTGTGCAACATTCTGTTCTAGTAACAGATAGAAAAATAAATGAAGACAGTGAGAAACTACACTGTAGAAACATTTAGACCCAGACGACTCTTAAGTTCTTGGCATCAAACTACATCAGACTATTGTGAGTAAGTGTTAATTCTTTAGGTGCTAATTTATTTTTACACATTGTGTATTACTCAACTTTATTTTAGTAATAGTTGAGTTAAATCAGAAATATTCATTATTGGAATGTAGAGTGATATCTTTGACTATATACACTAAGGTGAATAGACTTCTCATAGCATAGGCGTTTTCAGTGTTGGGGAAGCTACTTTTACTTTCTCCCCCTATACCATAGTATATGGAGAAAGTATTGTTTTCGTCAAAATTTTCGAATTTGAGTTGTTGGTGGATTTATCCATTTTGGTTCCCCCTGAGTCCAAAAAAGTGGTTTTCGGAGTGATGTCTGTGTGTGTGTGTGTGTGTGTGTGTGTGTGTGTATGTGTGTCAGGATGTATACAGAGCTAGAGAATGCCCCAATGGCCCGATTTTGGTGAAATTTGGTACGTAGGTCCAAACCCACGATAATTCCAGGCGTTTTTTTCATTTTTTTTGAATTTTTGATTTTTAAGGGTAGTTTACCCCCAAAAACCCTCAAAAATCGTAAAAAATCAAAATTTCTCAAAAACGGCTCTAACGATTTTGATTAAAATTTTGTGGTTTATTAAGCTTAAAATGGTGAATAAAATGACACCATCCGCATCTCCGAGAAAATGCGCGTTCAAAAGTTATGGAGTAAAAAGTGTTTCAAAAATCAATTTTTTGAATTTTCAAAATAGCTGTTGTATCGAAATAAATTTTACTTATCACCATTAAATCAAGCTCAAAAAACTTAATAATCTAGTATTTTAAATTATTGCTATACGTCAAGTGGTTGCGGAGAAAATTCAATTTTTCGTTTAGCGGTAAACGCAGTACGTTGTTAAAAGTCACAGACGCGCATAGGGTCAAACGAGCGCTGCTCAGCTGGTAGCTATCCGACTGAGTCATCAAGACATTAATGTTTAAAGCTTTTAACATCTTTTTTTATATTGTTGGGAGAAAGTATGTGTCAGTTAACTGATACCGTTTATTTAAAAGTAGCTAGCTACAGCTACAATTAAAAAGTAGCACGCTACAATTTAAGCTACTTTGCTACTTTCGCAATCTGGTCGTTTTTCTCTTCTAATGTATAAGCTAAAACCACCCAATTTTCCCACTTAAAAGTAAAATTAAGTTTTTTTTTTTATAGGCCTATACCTTTTTTGGTATTGTGCGAAGACATATTTTCATATTAATACAATAATTTGTGACTCTTATGGAGCCTAGATAATGTAAACAGAATAGTGGTATGAAAATATAAATTTGTCGAATAAAAAGACTTACATCAAAGACGTAAACAACAATATCTATTAAGTTATCCTCACAAGTTTATAAAATTTTTCTTGGACCGGCCACGGTAGGGTTAATGCTGGCGTATGCACACAACGAGGACTAGCTTCTTCAGTTTTGTCGCTAATCTCGCGTTTAGGCCTAGTAATTGCCATGATGTCGATTGTTAATTAGATACTTCAGAAACAGAATATAAGTATAAAGCACCTGTAAAGTACAAATTTACAGAGTTCGGGAAACGAACAGTAAACGTTAACATCAACATCTAACATCAATCAAGGTGGTTGAGGTTATGTTGTTGAGTCGTTATGCCAGTAGTAACAATTGGCTATTTATTTGAATTTGTTGACGTCGTGTCGTTTCTCATTATTGTAAACATTCCTTAATTCCTGACCTGAGCGATCCTGGCGGTGCGCAAGCATAGTGCAGCAGTTTAGTTTCTATTCTATAATATAGGCGCATAGTAGTAGAATACTGTACTACTAGCGCACCTAGTGGTCAGCAAACACAAAAGAGAACAAGACTGGTGATTGTCATTTTGTGGTTATGGTACTCAATTGGAGCGTCTGGTGGAAATAATGGTCAATGGATTGAAAATTCAATTCCAATAAGCGAAAAACATAACAGCTGACTAACCTTCCCTCGTGTTTATTTGGAAGCCATGAATGATGAAATGTAAACACAATTATTATGTTTTATTGAAACCAAAGTAGCGAGTAAAGTAGCTAAATAATCCGCAACAACTACTCTAAAAATGTAGCTCGCTACAGCTAAAAGCTACTTATTTTCAAAAGTAGCGGAGCTACACCGTCGCTACTAAAAAAGTAGCGGCGCTACAGTAGCGCGCTACTCCCCAACACTGGGCGTGTTTGAAACCTATTGATGGTGGTGCGATCTTCTGCGGCGTACAAGAAGTACAAGTGACATATGATAGATAAATCAGTATTACCACTCTTCTCAACCAAGGATGAAATATTTTATAACTGAGGGTTATGTTTATGTTGTAGAAAGCATATTTTGCAGCACTTTAAATCCAGCTGAATAATAACAACATCGATTGCAGCGAATCTGGCGCTGCATACACAAACATTCCAAATTTTGGTATCAAACAAAAAGCATTGGATGAGAAGTCTATTCACGTTAGTGTACATAGTCAATGGTGATATACAGGGTGTTTCAGAACTCCCTATCAATATTTTAGGGCATTTTTTCTGGGTTAGAAACATATCTAAAAATCACATTTAAATTGTCCAGAAGTCTTTAGTTACTCACACAGAAGCCATTTTGTTTTTTACACGTGATAGCTTTTATTTTCGTAACGAATGGTTGTATTTAAATCATATTTGGTATTAATCTTCATCATACCAATGTACATTTCCAGGAAATTAATTAATTTTTGCCACTGTATATCTTCAAAATGGCGGCGATTTTAAATTTTCAAACTCAAATATCTCAAAATCGGTCAATTTTATAAAAGTTTTATAAGACATAAAAAAGTTGACAGATTAAATTATCTAACCAATGGTACTAAGCTTGTAAGGATCTAACGACAGATTACGGAGTTATTGCGATTTTACTCCATGAAAACATTGATTTTGCTGATAAAATGGCCTTAATTTGCTTTGATTTAAATGCAAAATCAATGTTTTTCATGAAGAAAAATCACAACAACTCCGTTATTTGTGTTGTCAGATCCTTACAAACTTGGTACCATTGGTTAGATAATTTAATTTGTCACCTTTTTTGTAAAATTTTTATAAAATTTACTGATTTTGAGATATTTGAGTTCGAAAATTTTAAATGTGGAACATTTTGAAAATATACAGTGGAAAAATAGTAGTTTTCATCACTAGGAGCAAAAGTGAGTCTTTTTGGTGCGCAGTCGTGTTTTAAAAACGAGGCGCAGCCGAGTTTTTAAAAACGATTAAGCATCAAAAAGACACTTTTGCTCCGCGTGATGAACAACGTTTTTTATCATAATGCGAAATTATACTTTTGATTGTTAAAAATATTAAAGTTGTGTTTTCGAGGTTATATTTACAAAGTTAGTATTATGCATGTTTACATTTCTGTTATTTACAAACAATACTCCTTATAACGTTGGTATTTCAAAATTCTGCTCCTCAACATTAATAAATGAATAATAATATACTTAGAAAACAGCTGACTTTTCAGTACTAGGACCTAAAAAATTCTCCACCTGATTTTTCAGTCCTAGGACAATAAAGAAACGGTTTTGGTACAATTGAGAGAACAAAAAATAGGCTGATTTCGTGCAGAATGATAAAAATTATATTTTCATCACTCCGTATACGAAAGTGACAACTTGCCGTACAGCTGAGACCTTGGAAAGTAGTCATTTCCCAAACTGTCACCGTCAGCTGATTTTACTGACCTGTACGGAAAGTAATGTTTGTAAACATTACTTTCCGTCCAAGGTAAACAAACTTTTGCGTACAGCAACAATCAGCTGGGTTTAAAACAAATTAAATTTTGAATTCCAGCTTTGTTTACTTTGTCCAATGGCGAAGAATTTACAAAAATAATCCTCCTTTAAAACTTCCACATTTATTAATAATTGCGTCGTGATGAAAAGTATCGTTCACAACTCGTCCGGAAAGCCCATTTCCAGGCTCGATAGTGTTTTCCACGCTCGGCTTCGCCTCGCGCGTAAAACACTATCTAGCCCAGAAATGGGTCACTTTCCGGACTAGTGGTGAAATATACTATTTTTTCCTAGAAATGTACATTGGTATGATAAAGATTCATACCAAATATGAACTGAATACAACCATATTTTACGGAAATAAAAATTATCATGTAAAAAAACAAAATGGCGGCTGAGTAATTCACTAAAGACTTCCGGACAATTTAAATATCATATTTTGATATGTTTCTAACCCAGGAACAATGCCCTGAAATATTGGTAGGGAGTTCTGAAACACTGTATAACCTTAAGGCCGGCCGCACACTGCATCGAACGCGACACGACACGACACGACAATTTCTGTTTTGTTTTGTTCTGTTCTGTTCTGTTTTGTCGGATGCGCGAAAAAACATCGTCCGACACGACAAAACACGACGGCTTCCTACGATCCCTCAACCCGTCTATTTCACTGATTATTATTACCTGTGACTATTATTTCACTGTGATTATTGCCTGATACATCAATCTCTTGCCCTATGTCATTCCAAATTTTTTATTTAACATCGACGTTGTGATGCTCTTTCAAAGTAGAGTTGTAAATAGGCGGGTTGTTTTGAATTAAAAATAATAGTTTGTCCACATCCACGGCCGCACTGTCTTCACTAATTTTCACTTCAACTTCCCAAGCAAGCAAAGCAAAAATCCTGCGTAGACGTTCCGTAGATTACATGTGTTTCTGGAGAGGGAGAGGGAGGAAGGATTCGCAACGCATGCGCAGAGCTGGATTCTCTGAGTTTGTTTGATAGCGTTTTGTCATAAAACGAAATTTTCAGTACCTTCGCCAGACAAGGAAAAAACGCCTTAAGGCGTTTTATCGTCGTGTCGTGTTTTGTTTGATGTAGTATGCGTCAGCTCCATTTAAACTCATACAAACTGAGCCGTATAAACGCCTTAAGTCAAAATGTCTTGTCGTGTCGTGTCGTGTTCGATGCAGTGGTGCGGCAGGGCCTAAGAGGACTTATTGAGAACTGGATAATTAATTAACAACAATCCATGGTTAATTTCACACAAGTAGGCCTACTGTGTAAAGTGAAGTATACTTTAATTTTAAATTACTACATAATTTGGTTATAGGCCTACTGCAATGCGACTTTTACAACAATTAATAAATTCTGGGCACCCCCTAAGGGGGCATGGGGGCGGAGCCCCCATCGAGCCTTAGGCGAGTTAAGGATTATACAACCAAAAATTTGTGATTTTTGCTAAAGGCGATGTAGAATATTTATAGTGCCCAGTGAATATTGAGGTCACTATTATTTGCAATGGCACCATCATAAAGAGGTCTCATGAATTATTCCAACACCTACACTTAGGTTATGAGAATTGTGGCTAATGGGATTGATTCTTATCATGAATTCTGTCAATAAACATTAAAATTTAGTTTCATCAATTTTTTATCTCTCTTTAGTTTTACTTGCACTAATGTTCTTAGTTTGGGGCAAAGTTGAATTTATTATGATTAAAAAATAATAACTGATTGTACAAGACCTGCTTCTGTCTGCTTCAGATTTTTATCAGAAGATATTTTCTTTTTTACTACTTAAAAGCAAGTAGAACAAAATCTATCAGTAGTCTCACGGCCCAGACTTCTGTAACCAGGAATTCTGGATGATTCGGAAAGATTTTCACAGCATTGGCAGTGCACTAGGTTCCAAGGCCCAAAGCGGCATGACATCATCCATAGCCTACAGAAAAGTTTTGGTTTTTCTTAAATTTTTGTCAACAGATGAGTTTTAAAGATTTAGTATTTGTATAATGTACATTATGTGAAAAATAAATGTTTTTTTGTAGAAATTTCATGAATTTTCGTGAATATTTTTCGTTATGCTTACTCTTCTTGATAGCCCTAAATTTTCAAAACCCAGACCACATTAGTCCGGGTTTGCAGGACTGTACTGACTGTATTTAGTCATAAAGTATTCTCTTGATATAGTTAAAGTTTGTTTCAAGGCATATGATCCCCATTTTTGTCAAAAAGCTTATAAAATTAGTCATGAATATTAAAAAAATAAAATTGTTTCCTCTCCAAAAAACCCAGTGTAAATAAAGAAAATCCTACATTACCATACATGTGGGCCTTACCAAGAATGTCAAAAACGTGCATGTAAACTAATCAGATTCTCACAGGTAGCACAGCTTACTTTATTTTGCTTGAATTATTTTTTTCTAAGGACTTGTTTTTGAGGGAATCAGGTAAACTTCGCAACATCCCCTTTCATTTAACCTTTAGTAAAACAAGCTGGGTAGCTGAGGTGATAGTGCTCACCTTTGAATCCAAAGGTTGCCTGTTTGATCCTGGGAAAAATTTTTTTGTTGTAGGTTCGTAGTGGGGAAGTTGCCATTTGTCATTGGGCTATTAATTAATGATGATATCTTAACAACAGGTTGAAGGTAGTTACAGTACACTCCATATTATCCGAGGTCTTTGAGACCGAGGCTACCTCAGATGTAACAAAAACCCACATTCAGTGTTGATTAAATATTCTTCTTGATGATTGGTAAATGTTTTTTTTTTACCTCTGTCAAAAATAACCTTAAAAAACTAGTGGCATTAGTAAAACAAGAACCAACAAAATAATCAATATATTATAATTAACTATAGGCCCAACTAAATAAACATTTTGTTTTATTTCGTTGTTGAATACAAATAGTGAAATTATCATATTTACTGATAGAAACCAGTAGTAGACAGAAGCAGATCTTGTAGGAGTTATTATTTACCCAAAATCAACAACATTCTTATTTGAAATAGCGGTACCCTACTTCAGCGGTGTTGGTGGATTATTTTCGTGATTTGTAGTGGAGGGGGGATGGAAGAGGATAAGAGGGTATTGACATAGGCGTCATTTCAGCATTCTGATTGGGGGGGCAAGATTTTCATAAGGTCATACCCCCTCCCCCCTTCCCACAAATACGCCAAACCTCTTAAATTTCGCTAAAAACTGTCAATAAAAGCTAATTAAGTTTACATTGTGACACTAAGCTGTCCATAAAATGTGAACTTATAATATAATCTCACAAACCCTTGAAAACAATACCCTAATGCGTGTAAAATTTGATTATATAACATGTTTCTATTTGTAGAAAAAGTCATTATTCTTCTGGAACTGCCAGTGGTTACTGTGATGTAAAACACCTTAAGAAATTTAATGGATTTAATTGGTTAATGGATGCTAAATCGTTAAAATAAAAAAACATCATTTTATAAACTATTTAGTTATTTTTATTGTATATTATTTACAACTCTAAAGTTTTACAGCCGGATACATAGACTAAAACTCCATAGGTTTGTATGGTAAAACACACTGTTTTATCTTTATCAAAAATTAGTTTTTGACAAAGCACCTTTGCAATCTGCCGTATAAGGGACAAAAAAATCATTTAACTATTGTTGTTTAGGATCAGTACAGCTACGGTATATTGCCCATTACATTACCTAAAAAAATTTAGTTGTTTATTGAGGACAAGAAGGTAAAAAATTACTAAGTGATTAAAAAAAAGATAAAAATGATTTACAAAAACATCTATAGGCCTTCATATTTAATACGTGATACGGGTTTTTGTACAAGAAACTCCTCCCACAATTTGCAATAGATTTTAATGATTTTAGTGCCATTGGATAGAGCTCGGCGTGAAGTTGTTTCTAAAGTGAATTGGTAAATTGTCCATTTAAAAGAGGGGACCTACAAGTCCTAAAAGTTTGTAATTTTCCATCAATAAGGAAATTGATTTATTTTCAAGTAAACATAAGTAAAATGTAAACATCGGACAACAGCGAAAGTTATATCTACATTTTCACACGAAAGAGGTTATGTTTAACCAAGGCAACGCTCCGGTCTACCTGAGCCCGAACGACGTTACCAAATGCCGCCTCGCGTCCCTTAGCGCTAGGCGAGTTTGATGGCTTGCAGACAGTGCAGAGGTTTACGGGAATCGTGTTTTAAAGTTAACTAATTAAGATAGAGACTGGCTCTTAACTTTTTCTAAAAGTAGAGAGATGGATCTCGTCTTCTCTGGTTTTAGAATTTTTAAATAAAATTTTTAATTTCAGCTATAACTGTCTAAAATCATCTGTTTTTCTCGATGCAAATGAAAGGGTTTTTAGAACCCTGTTATCTTTTGCTAAACGTAGCCTAGAGCTACAACTAATGTGTCATATTAAAGAAGAATAACGGTGCTAAATTTCCTTTCTTAACACTTTGGTAATCTCACTTTGGTAGTGTTATCAAAACTAATGGAAAACTTAAGTTAAAATCGAGAAAAAAACAGATGATTTTAGACAGTTATAGCTAAAATTAGAAATTGTATTTAAAAATTCTAAAAACAGAGCCGACGAGATCCGTCTTTTTACTTTTAGAAAAAGTTAAGAGCCAATCTATCTTAATTGGTTAGTTTTAAAACACGATCCCCGTAAACCTCTGCATCTATAAAACTTGCCCCTAGAAAAAACAGACGATTTTAGACAGTTATAACTGAAATTATAAATTTTATAAAAAAAATTCTAAACCAGAGAAGACGAGATCCGTCTTTCTATTTTTACAAAAAGTTAAGAGTCAATCTCTATCATAATTAGTTAATTTTAAAACACGATTCCCGTAAACCTCTGCAGCCATCAAACTCGCGGAACATGCCTAGCGCTACGGCCGAGAGGCGGCATTCGGTAACGTCGTTCGTGCAGGTAGACCGGAGCCTTAACAACTCAACAGACGTGAGATGGGACTTCCTGCTGCAGATGACGATTGCAAAGTGAATCAATTTAAGAGTTTTGTGTAAATAATACAAAGTAGACATTTTGTTAAAGTCTGATTCGGAAGTTTATAATTGTTATATTCAAATATTTTACCATAGTATTATTACATAACCTAACATTTTAATTTCCAATTTTAAAAAAAAATCACCGAAAAAAATTATTGGGGGGGCAACTGCCCCCCCCTTGCCCCCCCCAAATGACGCCTATGGGTATTGAAGGAAGCAAGATTGCCAAATGAAATCAGTTGTAAACCTCAAATTCCCGTGTTTGGGTATTTAAGGGAGAAAGAGTGATCATTTGAATAGTGTTCATTTTTTATTTATGAACGTTACGGGTTACATTCTATTTGACAGTAATAAGAGGTAGAATATAGAGGCTAATGAAATAATCATAATAAGCACTTTCAGATTAAAAAAGTTATTTATAATTTTACTGTTCATAAAGGAGTCATTTTGAATATTGTGTGTTGATTTTAAGGATTAATTGATACTACAAGATTTGTCATAGAAGTACAATCTCTTGTCGTAGATATATCGTATGAACTCAAATTCCTCAACAGATTACAATTGCTTTTTATAATTATTGATTCAAGCATAGCTCAATATTAATAACAGTAAATAAAGCTTTGCAAAGCCTTTTATGGATGCCTACAAACGCCCTTCTCGCGAAAGCATAACTTAGCTTTTACCCAGGAGCCAAATTCAAGTTATCATCTAATTAGTAAATGAGCTTGGAACTATGAAAAAACATTTCTCCTATTCTAGGGACGCTAAGAAAACGGGAATGAATTTGCAAGTTCTCTTGTAGTAGAACAGAAAAAGCAAAGTAGTCTAGTTATGGAAAATGACGATAATTCTATTTTATAATTATGTGCACTTTTCAAGTATTTTCAATTAGAAAGTGAGTCAATTAAATATTTAAATGGTATGTGCTCTTGTAGACAAAATAAACAACTTTATTTTAATCGTACCACGAATAGGAAATCATACCACCAATAGTGATGAAGTAGGGTTACTGCTGAGAAATTGTACCTCTCAGAAGGGATCCCTACACCCGATACAGTTACGCATTTACATTACATTTCGGTAATGCGGTTAGTCTGTATAAAGTTGAAGGCGTTAGTGGGTACTTCTGGGGACGTAAGAGAAATATTGCAACCCTAATATTTCATTGTGTTAATTCATAATCCAAAAGGCATTCGATACTTTAGATAAAGAAATTCTGATTAGAAAACTTCATGAATTAAACATTCAAAATAATGCCCTGAATTGGATTAAAAATTTTTTCCTAAACCGACAACAAATCACAGAATTGGAGTATAGTCAACTTAACACAAAAACCAAATTCAGATTATCTCTGTTAATAACCACCCAAGGAATTCCCCAGGGATCGGTCCTAAGACCTCTCTGCTTTCTCATTTATATTAACTCATATCCGAGGTCAACTGACAGCAAATAAGAAGTGTCTCATGTTTGCTGACAACACTACTATTCTATCCCCAATTGAGAAATCTTCAAACTTCAACACCACAATCTCTGAAACCATAAACAAAGCATCTAAATTCTGTGAATCCTTAAACTTGCAAATAAATAAAGATAAAACAGTACATAAGGTTTTATAAAGTAACAACCCGAACACCTGCAACTTCAACATCAAGTACTTTAACAGAAACAACCACAAAATTTCTTGGTATACTTGTCGACTGCAACCTTTCATGGCTGTCATCTGGAATTCCTACACGGAAAACTACAGTAGAACCTCGATAGTTCGACACTTTGTGGACTTAGAGAGTGTCGAACTATCGAATGTCGAACTATAGGGAGTATATGGAAAATTTTAAACACTGGGAGTATAAAAATCATAATTTGAATTTAGGAAACACTAAATTTTAGTGAAACCATAACCTAATTGAACTTTAACATAAACAACATTCAAATCATTCGCCAATTTGTTTACATATTCACCTTTGTCAGGCTCCAACATGGACACTATCGGTCATTATTAACATGTTAAGTTGTCATGGACCGTGTCGAACTATCAGGAGTGTCGAAACTATCGAGAGTCGAACTATCGAGGTTCTACTGTATCATCATCTCTCTACGCACTTAGGAGACTTAGAACAATCACCAATAAGGACACAACCAAGATAGCCTATCATGCCTTAATCGCATCTCATATGATATGAGATATGGAGAACCGCATATGCGGTTTGGAATCATAGCCTGGAGTGCTGCCAGTGAAACCAATCTTTAG
>CM061531.1:210433568-210686174 GCA_030545055.2 Neoaliturus tenellus
AGCCTGGAGTGCTGCCAGTGAAACTAATCTTTAGAAAATTCTTATTCTACAAAAAAAAAGCTGTCAGAATTCTCGAACAATTACCACCACAAAAGCATTGTAAACCATACTTCATTTCAAACCAAATCCTAACCTTAACATCCACCTATATCCTCGAAACCATAAAACTCACTAAAACTAATCCACCAACCTATAGGACTGAATGCCACAAATATAACATTAGAAATAAAAATAACTTAAACCTACCACAGCATCTAGGCTCCAAAAAACAAGCAGAACCCCATCTTATATGGGGGCAAAACTTTTCAATGCTCTCCCGAAAACCTGAAATCTGTAAATAATCTTAAACTATTTTTAAAAAAATTAAAATATATCTCCCCAATAGGCCCTATTGCAACATAAATGAATTTTTTGATGAACATCAATACCATAGATAGGCCCTAAAAGCTCACAAAAACACTACTCCCCACCCCTAAGGAGGGCAGTTAAGAAGAAATTGACTCTGGACGACACCCCGGTCTTGAAGACTGCGGAGAAGAGGACATGGTAAATGGTAACAGCATTAACGTTCATGGCTCAATTCCAGTCGATAACCTTAAAGTTACGTTGGAACACTTTCTAGAAATCTAAAAATCGACGCTAATCCTTGAAGGTTGAAAACTTGGCTGAAATATCAACGAAAAACTCCCAGAGGAAAATGAGTTAATGGACTGGCCTTTTTAGCTAATATTATCTCAAAACTGGTTAATTATATAAAAAATTTACAAGTAAATTTAACAAAAAGTTGACCGATTGTTTGTAAGGATTAACAACAAAAAATGTAATTACGGGTTAATAATACAAATAACTGCCTCTCCCATTAGGAGCTAGATAAAAATATTTAAAAAACTATTTTGAAGTCCTAATTGTCAGGGTAATAACATATAAAAATTTTGAAAATAAAATATGGTCAAACATCCAAGTAGCCTATTTAAATTGGATCATATGGATTGATCCTTTTGTTAATTTGTTTCTAACTTTGGCCTTGATACCCTACATTGCAGGCCTGACAATCTTTACATTAAATTGTAAGTAAAATAGGCCTTGGTAAGTTAGGCCTAGTCTACATTCAGAGGATAGGCCTAGGGTAGGGTGGCCAAATGATTCACTGACAAAACCAGGAGAGCTCCGAATATGTACCCTCCCACCCCCCCCCCCCTCCTCATCGTATACCAACGAACTGCTCCATTGTTCTCTGGATAAGAATTAGGCTTAATAAGAAGAAGAACTGATTGATTCGTACCATAGCTAGGCTAATAATCAGATTCAGACCAAAAATGAAGTTAAACGAATTTCCTAAACCTAAACCCTTAGTACTCTAAGTTAAAGTAGCATTGTTCAAAATTAAATTTGTCATTGAATGATAGTAATAAATATTACAATGGGCTAATTAATAACATAATGCCTACGGTAATTATTGAGTTTAGCCATAGCCATCAGAAAACAGAATTTTTTTTCTTTCAAATGTAGGAATTTTCACGCTGATTCCGAAAATAATAGTTTTCTTGCAGAAAAGCTTGGAAAACCCCAGTTATTCTGAAAATCCCAAAATGACTTTTTGCCTCGAATTTATTGCAGTGGGTATTCAAAATACCCGGATGTTGAGCTGATCACGAATATGTGCAAATTATTTTCATGGTGTAATACTATTTGGAAATGAAATTCTAGGTTTTTTCAAGGTTTTTCTCAAATTTTCCTGGTTTTCGCGCAATTTTGTGATTTTTTCCTTGACCAATTTTAAGGCTAACACCCACAGATCTTTCCACTACTTGCGACAAAATTTGTTTTCAAACTTTTCTTTCTCAATGTTAGTTGGACTAAACATAGTTTTCATTTTCGATCTTTGAATTTAGCCCTAATTAAGTACTCACATACTTTTTTTGTGACAAATACTAACTCATGTTTTTAAGTAAAAATATAATTGTTAAGAAAATGGAACTTGACTTCAGACGTGTTTTTGGTAGTATTTAGGTAAATTTGACTTTTTACTTCAAGTTGTTCAAAAAAATTCCATATGTACTCGTTTTCAAAATAAAAATAACCCTATATCAAAAATTAAAAATAAATAGGAAAATTTCTGGGGATAACTAATTATCTATCTTCTTAATTTAATAAGGGTTTTGTCCGTTACAAATCCCTTTTCCTCTTGACCAACTTAACCGATTTAAAAAAATTAAGGTGTAATTTTAAAGTTTACGATCTTATGCTATGAAGATCAAACACTAATACAGTTCGAGATCCCTTCTTGGTACCTCAATGCACCATTTATACACTATACACGGTGGCAGTTGCCAGCAAATTACCTAGCCAACTCCAGGACATTGACATTTGAAGGTACTAGTAGATAATTATATACTAATTTTGAACAACAAACTTTTATAAAGTCAATACAAGTGCAATGCCATCACTGCTAATGAATCGAGTGTGGTGGACATATGTGTAGCAGGGTGGTAACCTCGCCTTCAAACTATAAAACTTAAATGGTAGCTAGTGTCCTCCATCACCGTTTGTGAGCGTCTTCGGTCGGGTGATACGTGCGTCTTTCGTCGGCGGTCGCGAGCATCTCCGGGTCTCCGGTCGCGGTCAGCGGCCAAGAGCGCCTAGATCAGCGGTCGAGAGCGTCTCCGGCCGGCGGCCACGAGAGATCAGCGGTTGCGAGCGTCTCCGGTTGGCGGCCACGAGCGCCTAAATCGACGGTCGGGAGCATCTTGGTCAGCGGTCGGGAGCGTCTAGATCGGCGGCCGCGAGCGTCTAGATCTACGGTCGGGAGCGTCTCCGGTCGGCGGCCACGAGCGTTTAGATCGGCGGTCGGGAGCATCTTGGTCGGCGGTCACGAGCGTCTAGATCGGCGGTACAGTATCTTGGTCGGCGGTCGCGAGCGTCTCTGATCTGCGTTCGCGCGTCTCTGGTCGGCTGTCGGAAACGTCACCAATCGGAGGTCGCGAACGCCTCCGGTCTTTGGATACGAGCGCTCTTGATCGGCAGACCCGCCGATTAAAAATCCCGGATTGTCACGAAATTCCTGGCTATTTCCCGGTTTTCCCCTGGTCTGTTTTAATTCCCAGCATTTTCCCGGTTTCCCGGTTGGTATACAGTATACACCCTGTATTTTGATCTGATTTCAAATAAGCCGGAAAATGCGGAAATCGTTTCGGAAAAGCGATAAGATTCAACTAATGAAAGACTAACAATGTTACAAGTGGGTTTTTAGCTATTTTCCCTATAGGGAATACACTATTACGGTAGTAGCCATGGTAAGACCTAAGCCCGGGACCATGTTACTTTTCATTTTGAGGTCCCCAGGAGCCAAAAACACCATTCGTTCATTTTCATATATATGTATGTATGTATGTATATATATATATATATATATATATATATATATATATATATATATATAGATCTATGTGTCCGTGGTACTGATAACTTTTGAAAGGGACCTCCGATTTTGATGAAATTTGGTATGAAGGTGTAAGACCAAGTCTATTTTCATGAGTTCGCGAACCAGCATTGTCGGGTAATGGGAACTGGGTGTTATGGGGTTTGAAAGGGGTCAAAAATGGGTTATTGGCATTTTTGGACCTTAATTTTTAAAATTCATCAATTTTAACTGAAATTATTTAAAAGAGCTTAAAAAAACAAACAATTTGGTATTTTGAATTTTTATCTTAGCATAACTGGTTACGGGGAAAATCCAAAAATGAGTTTTCCATGTTATTCTTATGGGAAATCAAGAAAATCCTATATCTTGCTTATTTATTGACATAGCTTAATCAAATTTGGTAAGTACATTATCTAGATAAAATTTAACTTATACTTGCTTACAAAACCCATATGGCGGCAAACCTACATACTCCCCCATGGGGTTTATGGGGAAAATAAAAAATTACCAGAGCTCGATATAATTTTGTGTTTACATTTACCAATTATTGATTACTAAGACTAACAACACCCAATGGCAGCAAACCTACATACTAATAATAATAATAATATTTTATCGTCAAGAACACAGATACATAGTGCATAGACATTGTCAAGTAATACAGATTCTTTCAAATACATTAAGACTTATCTAAAACTATATTCTAAGTTATATGGAGGATTAATTACAAGAATCGCTTTCAACTTGTTGCTAAACGCTCTACCATTTATTAGCTTTAACTCTTCTGGTAGCTTATTAAATAAATTATTGCACCTTTTATATAGGGACTATTTCCAGGGAAATTTCTTTTGTAGTCTACTCTATGAATGCAATTTTTTGGCGTGTGCTATAACAGTGTATTTTATTGTTTTAGTAGAAAATTTTTGGTCTTCCTTAACAAGTATTATTGTTCGATATATAAATAGGCCATAGACTGTGAGTAGATTATATTTTGTAAACAATTCTTTACAAGAAGTTTTTGGATCAACACGAGCAATAATTCTTACAGCTCTTTTTTGGAGTGTAAAAACACGTTTCATGTGCATAGAGAATGTGCTACCCCACAGTATCAATCCATAAGATAAATAAGGGTAAATTACCCCAAAATAAACAGTTTTCAAAAGTTCACTGTCTAAGTTTGATGCTAATCTTTTCATTAGATATAACCCAGAAGACATTTTATTACAAACATAATCAATGTGATTGGGCCATGATAAGTTACTATCCAAATGCAAGCCCAAAAACTTACATTTGTCTGTTGAGCATATAATTTCATTCTCAGTTTTAAAAACCACAGAATCTGTTTCATTCTTGGGCCTGAACAGAATTAATTCTGTTTTGTCAATATTCATTGCCAATTTATTTTTTTCAAAAAAGTTTTTAGCTGCTGAGGTAAAATTTTGTATGTTATTTTCAAGATCTTGAATATTTTTAGCCCAACATATTCCAGAGGTATCGTCTGCGTACATTGTTGTAAAATGATAGATCTCAGGCCCCAAAGAGAAGTCATTGACATAAATAACAAAGAGATAAGGACCTAATATAGATAGATCCCTGTGGGACACCCTGAACAACTGATCTTAAGGCAGACTGTTTCTTAAGTAAAAGGTTTTGAGTCTTATGTAAAAGTTGGGTGCATTGAGTGCGATTTTGTAAAAATGATTCCAACAAACATAAAAGTTTACCCTTAAAACCCCTTATTGAGCCAATTTTGACAGAAGAAGACTGTGGTTCACACTATCAAAAGCTCTAGAGAGGTCCAAGTACACCCCGGCAACCCGAGAGCCATCATTGATCTTGTCCAAGACCACATGAATGGACTCCGCAGCCGCCGAGATAGTACTCCGACCTTCCCTACTTGCTACTCGATCTTATGGTGTTTTTATGGGGAAAGTAAATAATCTAAAATTCCATTGGAAATTCGCTGAGTACGCAGGTCTGCTGCGCCGGGGGTATTATTTTATTTTATTTGTAACTGTTTTTCTCTTTGGATCATTAGTTTGTTGTATTAATATATACATATTCGTATTATGAAATTCCGCGTCATTTCAGTACCCACATGACATACTTTAAAAAAAGATCTTATAGCTTTGCCGACACTTTTTCCGCATTTTCCGGCTTATTAAGAATTGAATTAAAATATTTTTTACATATTCGTGATGAGCTCAACATCCGGTAATTTTTAATAACCTACCCACTCGATGTTTTCGGAATAAAAAGCCATTTCCGGGTTTTCCGATTTTCCGCGCGCAATTTTTCGAGCTTTTCCGAGGGAAAAACTATCATTTTCGGAATCAGCATGAAATTTCCAACATTTTGAAAAAAAAAAATTAGGTACAGTTTCATATAGCGCCTACATTTCTACCGAATTAAAATATCGATCGATGTGATCGATATATCGCATCGGATCGATTTATGCGATTAATATATCGCATAAGATTGATCGATAAGATTGATATATCACATCGGGGGTCAAAATTTCTATGTATGTATCATATAGGTACCTATGTTTACACATCAAAATTCACAATTTGTGTTATTGTTGCTAAAAAGTACAATAGTTAAAATGTTGATCAAAATCTAAACCTAAATCCATAAAAAAACGTATTAGTCAATGTAAGTTATATAATGGTTGATTTTTCTTTTAGCGAATTTCCCATAGGGAATAAGCTATTACCGTAGGTCTCATGGTAAGACCTAAGCCCGGGACCATGTTACTTTTTCGTTTTGAGGTGCCCAGAGACCAAAAATAATAGTCATTAAAATTTATATATATATATATATGTATATATTCAATAAATAAAACATATTTCAACAAGAGCACCCTTTTTGAGATTGAAACTTTTTTATTTTGTGAGATAAAAAAGTTTCAATCTCAAAAAGGGTGCTCTTGTTGAAATATGTTTTATTTATTGATTATATTAGCAGCCCTACAATTTGAATATAAAATAGGCATATGTATATATATATGTGTCCCTAGACACGATAACTCTTGTAAAAATGGTCCGATCGAAACCAAATTTGGTAGAGATGTGTAATCCTACGTTTATTCGGATGAGTTCGAAAACCAGACATATCGACCAACCGGAAGGGGTAGTTTTGGGGGGTTTTGTACCCCAAAAATGAGTTTTTTGCATTTTTCATATGTAAATTTTGAAAATTTTAAATTTTTATTTTGACCATTGGATTTAGCTCAAAAAAACACACAATTTAGTATTTTGAAGCTTTGCTCTATCTCCATTGGTTACTGAGATATTACAAAGTCTAAAGACAGTACATTGTCTTTTGGGGCTCCAATGTTAATCTTATGGAGAATAAGGATGTGTTAATATTTCACTTATTAACTAATACTTTTGGATGAAACTTGGTATTTAGCTTCATTTGTTTAAGATTCATCCATGTAAGGTAAAAAATCTTGGTTTTTGTACTTATCATGGCAGAAAACCTGCATACTCTTTTCCCATGTTAATCATATGGAGAATAGGCAAACTCTTATTTATGGACAGATATTGATGAAACTTACTATATGGCTTTATATGGTCGAAATAAATTTTTTCTATGCTAAAAACCTTCTTTTAGTGTCCCCCATGGCAGCATATCTGCATAATCTTTCCCTATATTTATCTTAAGGAGAATCTATCTTCTTATTTCTATAAGGGTTTCGTCTGTTACGTCCCTTTTTCTCTCGAAATGCTGAACCGATTTTTAAGATTGAGGAGTCATTTTAAAGGTTAGGTTATACCACAGTGACGAATCGTAATTAAAAAGGTAATATTGTTTCGGACTTCGCCCCCCTCGCCTTTGATTTATTTCTAGAGGGCGTTTTAAAATGTTGACCAACTTTTATTGCAAGTTCTTTAATGTGAATTGTAATTTAACAGCTGTTTACCTTCAGATTAATTTTAAAAGCCAGATAGTAAACAAAAATATATCTCTGTCGCTTCATAATCAACATTCACGAACTGTAGGTGAGTTTCACTCATACATAATCATAAAATGCGCAATTTGCGCACGGGCCACCTCGTAGACATTTATTTCCCTATTTATGAGCACGTGATGAAATTTTGTTTACAAGTTTAGCTGGTCAAAATTATATTACTAATTTGGAAATTCGCTGAGTACGCAGGTCTGCTGCGACGGGGGGTATTTTAACATAAAAACTGAACGCTATCACTACTATATTTATTTTCATTTTCATCCCCTCACCAGTGCACCACACTGCTTACACATAATTTTCTTTGGTATGGTATCAGTTCATTATTTTGTAAAAATCTATCACATTGCTCATATTTATGACCCAACTATCTATTATAAATACATTAATAGAAAGTTCTCTGAAACTCATTAGGCTAATCAAAATGACTAAACTATCTTTCGTTATTTACAAAGTTAGCAGATGGTAACAGTTTTTAGCCCAGATGTTTCATTGCATAGGCTATATTACAAACAGCCAATCCCGTTCCGCCATTTGAAATGGGTGTTTTTGGAGAGCATAGAATCTTTCAGTAACAGCCGTAGCGTTCACGGGTCCGTTTCTGTAATTCTCTTTAGCCTAAAGTTATGTCACATTTTTTAACCGTCGAAAAATCGACTCAAACGCTCGGAGGTCAAAAAGCTGGGCCAAAAAATCAACGATTAACACTCGGAGGGTTATATTTTATTTTGCTCCAAGCACTGGTTGTGGATGTTAACCATAGTGCTGGCCAACTGTCGCGTTGCGATAGTATGGCAATGCGCTGTGGAGTGGCCACCGTCGCATTGCGACAGTATGGGTCCGAAAATTTTGTAATGGTTAAAACCAATACTAACTAACTCTAATGTGGATAATATTTATATCGTTCGAAAGATAAGATTCTAAACTTTCATTTTAATACATAAATGAACATTTATCGAGCTCTGTAACACTGTGACGACAGTTATAAATATGCCATATTTTACGGTGCAGCATCATATGAGCAGACGATGCGCCGACAATGGCAAAACATGTGTTTTTTAAAATTCCATAGCTCGGGTAGTTTTTGTCGAAGATAGTTCCAGGTGGTACCAACGGATAGACAAAGCCCTTTAATTTAAAATTAATTTCTCTTATGAAATCGTAATCTATCTGAATTTACAAATTTTTGAAAACAGCTGACTTTTGAAAATCTAACGATCTGCCTTCTGTCGCAACGCGACGGTTTGGAAAATACGTAATTTAACATTTGGTATAAAATCAAACTAGTCAAATTATATATAATTTTGAAGAAGAAGAAACGTAGAATAATTTAGTTTTGCGATTTGTAGCCGGTGGTATCACTGGGACTTAGTCTTGAAGGACAAAGAGAGGGAATGAATTTGACACTGCTGTCAGCGTCAGCTGACTTGGCACCATTGTTGTGTTGTGGTGTATTACGTTCGCGTTGCGTTGTGTTTTCTTATGTAATAAATCTTTTATTTAGCTGTTTGTGAAGTGTTAATGTGTTTCTAACAGTAATCTTTATGCATTATATTATGCATAAATATTACTGAAGTGTGAGAAATAGTGTTTATAAGGTGTGGTTTTGTATTTAGCACGATATCTTGGCGAATAGGCCTACATCAAGCGGCTGTTGTTGTTTTATATAATGCAACATAACACATATAAAAATAATAATAAACCCTGAGTGTTGAGGCATTTTTTTGTAGGAAATTGAACAACCTTCAACATAGTTTTACAATTTTTGGCATGAAAAAAGAATGAAAGTCGTATACTTAATAAAAAAAAATTTTTTTCCCCCAAGTTTTCAAATTTTATAAAATATATAAGGTAAACTGCCTAAATGCCGTGAACATACCAAACGCCGTGATTCCTCACTTTACGTGCGAATACTGACGAAATCGGCAAACCGACGGCGAAATAACGACGTCATTTTCACTCAAAAACTCTTTGTTTACTACTCTGTGTGTTTCTTGGTGGGACGCGGCGGCTAAATTTTCATCAGTTGGCGGTCAAACGTTGCCCGGTGCAGAAGTGCTTACTTTCTTAGCTTCTTTACCAAGAATACGGGAGAGCCAAATAAGTTATTGATGCTTTATATTTCATATAAATGGGGGTTTTCATCGATTTAAACATTGTTTATAATCTTTTCTATCTTAAAACTGCTTCATTAAGACAATTTCATCTCTGAATGTCTTTAAAATAACTGTCACGGGATTTAAACTGTAAATCATTCAGTTTTCAAAACCCGTGATAACGACCACGGAAATTGATTTTTATAGTACAATATGTACAGTTTATTCTCTTTTCACTTGTTTAAATGATGGTGTATTTGTTGAAATCAGCATTAAATGTGAAAACAACTGACCCCCTTGACGAAACCATATTTGGTTCTGGAAGAACTTCAACAATGTCGATGTAGGTACATTATTGAAATCATCCTGGGGGGGGGGGGGGGGGGCAGATGAATTTATTGTTACTTGGATTCCTTGGAGGAACTTGACTTCTGCTCCCTTTTCATATGAATGCCCGATAAAATAATGGAAAATTTCCTTTTTCGAGGTGTATTTGACGATTACCCATGAGCCGGGTGGTGGCCTGTTAGTATCACAGCCTATAGTGGTACTGAATTCTGGAGCTGATGCACTATTCAAATCTCTATACTGGTACCTTTACAAGTTCCTGGGTTGGACTGTGAATCTTGGATTCCTAAGTCATTTTCAGGATCAAAAAACCCAAAACTAGCGTCCATAACGGAGTCGTTATCTTACTCAACACTCAATAAGTCCTCTGAGGAAAAGTTTTCCCAATTTTTACATTTCTTGTTAACATTTTTCTTTTTCTTACTTGTGTCTGTCCTTTCTGTGCTTCTTTTAGGTCTTTGAACTCTTAAGCTCTTAATAACATGCGATTTCGCTAATATTATAAATTTGTTCAAATTAGAACCTTTGTTCAAAGTAGCCCCATGTTCATTCTAAAAAGTGCAAAAATTTTTTAACAAAAAAATTAAATTTTATTAATTAATTCGCAATCTTTTAAGTGGCAAGAATTTTATCCCAATTAGGTAACCAAAGTATTATAAAAAAATACTTAGAGGACCCAATCTTTTGTGGTTTTTGGTCTACATAAAAGAGTTTGGGTGGTATCGGTTTTTCGTCAAAAAACGTAGTCTCACTTAATATTTTTTTCAATTTTTGCATACAATATTATACTTTATTTAATTTCATATTCTGAAAGTAGAAGAACCAAGGAATCAGAAAATGCATATTACAAGGATGATATGACACATTTAATAGGCATTATACCAAGTCAAAACATTTTTTGACTTTTTGTTCATAGTAACCCCATAGTTCATAGTAGCCCCATCTGACGGTACTGCAGGATGGTCACGGAATTTGGCTGACATATCACGGAGTTTATGTTTCGTTCTCACGGAATTATGTAAATGGTGCAAAAATGACTTGCTCTCATAAATATTTTATAGTTAATCACATTTTGAAGCTATTTACCACCTGAAAACAGTATATTGAAGGGGAAATAATGAGGAGTAAAAAAAATAGTACAACATACAACCTTACTTATGGAAAAAGGTGTTTAATGGTTGAACAGAAACTTAACCAGGCTGAAGGATGCTTAAGGTCACGGCATTTAGGCAGTTTACCTTATGTATATAAAATTTATAGTTAAGATTTTTTATAATTTTTATGACTTATTTCTGTTCCTTATTTCATTGGGATGACAAAACTAAGTTATTCATGGGTAGCAAAAATATAATTATACAGTACACTCTCGTTCATCGGACTCGGCGACATCGGAACTCCGCTTCATTGGAACTGGAAATCTGGATATTATTTTTTTTTTTCTTACGAAATAAATGATTTTTTCCGTTTTAGCGCCTTCAATTTCCATTCGTTCTATCCGCACAACAATGAAGTATCACATTTTGCATCAAAAGTCATCAGCGTTTTCCATAATCTGTACCCATCGATGTGATTTACGAGGCCATGGAGTATATGCACAAAAAATAGAAAGAGGAAGGGGGCAAGAAGTGAACATCCGCGTCGACCGCTTCCCAAACTGTCATTCAGTCTGTCTCGCGTCGCGACTGCTCCTGTGTTACGTGGAAGTCAGTTGACTGCTGGAATATGAATATGGAATATGAGAATTAAGAATTTGGATCTTTATTTCCTGCGTTGTTTTTATTCCTATACTGTAGGTTCATTGTTACCATGTTCAAAGTTTGATTGCCTTATTTTCATAAAATCTCTTGTGCTATCTTAAAAACAAGAGTGAATATAATCACGATAGGTCACCATACGTCCGGAAATGATGACTCACGACGGACTCCGCTTTATCGGAATTTTTTGACATCCGAACCGGCCGTCCGCCACATTGGTTCCGATGAACGAGAGTGTACTGCACTATCAATATGTATAAAATGTTTACACCGTAAAATTTGATGGTCTTTCGGGTTTCCAAATATTTGTATGTAACTCATGCAAAAACAATAAAAATACCCACATATGCTATATTTTTCTGTACAGAAATAAATTGTCTACAATATGTATATAATGAATTTTTTATAAAAAAAAATCATAGAAAAAAATTTTACCCAGGCCGCTTTTGAAATTTCAAAGTCAATATTTATAATTTTATAGGCCTAGTTTTTTTTTGTTTTTTTTTTATCTCAAAACCATCCTTCTTGATGATGTTATTTATTTTATTGTTTTCAGAATCTACAACTTTTTAGGCCCTACAAATAAAATGAGTATAAATTAAGGTTGACTAGGTTTCCATTATATTTAGAATTTAAACGAATTTTCAAAAAAAGGTCTGCAAATTTGCCAAATCCGCCTGGCCATTTCCCACTTCTAACATTGGCCACTGCTAGGGTTAATGATCGCCTTGCAGCATAGAATATTCCGTTCATCAAAATTTGAATTGGCCTAGGCCTATAGGCCTACTTAGCCTATGTCTCAATATTTTCTAAATCAATTTAGAAAGAGAATTCCGGGACTTTAGGGAATCCTGAAAAAAATTTTGGGACATCGCATGACATTATAAAAATCTGGGACAATCCCGGTTTTCCGGGACATCTGGTCACCCTAGCCTACCTTGCTACAAGGTGGCCCACAATACAATAATCAGCCTAGCTGCCCACAACCAATAAGTCAATACGGCTCTGATATTTTGATGACTTCACAGCATGTTCATCATTACCTTGAGAGAATCATGATAATAAATTGAGAGAGAGATGGTCTGCTAGGTCTAAGACTAATTAGCTAAATTTTAGGTTACCATATTGCAAAAATGATGCAAGAGGTCTGACATGCCAAATCACCAACTTTCTTGTTTGCTATCTGTGTAAAATTTGGTTACACTTACTCATTTTTATAAGAATTAGGAACATTAGTTTCGATTTAAGCTTTTTCTTTTGACACAGAATTTCTAACGCAAAACTTTTTCCACGTAACCCTCCGACTCGAATCTGATCTGAACGTGTTTAAGTAGGGCCTTATCATAGAATAAAAACTAATTTAACTTACCTAAAATGTCTGTGTTTTCTATGCCAAACACTTAAAATACACTCGCGTTTAGCTAGGACAATAAAACACTAAAAAATACGACATGTTAAAGGTGAGAACTGACACGATTTGACAAACAATTATGTAGAACGAATCTTCTGCACAAGATGGTGGAAGGTGGAATCACGTTCCTTAACAAAAGAGAAACTACTACTGCCTCTAGCGGTGCAAACCTGAACTACAAAGTTTCAGCCCCAATATCTTTCCCCTTTTGCTATTGGCCAAATTCAAGATTTTCTTCTTCAGATCAGCCAATAGAAAAGCACAATGTATTCCATGCTAAAATAGTCAATGATCAACTGAAGCAATAATCAAGGCTACGCCAGCCACTACGAAATTTACGTCATCAAAAATGTTTTGACGTAAGAGAGAAGGCTTACATATAGAATGTACACTATAAAAAATGAAAATTGTAAATAAATATTGTACTACAGTATCATTGATTTTACCACAGATGAAAGAACCGTGTAAGACAAAAGTACGAGAGCGTTCTTTTATCTGTGATTATACAGCTAAAAATTGAAGTGATTCTTAAAATCAATTTATATATACAAAATCTAACGGTACTATTTACCATTATAATTTAGCATTTTACCATTAATTAACATCCTTTTGACCTTTATTTACACATTTTAATGAAACCTTGGTAAGTTTAGAACATTTATACCAGTTTACAACAGGGCCGATTTTGTAAATGGGCCCGGTGGGCCCGGGCCCAGGGGCGCTAGGGCCAAGGGGCGCAAGGGCCCAAGGGCTCTCTTAGGTTTGTTGGGAGCGCGACAAAGAAAAGATTTTACAATCTATCAAGCATATTTTGACTTTGACGCCATAACCGCGGGGCTTTTGTACTCATAACAGTAATAATGATAAAATGTTTTGCGATCAGTAGAGGTCGCAGTATACAGCGCGTACTGTACTGTGTAGCACACAAGTGCGGAAAGGCGACGTGGCAGGAACACTCGTTCTCCCGAACGGCGCACTAACGCCGCCAACGGCTAATCCCCACCACGGGTCCATCTCCCCTGCCGCGCCGCCCCACCCTCTCCCCCCCCCCCCACCATAGCCCCTACGTGCGTGCAATTCACGAGATCGTGGTTCTGGGCAGGTTCTTCTCTGTCTGGTAGACCTAAACATCGATATATACTACTGGATCGCGCGCTGCCACTGCCGGCTGTGCCGGCCGAGGGTTGCGTTCACTAAAAATTGAAGGCGGTGGGTGGCAAAAGCGTTCCGCAGCGCATCACGATGGCATTGTAGCGTCACTTGCGCCGTTGTTTTACGGGGTGAAAAATAGTTTTAGGACATTTTCATTGTGTGTTATATTTCTTAACTACACGTCCAGTTAGAATAATATTAATAACAGTCTCCAACAATAATTTAATATGTTATTAAAGCTTTTATTGTACACTCTAAAGATATATCAATATACCCAATACAAGTTTAATGTATTTAAAAAGTTGATTTGTTAGGATGAAGTAAAACAACTATATAGGTATATCAAAATTAATTTATTACTGATAAACTCCTGCAAAAAGTAACAAAAAAGCTTAAAACACGCTCACAGGTTACAAAACAAAATATTCTTTGTTAATTTTTGTCTTAATCCTAAATTATTCTTTTTTGTTTCCTCTGATGTTTTTCTTTTTGCTATGTGATGGGACAAAATCTTAAAAAATACTTTACAAATGAACTTAATTAGAATTATTACATGAGAACCTGTAAACTCATCATTAATCGAATGTGATTGAAAAACACTTCCCTTAAAATGGTTACAAACTCTTACAGTTAGTTTGAAGTTGTTTTCTTTACAATAAACTGAATTTACTTTTATTACGTATGCATATTTTACGATCTTGAAAACATCCTCATGTGCCCTGATCAATTTTCCTTTAGATTTAAAATCAGTTAGTTGGGTATGGGGTCTTAAATCTGAATTGTGGGTTCTGAGAACTAAGCTACATTCTTCACAAGCAATTTTCTTCTCTATTTGACGAACTATTACTCCACTAATGTAATATAACACATTCTCTTTAAAGTTTGAAATTTCAAAATCTTCCATAATTTCCGCTGCGTAGTCAATTTCTAAGTCAGATTCAATATCTTCATCAGTATCTAGGCATAGTTTTAATACATCGAATAATTGAGGGGTTGGTTCAAATTCTATACAGTTACTGTTTTCAGAGGGTCTTACA
Organism: Neoaliturus tenellus; assembly: GCA_030545055.2. Taxonomy (NCBI): domain Eukaryota; kingdom Metazoa; phylum Arthropoda; class Insecta; order Hemiptera; family Cicadellidae; genus Neoaliturus; species Neoaliturus tenellus. The sequence goes on from CM061531.1 coordinate 210,448,761, forward strand.
CTATTACGAAACATGAGCTTTCTTAGTGCCCAGGTAAACTGTTTCACATTTTGGGCAGATGATGGGCTGAATTATACCTACCGATGATTGATTTCGGTTGATTGTCCTTCTTTTTTGGGGTATCGAGGGCTGTAAGTGTGAGGGAAAATCAAATTTTGTTGGGATGGCGTCATCTTTTAGTGTTTTTCCTTGAGTTGATGAATCCGGTTTAATATAATCCTCTGGAGTAAAGTGCTTGCTGCACAACCGTAAATATTTAGTAGGAATGAAATTTTTCCTTTTCGTAGCCACAATCCATTTCTTGAGAAGATTAGGATTTGTCAACGGGAAACTGAAAAAAAAATTGTCTGTTAGATAAAATAATAAACTCTACATACAGTACACAAGTAATATAATAACGAAAACAAAAGCACAATATTTATAATAGGCTACTAACTATTAGCATTAATAATACTATGAACTACGGTTGCAGTTTACAACAGTTTCCTTGCAAAATAATTAAATAGGCATAAATAAAATAAAATAATTATATAGATGACAAAAAATATAATTATATTTAAAACGCTAAGTTAAATTAGGCCTACTATGGGGGAACTATCACGGCTCCACGGATGTCATAAAACCATTGATGACTGTAACCTATAGCATAATGCAAATATACCGTATCTAAAATGTAAAAAAATCTGTATGTAACCTTAGAAGATAAGAACATAAATTTAAAACTGAAAAGAGAAGATAATAAACAAGTAGTGCCTAATACAATAAAATATACTTACCGATGAAAATAAATGTCGCTCCCTTTCTTCCATCTTGATACGCAGTTAAACGCTGAACAACTTTTTACCATTTAACTGTTTTTGCAATGGTAAACACATAATAACAAATGAAATAACTAGGTACGAGATACTAAAATTTATTTGCACTATATACAATTTAAAATGTAACCAAAACCAGACAAAACCCCTCAAATAAGACTATAAATTCAGCTTAACCTGTCCGTTGTGAAGCCAACATAGAAATAACCGCGAAATGCAGCTTTGGTGGGAGCCCAGATAGCAAGGAAGCTTGAATCAAGCCTTGACTTTCCCTCGATTTTTAATTGCAGCGTAAGCCTTGAATTTGAGCATCTATTCGAGTCCGATTCGAAATAACCAAAGATAATCAAGGCTTGAATTTGTTTCTCCCTTTAATGTCAATGTAAGCCTTGAATTTAATCATCTAATCGATTCCGATTCGAAAGCACCAAAAAGTTAAAGAAGGCTTGAACTTACCTCTCCCTTCAGTTGCCATGTAAGCCTTGAATTTGATTATCCAACTAAACTCAATTCACGTTTACGAATCGAACTCGAATCGATACCGATTCACGGCACGACGTCCCGACCAATCACAAGCCGTCCAACGCTGTCCCACAATGCAGTGCGCGGCTCCCGAGGATCGATTTCTCTTCGATTTTGTATAGATTTTTCGGGACGAGACGGGCCAACGCCATTACTTTCTTACCAGACTCCGAAGTTATCGGATGTGTATTTTACTATTCCGATTTTTCAGTAAGTTTTTTGTCTTGTGTTTATTCAAGCCTTTAAATTTTTTATCCTCTTCAAATCTCTTTAAGTCTTTTTGTTCTTCTGCAGCTGATATTACACATTAAAGTGGAATAATACATTACGTGGTTAGTGTGTAATTTATTTAGTTTAGTTTAAAACAGAAATTAGTTAAGTACAAATTAATTAGATTAACTACTTAAGTAGGGGGAGTATCTCGATTTTTAAATTATTTGTAGGCCTAATTTGTGAAATTGAGCTAGGCATATTCAGTAAGTTTATTCCATATTCTCAGTAAAATTTAAAAGTAATTTTTTTATAAGTTCTTTTTTTAGTAAATTTTTGATTATGTACTCAGAAACTCCGTTTTAAAACCCCCGATTTAAAAGGTATGAAATGTATATATGACTCAAACACATACATACCTTTTAAAACGATGGTTTTAAAACGGGGGTTCTGAGTACATAATCAAAAGTTAACTAAACAAAGAACTTATAAAAAAATTACTTTTAAATTTTACTGAGAATATGGAATAAACTTACATATGCCTAACTCAATTTCACAAATTAGGCCTACAAATAATTTAAAAATCGAGATACTCCCCCTACTTAAGTAGTTAATCTAATTAATTTGTACTTAACTAATTTCTGTTTTAAACTAAACTAAATAAATTACACTAACCACGTGATGTATTATTCCACTTTAATGTGTAATATCAGCTGCAGAAGAACAAAAAATGTTGATTGTGTACTCAGAAAACCCCCGTTTTAAAAGGAATAAAAATGTATGTATGACTCAAAATGTGCTTCAAAAAGACTTAAAAGAGATTTGAAAGAGGCTAAAAATATATAAAGGCTTGAAAAAGACTTGAAAATCCATTGAAAAAGGCTCAAAAGAGACTCGAAAAAGACTTGAAAAAGGCTTGAAAGAGGCTCGAAAACACTGGAAAAGGGCTCGAAAGATACTTGAAAAAGACTTGAAAAGAGCTTGAAAATAATTAAAAGCTTGAAAGTGACTTGATAAACCATTGAAAAAGGCTCGAAAGAGACTCGAAAAAGACTTGAAAAAGGCTTGAAAGAGGCTCGAAAAACACTGGAAAAGGGCTCGAAAGATGCTTGAAAAAGACTTGAAAAGAGCTTGAAAATATTTAAAGGCTTGAAAGTGACTTGAAAAAGAATTGAATGAAACACTTGATTCGAGTTGGAATCGATTTCACATCGCGGTGACTAAGAGCCTTGAATCAAGTTTGAATCAAGTTTTCAGGCTCGATTGGTAAGGTTTGAATCAAACTTTCAAGCCTCGAAAATCAAGCTTGAATCAAGTTCGAATCAAGCTTTTTTTGCTATGTGGGAGAATACCGCCTAAAATCAGCTGTTAATGTCAGGGGAGGGGTTTATCAGCTGATATACACTGGTTTACAGCAAGTTCTCCAGCGCTATCTTTAGTTCAAGGCCACGCAACACATATGACGCTTAGTACGATCTGGCGCTCTTGCCACCCAGCTCCTTCAATTCGCCCAGGATGCAACCCGCAATACTCCGCTGTGCGACGACCGGCCCGCTCCACACGGGCCTTATGGGCAGCGCGCGATCCAGTAGTATATATCGATGGACCTAAATAGCCCGCCAATTGAATCCTCTCCACTCTCGATTCCCACTCATGACTCATCATTGCCACTGCCTGCACCCTGCGTTTGCTACTTGATAGTTAGTTGGCAATGTTGTTTACATTTGCAAGATTACATTTTTTTTACTTTTACAATGCGCAACCGCATTATTAGCGGTCGAAAATGAACACAATAAATAGTTCTGTCATTGTTTCAATTTGTTATGTTGCTAATGCCCGGCTCAAATCGTCAAATGCCTATGGCATTAGGTTTGTTTATTTGGTGATTCATATCCAAGGGAGAGGAGGGGTGGGGAGGAAGGGGGGGACGCAAACATCTCTCGGGCCCATAGCGCGTCACATACAAACCGCGGGCCTGGTTTACAAAAGATTTTATTCAATGCAAATTTAAATGTATGTATCTACAAAACAGGGTGAGTTTCTTAAAGTGATGCAATAGCTAACTTTTTTATCCTATATCTGACAGTATACTTCTTATGGGGGACCCCCTTTAATTTTTTATTTTGTTTTCAGGTATGTATTTCACTTTTCAAAAATTTCCGCCATTTTTCCGATATGGCGGCCAACTTTAAAATGTCTTATGGAACACCCTACATTTTATCTCTTTTCTCTAAACTTAACGGTTAGGAAGCTAGAGACAATTGAAGTTTATTTTTAGTTCCGTAAGAATAACATTGGGCGAACTTTATGTGCCCATATCTCCGATACCATTAGTTAAAATAAAAAATACTCAAGAATAAAAATGTCTTAAATTGATGTTTTAAGAACATTGCACTCATAAAAATTATCATTCACCCATAAATTAACTTCTTTCCAATGTGGCGGGAAAAGAATAAAATTTTCAAAAATTTTTAGGTTATTATGAAAAAATTGTTTTTCCGCCTGACCTCTGCAGTGGAAGCTGCCGGGGACTCATGCCCCCGTCAATATGGCTTCAGAAAGGGACGGTCAACGATTGACGCTATCACCGAAGTCCATGGAGAGCTGTGAAGAGAGCCGAGAGCCACAACCATTTCCCTCGCTGAGTAGTGCTTCTTGTTACGCTTATGTCAAGAATGCCTTTAACTCGGCGAGGTGGGTCGATATGTTGGATGCGCTTCGCAACACCTTTCGCGTTCCTGCATATCTGTTGCGACTCATCGAGGATTATCTCCGCTCTCAAAGCCTTATTTACGACACAAGGGACAGAACGTAGACGATGGAAGTCACTTCTGGTGCCGCGCAAGATTAAATACTCGGCCAGGATCTCTGGAACGTTGCCTATGACAGCCTCCTGAGGTCGGAGATGCCTGAGCAAACCACTTTGGTTGGGTACGCCGATGATGTCGCAGCTCTCACGCAACGTTGAGCTGGCCCAACTAAAGTAAAACCGAGTCATGCGTGTGGTCAACACATGGATGTCCGATCACAGTCTCTCTCCCTTGCTCTCCGTAAGACGGAGATTGCGATCCTTACGAAGAAGAGGATAGACACCGTCGTTCTGTTCCGAGTGGGAAGGGAGGTGGTCCAATCAACTCGTCCTGCTAGGTACTTCGGGATTATGGTGGACACCAAGTTAAGCTGGAGGGATCAGATCTTCCTAAGGGCGGACAAGGCCGCTAAGGCAATCATTTACCTCAGTAGGCTGATGGCCAATGTCGGGGTTCCACGATCCAGCAAAAGACGTCTGTTGATGTCCGCGGTTCATTTCGTGCTTCTTTATGGAGCAGAGGTGTGGGCAGACGCTCTCGATAAAGAGTAGTACAGGTTGCGACTCACCCGAGTTCAACCTCGAGCGGCGCTCGGGGTGTGTTCCGCCTACCAGACAGTGTCCGAGCCTGCCGTCCTGGTAGTCGCCGGAGTTATCCCTGTCAAGCCCTTGGCAGGAGAGAGGAAGGCAATTTATCAGAGACAAGGCGAGATTGGCAAGGACACGGCAAGAACAGAAGAGCGCTCCCGAACCTTCCAGCAGTGGCAACACAGCTGGGAGCACGACACCCGAGGACGATGGACTGCGCGACTTATCAAGCACGTCCAACCATGGGTGGAACGGCGGCCAATTCTTGACAATTCACGGCTATTTTCGGTCGTACCTCAACCGGATGGGCAAGACCGGCATTTATTGCCCGGGCGTTCCCGACGATGCGGAACACACATTCTTCCGATGCCCCCGTTGGGAAGGGTCCCGCCTGAAGGCCACACAAATTTTTTGTGCATTTTCGGTGGACTCGGTCTGCCAAAAGATCTTGGAGGATGAGGGCAACTGGGATTGCTTATCGCAGTTCGTCCGGGGCATCCTCCTGAAAAAGAAACCCGATCTGGACCGCGAAGTGGCCCAGATCCCTTGATCGAGTGGCTGGATAAGGAGTGAGCCCCACCGGCGTTAGCCAAATTTAGGCCTAGCCTGACGTAATGTGATAAACAATTCCAGGTTAGAATCACAATTCCAGGTTAGAATCCTAAAGAGTAGAGGAGGTTTTTTAGTGGGTAAACCAGTTTTTTAGGGGAGCCCCACACTACAGGCTTGCCACCTGTGTGCGTAATGCATTTTTCTCACCTCTCCCTCAAAAAAAAGAATCATAAAAAGCGTCACCTAATAACTTAGAAAGTGAGTAAAAATTCTCGTACGGGACGGACATCGGAGCGTATTCCTAGTTTTGTTTTTATCTTCAACCTTATAAATTTTAATTACGGTAATTTAATATAACCTTTAAATTTATATTTTTTGTATTTGAATTGAAAAATATAATACTGATAATGACTCCAAAGAAACAAGTTCATGGTGTAAAGGAGCAAAAACATCGCAGAGGAGAATTTCTTACGAAATGGAGAATACTTCAATCTTGCCAGGTATACCACGATATAAATGTAAATATGATATAATTATTTTTTAAATATGTTCTTATAGTATTACAAAATATTCTGACGTCTCTATGGTAGTATTTTGAAATAATACAATATTGTTTTATAGCTTATTTCAAACTAATAATAAGTTGTATGCAAATTAAATTACTGTAGGCAATCCATGCGATCAAATGATTTTAAAGGGTTCTCTAATAATTTGAAATACTAATTAATAAAAATATATATATATATATATATACTAGCTGTTTGCCCGTCACGGCTTCGCCCGTGTGAATTTGTTTTTTTAATCTCTTTTAAGGCCAACGAAATCTTTTTCATTAGGATATACATTAAGATTAATACATTTAAATAGTGTGAGAGGGGCACATATGAGCAAAGAGGAACGACCATGTCAAATATTAACTCCGGAGAACATAATTTTTAGGTCCAGTGTAGGGCAGAGCCCTAAAAACTTCAAAAACTATATTTCCAAAGCCTTTTCTTAGTGACTTCCTATGAGCAAAGATTAACATCCATGTCAAATATTAATCCCGTAGGTCCTAGAGTAATTTTTAAGTCCAGTGGGGTGGTGAGCCCTAAAGGACTTAAAATAGTATATTTCGTCACAAGGGCCGAAAGTGGCGTTTTGCCGGCCCCGAGATCGTTACAAGTTCGAGACGAAGTCGAGAACTTGAAACGATCGAGGGTTGGCAAACCGCTTTCGGCCCGAGTTATGAACGATATTTTTCATCACACTACACAATTCAATAAATTCTAAACAAGTTAAAAAATTACTTTTTCGTTCATAACAAACAAAACAACCTCAACTTCAACCAACCTAGCGAGATGTACTGCTTGACTTTCTGGTTGCTAGGCAACCACTTCACATCAGCTAAGGTCACCAAAACTAATACTCTAACGGTAAGTGACTACAGCTGATTCCAATGGACAAGCACTATTTTCCCATCTACGTCATACATATTTATCAGTTGCTATCAGCTGAACTACTAACTACGTCACTGATTTGTTATTTGTTGTTGTTGTTGTTAAATACCTTCTAATATTCTAGATTTCTCTGCTACCGTTTCCATTACCGCCCTAGGCCGGAAACAGGTGTTTCGTTGGTAGAAGTGAGGGTCGAAAACAGGTGATATCGATGTAGTGTGATGAAAAAACAATTTTTACAAAACTGTTTCTTAGTACCTTTGAGTAAAGAGGAATGTCCACGTCAAATTTTACGTGGAATGACCCCGTATTAGGATCCATATGGTAACTTGAAGGTTCTGTGGGGTGGAGCCCTAAGTGAATGCTTATGAACAAAGAGGAACGTCTATGTCAATTTTCAACCCCGTGGGCCATAGAGTAATTTTTAAGTCCAGTGAGGGAGAGCCCTAAGGAATTCAAAAACTATATTTCCAAAACAGTTTCTTAGTGACTGTATGAGCAAAGTGGAACATCCTTGTCAAATTTCAACCCCGTAGACTCTATAGTAGTTTTGAAGTCCTGAGGGGCGGAGCCCTAAAGGAGTTCAAAAACTATATTTTCAAAACCGTGTCTTAGTACCTTTGAGTAAGGAGAAATGTCCACATCAAATGTTAACCTGTAGGATATATGGTAACCCCAAGTTTCTGTGGGGCGGAGCCCTAAAGGACTTCAAAAACTATATTTCCAAAACCGTATTTGTTCAATTTATATACAGTAATACATGAAGCAAACCACACCCCATTAGTTTAATAATTGACTTTAATTATCATATGCTTTCAATATTTGTATTTTAACTCACATGTTAAGTATCTATACTTATTTAATACGCTAAGGGTTTTTTTGTCTTGAGAACTCCTCCTACAATTTTCAACCGATTTTTAAGTATTTGGTGTCGTTGGATAGGGCTTGGTCTGTAGTTGTTTCCGCCAAAAAATTATGTGAATCGGACTTAAAATAAAGGTGCTATCCACAATTGAAATTTCAAAATTTCCCATTTAAATAACATTGGGATTGAATAAAGCATTTCAAACATCTGTTAATAATCAGCTGTAAATAAGTGTAGTTTTGGTGATTAAAGATATTTACAATATTGGATTGGTCGGATGTCATTTATTTATAGCTAAAAGTAACATTTATACTGTATTAAAATAAATTGCTCGATTTCGAGCAACACGTATACTAGTTGTTTATAAAATTCTTTACACTTGACTTGTTTAGAATATACCTCCTTCTTTTTAATATCTTACCTCAGGCCCTTCGAGTATTTTGATTAGTTTTCCCTCCAGCATCTTTGTGAATACCTATGAGCAAAGAGGACCGTCTATGCCAAAAATTAACCCTGTAGCCTCTATAGTAATTTTGAGGTTATTTGGGGCACACCCCGAAGGAAATATGTAAACAACTTTGTATTGAACACCTATGACCAAAGAGATCACTTCAAATTTCAACCCCGCAGGCCCTATAGTTTATAGATTCGTTATTTTTTCAATTCGTATTATGTAATTGGCCATAATTGTGACATTATATTGAAATTTCGAAGACATGTGGGGTGGAACCCTGAAGATATTTTTGAAAAGCGTTTCTTTGTGGAAACCTATGAGCAAAGAGGAACGTCCATGCCAAAACTCAACCTGTAGGCCCCAAAAGTAATTGTGTAGTCCCTTGGGGCGAAACCCTAAAGATGCTTTACAAAAGCGATTCTTAAAGGCACCTATGGGCAAAGTGTGTCTTCCTTTTTAAATTCCATCCTCTTAGGTCATCTCTGGCTTTTCATATTCGTTGTTTCATATAGATTCATATTAAAAATTGGCCATAAGAATAACATTGGACCTAAATTAAAATAGTGTGTGGCAGAGCCCTGGTATGATTTTGCAAAACAGTTTCGTAGTGAGCACGTAAATATGAGCAAAGAGGAAGGTCCACGTCAAACTTCATCATCATATATCCTATAGATTTTCAAATTCGTTGTTTCCTAGATTCGAAAAAAAAATTAGCCATATAAATAACATTCGATAGAAATTTTGAATTACTGCGTTGTGGAGTATAGAGTTCTATTTCAGCCCTGATGAAATTTGCAAAACCATTTCTTAGTGAGCATCTATGAGCAAAGCGGAACGTCCATGCCAAATTTTAACTTTGTAGGTCATATCGTTTTCCAGATTCGTTGTTTCCTAGATTGGTATTATAAATTGGCCATATGAATAACATTAGATAGAAATTTTCAAGTCCTGTGTTGCGGAGACCTGATGGAATTTTGCAAAACCGTTTCTTAGTGAGCATCTATGAACAAAGAAGAACGCCCATGCGAAATTTAACCATAGTCCCATAGTTTTCAAATTCGTTGTTTCTTTGAATTGTATAAAATATTGGCCATAAGAATAATATTAAATGGAAATTTTGAAGTACCGTGGGGTGGAGACCTGATGGAATTTTGCAAACCCCTTTCTTAATGAGCATTTTTTAACACAGAGAAACGTCCATGCCAAATTTCAACCCTCTATGCCCTATGGTTATGAAGATGAGTGAGTGGTATTTGACAAAGCAGGTTAAACTAACCTAACCTAAGCTAAACTCGAACTATTTTCACACCAGCTAAATTGTTTACAAAAAGATAAAAAATTGTCATATGGTTATGTCATCCTTTAAATGTACCATTTCACTAACAGGTGATAGCTTTGAATCTTCAACAGCAATTACATCAAATCTTTGACGTCGTATTGGGCGGAACCCTGAAAGAATTTCGCAAAACCATTTCTTAGTGACCACCTATAGGCAGAGAAGAACTTCCATTCCAAATTTCAACTATGTAGGTCCTATAGTTTTGGAGATTCGTTGTTTCCTAGATTGGTATTTTAAGTGCTCCATAAGAATAACATTGTAACGAAATTTTTAAGTCGTGTGGGGCGGAGCCCTGCAGGAATTTCGTAAAACCGTTTCTTAGTGAGCACCTATAGGCTAAGAGGAACTTCCATTCCGAATTTCAACCCTGTAGGTCCTATAGTTTTGGAGATTCGTTGTTTCCTAAATTCGTATTTTAAGTGCTCCATAAGAATAACATTGTAACGAAATTTCGAAGTCGTGTGGGGCGGAGCCCTGCCGGAATTTCGTAAAACCGTTTCTTAGTGAGCACCAATGGGTAAAAAGGAACGTCTATACCAAATTTCAATCCTGCATGCACTCTAGTTTTGGAGATTCGTTGTTGCTTTGATTTGTATTAAAAATCCCCCATAAGAATAACATTGTAACGAAATTTTCAAGTCGTGCGGGGCGGAGCCCTGACGGAATTTTGCAAAACCGTTTCTTAGTGAGCGTTTTTTAGCAAAGATGGATGGCCTGATGCCAGAGTGAACCAAGTCTATTTATTTAATTTTTCAGAACAAGCCGGAATATGTTTTTAATGTTTGATGCTGAATTGCACATACTTATTGATCTATATGTAGTTCTTATGTGCATAATTTTAAAGGTAACATAGTTTTTTATCCATAACATTAATTAAAATATAATAATAAAAAATATTTAAAAAAATAAATTTTTTTCTTTTTAAGTGCCCCGACATGGTTCAGTCTGGTTCAAGACAAAATTGACATTGCAATTAAGTGCTAAAGTGAACTAATGATTAAAGGTTCAATAAACTACCTTAACATTTTAATTTCATTATGAATCATTAATTTTCTTAAATGTGTTTAAGTTGTTATGATTACGTTCATGTAAAATATTAAAATTTTATGTTTTCTAGAAAATTTTTGTTGAAAATTAACATTTTTGTGCGGTTTTAAAAATAAAAAAATGTAAAACAACGCAAAATAATAAGTCTACTACTGTACTTATTCTTGAAACTGTTTATTTTTAATCATTAAGAACTACAGTATTGAAAATTCAACATTTGACAAAACAAAGTTAATAACCTATGGATCCCCTATGGATTGTTGTTTACGATATTTAACATTGTAGTTGAAAATGATCAGTTACCATTATTTTATTTCACAAATAAAATTCTGTATTTAAAATCAAAAATAAACTTATTGTCTGTAAGCTTGGTGCAATTCAAGTAAACTAGTATCATAAAAAAGGCAGACTTTCCATTCCCTCGTCTGCCAGAATGAACCAAATCATACAATTTTCTGAACTTTGTTTGCCAAAGTGAACTAACTCCAAAATATGTTAGAACATGGAAGTCTTGTCTGTTTCAATGTAGATACCTGTTATTATCACTATTAGAATCATATAAAATTACTCTGTGGCACAAAAAACACTCACCACAGCTGAAAATATGGAGGCAAAAATTTGGTTCACTCTGGCATAAGAATGAAAGCTACTGTGAACTAACCAATTGCAGGTTAGCAAAAAAGGGCATAAATCTATACTTATTTAATACGCTAAGGGTTTTTTTGTCTTGAGAACTCCTCCTACAATTTTCAACCGATTTTCAAGTTTTTGGTGTCGTTGGATAGGGCTTGGTCTGTAGTTGTTTCCGCCAAAAATTGATGAGAATCGGACTGAAAATAAAGGCGCTATCCAACATTGACATCTCATAATTTCCCATTTAAATAACATTGGGGACTGAATAAAGCATTTGAAACATCTGTTATAATCAGCTGTAAATACGTGTAGTTATTGGCGATTAAAGATATTCACATTATTGGATTGGTCGGATGATGTCATTGATTTAGAGCTAAAGTAACATTTGTACTGTATTTGAATAAATTGCTCGATTTCGAGCAACACGTATACTAGTAGGTAATAAATGTCATAATTTCCATCACTTGTATCATTTGAAAGGTGTGGAATGAAGTCATCACCAGAATCTTCAAATAGGTCCGATAAACTAGAGTTAATTAACTCATTATCATCAAAAGAAGTTGAAGCACCGGGAACTAACTCGCATGTGTCGGCCATGTTTTTCAAGAGTTGGTGCAGTCTGGCACACAAACAGTATTAAAATTCCCTGTTTGGGAAAACAAAAAAACAAATTTCCCTAGCAACCACAACTGTTATTGAGATGGTTCACTCTGGCATAAGATTATAATGTATTTCTTAAGAATAAAATTATATTATTTAAAAAACAAACAAAATGGAGTTGGTTCACTCTGGCATCAGACCATCCAGATGAACCTACATGCCAAGTTTTAGCCCTCTAGGCCTTATAGTTCTGGAGATACTCTGATACGTGAGTGAGTGGTATTTGACAAATATATAGTAGATATATATTAAAAACGTAAAAGGGAAAAGGTAAGTTACGTTGTTTTTAAGCAATATTGACTATAAGAATATAGGTTGTATTACCTTTTTCCGTCAGCAGTTCTAAACTTAACTTAACTTGAGTTTAGAACTGCTGACGGAAAAAGGTAATACAACCTATATTCTTATAATATTGCAGTTCTGGGGCTATACAAAATGAATTTTAATATTGACTATTACTATTATTATTATAAATACAATTTACTAACCTTATCCTCCCTAGTTACAAGGACACTTTCAAAAACGTTTGTTGTATAGAATTAATTAATATTTAAATTGAAATTTATTTTTATATTATTTTTTAGGCGCAATTATATATGCATAGTTATAAAGTGATGAGGCATTTATAAAGTTTAACCATTTAGTTTTTAAAGGCGAAGGAGATATCCACAGCCGTCATTTAAAATGAACTTAAAATAATTACGTTATTTATTCTTCAATTCCTTATCATATAAAGTATTTTCAAATTTGGATATAAGCCATACACAGTTCTTTCTCAGAAATTAAACAATTCCATATTGTCAAAAATAAAGCCTAAGCAGTTTAATAAATATCTAGCAAAAAAGACACTGAGGAAATATCTAAATTATATACTCCCGAATGTGTAACTCACTCACTCATCGGGGTATCAGAAATTCGTCAAATGTCGGTAAAGTAGATCTCCTATATATCACTTACTACAGAGTGATTCCCAAGCGAGAACTAAACTTACCGACCTGTATTACTGAGAAAATTGCCAACATACTGGAAGTCGCGGATTACCGAAACACCCTTTTTAAGAAATTTTATAACATTAACCAATTGTGCCTTTATAGGAAAAGCGGTCTATTCACCGAGAGTAATTTCAATGTACAGGGTGTATCTGAAATTACCTCTCCAGACCGGAAGTCACTGATGTCAAATACAAACTCTCACTTTAAATATTTTTTTTTAGTTTTACACGGTTTTTAAGAAAACTTTATAATTTGATCTTGTACGCGTAATTTTAGCAGTTTATTGAATATTTGAGGTTGAAATTTGAATTTTAAGCAAAAATGTCTCGGCACAAAAATGTCTTAGACTCTTTTAAATACGTTTCCAACAAAATTGTCAGTTTGGTCCAAAATGTTTTTTTATTAAATTTACAACATGACGGAGATTAATGAACATGTATTAAAATGTTTAGTAAAACTAATCACGTGATAATTGATGTTTTATGATGGCATATTATTTTAAATGAGGTTCTTAGACATTTACATGTTTGGTAAGTTCTGTTATATGTAAAATGTTCAGATATAATATATGTTAAATTTCCCCCAGTTAAAAAAATAATGTCATGCTATTTATTATTCTAAAACAGTATGATTAGGGTTTTTTAATATTAAATTTTAAAGTTGCTTCAAAATAACGTCTGGTCCTCTCTGTATTGAAATCAGTGTCAATCAACAGAGCAAAATATGTTTACCTACAACGGCACTATTTGTTTGTTTGTTTTTTTTTTTTTGTACAATTTTAAAAGAGATGCAAGGTTGGTATGGGACACCCGGTAAGACAGTATCATATTTGCACGATAGTCCTCCCAAAAATTGGTTCTTTATTTGGGATGGCACTTAATTATTAGCGAACTCATTAGGAAGTACATCATTGACTTTACCTGATAGCATGCTAATTTAAATTTTACAATTCAACAAAAATTTTAACTAAAATAGCAGATTACACAATTGATTTATCTTTTAGTGCGTACTAAGTTAATGTTTAATTTAAAAAGGTGGCAGTACAGTATTTTCATTTAAAATAAAAAAGCTTTTTATTTCCTGCCCCAGAAAACTATCTGATTTCAAAATTTTCACATTTTTACCCAAAATAAATATGACATTATTTTTTTCTACTCTAGCGGTTAAATTATAACATCTGAGGCAATCTTCGCGAACATCTTTCAAGTTACTACAAGTTTGGTTCTATGAATTTTTGCCCCCCAGTCCACACAATTGAACATAATTAAATGTTTATTTATTTTTGCGGGGAATTTTACCCCATGTAGATGTAATTTTACAACTACTATAATATTTTACTCAGAACCTTCACTTTGCACATAGAAATATCTTGCACAGTACCAATATCAATTAAATTATCAAACTTAAAAATTATCATGATGATTTTCAATATTACGTATTCTTCTTGTGACTGTGAGTCGGAACGAATTGCTATATCAAGCAACTGATTGTTTTACTTTGATTGTTATTTACTGACCTGGTCCTACGGCTAACGGTAGGTTTTATCATACGTCCTTTGATGTGTATAGTAATTTTAATATTTTAACCATTATTTAACATACTTTTGTTAGTAACTACTGTATTATTGTATTTAGAAGCTTGAAGTTTTTTTTATTTGCCTTGACAGTAATATTTTAGGAAATTAGGTAAATTTTAAAGTTTTACACCATTAAAAACTGAAATGAAGGAATTGTAATGAATGCCAATATATTTATTAAACTACAAATATCGTTCTTTTGCCTTCCTGTTTTGTGGTACAACCTACTTCCATCAAAACAAATATTTTTCCCCACTTCCATTCTTTCTGAAATACACTCCAGTCATAAGTTATCATAATAGTATCTCCAATTTTTTTTACACATACAATTCTGATCGTAATACGTAGAATAATACATAGTCAAGTATTATTTCACAACTCTCAATTTTTTTATTTTTATTTTTATATTGAAATGAGGGGAACTAAGAAGGGGATTTAAACGAAGAGCCGTAGGTTATTCAGCGAACACAATGAGTGGTATTGGAGTGGAGCCCTCAACTAGCCTCATTGCATGAGAGTTTTATAGTAATTTTTATAGTAATTACGGAATTGGGGTAACCAATTAGGGGGTGGACCCTACATCCAGCATAACCTAGAAATATTTACCTAGAATATTTACATATATTATGTAAATTATTATCATTTCGCAGTTAAAATCTTGTTAGCGAATTTTAAATACGAAGGGGTACTAAAACCGATTCATAGGAGTTTTTCAAAGCTTTTTTTTACTATTGATTGTGAATTTTATGTATTAAACCGTTTTGTTACTGTCTTCAACGTATAGCTCTTCCGTGGAACTAACTTATTACATACTTGACTTTTAATTATTCTACAAATTTAGGGCAACCCCTAAGGGGGCATGGGGGCGGAGCCCCCATCGAGCCGTAGGCGAGTTTGGATCATATACGCTTATCTCTGATATAATCACACCATAGCATCTTATAAGAAATAATGAACAAATTTGTATTTTTGTTTGCAGATTTCAAGCGCTTCCCCGTAACCACTGCAAATCCGGCAGTTCTTCGGCACAGGGGTCTTTTTTTAATCTCGTCATCTGTAAAATATAGTGATGTTTTGTTTTGCGTTTTCTTCTGATATGCAGAGGGGCCTCTAACCATGGCGACTCTTCTGGTAAACAAAGGATGTAATGCCTTTATTTACAAGATTTGTTACTGGAGGGGCTAATGCAGGACATAGTGTTTTTAAACTTTACATTAATAAAATTCGAGGTCCCAACTCCTTTATGGTAAATTTTAGTAGTATAAATCCATCAAAGCAGACTTGGAAAGTCAGAGAATTTATAATACAGTGTTTTGTTTTATTTTACTATAGACAGAATTGGTAAAAGTATTTAGGTATTCTGTCATAGGAGTGTTTCCAGCTTATATTTTATCACTCCCTTCTGAATGTAGGCTACACACTAAATTTAATCAGGCAACATTAGTACAGATGAAATATAAAGCCATTTATTTCCCATTAGGCCTATAATAAAACTACTAGTTTTTATTGCAGTCCCGCCTTTCGCTGGCGGTTGTGATTTAATTTCATACATAATGAAATATCTTTAAAATGCAAATAAATATTCTTCCATACGAATTATATTGAAACTATAAAGTTCTGTGGGGCGGAGTCCCAAAGGAACTTTGCAAAACCGTGTCTTAGTGAGCACCTATGAGGAGCACAAAAAGGAACGTGTATGAAAAATTACAATCCCGTCAGCCATAGAGTTTTGAAGATTTGTGTTCCCTTGATTTATTTTAAAGCCGTTGTTCAATTTTCTTTGCAATACCAACCTGAAGAATGTTTTGCCCTTCAGATGAGCTAGTTTGCTACGTTCACTCGCAACATTGAACAGCTGCACTTAATTTAAAATAAATAATTTGGGATAGTACTGGTTAAAAAACGGGCAATATACGGCTTTTGTTTTTATCCTTGTTCTCATTTTGAGGTTCATAATGTTTATTAACTTTTATTAATTTTTATTTTATTTTCATTAGTTTTATGTCACCAGTTTTAAACTAAATTTTATAGTTTTTTGACATAAAATAATATTTCTTCACTATATTGTTACTTCTTTTGAAGACTAAATTGCGTGAACGTAATAGGCCTAATTTATATTCAGAATTCATTACGATAACATAATAGCATAGAAGAGGTCATTTCAGTTTGAAATACAACTTAAACAAGAGAAAACTTGTTTAGTTAAACTTATGAAATCGAAATGTGTGTATTTGATTGTTTTATAAATAAAGCATCACAGTCATACCCACCTTAAAAATAAGCACTTAATGTGCGTTGGTGTTTCAAGCAAGTATCTGAAGTATTTCAAAATTACAATTTTTAATTTTAATCATGTAATAAAATAAAGGGAGTAAATAAATGGAATGTAATGTGGTCGAAGGGTAATTTGTTTCGTCTTTTTAATCAAATTAAAGCCTTTAAAAACCATTTAGCACGTGACAACAACACATTGAGTGATCCTCAGAGGTAGGGCAGTAGGCCTACACGTAACTAAAACGTAATACTGTAACTAACACCTGCGATAACATCTTTCAGCTAAAACAATTAATTGGAGTAGAACGACGAAGTTGTATACTGTTTTAGTCCCACTTTTTTACAAATTTGAATCCAGTAGTGAAGTATGTCAGAGGCCAAGATATTCCGTGTTATCTGTACACGGAAGGAGAATATAGGCAAAGGCGGCCTAGAGCGACACGGGAAAACGTGAAGGGAGGTAGTAGTGGCAGCAATTTTCGAACTACATCCCTCCGCCAGCCGCATCACAACTCAGTAGTTAACTTGAACGGAACGAACCAGGAACGAACTGTGCTCCGGTAGTTTCAGCAACGTCCGCCAGGACTGACCCTTTAACCCCCTCTTAAATCCTATACTATAATACGAGCAATGTTTGAAGGGATGTGTGTTCCACGATATCTCGAAATCTAGCGGGTAGTTTTTGCTTAAATTTTGCATTTAAGAGTGATGTGGCCCAAAAATAAGTTTAGGCAAGGTCTCAATCCCAGGAAAAATCTAATTTTGTCTAAATTTAAGTTTAAAAGTCGTAATTTTTAACATTGATCTTATGGGTTGCTATTTTGGTAACAAAATATAACAACGAAAGATATAAAAAAATCAAGGAACATTAATCATTAAGAGGGCGTTGGAGTCAATCCAAATACCGCCTTTCCCCCATAAGAGCAATGTTAAACGGGATGTCAAATAACTCTTTTATTTATAATCAGAAAATAATGGTTTATAGCTCTAAATAAAGGGTTCATCAAGGCAGATTTGGTTTGCGAGGGGAATTTTTTATAAAAATTAGTGTTTTTTACTAACTTGAAATAATAAAGCAAGTTTTTTACTACTTTTAAAACATTTTCTACAGAATTTTATATATTATTTACAAAGAATCGATCTCGCAAAAGGAATGGGGAATTTAATTGTGATTCAAACGCTATTTAATCTGAACCAATCGGACGAAAAATAAAGAAATTATATGACAAATGCCGGGGGCAAGTTTAGCATTGCTCTTATGGGAAATAAATCCAACATGGCGGCACTCAAACGCCCTCTTAATGTTAAGCAGACGTTTTGAAACAGCTGTTAACCGTGAAGAGGAGTAGTTGGTTGGAAATTTAATAGCTCTAACTACCGTGACACTATATCAAAACTGAATTAAAACCAACGAGCAAGGCTCGGTTAACCTGGTACTTAGTTTAATCTAAACATATAAAGGGAATGCCCTCACTGACAGAATCACTCATTCATCACTAATTTTCCAACTTCCCGACTAGCGAGATTGCTGAAATTTGGTATACTCATTCTTTAGGCCTAAAAAAGGAAATTCGGTCTATTTTCCTATTAAAATTACTTCAGGGCTCTACTCCACATTCCTTCAAAATTTCAATATGTTATACGTATTGCCAAATTTAAATAGGAATTAAGAAACCTGTGGGGTTGAAATTTGAAGTGCTCTCTTTGCTCATAGGTGCTCAATAAAAAAGTTTTTTGCACATCTCCTTTAGGGCTCCGCCCCACACACACTCTCACAATTGCTGTAAGTTATGGCCTACGGGTTGAAATTTGACATGGACGATCTTTTTTACTCATAGGTACTAACTATAAGAACCGATATTGCAAATATAGTTTTTATGCCCTTTATAGCTCCGCCCCACTGGAATTCAAAAAGCGTTGTTACACAGGCCTATTTGAAAAGTATAAAACTTATATTTTAAGTACTATTTGCAGTTTCTGTGCAACCCCATCATTGTACAATGCGCATAGAGAAATTTAATTTCTTAAAAGAATTCAAATATGTAAAATGATTGTGAAAAATAAACATGTAAACAACGTTATGAATTTCACCATTATATTATTTTTAAGTTTTATCACCTTTTTCACGTTAAAAAAGTTTTAGATTTTATTTTTTTAACATTTTTTTGCAGTAACGTTATTTTTGCATTTTGTGCTAGGTGTCAATAACGATAGGATTTACCAATGATAACTGTTGTTAGCCCAACGTTGGCTTTGGTTGGAATTGTTGATGATAACAACCCAACAATAGGTTGGATTGGTCTGATTTTATCATGTGCGAAGCCGTGACGGGAACCAGCTAGTTTAAAAATAAATGTAAAAAATTTGGTTAAAATAAAATGTGAAAATTACGTTATTAGTTTTACACATTTTTACCGGTTTTTCCTTTTGCACCCTTCTTCATTTTAAAGTAAAAAACGTTGTTACAGGCCTATTTAAAAAGTATAAAACTTATATTTTTAAGTATTATTTGCAGTTTTTGTGCAACCCCATCATTGTACATTGCGCATCAGAGAAATTAATTTCTTTAAAAAATTCAAATATGTAAAATGATTGTGAAAAATAAAACGTGTAAACAACGTTATGAATTTCACCATTATATTATTTTTAAGTTCTATCACCTTTTTCACGTTAAAAAAGTTTTAGATTTTACTTAAAAAATTTTTTTGCGGTAACGTTATTTTTGCATTTTGTGCTATGTGTCGATAACGGTAGGATTTACCAATGATAACTGTTGTTGGCCCAACGTTGGCTTTGGTTTTAATTGTTGATGATAACAACCCAACAATATAGGTTGGTTGGCCCAACCGCAACATTGCCAAACTTATGACAATTATTCCAACGGTAGGATTTCCAACAATAGCCCAACGTTGGATTTTGGTTGGAATTTTTCGCTAGTATTACCCTACAATATATTTGTTAGGCCAACCTCGAAAATGACAAAAGACCACAATCCAACGTTGGCCCAACGATGTGTGCTACTTGGGTAGATGGCCGAAAAATTCTTAACTATATTTTTAATTTCTTGTGGGTTAACCATCCTCCACTCTTCCAGGATTAGGTTGTCAACAGTTTGTACATAAGAGGCTGCTAGATAGTTGACTGGCATCAGGAATACTCTCAACAATATCACAAACAGCACTGATAAAATAGTCATTTACCTGTTCTGGGGTGGCTGCACAATCCGCCACAGTGACTTTCCTGTTTGAATTAATGAGTTTCTATGCTGCTTTGCATGGGTTTTGGGCATTTTCAATAAACTCAATATTGTAAGCTTTCTTTGCAGCATCAACTTTAGCCCTATGGAATAGTTCTGAGGTTTAAATCACGGATTTCTGGTACCTATTTCCTTACTTATAATAATATTATCGTATGGCTTTTAGTGGAGGGAGATCAGCAATTAACTGATAGTTCTCCTCGCCTGAAATGCCTGCACTTTTTTGTTTTCTATGCAGGTGGACCAACGGCTTAACGTGACTTCCGAACCACGGGAGCGGCCGAACGATCTTTTTGTA
This sequence comes from Neoaliturus tenellus, assembly GCA_030545055.2. Taxonomy (NCBI): domain Eukaryota; kingdom Metazoa; phylum Arthropoda; class Insecta; order Hemiptera; family Cicadellidae; genus Neoaliturus; species Neoaliturus tenellus. The sequence continues at coordinate 210,469,090 of CM061531.1, forward strand.
ACCGAGCCGGGATTTGAACCCGGGCCCGCTGGGTGATAACCCAGAGCTCTACCACTGAGCTACGGCCGCTGCCATTTCCTTACTTAAAGTCATTTAAAAGAAGTATATAAGATCTTAAGAGTCATCTTCTCCTTTGGGCCAGTAGCCCATTGTTGCGCAGTTGGCAATAATGTTAACCATACGGCTTTTAATGTAAAACGTGGTATTTTATTCCCCTGTTTCGGACGCCGTTTGTCAACCGATTTTCTTTTAAACTTGGTAAGTGTTTAGTCGAATAGTTATATTAGGCCCCTCATTCCTCACAATTTTGAAAATTTAACTAATATTACTAAGGAAAATCGATATACTTTGCGACTTCGCAGAGTAATATTGTCAAATTTTCCGACTGCGCAACAATGGGCTACTGGCCCAAAGGTGAAGATGACTCTTAATCTACTAAGCTCCTCTGTGTACCAGGCTTTACCTACTTGACCACCTGTTTTAGGGCTTTTTCCTGCCCCAAAAGTCAGTTTCCTGCATTTTAAAGGAAAAAGCATCAGAAATTCCCTTAAATTTATCAAAAAATAAATCAAACACATCTAGTTCTTTGTTTGAGAAAACTGAATTCCAGTTAACTTTCATTAATTTGTTGGCATAAGATAATACTGTGACATCGTCCACTTTCCTGTAATATGACAAAACAGCCTTAGTTTTAGTTAATGCAAGATTGGCAACTACCTGAGAACAGGTTGCGGTTATATCCGACAGCACTGCATAGTGATCTGCAATCACACACTTTCCTACCTTAGTCCCATGATCCCAGATGTTGAAGTTGGTCGCTACGCTGCGCTGTCGAGGCAGTTCGTCCCTCGAGTCAGCTCCGTGTTAGCCCAATACATACCTTGTGAGTGCATCTTCTCAGTGAGATTCCTTGCTCTTGGAGAGTCAATATTTAGAGGAGTGTTAAAATCCCCTCCAACCATAGTCCAATTAATTTTACTAGACAGTGAGTCAAGGCACTAGTCAAGCAAGGACAAGAAATTTTTAAAATCCCCATTATCAGAATGGTATAGTGACAATATAACCAAAGAATCAGAATCCTATACTATAATACGAGGAATATCTGAAGGGATGTGTGTTCCACGATCTCGAAATCTAGCTGTTAGATTTTGCTTAAAGTTTGCATTAAAGAGTGTTTTGGCCCAAAAATAAGTTTAGAAACAGCCTCAACCCCAGGAAAAATCGAATTTGGTCTAAAATTAAGTTTTAAAATTGTAATTTTTAACATTAGTCTTATGGGTTGCTATTTTGGTAACGAAATAACAACGAAATGTAAACAAAAAGAAAGAAACATTAATGTTAAGCAGGCTTTTTGAAACAGCTGTTAACTGTGAAGAGGTATAGTTGGTTGCTGGTGGAAATTTAATTGCTTTTTTACCTTGACACTATAACAAAAGTGAATAAAAACCAACGAGCAAGGCTCGGTTAACCTGGTACTCTATATATTAATAGGCAAGCATGTTTTATCTCCTCCATTTTTCTCAACTTGTGTGCATTGTAGGGTAAATCTGTACATACCGTTAGAAAGGTATTGTGCTGTGGATGAACAGAATCGCGTTTTAATTCACACTGACCCTGGGTTACGTCCTACAGGCTCTCATAGTTTCAATGTTAATCTTATCGGAGAAGATAATTGACTGAATCATTAGACAGCTGTTATAACAAATGGTAGCAAATCAGGAAGAACAGATGTTTTAGTTATAACATATTGTTTTAACTAGTTTGGTCAAAACAGTCTAGGTGAACTAAAAAAATGTTGGTTGAATTTCAACCAGGAGGCGATCTCTAGTAGATTATTTCACAACTTAACTTCAAATTACATTTTTGGCGCTTAGTACGCAGCTTAGAACTAACAGCTAATGAAGCTAAAAGACAACTAGACGATATGTCAACATACACTAAATTAAATAGCGATCCCACATTAACTAACAATAGGAACATTTGAAAACTTTTATTACAGAATGGTTCCCAAGAAGGTTTGTCATAAAAAGCTATTGATCTCCTGACACCCAGAGGCCCCAGAACACCGATATTTTATATGTTGCAAAAAATACATAAACCTGGACGACCACCACCAGGTAGACCAATAGTCTCTAGCTATGGGTGTCCAACTGAGAGAATATCGGCATATGTTGATGACCACTTCAGCCAATCGTGAAAGAGTTGCCTTCTTATATTAAAGATACAAACCATTTTCTAGAAAGACTAGACAGCATAAAGCAGCCTTCGACTGATGAAGTGTTTGTTAGTTACAGTGGACGTTCAATCGCTGTACACCAATATTCCACTCAATGACGGCCTTCAAGCTTGCGAAAATTTTCTTAGTTCTCGCCCGATAACATCTAAACCCAGCACCAAATTTTTGATTGGACTCATGAGTTAAGTTTTAACTTATAATTATTTTAAATTTGCAAATCAACATTTTCTTCAGATAAAAGACACTGCCATGTGGACACGGTATGGCTCCTTCATATGCAAATCTTTTTATGGGGAACTTGGAAGGCAACTTTTTGAAATGTCAAAGTTTAAAACCCCTCACATGGTTTAGATTTATTGATGACATCTTCCTTCTCTGGCAACATGGTATGGACAGTTTATTGGTTTTTCTGAACGAGCTTAATAACCTTTCAAGCATAAAATTTACTTGGAACATATCGGACAAATATATAACTTTTCTGGACACTGATGTATTTTTGGAAAATAACAGGTTAAAAACCAAAATTCATATTAAAGAAAGTAATAGAATGCAATACTTACATTATACCAGTTGTCACCCGGTACCAGTGGCGGATTTACGAAGGTTGGGGCCCTAGGCCAACTTTTCTGTGGGGCCCTCCCACCCCCCTCCTCTTCACCGACTGAAGTATGAGTGTATCTAAAGTCATCAAATTAAGCTAAAATCGTCTTTAATTTTTTATCCTATGCTCTGGTACCAGTAAAGTGTAATTGTTTGTGTAGGCCTACACTCTGATCTCTGAGAACGAGCTCGTCTTGAAAAGATAATGGATTATCCAGCTGTTAAATGGGGGTGGGGCATGGGGTCCATTATGCTTTATCATTGACAATCTATAGTCAATGGAACTATGCTGTAACTGGAGTCACTACTCTCTGTTCATACGTTTGTGAAAAGCTTGCCGCTGTATTTTAGGGATGTTATGTCGGTTACGTTGGTCAAATTGCTGTTGGTGGGAGGCTATCAAAATAGTCAAGATGGCTATCCGTACTCAATTTTACCAAACTGTTGTTGTGCAAAAGGGGTCCTTATTGATCTGAATTACTTTGTTAATATAACTATATTGGTATAAATGTGTTGCTTTCTGAATTTTGATACTTATGGTACACAAAATTTTTATATACAATTTTGATACACAAAATGGTAATGGTTTTAGAAAATCTTTAAATTAAACTAACATTAGTTTTAATGTCACCCAGATTTTGCATTTTGACAGCGTCTCACCAATAGCAAACTGGCACCCAAAAATATCAATTTTGGAAAGTGGTGCACTTTCTAGACACAGAGAGGTAACTTCAGTTAGTTATAATAAAAAAAACCCAAAGGGGCCGCCGCGTCGTCGTCGCCCAGAGTTGCCACCAATATGAATGTGACTTAACCTACAGTTAGCTGATGATCACCCGAAATTGGCATGGAAAACGGCAGACGCCTCAATGACTTCACCAAAGTCTCTCTGTTGTGTTGTGAATTTACGGGGGTTTCAACTAAATTAGTCTGCTAAAAACCAGGGCTCAAAGCTGATGTTCATCTTTACCATGCAAGTACATCCTTAAAAATATATACTCTGTATATTTGAGACTCCGTGCGGCCCCCCTGCAGCCCGCGGCCCTAGGCCAGGGCCTAGTCGTAAATCCGCCACTGCCCGGTACATATCCAAAAGTCTATACCTAAAAGTCTGTCTTTGCGAGCTAAGAACTTATGTAGCAAAGAATCTGATTTCTAGCTACATAAGTAAATTTTCTAAATCACTGCAAGAAAGTGGATATCCTAAGAAATTGATAGAGAGGCAGACAAAAGCGCAAAAAAAAACAATATGAACTTTATAGTTCATAGTTTGAGCATAGTTCATAGTGACCCAAAATTCATAACCTAGTATTACCCAAGCCTTCACAAAATAAATACAATTTTGAAATTATCCTTCCCCATTCTCCAGAATTCCCCAGATACTCAAAAATTTATTTTCAAACTTCCCTAAAGTTATTTTCAAACCCCCCCCCTCCAATCTAGAAAATATCTTGTCTAAACCCAAATTTAATGAAAGTAATGAGGTAAAAAGAGAAGATGGCCCTGAGAGAACAAAAATGATGGATGTCAACCCTGCCAAAAACATAGATCAGTACATGCAGGGCCCCCATTAGGCGAACTAGGCAGCTAGCACATATAAAACGGCGCCAATGGAGAAAAATGCCAAAGCAAATTTTGTAAATATGTGTGTGTGTCTAGGGCGGCACTTTCCCGGGGGGCGGCAAATAATTAAAAAATATATATACGGCATAATAACTACAGTATTTTTGAAATTTAACAAATATAAGTGACAAAATTGTACAACAAAACAATTAATTATTTGTATATACTTTTAAAGTTAATTTTCTATTTTTTTTTTCTTTTATAGTAAAGCACTTTGACTGTACCGCTGCCGCCCCTGGCATCGATTGCGCCGCCCTATGAATCTGATTCGAGCAAGTGCTTGCGCTTATCAGTTGTCAGAGGGCTGTGTGCAACATTGCCGCCCCTACAAACCCTCCCCTGCCACCGAATAATCTGCACCTGTGCACAACGTATTTGCCGATGTTCATATAATCATCACGTTTTGGTTTTATTTTTGTAAAGGTCATCAGTATTCTATGTTATAATTTTATGTTTGGAGTATTAGGTTTAGGTTAATGGTTTATGATTCACCACGTAAGTGGTTTAAGCTTTCTTTAACCTATAAACATATCAACATAATCTATCTATACGGAGTATTAGGTTTAGGTTAATGGTTTATGATTTACCACGTAAGTGGTTTAAGCTTTCTTTAACCTATAAACATATCAACATAATCTATCTATACTTATTTAATACGCTAAGGGTTTTTTTGTCTTGAGAACTCCTCCTGCAATTTTCAACCGATTTTCAAGTTTTTGGTGTCGTTGGATAGGGCTTGGTCCGTAGTTGTTTCCGCCAAAAACTGATGAGAATCGGACTGAAAATAAAGGCGCTATCCACCATTGAAATCATAAAAAATTTCCCATTTAAATAACATTGGGATTGAATAAAGAATTTTAAACATGTGTTAATATTCAGCTGTAAATACGTGTTGTTTTGGTGATTACAGATGCTCACAATATTGCCGGATTGGTCGGATGTCATTGATTTAGAGCTAAAAGTAACATTTGTATTGTATTAAAATAAATTGCTCGATTTCGAGCAACACATATACTAGTAGACTACTTATTTAATACGCTAAGGGGTTTTTTGTCTTGAGAACTCCTCTTACAATTTTTAACCGATTTTCAAGTTTTTGGTGTAGTTGGATAGGGCTTGGTCTGAAGCTGTTTCCGCCAAAGACTGATGAGAATCGGACTGAAAATAAAGGCCCTATCCACCATTGAAATCTCAAAATTTCCCATTTAAATAACATTGGGGTTGAATAAAGCATTTTAAACATCTGTTAATAATCAGCTGTAAATGCGAGTAGATTTTGGCCTTTAAAGATATTCACAATATTGGATTGGTTTGATGTCATTGGTTTAGGGCTAAAAGTAAAATGTGTAATATAAAAATAAATTGCTCGATTTCGAGCAACACGTATACTATATAATTAAATTTTGAAATGCTGTCAATATGATTTGTTGAACTTTTTAAATTGGTTATGTGTTTAAATTGGATTAAAAAATCGAAACTGAGCAAGAGTAACCAGAATTGGGACCTATTCGTCCTTTTCATATTAATCCAACGGGAGCAGCGTTTTGCCGTATCAGTGAAAGGGTGATGGATCCATGTTGGATTTATTTCCAATAAGAGCAATGTTAAACATTTCCCATTTCCATTAGTCATATATAATTCCTTGATTTATAGCCCAATTTATGGTTTAGAATAAATTGTATTTGAATTTGAATGATATACCTTTAATTTGGAAAAACTGTTAAAAGTCGGAAAAAAATTTTATTTGTTCTTTCTATTTTGTAAAAAAACTATACTTTATAAAAAAAATACCCCCGTCGCAGCAGACCTGCGTACTCAGCGAATTTCCAATGCAATTTCAGATTTTTTACTTTCCCCATAAAAACACCATAGGATCGAGTATGTAGGTTTGCTGCCATGGGGTGTTGTTAGATAATCTAAGTTAATCAATAATTCGTGAATGTAAACACAAAATTGTATCAAGTTCTGGCAATTTTTTATATTCCCCATAAACCCCATGGGGGTGAGTATGTAGGTTTCCCGCCATATGGGTTTTGTAAGAAAGTATAAGTTAAACCCTACCTAGATAATGTACATACCAAATTTGATTAAGTTATGTCAATAAATAAGCAAGATATAGGGTTTTCTTGATTTCCCATAAGAATAACATGGAAAACATATTTTTGGATTTTCCCCGTAACCAGTTATGCTAAGATAAAAATTCAAAATACCAAATTGTTTGTTTTTTTAAGCTCTTTTAAACGGTTTTGGTTAAACTTGATGAATTTTGAAAATGAAGGTCCAAAAATGCCGAAAACCCATTTTTTACCCCTTTGAAACCCCATAAAACCCCTTTCCCATAACCCGACAGTGCTGGTTTGCGAACTCATGAAAATAGACCTGGTCTTACACCTTCATACCAAATTTCATCAAAATCAGAGGTCCCTTTCAAAAGTTATCAGTACAACGGACACACACACACACACACACACATATATATATATATATATATATATATGTAGAATATATATATATACATATATAATATATATATATATATATATATATATATATATTATGTAGAAACGTTCACAGGAAAGGGCTACTTTATTATATATTATAATTATAAATAAAAACCATAAGTACCCTGAATTTAACAATGTGTGTGAATAAAAATGTTAAATTCAGGGTACTTATGGTTTTTATTTATAATTATAATATATATATATATATATATATATATATATATATATATATATATATATATATATATATATATATAAGTAGATAGTACTATGGGGTTCCTAGGACACTTTTGGAGACAATCAAAAATCAAACAAATTTCACAGTTTTTTAATACAATTATGCAATATTTTTGCCATTTTTTGGCCAATTTTCAGCTTTTGTCAAATTGTCATAAAAAATATGCAAATTTAATGCATTTTTTAATAAATATGCATAAATTTATATGAAATTGTTTACAGAATAAAAAGTTTTTTAAAACCAGTAAAATTATAATTTTTTACAAGATGATTTAAAATTTATTATCAATACAATTATATTAAAATAATTATTCAAATTTAACTAAAGCAGTTTCTTTATCATCAAAAGTCTTAAAAGCCGTGACAATTAAATTTAAATCTTTTTTATTTAATTCTTTAATAGTTTTATCATCAATTATATTAGTAAATCTTTTTGGTAAATGTATTTTACATTTTTCTAATTCAACAATAATTGTATATCCATATTTATCTTTAATTCTTTCAAATTTTTCAATTTTATATTTTTCATTTAAATTTAAACTTTTTAATGGTTTATATTCTTTAAATCTTAATTCTCCAATATTATTAATTTCTTCTAACAGATCCATTTATATAGGGAAAAAATATTACAAATTCATTTGTGATAGATATGTTAAAAAGTTATCATCATAATTAGGTTTTATACAAAAATCCATATTTAAATATTTAAAAATCATTGGTAATAATTTTTTATATGATATATTACTTTTCTTAAAACATAAATATTTATTAAAAACTAGTGTAATTTTTTCTTTATCTTCATGATTCAATTCAAAATTAATATTGTATATTTTGTTTAAAAATTGATAGTAAAATATCCAATTTGTATAATTCCTTTGTTTTAAAAATAATTTTATATTCTTAGGTGTTATTTCAAAATGATTGGAAATACATAAAATATATAATTCATTAATTAATTGGTGTGTTTTATATGGTTGAAAATGGTTAAATTCTCTTAAAATATGTTTAAGATGTTTATTCTTATTACTTTTTCTCTTAATCTTTTTTTCATAAATAATTCTTTTACATATATTACATCCTACACAATTTCCAATAATAGTAAAATTAGTTTGATTATGACATCTATAACACATATCCATTTATTAAAAAAATATTTTATACATAAATGAATTGAATCAATTCATTTATGTATAAAATATTTTTTATATATAAATGAATGAACCAATTCATTGTCACAAGTGTAAGAAAAAAACTAAAAATATTAATCCACAAATTGTTGAAATGAAAAATGGATTATATAGAATAGCTACTAAATGTTTAATTTGTAAAACAAATAAAAGTAAAATTTTAAAAAAAGAAGTTAAACCTATAATTAAAAAAGAATTAACTAAAAATGAACAAATAATTGAAGCAAATGAAATTCATGCTCCAATCAGAAAGAAATTTCTAAAAAGAAAAATAATTACATTAGGTATTGATGATTTATGGGCAGCAGATTTAATTATAATGAAAAATTATGAAAAAGAAAATGATGGTTATAAATATATGTTAAATGTGATAGATACTTTCTCAAAATATGTTTGGTCAAAACCATTAAAGAAAAAAGATGGAAAAACAGTTTCTAAAGCATTTGAAGAAATAATTAATGATGCAATTAAAATTAATCATAAATCACCTAATCTTTTACATACAGATAAAGGATTAGAATTTATCAATAAAGAATTCAAAGAAATATTAAATAAATATGATATTAAATTGTATCATACAGAAAATGAAGAAAAATCAAGTATAATAGAAAGGTATAATAGAACACAAAATGAAAAAATGAAAATACAATTTGAAATTAATAAAAATTATAGATGGATAAATATTTTACCAAAAATTGTTAAAGAATATAATAACTCATATCATTCAACAATTAAAATGAAACCAATTGAAGTAAATAAAAATAATGAAAAGGATTTATTAGATACTGTTTTTAAATATAAACCACCAAAAATAATAACCAAATCAAAATTTAAAATAAATGATAGAGTTAGAATTGGAAATAAAAAATCAACATTTTCTAATAAATATAAAAATAATTGGTCTAGAGAAATATTTATAATTTCTAAAATTAATAATACAAATCCAGTTACATATAGTATAAAAGATCAAAATAATGAAGATATTATTGGAAATTTTTATGAATATGAATTGAAAAAAACCAATTTGTAAATTTTATTTTATATAAATGGAAAAGAAATGTTTAAGGTGTAAATTATATAAAGATATATCAAAATTTTATAAAGATAAAAATACTAAAGATGGGTTATATTATTATTGTAAAGAATGTAAGGATTTGTATTATAAAAAATTATATGATAATATTAAAGTTATTGAATTAAATGAAAAACAATGTCATAAATGTAAAGAAATTAAAGATATTTCAAATTTTAATAATTATCATTATAGTAAAGATAGAAAAAATGCAATTTGTATACAATGTATTAGAGAAATGTTTTTAAAACCACAATTTTGTGAATGTGGAAGAAATAATAAATGGACTAATAATTATTTAAGACATTTAGAAACTAAAATTCATGACAAAAATATAACAAAACTAGAAAATTTAAAAATATGATAAAAATAATAATTTTACTTGTTTTAAAAAAGTTTAAATTTTATTGAAAAAATACTATAGAAAACTTAAATTGACTTATGAAAATACAACTATTAATTTTATTGAAAAAATACTCTAGAAAATTTAAATTAACTTGTGAAAAGTTGACTATTGATTGAAAAAATACAATTTAAACTATAAATTACCTAGAAAAAAGTGGAAAAACTTCTCATATTTTTAAGAGTTTTATTTCTAAGTAAAAATTATTTCTAATAAATGGAACGAACAAATAAAAATATTAATTGTCCTTACTGTAATAAAAATATATTATATAAAAATTATGATAGACATTATAATTCAACTAAACATTTATTAAATAAACAAAAATATGATAATAAAATATTTGAATTAAAACATTGGTGTAAAAATAATAATATATATAATTATAAAAATAAAACTTTAGATGAATTAACAAATATTAAAGAAACATTTGATCTTACAAATTATTCATTATTTAATATAGAAAAATTAAATGAAATTGCAAAAAAATTATCTGTCAGAAATTATGAAAATTTATCTAGAGATGAACTAATTAAAAGATTAAACAAAATTAAAGAAAATCCAAATAATTTAGAATATAGATCATTAAAATATATTCAAAATTTAGCAATTAAAAATAGTATTAAAATTGTTAATAAAACTAGAAGAGAATTAATTGGATTATTAAATGATTATTTTAAAAATAGACCAATTCCAAAAGAAAATATAATAAATATTCAAGAAGCTTCATCATTAAAAGGATATTTTCAAGATTATATTTTAACAAATTCAAATGATGATTTAGATATTAATGATTATTTAGAAACTCAAAGAAATGAAATAAAAAAATTGATAGAAAAACAAAAATTTAAAAATATTAAAGGACAAATGGCTTTAGAATGTGAATATGAAAGAAAATTAATAAATGGTGAAATTCAAAATAGTAATATGTATTTTTGCATAAAAAGTTCAGATATTTTAAATATAGATGATTTTATTGATGATCAATTTAAGAAATTAATAGTTAGAGAACAACTAAATCAACCATCAAAAGGCTCTGGTTGGTCATTAAAAAGATGTGTTGAATTAAATCTAAAATTATCTAAAAATAATTAATTAAATGCTGGATCATATATAGAATTACCAAATGAAATTAAGAATAAAAAATGTTGTGTAAATTTTAAAAATAAAGATGAATATTGTTTTATTTATGCAATTAGATGTGCTATTGATAAACCAAATGAACATGCTGAAAGAGTTAAACAATATCAAAAATATATAAATGATGATATTTTTAAAGGTTTTGATTATCCAATAACATTAAAAGATATTAAATTATTTGAAAAAAGATTGTTTGACTCTAAATATAACTATCCATCAATGTCAATAAATATTTATAGAATTGATGAAGATAAAAAATAGTGCCATTACAAATATCTGAATATTATAATGTAAAATTAGAAATTGATTTATTATATTATAAAATTGGTAATAATTGTCATTATATATTAATCACAGATTTAAATAAATTGGTATATTCTCAATTATCAAAACATAAAACAAAAAAATATATTTGTAGAAGATGTTTGACTCATTTCTACAAAAATAAAGACTTGAATAATCATTTAGAAATATGTAAATCATTAGAACCTTGTAGACCTATAATGCCATTTCCTGGTCAAAAAGTAAGTTTTAAAAACTATTACAAAAAGTTTGAACATCCATATGTAATTTATATGGATTTTGAAAGTATATTAGAAAAGATTGATAATTGTAAAAATAATCCAAATTGCTCATATACAAATAAAATTCAAAAACATATACCATATGGATTTACAATCTATTTAGTATCTAGAGTAACTAATAAAATGTATAAACCTATTTGTTATAGAGCAAAAAATGAAAAAGAATTAATAAATGTACCAAATAAATTATTTGAATATTTAGATGAAATTTCAAAATATATAGCCAAACAATATAATTCAAAAAATAAAAAGCCTATGAATTTAACTAATGAAGAAGAAATTAATTATAAAAAAACTAATATTTGTCATATTTGTGAAAATAGTGGTTTTGATGATGATAAAAGAATAAAAGTAAGAGATCATTGCCATTTAACAGGAAAATTTAGGGGTGCTGCACATTTAAATTGTAATTTAAATCTAAAATTCCCTCAAAGTATTCCTATATTCTGTCATAATAGTTCAAATTATGATACACATTTGTTTATAAAAGAATTAGCTAAAAAATATGGTAAAATTGATTTGTTAGCTAATACAGATGAAAAATATATAAACTATTCAGTAAATTCTGGTTATGGTTATGAATTTGAAGGTGATAAACCTAGAAAATTTATAAAATTCTCATTTGTAGATACATTTAGATTTATGGCTACATCAATTGAAAAATTAGCTAAAAATCTTAAAGAATTTAAGCATATAAATAAATTTATAAAAGAAAATGATAAAATTGAATATGATAATGAAACTTTAAAAATATTAACTTCTAAAGGTGTATTTCCATATGAATTTATTGATAATGTCAAAAAATTAAACTATGATAAAATATTAGAAAAAGATCAATTTTATAGTTGTTTAACTAATGAAAATATAAGTGATGATGATTATAAACATTATATAAAAGTTTGGAATAAATTAAAAATAAAAACATTAGGTAATTATTCAGATTTGTATAATATTCAGGATGTATTATTATTAGCTGATATATTTGAAAATTTTAGATCTGTTTGTTTGAAAAATTATCAATTAGATCCAGCACATTATCTAACATCACCATCATTAGCTTGGGATTCTATGTTAAAATTAACAAAAATTAAACTAGAATTAATAAGTGATTATAATATGTATTTAATGATTGAAAAAGGTATTAGAGGTGGTATTTCACAATGTATAACTAGATATTGTAAAGCAAACAATAAATATACAAAAAATTATGATAAAACAAAACCTGAAAATTATATGTTATATATAGATGCAAATAATCTATATGGATGGGCTTTAAGTCAAAAATTACCTTATAAAAATATAACATGGATGAATCCTAATACATATACATTAAATGAATGGGAAGAAACAATATTAGAATTAGATGAAAATGCTGAATATGGATATATATTAGATGTTGATTTAGAATATCCTATTGAATTACATGATGATCATAAAGATTTACCATTAGCACCTGAACATTATAATAATAAACTTTGCACAACATTATTTGATAAAAAAGATTATGTTATTCATTCAAGAAACTTAAAATATTATCTACAAAAAGGATTAAAATTAAAGAAAGTTAATAGAGTTATAGCATTTGATCAAGATGATTATATGAAAAAATATATTGAATTAAATACCAAATTTAGATCCAAATCAACATCAGATTTTGAAAAAGACTTTTTTAAATTGATGAATAATAGTGTTTTTGGAAAAACTATGGAAAATGTTAGAAATAGATGTGATATTAAATTAGGTGACGAAAAGTTTTCATTAAAACAAGCAAAAAAACCTAATTTTAAAACATTTAGTATATTTGATAAAGACTGTATTGCTTCACATATGATAAAAGAAAAGGTTAAGTTTGATAAACCAATCTATATAGGATTTTCAGTACTTGATTTATCAAAATTACATATGTATCAATTTTATTATGAAAAATTAAAGAAGTTTGATCCAAATATAAGGTTATTATATATGGACACAGACAGTTATTTTATAGAGTTTAAAAAGGATCCATATAAAATTATTAAAGAAAATATTAATGAATTTGATACAAGTGATTATAAGAAAGAACATGAATGCTATAGTGAAAAGAATAAAAAAATAATTGGTAAATTTAAAGATGAGTTAAATGGTGAAATATTAGAAGAATATTGTGGTTTAAGATCAAAATTATATAGTTATGAATTTAATAATAAAAATCCTGTAAAATGTAAAGGAATTAAGAAAAGTGTTGTTGATAAAACATTACATATGGATGATTTTAAGAAATGTTTATTTGATGATCAAGAACAATATAGAGAAATGACTTGTATTAGAAGTTTTAAACATGAACTATATACAATTACAATAAATAAATTAGCTTTAAGTAATAGAGATGACAAAAGATTTATTTGTGAAAATAAAATAGATACATTACCTTGGGGGTATAAAAAAAAATTATAAATAAATGGAAATTTTAATTGTTCCAAAAGAATTAATAAATAATGATTTTGATATAAAATTATATTTATTTAAAACTAAAATATCAAATAAATTTTTAATATATCTTTTTAAATATAAAAATTATTTTGTATATCATTATAAGTTTAATTTTATAATAGAACCATTTATAAATATAATAAAAAATTATGTTAAAGAAAGTTTTAAAGAAAATGATCAAAATTATATTAATAATTTATAACCATATGATATTGAATTTATACTATAATTTATGTATATTTTTAAATATTTTCTTTAATAAATTTAAATATATTTAATAATTTATTATTAAATTTTTATGTTTAATTATTTGTTTTGATTCTTTCATTTAAAATATTTATTAATCTATTTTTAAATTTTTTGATTCTTTTTTAATTTTAAAATTAATAAATATAAACAAAATTTTTTTAATAAAAATAGTATGTTTTTCATTATATGATAGGGGGGACAGATCGCCTCCCCTAAAAATATCTATAAATTTTACTTTATTATCATTATAAGTAAGACCCGTCTTTAAGACGGGTCTCAAATTTGTATATAATTTATTATCTTTATAAATATCTTTTGAATGTTTAAGGAGGGTAACGTTTTGTTACCCTTAAGTTTTTATTGTATAATAAGGTTACCTCCTTTAAAATTTTTAAAATAAATATTATAATTTATGTGAGACCCATTTTGGGTCCTACCTAATTTTAATAAGTTTTGTACGTTTTTCATTATATGATAGGGGGGACAAATTGTCCCCTCTAAAAAATCTATGAATTTTAATTTATCACCATCTATATTTATCCTTATTGTTTATCTACCTTTTTTGATTTTAAAATTAATGAATATAAACCAGATTCATTAATAAATATTGTTTTATTATCTATTTTATTGACGCCCTGTTTTAGGGCATCTGAAAACATGTTTGTACATCAATTTCTAGGGTGTCTTAATTTGTGACACCTATAATTTTTATGTAAATTAATTTATCATCATTATGTAAGTGTAACTGTTGGTTACACTTGATATTTTTTAAGTTTTATATATTTTTCTTTTACATTATCAATTAAAACTTTTCTAGAATTTTTATATTTTAAAATATTACAAATATCTTTTACTTTAAACCAAGGATTATTTTGTTTACTAAATACAATTAATTTATTATTAAATATAAAATTATTGTAATTAAATCAATTGTTTTATTATTTATGTAGACAAATTTTATATTACAAATTTTGTTTTAATCTTAAATATACAATACTTTTAATATTTTCATTATTTATTACATTTCCATCACTATCTTGAATAGATATTACAATATTTTGAATTTTATTTATATTTTTAAAGGAATATAATCAATTTCATTTGGTTTTTCACTAATTTTTGATCCATATTCAACATTTGGATAAAATGAATATATAATTTCTGATTCTTTATGTAAATGTGAATGATCTTTATGATTTTCAAAACTAGGATCAACTAAATTACAATGTATTTCAATAACATCAAAAGGTCTAATTTTTGGTAGTTTTATTCCTTTTGTTAATACATTTGGTTCAATTATTTTATTATTTAACCCTAATAAATCAATTATAATTGTTGTAACTATAATTTTAACAGGAGATTTTATTATAATATATGGTCCATCATTTTTCAGTATAAAATCATTTTCATCAAATTTATTAATTTTCTTTTTAAATTCTATTAAACTATTAATAAAAATATTTTTTAATTCTTCAATTGTATAATTTCCTTTATTTATATCAAAATATTGATCTATAATTTTATCATCTTCATCTTTAATAGAATATCCATAACAGTTTTTATAATCATTTGGTATATTTGATATAAAATTATCTAAATAAAATCCACTTAAACCAATACTATATTTTCCATCTAAATGTATTGGATGTTCTAATCTTAATTCTAGTTTGGATGAATGACCAATTATTTTAAATAATTTCATCTTATTTAAATGGAGAAATTTTTAGAAAAAAAAGATAATATAAAATTAGAATCATATGATAAAAATAATAAAAATGATCAATCTATTAGATTATTAATTATAGGAACAAGTGGATCTGGTAAAACTACATTATTATTAAATTTTATTTACAAAAGATTAAATTCCATATTCAAATTTATATATTTTTAGTAAATCATTAGAACAACCATCTTATAAATTATTACAAAAAAGATTTAAAAATATACAATCAAATATTAATAAACAAATTTCTCATTTTTCATGTGATGATGTGATTCCACTAAATGAATGTAAACCAAATTCATTAGTAGTTTTTGATGATTGTATTTTAGAAAAACAAGATAAAATTAAAGAATATTTTATAATGGGTAGACATAAAAATATATCATGTATTTATTTATCACAATGTTATTCAAAAGTTGATATGCAATTAATTAGAAATAATTTAAATATGTTATGCATTTTTAAACAAAATGAATATTATATGAAAAAAATATATAATAATTTTGTTGGATCAGATATGAAATTTGATAAATTTAAAACTATTTGTAATGATTGTTGGAAAGAAGACTATGGATTTTTAACTATTAATTTATTGAAAAAATCAAATGATGGAAAATATATGAAAAATTTTTCTGATATTAAATAATGATAATGGCTTGTTGTATATTTGAGTCAATAATTGATAGAATATTTATTTTATTAGTATTATTTATTTCATTAGTATTTATATATTTAATGAAAATTACAAAAGTAAAGTAAAATAAATTGTGTTTAACATGATTTGTATTTGTGTTAACATGATTTATGTTTATGTTAACATGATTTGTGTTTGTGTTAACATGATTTATGTTTTGTGTTAATATGATTTGTGTTTGTGTTAACATGATTTGTTTTTGTGTTAACATGATTTGTGTTGAACCTAAATTTTTCTTTGTAATAAATGGATAAGATATCTGTTAATGAAGCTAAAAAATTAGATGATATTGAGAAAAAATTAATAAAAGAATTTAAAAATTAAATTAAAATTGAAGATAATTATGAAAAAATTAAACAAAAAGCATATGAACCTATAACATCAGCGATTGGTAAAGTTGAAAATAAAATTGGTGAAGTCTTAAATGAAAATAAAAACCTAATGGAATTGGTACCTGTTGTTAATAATTTTGCTAATATATCAATACCAGAAACTGAAGAATTAAATTTACCTTCAAGTACTCCATTTAGACCAATCAGACAGCCAATAATTCAAGAAGAATCGACATTTATTGACCCAAACTTAATTTCACCTCAAACATTAGATAAAATTATTGGTCCATTAGCACAAAAATATTTACCAAGAACAAAAGATGATAAATTTGGTTTATATTGGAATAAACATAAAAAATCATTTATGATTGGTGATAAAATAACTGTAATTGATAATGATGATTTAATAATTGATGATAAAAAATATAATGGAACACATGGATTATGGAGATTGTTAACTTATGAAAAGAAACCAGATAATAATTTATATACACAAGATGATTTAAATAATTATTCAAAGATTTTATGGGAAACTAATTCAATTTATAAAAATAATGATCCAAATAGTAAAAAACCAAAATCTAGTAAAGGTGATAAATATATTAATTTAATTAAACATATTTGGGAATTAAAAGGGGAAATTGAAGGTTCAGGAATCAGACAATATACAGAAAATAAAATTGAATATAGATTTATAGATGATTTAAATAAATTAGATAATATTATTAATTATATATATGCACAAGAAAAAGCTGGTAATAATAATTTTTTAAATGAAAAGAAAGCACTTAAAGACTTTATATCAAATAAATTAGATGAATTAATTGAAAAACCTGAAGGAATTAAGTATTTAAAAAGAATTTTGGCAAATATTTCATCACCATTATTAAAAGATGGATCAGGTATTTTAAATGATGTTATATATAATTTACCTTTTGAATTACATGTACCTGGTTATCAATATCTAGGGCCTGGAACTAAATTAAATAAAAGAGTAAAAAGAGGTGATCCTGGAATAAATGATTTAGATAAAGCTGCTAAAGAACATGATTTATTTTATAGAGATCATAAAGATACAAAATCTAGAAATGAAATAGCTGATAAAATTTTACAAGATAAAGCATGGGATATAGTAACATCAAATGATTATGGAATTGGTGAAAGATTAGTTGCATTACCAACATCAGGTGCTATGTGGATGAAAAGAAAATTTGGTATGGGTTTAGAAGTAGGATTAAAATTTTAATAAAATTTTTCATTAATTAAGTTAATCTATATTATAAAAAAACTATAAATTTTTTTCTTAATAAATGGAAAAAACAAATATAAACTTGACAGATAATCAAAAATCAAAAATAAAATTAGCATTTAAAAATAAAAGATCAGTTATAATTCAATTTAATATTGATCAATTTAATGAAAATGGAAAAGATATTATATTATTATCTAAAAGACAAATTAATAAACTAAATAAACATAAAAAATTAAATAAAGGATTAAGATTTGAATTTTCATATAATCAATTAAAAGAAATAAAAAATGGTGGATTACTAAAAGAAATTTTAGATTTTGCTGATAATATACCTATAGTTAAAAATTATACACCAAATGTTAGAAAGGGAGCAAAAGTAGTAAAAGAATCTATAATTCCTAAATTTAGAAATTTTGTTGATTGGTTAGATCATGAATTAAAAAATGTAGAAGGATCTGGTTTAGATAAAAAAACATTAAAATATATGAAACAAAATTATAAAAAAATTTTGAACCACTAACATTAGGTGAATTAGAAAAATTGTGTAAAAATATAAAATATTTTAGAGGTGTATTTATGAGAGATATATTACCTAATAAAGTTAATAAATTTGAATGTGGAATTATAAATTTAGATTCATTTGATGGAAATGGAACTCATTGGGTTTGTTATTATAAAAAAGATAAAATTAAATATTATTTTGATTCATATGGAAATATAGTTAATAAACCACCAATAGAATTAGTTAAATATTTAGGAAAAGATAATATATTTTATAATGATAATCAAATTCAAAATTATAATGATCCACCAATTTGTGGTCATTTATGTATTTTTATATTAAATGAATTAAATAAAAATAAAAAATTTGATAACATAATAAATAAATTAATCCTTAATAAATATGGATTCACAAAATATATTTGATCTGTTTGGAAGACAGAAAAAACATCCAATTAATATTAAAGAAGATTATATAAATTCCAAATTAAATACATTTTTTAATAATTTTAGTAAAAGTTTTAAAAGTCATGTAAAAAAGACTGAAAATTTAGTAAATGCTATTGGTTTATCAAAAAATTATATAAATATTAATGGTAAAAGAATTGTTAATGTAAAACCAAGTATAAATAAATATGATGTTATAGTTAAGTCAGAATTAGATGAAGTTTTAGATTCAATTATTGAAATTGGTAGTGATTATTCAGAAACTAAAAAAGATTTAAATAAAATTTTAGAATTTTTAATTAATATTGGAAAACATGTTGAAAATTTAGAAGAAAAATTAGAAAAAGAACTAAAATTTCTATTTGATGGAGTCAATAAATCAATAAAAGAATTAAATGCAGAAATAATACTAATTAAAGGAGATATAGATAAATTACAATAATTTATTTTATATAAATGGAGTTGATTTATTGTCTTAAATGTAAACAAAAAACTAATTCTAAAGATATTCAGATAATAAAATTAAAAAATATAAATATAATTAAATCAAAATGTTGTATTTGTAATTCAAAGAAAAGTTGTTTTACAAAATTTTCTCCCTAATAAATGGCTCTATACAGTTCATTTGATTTATTCATTATCAGAAACCAAAATCAATTAAACAAAGATGATTGGGATGATATTTCTGAAAAATATGAATTGAGTATTAATATGATGAGATTGTTTCAAAATAAATTAAATTGGCAAAAAATTGCTCAACATCAAAATTTAACTATAGATTTTATTACTGAATTCATAAATTATCAACTAAAAGATTATATTGATTTGATTTGTAAATATCAAGATTTAACTGAATATTTCATTCATGATTATGCTTTTACATTAAATTGGGAATTAATTTTAGAACATCAAAAAATATCAGCAAAATTTATACTTGATCATGCTACAGAAATTGAGTATTTTAAAAGTAAAAATGAAATTGATACATAAATAAAATTTGACATTATAAAATCATAAAAATTAAATTATGAAAATTTTACTTGTTTTAAAAAAGCTTTTGATTTAAAAAATTATCCTTAATAAATGGCTGATTACAAAAAATATATAAATGATATTGAAAGAGCTGAATACAAAAATTTCTATCCATTATCTAAATTACATTTAAATGAACCTAATAAAAAAACTGAATTTAATATAGATTTTGGAGATGGATTTTGTACTTCTAAATTTCAATTTTATATATCTGGTAAATTGACTGAATCTGATGGAACTGCATATGATAATGGTGCTAATATAAAATTAATTGATAATTTTGTTCCATTTTTATTTTCAAAAATTGAAGTTAGAAAACATAATAAATTGATTGATGAAATTGAATATCCTGGTCTATTAAGTACAATTAAAGGTACTATAACTTATTCAAAATCAGAAATAAATCAAATTAATAATGGTTTTGAATCAAATTTTAGTAAAGCATTTGAAGCAATTGGTAATTTATCTCATTTTGGATTAGGATTTTTTGAAAATGTAAATATTCCAATATACAAAGGAGGTTTTAATATAACATTTATTAGATCACAAGATAATGATGCAATTTTTAGATGGAAAACTAAAAAGGCTGATGGAACTTATGATAATGCAACATTACCAGCTGAAGGTAAAATAACAGTTGATGAATTTTTTATTAGAGTTCCTATAATTGAATACAAAACAACAAGTAAAATTCAATTAATTAATGAACTAAGCAAATTTGAAAAAGTAAATTTTCATTTTAATCATTGGCAATGCATTGAACAAAAAAATATTACAGGAAAGAATTTAAGTTTGGATATAACAAATATCTATAGAAATATTTATAATCCAAAATTTATTATAATTGGATTTCAAAAATCAAGAACAAATGATCAGTTATATGATACTTCTAAATTTGATAGTATGTATATAAAAAATATAAGAGTAAAACTAAATGGTCATTATTACCCTGATGAATTGGAAAACTTTGACATATTCAATGAAAAATTTAGAATTATGTATGAAATGTATCAAGATTATAAAAAAGTTTATTATAATAGTAGTAAAATGTATTATAATCCAACAGAATTTCTAGAAAATAGACCAATTTATGTAATTGATACTACAAAAAATCCAACAAATATTTCAAGTTCAAAAAATGATATTATTATTAATGCAGATTTTGATTATGATATAGTAGCTACTAGTAAAACAAATTGTTATATTATTATTGTATCTGAAAAATTACTTGAATATAATATAATCAAAAATGATATAATTGAAATAAATTAATCTATATTCTTAAAAATCAGATATTAAAATTTACTTGTTTTAAAAAAGCTTTAAATTTACAAAAATAAAACAAAATGAATGGATATGATGGTGTATTTTGTGTAGTGTTGTAAGTGTGCGTGTTTTCAGAATAGGCGCCTTAGTTACTCGTCACTACCACCTAGCTTTTATGATATTTTGTATTTTTGAATTTGAACCCATCACTGCCACATTCCAGGTTTTTATGTCCCCAGGGGCATCATTTCAGGTTCTATTGAATTATTTGATTTTTAGATTTTTTTGTGCTAGGTGGAGGAGAGTGTATTATTTGAATTTTTTAGTGTGCGGTGTTGTAAGTGTAATGTTGTATTAATGGGATGGACGATAGGCGATTGATTGAAATGATTAATGGAAATAGATTGGTGGTTAATGGAAATGGATTGGTGATTATGAAGGATGAAATGGATGAGGCAAAGGGTGCACCCACCATAGTATCTTGTCACACGGCTTGTTTCACAGTCATTATCCTATGGCCACTCGGATAAAGACCTTCCACCAACCACTGGACTTCAACTATGTCCTCAATAAATTATGCCCGAAGTTTCGAGATTTGAACTCGGAACCTCAGGCATATGAGACTTGAACGTTAGCAATGAGCTAACCAGACTTCCGTTGAGTGATAAGACTGCATGGGTTTATCAGTTGAAGCGCTAGTAGTTCATGACTATTCCACTAGATAGTGCAACAATTGCCTATACTAAATAAATATCATTTTTAATCCTATTAATACATTATAGCCCATCATAAATCAACCAATTAAACATTTGTTTCAAATACTTTTACAAATAAATCAATTAACATATTAATGAATTTAAGAAACAACAAAAAAACTTATATCTCATTTAAAACCTAAGTTGTGAGGTATTATATCAAAGAGAAAAAAATATTAAATTCAATACAATTTTCAGATTAAAGATAACTTAATTATCAATAAAGTTATAATAGTTTAAAGTATTGGAGTTTGTGACAGGAAGTATTATTTTAACGGTCAGATAAGAGAGATAAGAGTGATAAGAGAATGTTCTCAACCAATATATTCTACAAGACTCATTATTTAACAACTGAAATCGTAGTTTATGAACTAAATAGGTTTATTTTATTAAATTTGCACAATAATTACTATAATTAGTATATATTTTGACCTGGGACCATGATAATTTCAGATTTCAAAAAAAATATATAAAATTTGAAATTTTTTTTTAATAGAACTTAAAATATTCATTCATTAAAACAGTTAAAGAATAGAATAAGAAAGATTTACATTTAATTATTACAAACATTAAAACATTTGATGATAAAGAAACTATTCTAGTTTAATTTGAATAATTATTCAGTATTCGACAAAATTTTACTTGTTTTAGAAAAATTTTTATTCTGAAGACAATTTTATGTAAATTTAGGCATATTTGTAAAAAATTTCATGAAATTTGCATATTTTTCATAAAAATTAGAATAATGTTAGACTACAAATTGGCCAAAAAATGGCAAAAATATTGCATAATTGTATTAAAAAACTGTGAAATTTGTTTGATTTTTGATTGTCTCCAAAAGTGTCCTAGGAACCCCATAGTACTATCTACTTATATATATATATATGAAAATGAACGAACGGTGTTTTTGGCTTCTGGGGACCTCAAAATGAAAAAGTAAAGTGGTCCCGGGCTTAGGTCTTACCATGGCTACTACCGAAATAGCGTATTCCCTATAGGGAAATTCGCTAATATACCTCACAAACTGTATCCGGCTAGATGAAATCTTAGATCTATTAACCATAACCTTTTAGATCACATATAAAAAAGTTATTGCGTTTCCCGTTTAACATTGCTCTTATGGGGAATAGATAGAATTGAAATTGACTCCAATGCCCTTGAAACACCGGAGTTTCGCTCCCCGCTCGTAGCAACTGCAAGTGGCATTGCCCCACGAGAACCGACCAATCCCAAGAGTCAGTCCCGCACGGCACTGCATTGCTACTTGCAGCGGCGAAGACGATTCGCTACTATAATCCAGGACTGCGGAGAAAATATAAAAAAATACCCCCATCGCAGCAGACCTGCATACTCAGCGAATTTCCAAACGATCTTGAGATATCGTATTTTCCCCATAAGCACCATAGGAATGGGTATGTAGGTTTGCTGCCTTGGGATGTTGTTAGAAAATGTTAGTTTTGTTACCGTAGGAAATGTAATAGTTACGTTAGGTAAATATAAAACTGTATCAATATTTGGCACTTTTTAACTTTCCCCATAAACCCCATAAACCATGGGGGTGAATATGTAGGTTTGCCGCCATATGGGTGTTGTAAGCAAATATCAGTTAAATTCTACCTAGTGAATGTACATACCAAATAATATCAAGTTATGGTGTTCTTTTCATTTTCCCCATAAACCCCATAGGGGTGAGTACGTAGGTTTGCCGCCATGTGGGTGTTGTAAGCAAACCTACCACGCCAAGCCTGATCCTGACAAGAACACCAACATTCATAACTTAAGAAATGTGGAGATAGCACATCAACTAATTTTCAAAATCTAGGCAACCAGACGGCTTGAACATTCAGTGACTTCTTTTAACAAATTGTTCTCTTTACCTTCATTTATATAATAACTAGTATACGTTTTGCTCGAAATCGAGCAATTTATTTTAATACAATACAAATGTTACTTTTAGCTCTAAATCAATTACATCCGACCAATCCAATATTGTGAATATCTTGAATCACCAAAACTACACATTTACAGCAGATTATTAACAGATGTTTAAAATGCTTTATTCAATCCCAATGTAATGGGAGATTTAAATGGGAGATTTTGAGATTTCAATTGTGAATAGCGCCTTTATTTTCAGTCCGATTCTCATCATTTTTTGGCGTAAACAACTACAGAACAAGCCCTATCCAACAACACAAACAACTTAAAAATCGGTTGAAAATTGTAGGAGTTCTCAACGAAAAAAAACCCTTAGCGTATTAAATAAGTACTAGTATACGTGTTGCTCGAAATCAAGCAATTTATTTTAATACTGTACAATACAAATGTTACTTTTAGCTCTAAACCAATGACGTCCGACCAACCCAATATTGTGAATATCTTTAATCACCAAAACTACCGTACACGTATTTACAGCTGATTATTAACAGATGTTTAAAATGCTTTATTTAATCCCGATATGTTATTTAAATGGGAAATTTTTAGATTTCAATGGAGAATAATGCCTTTATTTTCAGTCAGATTCTCATCAGTTTTTGGCGGAAACAACTAAAGACCAAGCCCTATCCAACCGTGTCGTAACATTTTGTCCCAGGTAACAATTTGTCCCAATAACATTTTGTCCTGAATTCCTCAGGCGTCCAACTCACTACCTGCACCCTAGTAACATTCTGTCCCAAATTTATTTGACAGGTCTTTACTAACTATTTGGTTCTTTATTTTCATTTAATTATAGATGCAATTTGTAGAATTGCATTTAAATTTAAAAACAAAAGCATTAGTAAGAATAATGATAACAGCTGTTAACTTAATAATTAGAATCCACGTGTTACAGATTCAACATGAGTTTCAACAAATATACACCGACCGGAGTGTAGCACCCAGGCCTACTGTGGTGAACGGGGATTAAATAAAATAACAAATCTTCCGTACACCACAATACTTTATTATAATTTCAATTATACTTTTGACCATTTACACAAAGCACAAAGGTAAAAGACAACTTTAAAGTACAACATTTCCATGCTGGAGTTACGCCATATTTTAGCCTAGCCATTGCAACAAGAAGGAAGATGAGAAGAAGAAGAATACCTCAGAAGTATGACCACAGGTCAGGCTATCAGTTACGGTACACAATATTATATAAAATACATTACATTTCTCCCTCTTTAAAAACAGAAATATTTATCTTTTACAAATCAAAAAATCTAAAGTATTATAGTGAAGGCTCATTTTAAGAAAAAAGTTTTACAAAGAAAAACAACTTGATACTTAGGTTCACAAAATAAAAATCTCTTAGGCCTGATACACAAATAAGATTATAGGCCTTTAAAATCAAACATATCACTTGACATAAACAATCAAAACAGTGAAAATATATAACTTAAACTAATGCCTTTTAGGTTAGATTTTGTACTCTAGTGTACACACTATGGTTACACATCAAATATAACTCTAGGTTTCACAATACGATTTGAACGTCTTAAAACGGGTGGGCTTGATTGCCTAACTGGGGTTTTAGGCTGACTGTCTAATGAATCATTGGGTGTAGCGTCTCCATTTACATTCGATTTTGTTGGACTACATTTTTACTTAGGGGAGACATTACTTTTTTCATTACAACTTAATTTAACCTCACGCGGTAACATGATTTCACTTGAAACATCCGTACTATTTACAATTGTGTTTTTCTCCTTACGAGGCAATAATTGGTCCAAGTGACGCTTCCACACCATATCATTAGTTGTTTTTACAACATAAGAAACCGGGCTAAGAATTTCTAAAACATAACCTTCAACCCATTCACCCGTTCTGTAATCTTTCACCATAACCTCTTCTCCCTCCTTAAATCTCAATCTACGTTTACCAAAGCTATAGGCCTTTTGCCTATCTTGCTGTCGTACAACAGCTTCTCTAAGATTAGGTCTTAACCTATCAAAGTGCTCATCATCAGTTTTACCAGTAACGAGGATGTCGTCAAGAAAACAAACGACTCCTTCAATTCCCATAATAATTTTCTCCATTTCCCTCTGGAATAATCCTGGTGCTGAGGCCACACCATAAGGTAACCTATTATACCTAAAAAAACCTTTATGTGTTGCTATGGTAACTAGGTCCTTTGAACTTTCTTCAAGTTCAACCTGCTGAAACGCTTGAGAAAGGTCTAACTTACTAAAGGTATTACCTCCCTTTAATGACAAAAACAAATCTTCCACCCTTGGTATAGGGTACCTATCAATATGCAAATGTGGATTTATAGTAACCTTGTAGTCACCACATAACCTTACCGAACCATCATTTTTCATTACTGGTACAATTGGCGTACTCCATTCGCTACTCTCAACCGGGCTTAAAATATTACAATCAACAAGCCTATTTATTTCTTGTTCTATCTTAGGTCTCAACATTACAGGTACAGGCCTAGGCTTGTGAAACTTTGGAATCGCACCTTCTTTAAGATGAAGCTTAAATTTACCATTCTTATACAAACCTAACTGATCAGAAAAAACATTGGGGAACAACTTATAAATATCATTAAAAGAGTCACCGGTTTTACAAAAGTTTCCATATAGCCTATCAAAAGCTGCATCCTTAGTTTGCTTTGACAAAGTCACTTGAATAGGAAGGCTTAACTGTGCCATCCAGTACCGTCCAAGGATGGGGGGACCACCCTGTGGAACTACAAACAACTCAAGAATCTTTACAATATCATTATACTTTACTTCGGTGTTTATTACTCCAACTGGTTTTATAGGATCACCTGTATAGCTTTTAAAAACAGCTTTAGTTGAGTTTAACGGTACATTCTTAAAATGCTTACAATAATCATCAAAAGATATTGCAGATATATGAGAGCCTGTATCAAGGTCAAACTTTAAATTAACGCCTTCTACAAGGACATCAACAACGATAGGTTTCACATAACCCTGATCACTACAAGTTACAAAAACTTTATCACTTTGAGGGTCAATTATATTACTAGGCCTACATTCATCAATATTAAAAAGAGAAATATTACCCAATTGATCAGTTACTTTGCCTACATTACATTCCAACTCATTGCTCTGTGAACTACAATCAACATAATGATTTTGATACTTGTTACCAGACATCTGTTTATTCTTATTAGACTTATAACTATAACTGCTTGTATGGAAGTTTGTGTTTGTAGGCTTATCACCACCAAACTGTTTATTCTTGCACATCTTGGCCAAATGACCGGTTTGTTTGCACATTCGGCACTGAAATGATTTATAGCGACACTGTGAAATGACGTGGTTTGACTTACCGCAGCAGAAGCACACTGGCGGCTTACGACTTGATGCTGTCATCTGCGTTGCTGGACTTCTGTGTTGACCTTGAGGGCTAGGACTCCACTTCTTATTACCCTTCGTTTTAACAAAGTTAATTGCAGGCCGGCTTGTAGTTGTAGGACTGCCTCCAAGCTCCACGGTATTTCTGTTGGCTGCCTCCAAAGCGAGAGCTAGTTCTATCACTCTGGAATACGTAAGACTCGCTTCCCCTAACAGTCTTTTCTTGATGCTATCGGATTTCAGCCCCCACACGATTTGATCACGCAAGTGTTCCTCCAAATTAGAACCAAAATCACAACTTGCTGACAGTTTCTTAAGACTAGCAACATACTGCAACACTGTCTCTCCCTCCAACTGCTTTCTTTCTTTAAACTTGTAGCGTTCAGTGATGACAGAGGGTGTAGGCTGCAAATGGTCGGACATCAACTTCACTAACTCGTCATACTTCATTGAACTTGGCGTTTTAGGTGTGCAGAGGTCACATATTAGGCTGTACCCTTCAGAACCTAACAAGGTTAGCAACAACGGTACTTTCTTGTCAGTCCCAATATCATTCACTATTACATATTGCTCCAATCTTTCATGCCATTGTTTCCAGTTTTCTGAAAGCGAAAACTCGCTTATAACTCCAATTGTGCCTTTAACAATAGTCGTCATTTTCACTCACTGCACGTGTATTCCCGAGACATGGGCGGATTTAGATAAAAATTTTTGGGGGTGCAAGCTATCCTAAAGTATGAGTCGTTGTATGCTCATCCAAACACCAAAATCTCATGTAAATGACAGGTTTCCCTATCTTAAGAAGGTCCTAGCTATTTAGGTACTTGTTTGTACTGTTATACATAAGCCGTGTAAGCCAGCTACTTTTTTTATGTTATCTTAAACTGGGATCTTTAAAAAAAAACACATAAATGGAAAGAAAAGTATAAACTGAGCATTGTGTACAAATTTCACGTTTCTAAGTTTCATGGTTTTTTAGCTCTTCTTCCTTAAACTCAGCCATGTCACCGATGATCGCGGCGAACGCATCTCCGGACGCGGCAGCGACACCGGGCGTGATACACGCAATCAGCCAAGTTTACAGCGCTATATTATTATTTCTGTTATTAATGTAAATACTTTCACTAGCTAAAAACAAATCTAAAGCAATAAGTCATCCGACGGACCGTCTAGACAACTATAACATAACTAACCCAGCGCGCAGCGTCGCGGTCTCGGGAGGAGATGCGTTCGCAGCTAACATCGGTGACATGGATGACTTTTAGCAAGCACACCTCAAAAACTGTAAGACTTAAAAACATGAAATTTTTACACAATGTTCAGTAAATAGTTTTCATTTAATTTACGTTTTTTTTAAGACCACGGCAATTCAAAATAACCAAAATTGAAATAGTGGCTTATGTATAACAAACAAGTACTGCTGTTTAATTTATTATTACAAAAAGTTCCTAAAATTTTATTACAGCAAATTTTGGTTGAGAAAACTCTCTATCTAATTTGGAATTTTATAATGAAAGCCACTGTAGAATATTGTTTTTAACCGTTGCTAGAAAAGCGTTTTTAGAATTTTTAAAGGTTATTTATTAATTTTTAATGAAGATCATTTGTTAACCTGGATTTAACCTTAAAGTCAATTTGATTTATTTAATTAATTTCCGTACGAAAGAACTAAGGAATATATAAAAGGTCATAACAAATTAAATTAAAAGTAACATTATTTTATTGATAACGTACTGGGATAACTTTAACAAGAAAAGGGTAATATATTCTTTTGTTTGTGAGTTAATAGTGATTACTTTATAACGAAAGTTGTATTATTTTTCATTGTTATTAACGTCTCTTTACTAATAAGGCTTATTATATTCGTCGACCTTTCGAAAGATTCAAGTCTACTGTACAAATAACTAAATAACTTTAAATATTAAAGTAAAAAGTAACCAGTAGGCCTATACGTGTTGCTCGAAATCGAGAAATTTATTTTCATACAATGCAAATGTTACTTTTAGCTCTAAATCAATGACATCCGACAAATCCAATATTGTGAATCTCTTTAATCACCAAAACTACACGTATTTACAGCTGATTATTAACAGATGTTTAAAATGCTTTATTTAATCCCAATGTTATTTAAATGGGAATTATTTAGATTTCAATTGTGGATAGCGCCTTTATTTTCAGTCCGATTCTTATCAGTTTTTGGCGGAAACAACTACAGGCCAAGCCCTATCCAACGACACCAAAAACTTGAAAATCGGTTGAAAATTGTAGGAGGAGTTCTCAGGACGAAAAAAAACCCTTAGCGTATTAAATAAGTATAGATACACACTGCACTAACTAATAACCAAACCGTATACTGGCCATAGGAACGATGCTACAACTGTCCTGTAGAGTCCACACAAAAAAAATAAATAAATAAATAAATATTTCACAGATGCACATCATATTCCGAGAAATTAAGTCACCAGAAGTAAATGACGAGAGGGGGAGGGAGAGAGAGAGAGAGAACGTCAGAGCAGGGTCGGTGTCGGTACTCGCCTTTGCCGGAAACCGCGTGCAGTGAAGTTGACCAAAAACGTATTAGCACACACAAGCGATTGTATAATGTTCAAAATATAGTTGATTGTCTATTAAAATAGTTGTTTCGATTACGCGACTTGACTGCTTACGTCTTACTTGTCAAAAATGTTTATTGTCCAAAAATCTTTTTGATCAAATACAAAAACATTATTACAAAAATATTATAGAAATTTTAGAAAATTGTAAAAATCAGGGGGTGCCAGGCACCCCCTGGCACCCCCGTAAATCCGCCCATGTCCCGAGACCAAGTCCAAGATCCTCGTCGCCACATTTGTGGTGAACGGGGATTAAATAAAATAACAAATCTTCCGTACACCACAATACTTTATTATAATTTCAATTATACTTTTGACCATTTACACAAAGCACAAAGGTAAAAGACAACTTTAAAGTACAACATTTCCATGCTGGAGTTACGCCATATTTTAGCCTAGCCATTGCAACAAGAAGGAAGATGAGAAGAAGAAGAATACCTCAGAAGTATGACCACAGGTCAGGCTATCAGTTACGGTATACAATATTATATAAAATACATTACACCTACATTGAAAAAGTCTAAAAAGGCGAGTGAGGAAAGCGAACGAGCTCGTCTTGAACAAGAAATAAGTCTTTTCTACTGGCATTTTAGCGCACTGTCTGTAACTGATATTACTATTAAAAATATTAGTTACTGTTAGAGTTTGAGCAAGTGCTCGGCCCCCAGGTGCTAACATGTAAAGACACCAATTTCCATGTCATTTCTATAGCCCGGACTCTCCTTTCGACTACCCTTTTTCCTATTTTTTAGGACAGAGCACAGACACTTTCTTGAATGCACACAGCATTATTTCTAAAGATAATAAATTTAACATAATGATTAACATAGTAGTTTCGCCAGGTCCGGGCTGTTTCGCTGTTGTCTTGTGTTCGGACTCTCAAAATACAGCTGGCGGCTGCGAAACGAAACAGATTTCCGGGAGTTTAGCCGTCCCAAGTGTCCCCGACCTTTAGCGGTATTTTTACATATACTACCGAATTATAGGCTACACTGTTGTTAAGGCGTTAATTTTTGTAACTATCAAATAACACCGTCATTTTAATCTGCGCCCCTCTCAGGCCGGTGCTCCATGCGGCCGCATGCCGCTCGGACTGGACCTGCTCTTACTACCTGAGCTGCGTTCCTCAACCCTTGTCAATTTTTCGTTGGGACAAAATGTTACCTCATTAGCTGATTTAATCAACTGTAAAAGCGATTGGGACAGAATGTTACTGTTTTCCAAGAAATTTGAGTTAGGACAAAACTGGGACAAAATGTTACTGAACCTATCCAACGACACCAAAAACTTTAAAATTGGTTGAAAATTGTAGGAGGAGTTTTCAACACAAAAAAACTCTTAGCGTATTAACCCTTTGAGTGCCGCAGCGTCTACATAGTAGACGTTATAAAATATGCATAAATTGCCGGCGTCTACCCAGTAGACGATCCGTATTTTATTATTATTTCATATAGTACGTATTAGTTTTAATTGATTATTCGTTTTACGGCATTCTACAGGTTCCAAACTTTCGTATAGTACTGGTTTTTCACTTTCACTGCTTACTTGGAGTCACTTGGCATTATGATAAAAATATGACGCAACAGTTTGACAGCTGATAGTTACCCGCTGCAAACAGCTGTGTATTTTGATTAGTTGCATTGTTTATGTTCGTTCTTTTACACTAAACTAGAGATCGCCCACTGGTCGAAATTCGACCAAAAATTCAGTTGATATTTTGCCAATTAGTTTTAGATTGTTTATCACTGAAACATCTGTTCTTCCAGATTTGCTAGAATTTGTTATTACAACAGCTGTCTTATGATTCAATCCATTATCCTTCTCCCATAAGATTAACATTGAAACTTTGAAAGCCTGTAAGGCGTAGCCCTGGGGTCTGAGGGGAATTATAATGCGATTCTGCTCATCTACAGCACATTACCTTTCTAACGGTATCCGCGGATTTTTCCTACGATGCTCACAAGCTGAGAAAAAAGGAGGAAAAGAAACATGCTTGCCTATTAATATATAGATACTGTTCCTAATACTTCGTTATTATTGTGTTTAGTGAAATTATTGATTTATCAGTGCTATTGGTTGTATTTTTTATGAATACTATTTTTGCTTGTTATATATGTTATATGTTATATTATATTATTATTGTTTGTAGTGCGTTATAATGTAAATTTTCACTGTAACATAACATATTATGTATGATTTTTGTTCAGTTTTTCCAGGGTGTCTAGTTTATTTCTCTTTAAAAATTCAAGACTAATTCCAGACTTTTTCAAGACTGTTTTAGTTTTTTTCAAGACTGCCGCATTACTCGACATATTAATATCTATCTTACATTTAACAAAATTATTTACATAGTTGTCACTTATATATATTTGCTTTTAAATAGTACACACATTCCTTACATCGACCAGCTTTAATTTTGTTGTTGGATATAATCACTACATGTTTCACTGAGAATACAGCATTGTCAAGATACAAGAACATAATATCTATCAAAGGATTGGTCAAGGATTAAAATATACCAAATTAACTGTGTTTCTACCGCGTTTTGTCTTTTTTTATCCTTGACCAATCCTTTGATGGATAGAAGGCTATGTTCTTATTTATATCACTTGCCAATGCCATATATTCACGGTAAAACATGTACCGTAGTGATTATATCCAACAACAAAATTTGAGCTACTCAAAGGAAGGCATGTGTATACTATTTTAGTCTTCAGTAGCAGTTTAGGGGCTAATATAATGAATTGTAATATTTTTTGTCAAAAACAGGACCATTAAAATGAAACTACAATATTATTAATTTTTTAGAAGAAGCATTATTAATTCCTCAACAACATTGAAAATTTAAATGGTTTGAATTAAAATAATGCACAAGTTTGTAATTCTATTTTTTAACCCTTTGTCCGTCCTTCGAAGGGTGTGTGTGCTGTTTAGTTTATTAAAAGTACCAGGTTAACCGAGCCATGATCGTTTGTTTTAATTCACTTTTGTTATAGTGTCATGGTAATCAAGCTATTAAATCTACCAGACTCTTTACAGATAACAGCTGTAAAAAAAACTGCTTAAAATTAATGTTCCTTTATTTTTGTTCACTTTTAGTTGTTATTTCGTTACCAAAATAGCAACCCATAAGACCAATGTTAAAAATTACGACTTTAAAACTTAAATTTAGACCAAATTTGATTTTTTCTGAGATTGAGGATGTTTCTAAACTTATTTTTGGGCCAAAACACTCTTAAGGGTGCGCTCTACCTCGGCGTCAAGATCGTCGAGCGAGACTGTTAACTGCCGCTATACGCGGAAACTCACATTTTGGAAAATATATGACGGGTGATTTTAAATTTTGTTACTTTAATGCTTTTTTTGGTTTCAGTGCGAAATCGATCGGTAGTCTAATAACGATGTTTTTTAAATTAATTGCAGACCTTTCGCATCTCCCTTCTTGCATCGTTATCTATAAACCTTATACCAATCTTATTGCAGATTCTTGTTCTATATTGTACTCACGTATCGTCTTATTTTTTCTTAAAAAACTGTTTTTAATACCGTACATTAAAACTTGATACAAAAACGCTTATTTCAACATTATTAGCAATTAAAATTAATTATCGAAATTTTAAGACGATAGCGGAGTACAAAATTATATTACGAAAAGAATGACACCAAAATATTTTAAATCTGTTTACAACTGGAGCGACAAACACGGAGATTCTAAACCCTTGCATCCGCGCGCGGCAGATGGGTAGAGCGCACCCTTAAATGCAAAGTTTAAGCAAAATCTAACCGCTAGATTTCGAGATCGTGGAACACACATCCCTTCATACATTGCTCGTATTATAGTATAGGATAAATAGGGTAATATAAATCCTTTCAAAAATTCAATATAAAGGAAATTTATAGAACACATAAAAATTGCTTACATTTGGTAATAATTAAAATGTTGCTTTTCATTGTTTTGTTTAGCTTGTAGGTAAATGTTAATAAAATTAATTTTCCAACATTGTCTACTGTAAACAAATTTTGAAATTTTACATATTATTTAATAGAATCGTGAGCGTTTGTTTATGGTCTGCAGTTACAAGCGTTTTGATTGGGGATTACAAGCGTCTCTGGTTAACAATCTTTATCAGAGCGTCTTAATCGGAGATTGCAAGCGTCTCCATAGTTAAATTTTTTGTAAATTTCAAGACTAGACTGAAAATTCAAGACTAATTCCAGACTTTTCAAGACCATTATTAAATTCAATACTAATTCAAGACTTTCCAGATTTTCAAGACTACTAGACACCCTGTTTTCGTGCTCTTTTACAAGGTGTAACTAAAAAATATATATAAAAATACTATATACACCAAATTTTGGTCATAACTTGAAATTTTAGAATTTTTTTATTTTTTATTTGTAGTTATAACACATTATTTTTTATATAAATAAATTTAGAAGAAAGGATTTATATGCCATATGTTCTCCATTTTATTACAAAGAAAATATAAAAAAAATTATTAAAATCTGTTAAATACTTTATTTTATACACATTTTTTCCCCAAACCCTTGCAAAATTGTAGATTTTAGCACGGCAATTTATGCATATGACTGGGAGAATGGCTGCGGCTCAAAGGGTTAAATAAGGTATATAGATTTCAAAATCATCTGTTATCTTATGTTTACCAACATTATTTTGTTTTATTTGTTATTAACCGTTTATTACCAGCTTAAGTTTTGAAAACGATGTTTTATTCTAAATATAAACTTTTATAGCTGGTAAATGTTTTTTCCTGATTGATTATGTTGAATATAATATAATAGCCGATTGGTATTTACTGTAGTTAAGATATGTATACAGTGTGATTGAAAAGTCCCGGAACAATGAAATATATTTTTTACCATTATAGATGAAGAAATGAAACTTGGTATATCAATAATAGCCATAAATATCTAATCTTTTAAGCTATTATCACTTTTTTTATCCCTTAAGGGGGACGGCCCACGAGGAGTCAGTCAAAATTCTTAAATAGCAGCATAGATCGAATTTGGTATTAAATTAAAGGTCTTACTTAGCAGAGTACAATGCCACAAACTAGACTTCAAACCGATGACCGAGACGGAAATGGCAGGCAAACAAAGTTTCCATTAAAATTATACGGGTAAAACTTAAAAATAACTTTCTAAAATACTCAACTTTTTGACATCGGGTTTGTGGCTTATTACTCCAAATGCAAAGACATTTAAAATGGTGTATGATGTGACAAGGGCCAAGGAAGTTTCAATTTGCACACCCCTTAAAGGATGTCCCTCTTGGAAGTCTTACAGAAATATGCTTTGGCACTTGTCAACCATAACCAGATGTTAAAAGGTTGAGTATTAAGAAAGTTATTGCATATTAAAGTTTTACCCATATTATTTTAATGTAAACTTTATTTGCCTGCCTTTTCCGTCTCGGTCATATCCGTTTGAAGTCTGGTTTGTGGCATTGTACTCTCCTAAGTGAGACCTTTAATTTGATACCAAATTCGACTTATGCTGCTATTTAAGAATTTTGACTGACTCCTCGTGGGCCGTCGCCCTTAAGGGATAAAAAAGTGATAATAGCTTACAAGAGTAGATATTTATGGCTATTATTGGTATACCAAGTTTCATTACTTCATCTATAATAGTAAAAAATATATTTCACCGTTCCGGGACTTTTCAATCACACTGTATACGTATACTGTATCTATCTATCTATCTATGTGTCTGTGGTACTGATAACTTTTGAAGGGGATTTTATGTTTATTAGTGTAGTGGTGTAGAATATTATAATTATTAATTACACAGACATATCAAAATAAAGATTATTTTATTAATCACAAAAACTGAACTCCAAACATTTTTCCACTGCCATAGCAACTACAAATGTAAACATAACAAATGACAGAACACTATAAACATGACTGCGGCCAGGTGATATCATAAAACTTAACACCCCGCCTCGATTTTTAGTTTCAAAAAATAAAAATCGTAATTAAAATTTACTCGATCAAAACCACTATCACAAATTAAGTTACACAATGTTCAGTTGCTGCCGTAACACTTCAAAATTATCTTTTGGCAAGCTCTTCGTAAAAATGTCTGCCAGATTGTTTTTGGATTCAATATATTCAATGATTACTTTACCACTTATAACCAGTTCTTTTATGAAGTGGTATCTTGTGTCGATGTGCTTAGTTCTTTTGCTACTTTCATAAGATTGCGTCATGTCTATGGTTCCTCGGTTGTCAACATACAAAATACTCTTGACTTCTTCGTTAAGGTCTTTACATAGTCCTTGGATGTTAACTAAATCACAAACACTTGCTGCTGCTGCGACATATTCCGCTTCTGCAGTTGATAGCGAAATACATGCTTGTTTTCTGGAGAACCATGATATTGTTTTACCACAGTACAAGCTCACTGATCCGCTTATACTTTTTCTGTCCACTTGACAAGAAGCCCAATCTGCATCAGAATATGTTTGTATCAGATTATTTCCACTTTTTGTGTAACTAAGTCCCAAATCCTGAGTTGCTTTTAAATATCTTAATACTCTCTTGGCTTCTTTCCATGCAGCTTGTTTTGGTTTGTCTAGAAATTGACTTAAATAGCTTGTAGCATAAGCTATATCTGGTCTTGAGGTAGTACTCACAAACATTAAACTTCCTATTAGTTCCTCTATAAGGTACATTAATATCTTCCTCATTTACATTTACTTGAAATCCCTTTGTCATTGGAGTTGATGTTCCATTACATTCTTTCATGTTAAACTTCTCTAACATCTTATCTATTTGTCTCTTCTGTGTTATCTTCATATCATTTCCTTCTTTTGATATTTCCATTCCAAGAAATTTATTTACTTCTCCTAAGTACTTGGCATTAAATTCATCTTTCAAACGAGTAATTAGTTTTGTTACTTCCTCTTCTTTTCCTGTTACAAGAATATCATCAACAAAGACAACTAACCATACATCCTTTCCAGTATAGAAACAAAAATCATTTGTAGATCTTTTTAGTCCATTACTTTCAGCAAATTTGTTGAATCTAGTATTCCAGCACCTTGGACTTGCTTTTAATCCATATAATCCTCTATTCATTTTCAAGACTTTGTTCTCTCCATCATTTTCTGTCTTAACTCCTTTGGGTATTTTTAAATAGACTTCATAATCCAACTCACTATTTAAAAATGCTGTTGGTACATCAAGTTGCTTTACATTCCAGTTCTTTTCCACTGAATGTGCAAGTAAAAGTCGTATTGTTGTCAGTCTTGCCACAGGAGAATAATTGTTTCTAAAGTTATTGTCCTCTTGAAAACCTCTGGCAACCAAACGAGCCTTTTTTGTTCCGTCTTCTTTGGTTTTGAATATCCATTTTGCATCAATTGCATTCTTCCCTTTTGGTAAAGTTGCTATACTCCATGTATTCATTTTCTCATGTGCATTTAATTCATTTTCAATTGCGTTTTTCCATCCTTCATCTCTTCTAATTGCTTCTTCATACGTTAGTGGGTCGTTTTCAGCCACCAAACAAAATACTGAATAAAGTTCATAATCATCGAGGTGTTGAGGTTTTTTCAATGTTCTATGACCTCTTCCAGATTGTGCTCTCTGGTCACTTTCTTGTTCGTGGCTTTCACTTCTCTCTTGTTCATCACTTTCATTTCTCCCTTCTTCATCCATTTCAACTCTTTCTTCTTTGTAAAGTATTACATCTGGTTTTTCATTTTCACTTTTGCTCTCAAATTTTACAAATTTGAATTGAGTTTCGTCAAATTCAACATCTCTTGAAATAATTATTTCATCCGTTTTGGGATTCCAGAGTCTGTAGCCGTTTCCTTCATAGCCAACCATTCTTGCTTCAATCGCTCTCTCCTGTAGTTTGGAATCTCTTGGCAATTTAACTGCCCATGCTTTTGATCCAAATACTCTAAGTTTACTGATATCCAGTTTCCCATACCATATCTTGGCTGGAGCTTGATTATTAATTGCTGCGGAGGGGCATCTATTTAGCTGATATGCAGCGCACATTATAGCTTCACACCATAAATGCCTTGGAAGTTCTGATTCAGACATCATTGTTCTTGCTTTATTATATAGCGTTCGATTTAATCTTTCAGATACACCATTTTGCTGAGGTGAATATGGTCTTGTGTATTCGATTCTTATTCCTTTGTTTTGACAAAATAGTTTAAAGTCATTTGATGAATATTCACCACCGTTATCACAACGAATTCTTGCAACTTTTAGTCCAGTCTGTGTATTCAATTCCCTTACATAGTTTTTCATATTTTCTGCGGCTTCTGACTTTTGTTTTAGTAAGTAAACCTTAACGAAATGTGAATAATCATCTGTTATTGTCTGGAAATACTTAAAACCTTCATTTGATGTTGGCGTAACTGGTCCTGCAACATCTGAATGAATTAACTCACCAATTCTGTGACTTCTAGGTCCCTTATGTGACTTGAATGGTTTTCTAGTTAATTTGCTTTTCATGCATGGTTCACAAATTTCATGAGAAACTGGTAGTTTCATTATATTCAGGCCTTTCCTATTCAGGTGACCTAATCTCTGATGCCATAAATTAGCTTGATTGTTGTTAACCTTCTCAGATTGTAAACATTCATCAGATTTTAAGTTTCCTTTAAACCAATACAAACCATTCTTCAACTCACAGTGAAAAATTGCACAATTGTTACTGTCACATATCTTTACACCACTACTTTCAAAAATTACTTTAAAATTTTTTAGAGTTAACTTCTTAACGGATAGGATATTCTGGAAAATTCCAGGAACAATAAGAGCTTCTACATTTACTGTTTTCCCATCACAATTTACAGTCAATATCCCTTTCTTATTTGATTTTAATACCTCACCATTAGCTATTTTTATATAAACTTGGCTTTCTAACTTTTCTACATGATGCATTGAATTTTCAAATTCCTCTTTCACTAAATTCTCTGTCGCGCCAGAATCTATTATAAAATGAACTATGTTAGAACAACTTTCTTCACTACTATTGCACATAACTTGCTCGTTGTGTAGAGCAACAAAATTGAAATCATCACAGTTTTGTGTGACATGGGACTGTTGAGTATTGCGACTATGGTTAACATTTGAACCTCTACCACTTACCGAATTTCCCCTATAATTGCTTCGACCATTGCCCCGAAAGTTTGGTTTTCTTGTACGACACTCTGATGCTACATGTCCTTTTTTATGACATTTAAAACATTCAATTAGTTTATTGGTACTACTAAATGCAGTTTCTGGTACTTGACTACTACTAGATTTATTTTCTAGTTTAATTTCTGCATCTAACAAACATGACTTTACAAAATCTAATGTGATATCCTTGTCAATGCTCATGGTTTCAATTGCAGTTACAACGTTAGAGTAACACTCTGACATCGTCAATAAAAGATGACACACCTTGTCACTTTCATTCATTTTTGATCCACTAGACTCTAATTGATTCACTAAATTATCAAATTTAAGAAAATGGTCTTGAACTTTATCACTGTCACCACACTTTAAATTCAGTAACTGTTTTCTGAGATAAAGTTTGTTGAAAGTACTTTTCCTTTCAAAAATATTTTCTAACATTTGATCATTTCTTTAGCAGTTTTAGCATTTTTACATACTCTAGTTGATTTATGCAGTCAGACACTGAACAATTATTGACCCTAGCTTTGGTATCTTTAGTGTATTATCTTCATTAACATCTGTGTCTAAAATATCTGATACTGATTTGTCTTCTAAAACCAACTTAAGTCTGAATTTCCAATTAGTGAAGTTAGTACCATCTTTAAGTTGTGGTAGCAGATGTACATTTTCATTTACTGACATTTACTTTTTATTGTTGTTATTTTAATGTAGCGAATATAACTGGGCACATTACCTTTTATGTTTATTAGTGTAGTGGTGTAGAATATTATAATTATTAATTACACAGACATATCAAATAAAGATTATTTATTAATCACAAAACTGAACTCCAAACATTTTTCCACTGCCATAGGCAACAACAAATGTAAACATAACAAATGACAGAACACTATAAACATGACTGCGGCCAGGAGATATCATAAAATTTAACAGGGACCTCCGATTTTGATTAAATTTGGTATGAAGGTGTAAGACCAGGTCTATTTTCATGAGTTTCGGAACCAGCATTGTCGGGTTATGAGAACGGGTTTTATGGGGTTTCAAAGGGGTCAAACTTGGGGTTTTCGCATTTTTGAACCTCTATTTTCAAAATTCAAGCATTTTAACTAAAACCATTTAAAAGAGTTTAAAAAACAAACAATTTAGTATTTTTAATTTTTAACTTAGCTTAACAGATTCCGGAGAAAAGCTAAAAACATGATTCCCATGTTAGTCTTATGGGTAATCAATAAAACCCTGTATCTCGCTTATTAATGACATAAATTGGTAAACTTTGGTATGTACATTTACTAGTAGGGCTTAACTGATATTGCTTACAACACCCATAAAGCGGCAAACCTACATAGGGGACAGTGGGGTATAACCGGGTGGCTAAGCTTTAGTGATATGTAGATGCTATGTTTTTATTTTATACAGAAAATTTTAAATAAGGTCTCAGTTTATCTTGTGTTTATTTGTTTTTTAATTGCTTCTCTTAAAAACTTGATAAGTCTTATAGTTTTTTTCTTCTGTGATTTTATTTGTAAAAAAAGTGCAAGTACCCGGATTCACCCCACTATGGGGTGATACCGGGTACACATGTTAAGTATATGGGAAATATAAAAAAAACAAGATTTTTAATAGGCCTAAAATTTTATTATTAAGTACACACAATTAAGTCAAAAATGGTATCAAAGATAACATATTCAGTTAATGTATGAGCGAAAAATCAAATTTTGAATATTTAGATCATATAACATGTACAAATACAATCCGGCTTCACCCCACGCGTCATACCCGGTTTCACCCCACTGGTAGTAACTAACAAAAACGTACCATATTCAGAATGCTTAAAACTAATTTGAGATATTGCTTATATCAGTGTAAAGATAAAGACATAGACTACACAATAGTGTAGTCTCCTTCACTGAAACTCATGTAGTTTTTCCATAGTAGGCGATCAAACTGTCCGTAACATTGGGAAACAAAATATAAAAAACAAAGAAATGCTCTGCAAAAACAATCAGAGTTCTGCTCAGAGACTAATGGCGCAATGTTTGCCACTTTCCCTCTCCAACTACATGTTAATTTCGGCATTTATTGCCAGGTACCAGCACTTACTTGGTCAAACCCGACCACCCGGTTTGTACCCAACCACCCGCTTTTGCCCACCTCTCCCCCACTAACCCCCATGGGGTTTATGGGGAATATTAAAAAGTGCCGAATATTATAACAAATTTTATTTTTACCTTAACTACCCATTACTTTTCCTAACAACAAACATTTTTAACAACA
This sequence comes from Neoaliturus tenellus, assembly GCA_030545055.2. NCBI lineage: Eukaryota > Metazoa > Arthropoda > Insecta > Hemiptera > Cicadellidae > Neoaliturus > Neoaliturus tenellus. Next base: position 210,510,761 of record CM061531.1, read on the forward strand.
TCCCATGGCAATAAACATACATACTCATTCCTATAGTGTCTAAGTGGTGTCAAAAAATGGGTTTTTGGCATTTTTGAACCTCAATTTTCAAAATTCAAGAATTTTAACTAAAACTATTTAAAAGAGCATAAAAAATAAACAATTGAGTATTTTGAATTTTTAACTTAGCTTAACAGATTCCGGAGAAAAGCTAAAAACAGGTTTCCCATGTTAATCTTATGGGAACTCAATACAGTACACTCTCGTTCATCGGACTCGGCGACATCGGAACTCCGCTTCATCGGAACTGAAAATCTGGATATTATTAATTTTTTTTCTTACGAAATAAATCATTTTTCCGTTTTAGCACCTTCAATTTCCATTCGTTCTATCCGCACAACAGTGAAGTATCACATTTTGCATCAAAAGTCATCAGGCGTTTTCCATAATCTGTACCCATCGATGTGATTTACGAGGCCGTGGAGTATTCGCACAAAAATAGAAAGAGGAAGGGGGCAGGAAGTGAACATCCACGCCGACCGCTTCCAAAACTCTCATTCAGTCTATCTCGCGTCACGACTGCACCTGTGTTACGTGGAAGTCAGTTGACTGCTGGAATATGAATATGGAATATAAGAATAACGATTTTGGATCTTTATTTCCTGCGTTGTTTTTATTCCTATAGGTTCATTGTTACCATGTTCAAAGTTTGAGTGCCTTATTTTCATAAAATCTCTTGTGTTATCTTAAAAACAATAGTGAATACAATCACGATAGGTCACACCATACGGGCGGAAATGATGACTCACGACGGACTCCGCTTTATCGGAATTTTTTGACATCCGAACCGGCCGTCCGCCACATTAGTTCCGATGAACGAGAGTGTACTGTAAAACCCTGTATCTCGCTTTGACATAACTTGGTAAAATTTGGTATGTACATTCGCTAGGTAGGGTTCAACTGATATTTGCTGACAACACCCATGTGGCGGCAGACCTACATAATCACCCCCATGGGATTTATGGGGAATATTAAAAAGTGCCGAATATTGATACAATTTGATTTTTACCTTACCCAACCATTACTTTTCCTAACAACAAACATGTTTATAAAACAACATCCTATGGCAATAAACCTACCATCCTCTCACACTCAGACCTCATTCCTATAGTGTCTATTGGGAAAATATAAAATCTCAAAATCCTTTGGAAATTTGCTGAGTACGCAGGTCTGCTGCGACGGTGGTATTTTAAAGCTTATGATCTAGCGTGTGTGTGAATCTATACTTATATAAGTGTTTATAAGTGTTTTTTAGTGTTGAGAACTCCTCCTACAATTTTCCGATATTCAAGTTTTTGGTGTCGTTGGATAGGGCTTGGTCTGTATTTGTTTCCACCAAAAATTGATGAAAATCGTATATGAAAAAGGTTGCTATACACAAAATAAATTTGAAATTTTCCCATTAGACTAACATTGGATTTGGGTTGATCATTTTAAACATCTGTTTATGTAGTTTTTTGTGATTACTGATAATGACAATATTTGATTGGTCGGTTATCGTTGATTTAGAACTAAATGTTACTTTTGTACTGATTCAAAATAAATTGCTCAATTTCGAGCAACAAGTAGACTAGTAGTGATAAAAAGGTCATTTCGTTCCAGGCTTCGCCTCCCTAGCCTTTTTTTTGTCATTTTTTGTCTTTGGCGGGACCAGCTAGTGATACCTTTCTCTAACTCGGCCTAAAAGGCCTATTGTAGCACCCCTATTATTTATCAATCCATCGGATGAAGGCTCTTCGCGAGGCCTAACTGCTGGTTGATATCCATCTCCCTTATTTCAGCTGGCTTTTAATGCGGCCTTTACCAGGAATTTCAACCTTCTCTGAGAGATGGCCGGATGGCCCCTAGCCTTAGATTAGTTTCTAGAGGGCGCTTTAAAATGTTGACTAACTTTCATTATATGACTTTGGATGTGAATTGCAACTTAACAGTCTGTTAGTGCATAATCAACATTTATTACTTCTTTGAATCGTACTGTAGGTGATATTTTCATAAACAGAAAGAAATATTTAAAAAATCACATTTTTTGCACGGGCCCCTAGTCACAATTAAATATGTCAGGTATTGCAAATTTTGAAAATATCTGTAAATTTAGTGTATATTACCATTGGTGAACAAAATGTGGATCGATTTTCAAACTCACCCAGCACCCACTAATGGGGTGTTATTAGTTTAGTTATTAACTATAGCAGTAAAGGCGTTCTATATTCTATACATGTATAGGACTGTCCATGACACGACAATATAGTCAAACGTCAAACATAGAATCGTCTGCTAATTAAGTCAGTCAACTGATCTCTGATATTAGTCACGTGGGCCATTGGCTTATAAATCAGATAAAAGATGTTTATTATACTGTATCTGTGCTTCGAAATACTTTTAGGTACTGTTACATCTTGCCCTAGCCCAACAATACTAAAAATAATCTATTATTTGAATACTCTAAACATTTTAAATTTTGTCCGAGGCTCTATTTTTTAGTAATAACTATCTATCTTGTAATACCAGTAATTGATCTAATTTAATTTTGAATATAAGATAACTAAAGGGTTAAAAGTCAAATAACAACTGTTGTGATGAACACAAAATGTGATCACAATCAGCAAGAGTGAGCAGCAAGCAGACACAGCCACTAGCCACAACTGTTCTGTCTTTTATGTAATTGGGGTACATTTAATTTATCCATTGCACTAACGGCCATTTCGATTGGGTGAGTAAGTGATGTAGTAAGCTATCTTGCAGGACGGTACAGCGCGGGCGCTTCACTGTTTCCGCGCACTGTGATCGCGTCGCTCTACCCTCTAGACTTAAATTCACTTTAATAAAACCGCGAATAACATTGTTGAAAACGACATAATAGACAACAGGTTATTAATAGTTGGAAACTTGTGGGACGTGAACATTTCAAAACAGATTTTCTTCGACAGTAGGCATTAGCAATACAAATCTTTCAAGCTAAATCATGAGAAACTGCTTGAAAATTGTCCATTTTTGTCCATTGTCGTAAAATGCAGCAAATGCAATTGCAGCTTAAACTCTACCCCAAAGAACAATACCATTTTGTTATGATTAGTTTAATTGTAAATTGTTGCTATTATTTTACTGCAATAACATGACTGAAAACCATTCAAAATCCAAGCTCCAAGAATAAAATAAAATAATATGTAACTGGTAAATAACATGACTGGTAAACTCAAAAGTTTCCTAAAAATAAAATATTTTTGAGCAAGTTTGAAGTCATGATTACCCCCGGCGGGTGATCGCTAATGATGCTAGTTGGCAAGTAAATTCCGTATAATGTCAACAACCAGGTGTTCCTTCGTTCTAAAGTAAAGAAAAAGGTTTGTATTGGGTGTTTGGAACAGGTGGATTTCTGGAATAGTGGAGATGGAATAGCAGGACTCTACTGTATAGGTATTGACTAAAGTCGTTCGGGTGAAATCAAAGCCCACTTAGCAAAATATTTCTTATTTTATTTTTTGCAAATTACACTGAGCGAAACCGTCCTCAATGTTTCCCAAGCGTTTATGTACAATTGATGTCTTAACATTTAAACTCTGACACAAATGTACAAAACATTAAATACAAATGTTGTTAAACACATTGAGATCTCTCGTTTGATTGTTGTCATCCCACAAAGTGTCGTTGCTCCATCCAACATCAAACAGTTCTTAAAATTTCAAAATCAACAAACAAAAGTACTTCTTAGTCTAATATAGTATTTATATAACTCATCGCTATTTACACATATATATCTCTGTTACCCGAAAACTGATAGAGATCGACTCAAATAACTTTCACTGTAACAATTTCGCTTCATCTTATACTTTCGTTGTCATGTTCGTTGACGGAATTACTTTAATTTGGCAGTTAACAGTTATTCTACTTTAAACCTGTATGTCATTCGTTTAAATAAATACATATCTAAACTCTCTTTGACTAATCGTAAATAATTATCTAAATATATACAATATCTATGTCTTAACAATATGACAACGTTGAGCTGGTTTACTATAGATAAATGGTAAAACCTTAAAGCTGAAGACAGTAAAAAATATCGACTATTTTATGAAAGATAATGAAGGAGATGATTAATAAAGGAAGTTTATAATAGAACTTTTAACATAAAGAAGAGATTTAAACAACAATAATAATGAAAAGGAAGACTGGAAGATTCACTAACAACTTAATATAATCTAGAGGAAGCACATAACTTATCACTATACTGTTGTTGGTAGGTCCATCTTAGTACCTTTTAAGATTTATAAACCAGTTTATGTATTCATGTACATTTTTATTTGGGAAGGGAAAAAATAATCGCTTAATTATTGTGACACCAATAATTAAATCAATCTGTTTTAAATATCTAAAAAATCAATTGTTTAGCACTAAAGGCCTAAACTACTAAAACATCAGTTTAAATGTTACTAAAGTTTAATTTAGGGATGGGTCGATTCCAAACATCGATTCTCGATTCCGCTGATTTTTACGGTCAGGATGAGAATCGAGAATCGACCAGAATCGCCTTTTATAGTTCTTAAATTGTTTTCAATTATGTCAGATCGCAGTGTTGGGGAGTAGCGCGCTACTTGTAGCGCGCTACTGTAGCGCGTTACTTTTTTTGTAGTTTGTAGTGTAACGACGCTACTTTTCAAAGTAGCAACTAATATTGTAGCGTCGCTACATTTTGAGGCTAATATATAGCGTGAATCACGCTACTTTTCACGCTACATTTGGTACTGAAATGCCCAAAATTTTTAACTAATAGAAATAACCCAATTACGCTACTTTGAATAGTTACCGAAAACAAAGAAAAACACAATTTCACCACTATGAATTGTTGACTCTTTGTACGAACAGTCAGTATAAAGTAGTACAGTACGCTTGAAAACGTTTGGTTGTCGTTGTCTGTCGTCTGCCCACTGAGCTCTCGTCTGCCTTATTGAGTCATGAGTTGGAGTTGATGTTTGAGGTTAAGTTGTTCCGATCTCTTGCCATCTTGCCATTGTTTTGCGTTACAATAACTAAATTATTCACCAAGTTATTAATGCTAATGAAGTGTTAAAAACACAGTTTATTTGCAATGGCACTGTCTAAATCGCAGTCTCAGTTGGTTTTACCGTGGACAGCTTACAATCAGTTTTTCAAACTTCATAAAGTACTAGAAAATGGAAATTTTGAGGATATATACAGGGTGTCTCTGAACTCTCTACCGACCTTTTGAGGTATTATTCCTGAACCAAAGACAAGTCAAAAAATCATATTTAAAATTTCCAAAACTTAATAGTTACCCAAAATGCCGCCATTTTGTATTTTTTAAAGAATAATTTTTAATTTAAGAACGGCTTGACGTAATAATTTGAAATTCGATACACCCAGCTTTTTTAAGTAAAGACCTTGCTGAAAAAAATAAAAAATTTTTATCACTCATATTTTTAAAATGGCGGCTGTTAAAAATTTTTAACCTTGAATTGCACGAAAACTAGATAAGGTAGCAAAGTTTATGTTCTAATGTGTTTTTTTTTTTTTTTTTTTGGGGGGGGGGGAATTTAATATGAAATACAACAATGTAAAAGTTATGAAAATCGGTTTATAAATAAGCGAGATAGAGTGATTTTAATACAAATAGTCACTGCTCTCGGTGAAACGGTACGATCGTGACTAGCCTCTGATAAATTGCTCTATCTCGCTTACATCGTTGGATTTTAAATTGAATTGCCCAAAAAACTCATAAGAACATAAATGTTTCTACCTTATGTAGTTTTTACACAATTTAAGGTGAAAGATTTTAAACGAACGCCATTTTGAAAATATCAATGATAAAAAATTGATTATTTTATTCCAACTAGGTATTTACTTCAAAAAGATGTGTACCAAATTTCATTTTATTACGTCAAGCTGCTCTGAAATAAAAAATTATTCCTTAAAAAATACAAAATGGCGGCTGTACGGGTAACTATTGAGTTTTGGAAATTTTAAATATGATATTTTGACTTGTCTTTTGTTCAGGAATAATACCATAAAAGGTCGGTAGGGAGGTCAGAGACACCCTGTATATTCTATAATGGTATGGCCTATATTCACATTGGTATTATATAAATGGATGTCAATCAATGTATGTATGTTAGTGTGTACGCATAATTTTTTTGCGTTTTGATGGATATTTGTCTAAACCACATGACCAAAATATTCTATTATGACTTTTTGTAAAGTAGTGAAAAAGTAGCTAGCTACTTTTTTGTTGTAGTTGTAGTTGTAGCTAGCTACTTTTTAAAAAAAGTAGTTGTAGTGTAGTTTAGCTACTTTTTAAAGAAAGTAGTTGTAGTTGTAGCTAACTACTTTTAAAAAGTAGTTTACCCAACACTGTCAGATCGTGGCAAACTGTGTGTAAGACAGTTCTGTATGTGTATTTTTTACTTTCTCCCCCCTATACCATAGTATATGGAGAAAGTATTGTTTTCGTCAAAATTTTCGAATTTGAGTTGTTGGTGGATTTATCCATTTTGGTTCCCCCTGAGTCCAAAAAAGTGGTTTTCGGAGTGATGTCTGTGTGTGTGTGTGTGTGTGTGTGTGTGTGTCAGGATGTAAACAGAGCTAGAGAATGCCCCAATGGTCCGATTTTGGTGAAATTTGGTATGTAGGTCCAAACCCACGATAATTCCAGGCGTTTTTTTCATTTTTTTGAATTTTTAATTTTTAAGGGTAGTTTACCCTCAAAAACCCTCAAAAATCGTCAAAAATCAAAATTTCTCAGAAACGGCTCTAACGATTTTGATTAAAATTTTGTGGTTTATTAAGCTTAAAATGGTGAATAAAATGACACCACCCGCATCTCCGAGAAAATGCACGTTCAAAAGTTATGAAGTAAAAAGTGTTTCAAAAATCAATTTTTTGAATTTTCAAAATAGCTGTTGCCTCGAAATAAATTTTACTTATCACCATTAAATCAAGCTCAAAAAACTAAATAATCCAGTATTTTGAACTATTGCTCTACGTCAAGTGGTTGCGGAGAAAATTCAATTTTTCGTTTAGCGGTAAACGCAGTACGTTGTTAAAAGTCACAGACGCGCGTGGGGTCAAACGAGCGCTGCTCAGCTGGTAGCTATCCGATTGAGTCATCAAGACATTAATGTTTGGAGCTTTTAACACCTTTTCTATATAGTTGGGAGAAAGTATGTGTCAGTTAACTGATACCGTTTATTTTTATTCATAGCGCTGAGGACGTATTTCTTGTTTTATAAATAAATATACTTTGTTTAGGCTTTACAATTCATTATGTTAAGTTAACTTGTTAACCTGTGTACTGTTAGGAATCGATGGAATCGGAATCGAGAATCGGGAATCGATTTGCAAGAATCGGGATCAGAATCGGAATCGATAAAAAGTGGAATCGACCCATCCCTAGTTTAATTTAAATTATAAATTTGATAGAAAACTTTTTTTTTTACCAATTCAATTTGCAGTCAACGACACAAACTTTGTATGACAATATTTGAACAATTTAAAATCTCAGAAAACTTTTATTGAGTTAGGGCTACACATTTCTAGCCAGTTCTGATACATTTTAAATTTACCTATTAGTTGAGATAACTAACTTAAAGCACTTTTTATAATAATCACAAAAGAATCATCCTATGGTAAAATTACTTCAGTATTGTACATGAAAATAAATTGACAGAAAAATCATAATAGTCTTCCCACTCACTCAATCAACAGAGTGTGGCTTAACAATATCTCAGCAGGGTGTCAACTGCCATAACAAATATGACTCTCATCAAATAAGAGGGTTTCTCATCAAATATGTCCAAACAGCATTCAACTTAACCCTTTTACTGCCGACGAGCGCAAGCGCGCACGTCGTGAAAAATGCCGGGTCCGTGGTAAGACTATAGTGCGAAGACTGCCAGGCCTGATTTGAGGAAAATTCAGTATTTCACAAAAAAGGGAGTATGTTTTTTATTTTTCATCATAATTTCATAAATAAGGTCTTGTTTTGTTCCTAATAAACTGCCTGTCTTGATAAAAACATAAAGTGGTTGTTATTATATAGATATATATATAATTTTTTTTCATAAATATATATAGTAACAAAAAATATTTATTTTTTTCAGGTTTGGCCTATAAAAACTATACCTAAAACGAATACGTGCAAAAATCTAACTATTTTAGTTTGTAGAGCATGCATATGTTATTACATAAACCAACTTTCATGCCCTTACGTTGGAAATTGAAAAAGTTGTGATCAGTTTTTGAAATTTTGTAAAATCGAGGTAGAAACACTTCACACTAAGAGTTTGTGAACAGCCATTAAAAACCAACCAAAAAACCAACAGAAAAGTTATATATTAGATTATATATTATTATATAAATTATATATTATATATATAACAAAATATTATATATAAAAATTATATAATATATATAAATGTAAATATATATATATATATATATATATATATAAAATCGAGGTAGAAACACTTCACACTAAGAGTTTGTGAACAGCCATTAAAAACCAACCAAAAAACCAACAGAAAAGTTATATATTAGATTATATATTATTATATAAATTATATATTATATATATAACAAAATATTATATATAAAAATTATATAATATATATAAATGTAAATATATATATATATATATATATATGTATTATATTTATATATAATATTTATATATATATATATTTTATTATATACATATTTTATATATATATAAAATATGTATATAATATATATTATATACGTATTATATATATAAATAGTGGCAAAGTATGGTTGCTGGGCCAGTTCAAGGTCACCTGAGCGATGACGTCATCGAGGTCAATGACCCCACAGATGACGTCATCGATGACGTCATCGATGACGCGATCGATGACGTCATCGCCAATTACGTCATCCTGTGACGTCACACCCATGACGTTGCAGAAATGACGTGGCGATGACGTCATTGATGACGTCATCGGTGGCGTCATTGACCTCGATGACGTCATCGGTCGGGTGACCTATACATATAAATAAATATTAAATAAATAAATAAATAAATCGGGTGAAATATATAAAAAATAGATATTTATTTATATATAAATATATATTATAAATATTTATATATATTTATATATATATATATTTATAATATATATGTATATATATTGACGTGCTTTATAACGCACGTCGGCAGGTTTCGCTAGATAGCCGACGAGCGTTATTGCGCACGTCGGCAATTTTAGCACAAACCCCGACGTGCGCATTTGCGCTCGTCGGCAGTAAAAGGGTTAATAAATAAACCACAAAAAATAAAATTGAGATTATTACTCATAATTAATTAAACTAAGAATCATTTTTCACATACTATTGATTTGAAAGCTGTTTGAATGCACATTTGTTTGACTTTTTGTGTAGAAAATGTTTTTTTCTGTTTGGCTTCAAGCATTGACCTATTGTTTGTTGTGTATTCTCATTTGCAAATAAATATGTAAATCAGTTGATTAAGAATCCATTGTAAAGTCAGGAATGATTTGGACAAAAGTGTGATGCACCCTTGTGAAAGCTTAAACACTCAGATATGAGTTTGTAATTAAAATAAAAAAAATGTGACAGAAATTTAGGTAGATACAAACATTTCAAAAAATTTTTGAAAAAAATAAGCGTTCTTGCTTGTATATTCACTATTATTAAAAAACTAGTCGGCATATCACTTTAAATGAGAAACTCGAACTCGATATAGGATGCTGGAACGACACCGCACACGTTTGCGCGGCCGATGCTGAGAAGACACCCTGAGGAGAGACTACAAGTTGCGTAACGTAATGTCTTTATCACCAACTGCAACTGTCCGTATCACAGTGTTACGACCTGACGGCGTCCAAATCCTCCGTCTTGACCAGTGGCAGAGGTCGGTCCTGGGGTCGGGGCAGGTCCGCCGCACGCAGGGCCAGTGACAGTGATAGGTCGTGCGGTTGCGTCTCCGTCGGCACAGGGGCCCCCGACGCTCCTCCCCCCGCCCCAGCTGCCGCCGCTGCAGCCCGCTGTTCCCGCAGCGTGTGCAGGTTTTTCATTATCTTCAGCTCACTCGGGTTGCGAAGATACCTGTAGAATTAAATTGAGGTGAAGTTTCTGCAAGTTAATACAAAACGTGTTTTAACTTATTTATTAATATGGACTATTTTATTCAGCCTTTATGTTTCAACCTGTCATTCACAAAAAAGAAAAAAAATACTATATTTACAGAATAAGAATTTAACATGTAACAAAATAGCAAATCCATCTGTAATCCTTATAATAGCCTAATAAACTTTCCCTTTTCTCAGGATGTACCTGGGTAACCATAGTCTACAATAAGACTAAATAGTCTCTAAAAATAACTAGGAAACAAGTGGCAACATAAAAGTCAGTTTGAACCCAAAAACAAAAGATAAAAAATGGAGTACAGAATTTTATCTTGCTTTTAGTTTATTTAAAATTATTTTTCAACTTATTATGGCATTTAGGGCATGAAAAAAAAAACTGTAATTTGAAGTTTTATTGGCATTTATTAAAGGTAGATGGTTCAAATGGTTAAATTTTTATCTGGTCATAGTCTGGCCAGAGGTGGCCAGTTAAAAGCGAGTGTACTGTAGAATCGATTCATGGGACTCACTCGAAGTCGGCGGTGACCCTGAACTGCTGCGGTAGGCTGAGGTCGGTGGGTCGCAACTCGTCCTCCGCGTCGGCCGGCTCCGCCTTGACGCACACCGGCTGCTGACTCTGCTGCTGATGCTGCTGCTGATCCCCGCCGCTACCGGACATCTGCTGACGCAGCAGCGAGATGTTCTTGATGCTCTTCAGCTCACTCGGGTTACGGAGGAACCTGCACACGATAGAGACAGCAATGTTAAAACGGCTAGTAAATTATAGTCGACTCTTGTTAACTCTTAACTCATAGGAATACGATTCTGCTTTTAGTTATATGAATAGTTAGACTTATGGATAGTTAGAGTTACACAGTTAAGCTAAATGACTTACAGAGGTAACGTTTCACGGTAAGGTACTAGGCAAAGTACAGTATTTCAACAGTAGGCAAACACTGTATTGAAAGTGTCACTGACTTGTTGCCACTTGAGAGCCAGGTCCATTGAATTACAGAGGTCCATAGAGAAAACTTTAAGATAAAAAAGGTAAAATTTGACTTGTGGAATTATGTTCATATTTGAATTATCCACTGAATTTCAAATTAAAGAGGTAATATTTGTATCTCTTCCGCTTGTAGGGGTAAAATATAATTAGAAAAGAATTTTGTAATGTGTGGTTAGTTTTTTTGACTTAATGGATTTTTAGGAAAACATTTAATGCTATGCAAAACCCTCTTGGTTGAGGTACAGTGTTCTCAATGAAATAAATTTGACTGCTGCCTCATGTAGTTGTTCTAAAAATTGTTAACCAATAAACAAAATACAGAAGAAGCCCTCAAATTCGGCCTCTGATTGTTCGGCCGCCAGATAGTCCGGCCACGGTTTACTGGAAATCAAATATTTCGCGACCATTCCCACGGCTAAAATAGACACGAGACGATTGGTTCCATGTTCAATTACTAAAATATCTCAGTTCAACTGCCAACATCCTGTCAATTCAGTTTTAGACAATGTAATCTCAAATATTGTGCTAGTGTAGCAAATTTTGTTTTGTGTTTATTTGCAGTATTTTTCGGAGCCCGATCATCAAAGACACCTAAGTTATTATGGTCAAGATACAGATTCCATCACTATTGTGGTTCCATTTCTAGGTAGGATCTTTGTTGTTAGCTGGTAGTAGGCTAAAACAATTGATCGGTATTAGGCTACGGCCACACGGGTGATTTTTCATGTGGTAAATACTAGCTTATTTTCACGCTGCTTGAATTTTATAATTCAACTCTAATTGTAAAAGCTACGGCGTGAAAACACACTTCGTGTGGCATGCCCCATTACATTTAATGCAACTCATACTTCTCGCATATTTTCATGCTGCGTTCGTGCATGAAAAAAACACTCGTGTGGCCATAGCCTAAATATGGTAAATTAAAACACAGTTTCATAGCTAGCAACCACTTGTCCGTTGTACAATCGTCATTTCCTCCCTACAGAATCTGGCAAGTAAATTATGACTGTAAGAGTCAATAACAAAACATTAATTCATTAGATGAGACGGCTATTCTTCAGCTATATATACAGAACACCCTAACAATTTACCTTTGTAACATACATCAATAAAGTTCACTTTGTTCAATTTGCTTCGTAACCCGCCTATGAATCCGGCCATTTAGGAATCCGGCAGGAGGTATGTCTTGAGTTGCCCGAAATTGAGGGCGTCTACTGTATTGATCAAAGTATTGAACTGTGCTATTGTTTTGACTGTGCGTTAGCTGAAGAACACAAAAGAGTAGGCCAGGTAATGTTGTGTAAGCTTAAAACTAAGTTTGCAACAATGGCTGTAAGGCAGCTGACAAGAAGTAGAAGTACAGATGACTTTCGACCAGAGGGCATTACTTTCTGCATTAAAATGACTCTCAAAACAGCTGATTTAAGTAAGTATTAACAATTACAACTCAATGGATTTCATCCAAAACCGGTCAAGAAAGTAACTCACTGATAGCAATGGCGCTCTCCCTGCACTTTCCGCAGGATGTTGACCCGGTAGTAGTACCGCAGAGCTCGAGACATCTTGTCGTAGTTCATGCTCAGATGGTTCTTCTGTATTCCCCACAGCTTGGCCAACCCGGGGGGGTCCACTATCTTGAACACACCGAGCTCTCGGTTCTTCCACGCGATATACGCAGTGTATCGCTGCAGCGAGTCGTTCAACAGTTGTTGTAAAAAGTCCCACAACAGCCTACCATCTGCGGACAGTCGTACAAACACGGCACATGTGAAAAGGAATGGTTGTACATCCAGGACAAATAATGCGCAATTTAAGTTTACAAAAGATTTTTTTATTCTTAGGAACAGTTTTCTTATTTCATTCCATTTCAACTGAGTATCACAACTAAAAGAATACATACTTTGGATTTGGAGTAGTTTGGGAATTTTTATTATTTGAGGAATTGTAATGTAACATAACATTTTACGTTTATGTGTAATGACTCACCAATTAATTTTAACTGAGATTAGCACTAGGCCTATGTAAAAAAAACAAAAAGAAAAGACCAAAAGAAAGGTCTAGGCTTGCGTGAACTGTACAGTATGATGCAAGTGTCTACATTTGCTGTTCCTAGATTGTGCTGCTGAAGTAGGGGAGAGAAGGGTATACCCCACCACTTCCAGTTCCTGATCGGTTTTCCCTCACTCGCTCGCTCTCGCTCTCTCTCTCTCTCTCTCTCTCTCTCTCTCTCTTTCTCTCTGAAGGACATGCAGTGCCCTTACCAGCTAATCTAGAAAAGATGTAACTTCTCCAAGAGAAAAAGAAACTCATCAAATTTCGAAAAAGAAGAAAGAAACTAATCGTTTGAATAATTATTATCAATAAATGAAAAAAGAAATCAAATGTTAGAAGAAATGGTAATCTTATAGGTATACCATAGTACTCACTTGTGTTGGGTTCCGTTATGGGCTCGGCTGGAAAGAACGCGGGTCCCATGCCCTTGGCGGAGGCAGGGGAGTGTGGTGGGGGGGTTCGGGGTGTGTGGGTGGGGGTAGCGGGGGGCCGCGGCGGTTCCTCCACTTCGCTGTCTGACTGGTTACTGCCAGAGCTGCCGCCGCCACTGCCGCTTCCGACACCGTTCTGAGGCGTGCTGCCGTAGTCTGCAACATCACGGTGGATCAAATACTTCACCTCTGGCTTTTGGATGGTTACATTAATCCTTAGTAGTGTGGAGGAATCTAACCTACTTAACATAATATACATTACTGAAGGCTTCAACACAAATTGTTAAACAGCCTAGGGCTAGGAACTTGGGACAAAGAGTTAACTAATTCACCAACATAATATAAAATGGAAACTTAATGTGTTTCTCAACTTGGTGACAAAGACTCTGAGTCAAAATATTCACCTTTCCCTGAGTTGCCACTATTTTGAGTTAGAACAAACCTTCTGTTGTTTTGTCCGCTTATACTCATAGTGTAAAATAGAACGCATAGGAGAAATGTATGAACATTTTGGCTAATAAATGAGTGTGAGAGACTTGAGTGTGCTTTGGAGTAATAAATTTATTATATTAAGACATTTTATGTTCGGCTTTCTTTAGTTTTGGTTTCCCTAGAGTTCAGACCAAAGAATATGATCAAGGAAAGTAGAAACTTTTCAGTTACTAAGGGAGCGTCGTAGACTCTCCATCATCTGGATCTGCCATATCTGGACTGATGATCCCAAATATTTCTTTAATAAAATCCTTTATTTCACCCCTTATATACTTAAATTGGTAAGGTATTAATTGTTGCTTCATGATTGTCAGTTTCCAACCATTGACTGCACTTGCAGGCAAACCACATTAATTTGAAAATTAATGTATTAAAGGCATTTAGATTATCAACATTTTGGATAAGTGAAGAAATTTAAAATGAATACGAACAAATACTCCCATCACAGCAGACTTGTGTACTCAGCGAATTTCCGATGGTTATTTTTGTTTAACTATAATAAATTTATGATAATCTAATTAATGATCCTCACAAAAAAACTTTTAAATATTTGATAGCATTAGGTTTTAGGTTAATTACCTCATTGTTATTTAAGTATTGTAATAAATTTATTTTTTTACAGTACAATAGAAGCCCTCAAATCCCACCTAGGGACCGGACCAGCGGTTGGATTTCAAGATGGCCGGATTATTTGACCGTTCGAGGCCGAACTAGAGGGATCCTACTGTAATAAAAGCTGTCATTCAAATAAAATGAATGACCTGTTAACAAACATTAACATGACAAATAAAGAAGACTACACTAAATTCTGTGGCGTAACTCACTGTTGAGCGCGGGATAGGCGGTGGGCTCGGTGTGGCGGGGGCTGCCGGCCTGGCTGTCCACGCTAGGGGCGGGGCTGAGCGTGACGGAGTTGAGTGAGGTGGCAGGGGGCGTGGAGGGGTGAGGGTAGTCAAGCGCTGGGTACGACCACGATGGCGTTAGAGGGAAGTGGGGTGTGAGGGGGGAGGAGGGGAGGGCACGCGAGTCTCGGATCAGCATCTGCAGCACGTTGTGCAGCACGTCCCCGTTGCCGGGGCTGCGCTCGCCAAGGTCTGCCTTGGTCAGCAGGCACAGCGCCTTGCCTGAGCAATGGGCAAACAAGAGATCAATCAAACAGCTTTCAATAACAATTTAAAAACACATTACATCAATAAATTAATTCAACAACATTTGTAACCTACTGGATGTTTCAAAAAGAGCTTTACAACTTGGAAAGTAAATAAAAATTCATTTGGTGCACCTTCAGTGATTACAGTGTCAATTTGTAGGGGAAAACTCTTTGAAAGTTCGCTAGTCCCAAAAATCACATATATAATTGTTGTATATTCAACAATTAATCAATAACAATAAACAAATAATCGTTTCAATGAGTTTCAGAAACAGCAAAATATTTGTAAAAAGACTTGGGGGTTTCTCTATACAAATTGACAACAAAATCACTACTCCTAATTGAATTTATATGCATTTTTAAAACACCCTGTATATTCTCAAGATTTTTGAACTGGTACCTTAATTAGAGTTCAATATCAACACTGTTTGATGGCACATGTTTATATAAACTCTAGTTCCTTTCATGTATTTGCCAGGACATCAGGATTAGAGGAACCGACCCAATCTTATGGCAATCAAGGACCACTGTGATTGGGGAAACCCTACTCCTTTATAAGACATGTTTTTATACCCTATTCAAAATATGTGCGGTCGAAAAACAGAATTTCATTTCCCACCACAAGGAAAATTCCCAATACCTTCCTTAATTCTCCGATTTTCTTCACAATCAGATGTTATTTTAATTTCGCCCTTAAAATTGAAAGTAGAAAATAGCACTGCTGATCGTATTACATCCCCTACTTGTCGTTTGGAAGCGCTTCTTGTTACATCTCAAAAGTCAAAATTAGAATATTTGTTAACGAAAATCAAAACATTGCATAAAGTGACATGAGATATTCAACCGCTGTGCTAATTCTCAGTGATTCTGATTGGTTGGATTCTTGGCAGCGAGAGGAACAGGAAAAATGGGGGAATTGAAATCTACGTTTTGACCGCACATTTTTTTAACAGGGTATAAGTAGGGTAACTAATATAAACAATAAGGAAACCCTAAAGGAAAAATAGTTACTGCAAAAAAACCATTAAACCTCGAAAGGGCTCTTCGCAGAGGAATTGTCCAGGTCAATTTTGATTTCTTGCACTTTTTAAAATCAATTTTGAATGGCAACACAGCTCACACTTGTATGTTTACCACCATTTATAAGGAACACTATGGTTACCCTCACCCGAAGATTTGCAATACACGGTCAGTGTCAGTTGAACCAGAAAATCTTTCACTTAAATGGCCAACGGGGTAAGGAACATATTGGTATATTTATAAGCAGTAAAAAAAAACAAAAACAAATAAACTCTATTTTAACTATTGCAACTATTTGTTTCCCGGATGAAACCTACATTAAACGAGATAGTGTAATGCAGTTAAAAACAGCTACGAGGAGTCCTCCATGAACAATTTATGGTGTCAAAAATTAAAGTCTCCTCTAGAGGGTTAAGCAATCACCTTTGCAATTGGCATTGCTCATGTATGGGTGATCGTCAAAAGATTGCAAGGGGCTACAGTCAAGCAGACAATGTAGAATTACTATATGTTCTAGTTCTACAAAGGCTACTAATAATAACATTAGGCTCACACTAATTATTTTACCAGCTCACCGTTCATCTGGAACATGTCCAGATCGAAGGGCGGAAGGTCAAACTCATACTCGGCCCACCTTAGGAGGCGACCACGTCCTCCCTTGACCACAGCCTCGGGTCTCCTCCTGCACACAGACACACTCTGATAGTCATTCGGGGAAACACACCACGACACACAAAACATATTCATCTGGAACATGTCCAGATCGAAGGCGGAAGGTCAAACTCATACTCGGCCCACCTTAGGAAGACGACCACGTCCTCCCTTGACCACAGCCTCGGGTCTCCCCCTGCACACAGACACACTCTGATAGTCATTCGGAAAACACACCATGACACACAAAAAATGTTCATCTGGAACATGTCCAGATCGAAGGGCGGAAGGGTCAAACTCATACTCTGCCCACCTTAGGAAGACGACCACGTCCTCCCTTGACCACAAGCTCGGGTCTCCTGCACACAGACACACTCTGATAGTCATTCGGGAAAACACACCACGACACACAAAAAATGTTCATCTGGAACATGTCCAGATCGAAGGGCGGAAGGTCAAACTCATATTCTGCCCACCTTAGGAAGATGACCACATCCTACCTTGACCACAGCCTCGGGCTTCCTCACCACGACAAAAAGCAATCAAAACTGTAATTGTCAAGAAGTCACATCTCCTGATACGGATGTTTTGAGATGGGTGTTCAACCATTGACTTCACATATTCTTACAAGTGAATCTAATAATCATCATCAGGTATAGCTATACGTAATCAATATAGGTATATTAGGTATTGCCGTCAATCCGACAATTGTAACTTTTCACAGTTAAGAGATTTATTTTAACAACGACAACAACAGCAAACAACAAAGAAGTTGATAAATATTAGATAATAAATAAAGATACAGTGTAATTAAAAAGAAGGATCCCAGTACATGCAATAATAAACTGATAATGAGATCATTGAGAATTAGGATTCCTCAACCAAAACATCCTGACTACAAAGTGAGAGCTTTCGTCTAACAGAGGTTACGCTGAGATAAAAGATGTCTATATCTGGAAGTAGAAGATTAGCCAGGCCCTGGTTCCGAAACATTAGACTACGAGATTCATACAATGATAGCTGGTGAAGTCTCGCAAACATCTCCCTGGACCTCATCCCAGTTCGTACACGGAAATTCACCACTCCACAAAACACAGGACTGTCAATTAAGCCATTAATAATATTGTAGAAGAATAAGATGTCTACACAAATCTTCTCTCCCTCAGAGGCTGCAGTCAAAATTCGTCTGCAAAGAAATTTCAAGGGAATATCCAGATAGCAGTAGCCGAGGCGAGTCCCCACAAGTCTGGGATATCTGGTTTGTATCCTCTCGAGCATCTCAGCAAAAACTTCTGATTAGGAGACCTGATCACAGAAGAATACTCCAAATGGGGCTCTTACAAAGAAGGACATAGAGGTTCTTAACACAGCTGGATCCCGAAATAGACTCGATACACAGAAGATTAGTAAGAGATATCTATTGGCTTTTTAGCAGGTAAAGTACACATGTGACTCAGCTGAAAGAGATGATGGGAATGTGACGCCAAATAGATGGTTTTATCTATGTAAAATTTTAAAGTATAACAACTGAAAAATATATCCATTTCCCATAACATAGTCTATTGTTTACACCAAAAAATCTGATTATGATTTATCGAATTTTATTACTTTTAATTTGTTTTCTTGTTACTTACGAGATTGGACGGTAGGTGGGTCTTGAAATCATCTGAACGTAGTTGCCGACAGGAGACGGTGAGGGGAATTGATAGAGGGGTAACGCCACAGCAGATCCGATGGATGAAAAAGGGAGAGCCTCTCCATACTGGGGGCATTGAGCGGAGGCAACGATGGCACCAGTTTCATCCCAACCACTGCAATGAAAACAACATGGTTACAAGCCTGATGTATGAAATGGGGAGATCCTATTAATCTTCACACAGAAAATGCAACAAAAATTTATTTTAATAATGATTCACAACAACCAATCATAATACAAGTGCGTCAAAATCTCATGTTGTAACAACAACCTAGAACTGGGTTGCAACGAAATGTAATCTAAATCACTATTTTGACGTTATTTATTTTGAAAGCAATAAAAGTACATTGAGTAGCCTCGGGGTGACCTATACGTATGATTAAAGAGGAAAATCCACATTAAACTAGAACCCCATAGGCTCTAGAGTAATTATGAAATCCAGTAGGGGCAGAGCCCTAACCTAGAGTATATATTGTAAACCTGTTTCTTAGTGAGCATATATGAGTAAACCGGATGTCCACGTCAAAACTCAACTCCCTATATAGGCTCTATAGTATTTTTGAAGTCCTGTGTGGCGGAGCCCTGATGGAATTTCCGCAAAACTGTTTAGTTTAGTAAGCGTTTTTTAGCAAAGAGGAACGTCCATGCCAAATTTCAACATCATAGGTCCTATGGTTTTTCATATTCGTTGTTTCCTAGATCCATATTTAAAATTGGCCATAAGAATAACATTAGATAGAGAAGTTGAAGTCCTATGGGGCGGAGACCTGAAGAAATTTCGCAAAACTGTTTCTTAGTGAGCGTTTTTGAGCAAAGAGGAACGTCCATGCCAAATTTCAACCCTCTATACCCTATGGTTATGGAGATACTCTGATACATGAATGAGTGGTAATTGACAAATATACAGTAGTGTATGGTGTACAGTAGTATGGTGTATTTTTTAACCAAAAATATTCCAGTTACACATCTTGATGTTATGTCTTTCAAAAATTAAACCATGACAACACACAAGCTTTATATAACGGAACAGTTAACGGAACAAAGGTGGCCTGCCTAATCAGGTGGGGAATGACGTAATAAGATTAAGAGGAAGATAAGATGAGATACGGTATAGGCCTGAAGAACCGAGCCGTGTAAACTAAGGGGAAATGTTAGAAGCAAAGATTCATTACAGCTGTACCAGCATTAAAATGAGTTAGGCCTACTCAGTTGATTGCTAAAACTTTCAAGAGAACTTGACTTTTGGCTAATTATCTGTAATCGATTTTTGGACTTTAAGCAAAAAATAACTATATAACTTTGTGGTCATAACTTACTATTGTACCCGTTTTATAGTGATAAAAAAAATCAATTTACTTAAAACAAACGAATTTTAATTGTCAATACGATCAGCTATTAATTTTTGAATCAATGGTAAGTTCAACAAACTGTGGCGCCTTTAGAAGGTGTTGTGAATGGGGAATTACATTTGAGGGTCAATAAGCTATCTAAATTTATGTAGAGTTTCACTTGAAACGAATAAGTACAGGCTGAATAAACCCAATAATAAAATCTGCGCTCAACAATGGTGACGCGTCGTCGCCTGCTTGAGCGACACAGGCACTCTTCTGGCAGTTGTGTACTGCGGTTGCGTTTACTGTCTGCAGGGGCGTGGAAAATCCGCACAAAACAGTAGAAGGGCATCAAAAATGTGCAAAAGATTATTGAATTGATTTTAAAACAGTATTACTGTGAGTTTCTGTTTTATTTTTAACAACGGTATACAAGTGCAAAAGAAAATAATGTTAAGTTGTAATTTTGTTAAAGTGCTGTTGAATGTAATTTTGATGCTGCATAAGTCCTAGAACAAATAATACTTTTGTCTAAAGCCGACGTGTAAACGATCGTATTTCAACAGTCAAATCTGCCTTTTATAAAGGGACATTTTAGCAGTATATTAACTATCATAACTGACCGCTTTATGAGCAAGATTACAAACTGAACTCAGGCAGAACACCTGGACTGATACGTTCTGAGAACGCGAACGTCGGTTCTCTTTGTTTCCCGAATGGAATTGCTGTCTCGCTGACGTTACCCCCTCGCTAGTCAATCCTCTTTCTCTCGTGACGACGACGGCAGCGGCAGCACCGCGTGATAAAACGATCGCGAAGTCGACTGACTGTCGAGTCGAGCGGTTCCGATGTGACATGAGCGGCGCGGCGGCGGCGGCGGTATACGGAAGCTGCGCCGGTGACCTTGGGAAGGGTTCCGGGAGAGGGTATCCGTGCCGCGTCACACGAGACGACGCAACTGAGACCGAGACCGAGCAGAGTACGGACGTATCTCCAACATCTTGACTCTACGCAATTTGGACTTGTCGAGTCCCCCGGAATCTATTTTATTTCCACCTTTTACTCGTTTGGATCATGTAATAGGCTACTCGGACCGCGGAAATACGTTTTTGGTGTTGTTGTATAGGGCTTGGTGTGTAGTTGTTTCCGCCAAAAATTTATGAAAATCGGACATAAAATAAGGACGCTACACAAATTAAATCATAAATTTTCCCACTAAAATAACATTTGGTTTGGGTTAAACATTTTAAACACCTCTTAATGTACAGCTGTAAATAACTGTAGTTTTTTGTGATTACTTTACTAATATTCGCAATTTTGGATTGGTCGGGTGTCGTTGATTTAGAACTAAAATGTTACCTAATGTGAGCAACAAGTAGACTATTTTAGTACTTATTTAATACGCTAAGGGTTTTTTTTTTTGTAGAGAACTCCTACAATTCTCAACCGACTTTCAAGTTTTTTGTGACGTTAGATAGGGCTTGGTCTGTTGTTGTTTCCGCCAAAAATTTATGAGAACTGGACTTAAAATTAAAAAGCTATGCACAAATTAAACTTGAAATTTTCACATTAGAATAACATTGAGATTGTTTGAGCATTTTAAACATTTGTTAACTTACAGCTGTAGTTTTGGTGATCACTGGTATTCACAATTTTGGATTGGTCGGATGTCATTGATTTTGAACTAAATGTAACTTTTGTATTGTATCAAAATAAATTGCTCGATGTCGAGCAACACACAAGTAATTGTGAAAACCAACTGCAACAATGTTAAAAACACTGAAGAGCGACCGCAATCGCTATTAAACCAAGTCTAAAACGACCGAATTTCGTCTAATCTCGAAGATCGCGGCACGTAAACACGTAGCACATTCGAACACGATGAGCGCCTGCGGACGGAGGTGTCGAGGTGTCGGTTATCCAGAGTGCCGAATGATCGAGAGACGAGTCGTGCTGGGCGTTCGCTTCATGTTTGCTGTAAGGCCCTGGATCATATGTGATTAACTAAAATTGTTTAATATACCTTGTTCGCCGGTGATTCATATATATCAGTGCACTCAACCGCACGAGATTCATAGGCTATCTGTGCGGTTGTCAGTGCAGGCAACCGGGGTTTAAAGTGTTAATACGTGGTCACTGGGGGTATTCAAACGGTATTTCATCATGAGGGTTTCAAACAAGTCATTCCCACGTTGAGTTTGTCAATTGGTAAACATGCATTTACACTGAACACAACACAAAACAAGAAATTTAGATGAGACATCTAAATTATTAGGCTATATGAACAATTTTTTGAAGTTATTTTAAAAATGTAGATAGCTCAAAGTTCGGTATAGATATTTTATCTTTACAGTAGGTGGGTGGTATGAATCTTCCTCGGAAGCAATGAACTGTACTCAATCGATTCCGCACTGGAGTAGGAAGATGTAGCCTAATGATTGGAAATATACAAATGAAGAATGACAGAAGACCAATCGCGGCTGCGGAGCGGAGTGCCAGACTATGGCTCTCATAGTCACTTGGTCACTGAGAATGCGTGCTTTGCCAGAAGGTTTAATGGGTCAGCATTATGCAAGTGAAGCTGGGCGGCAATGGCTTAGCTCCCTGGATTTAGCTTTATAAAAAGAGATCACAAATTAATGTTTATTTTAGTTTATTTTTAAATACCGTATATTGACGCAGTTTTATACACTGCATAATATCTTTTACTATTTTTAGACGTTGTTGGCTGGCTATGAAAGCCGTACAGCGTACAGTACGGTTGTCAGTGATGCACTCCGTATTATGATGGAGATCACTCGACGAGAGCGAGTATAGTTAGTTGTAGTTGTGATGTGGGCAGGGACCGGAAGTGCCCCAGCGGCGACCGGAAGTGATCCATTACACGGTGACGTCACGCGGCCTTGACTCGCCATTGTTTCTGACACAGTCCACCGTCTTGTGGCCATCTACGACACTACGATGATATGGTGCCGAGCGATAGAATGGAGAGCACGTTGAATAAGTTGATTGTCGACTAAGACTATACTGACTACAGTGCATCGATACTACAATTTTAAAATTTGAAGTAATATAGTATCACGCTCTATCTCCACGAATATATTAATTATTTTTACGAACAAACTGTAGATCCAACTAATGCCATAGTAAGTTTGTTTATTGTTTCGTGAGTTTGTTATATTATTTTTTTTTTTTTTGAAAATACATCAGGGCTTCACCCCACTGGCTTTGCGAGTTTCTATGTTATTCTTCCCTTATGAAAAAGTTTGTATCTGGCCAGATATAAAATTCATATATATATGGTGGAATTCCACCATAGTATATTTTAAATAGATAATAAAAAAGTTTATAAGGATTAAAATTAATTATGATGCAAGAAAGGAAAATAAAACACGCTGTACAGATAGCACGGAATATCTTGGCCTGTGATGATCGTGTACAGCTCAATTTAAAACAGCGACGGAGTTGCAGCCTGTTAGGCTAGGCGCACACGAACGACTTTTCAGTCGGCCGACTGAGTCCCATATAAGTCCCATATGGTTACCAATTTGAATTGGAATCCAATTGTGAAGTATGCCACGGGCCAAGATATTGCGTGGTATATGTACTCTATTAAACAAACATTTTAAAATGGGCAAGGGTACTGAAACCGAAAACGGATATAATTAAACTAACTGTTCGTAATATCGATGCATTGCAAAAATTTAAGTGCACAATTGGCTGTAAAAAGACAAAAAGAATCGACAGAAACATGGCCGTGGTATCTAAATGGACATTCCACAATAATTTGGCGAAACGTAACATACAAAAACGTGTAAGTTTACGGAGCCAATGGCTGGCTACTGAGCTAGCGATTCTGTGCCGCTACCCCGGCATTACTTCATCACCCACAATCAAGCCCCGCGACCGCCCATTACCAGGTAGGCGATCGCTGCAGTATCACAATCTCCGGGCACGTTTTTGCCCACATTTCTGCCGTTTTGCCCGCGGAACGCCGCGGACGGCACCGGGGTTTGGGCATAATCATTGTTTATGTGGGCAGGGATGCTGCGGCGCGGGCGGGGAGGGGGGGGGACAAACCGGATGTTGGCGGATACAACAATGTGCGGTGTTGCCAACTCTCCGCGAGCCGGTGTTGCTCCTCCTATTTCCTCCACGCGTTCGCTTTGTCTCGAGGCTCTGATTTTATTGATGGTCAATCGAATAGTTTGCTCAATGCAAAATTTATTTTGAAAATCAAATTATACATTTTTTAAAGTTTACAAGAATGCACAATGCACATTTTACGCGGTCCGCTCCACAAAAAAAATCTAATCTAATTTAGTGTTTGGTTCTGTCATTCTTTAGTTTCTAAAATTTGGTACCGCTCCATTAGGGTTTTCAAGAAATCATAAGTTTTAGCAGAAAATGTTCAAAAATTTTCCAAGAGATTGTTGTTGCTGTATTTTCAATCCACAATCATTTACATACGTTTCAGGATTATCTTTCAACCAAAACACAAATAATGTGCTTCCGGAAACTCCTAATATTCAATTTCAAAAGACTACCGCAATTTGAGCTGCTAAACATTCCGTGACGAAAAACAAATAAGGAAAATGCAACCGAATTATTACTGAATACAATTGTTGTGTCATTATGTATTTATTTGTATTATTGTAAAAACATTACATAACCGGCAGATGCACGTTAAATGACGTTATTTAGCTGGAAAAAGTTGACACAACACATCTGTGTCAACGCTCTGCACGTTTTAAACAATTTGTTTGTGGATAATCTACACATCTGTGGTTTTATAAAAAATGTATAAATTGATTAACAAACGCGGAACAAGATCTTCTCTACAGATTGGGTCTTATGCGTACAGTTCTGAGTAAACCTTGTAATGCTATACATATTGGATTGAAATGTAGACGAGAAATTGCCTAGAGTAGATAGAAGAAAAATCTACAGAATGTGATCGAAGACTGCAGTAAAATCCTATTTTTCTTTTTACAGAGAGGATTTTCCATTTCACTTTTATCACAGTTTTAATACTCCTTTATTTTAATTGAATAATTTATTAAAATTTTTATTTTGTTTAATAATTTATTTTAATATAAACTTTATTTTAGTAACCTCTTAAAACAAAATGTTCATATTAAATCCTTGGGGAAATGGAAAAGACATCTATCAACAACAAAACTATTTCGCTACGCCCAACAGTCGTGTGTCTCAAGTAATAAATGAGTCATGAGTCATTTGGCAAAAAGGTGATTTTTGTTTGATAATTATTTCTCCTCAGTTCTCATTTCATAACCACACAATGTTTACACCAAGGTATGATTTGCGCGGGCAGAACGGCTAGCCCAGCTCCGCTATCACACAGTGCAGCACGTCGCGGCGCGGCGCGTCCCCCATCGTTATCACTGCCTTATCAGCCATTGTTTCATCACTTCCTATTCCCCGGCCCACTCACACCCGTCGCCTCTTCCGTGAACTGTCGCGGCTCTGGCGGACGTTCCAAACCAGTCGCTTTAATTGACGCCCGCTTCTTAGAAATGTCGAGCTTTGTTTTGATGAAAATAACTTGAAGCGTTGTATGAGACATCTCAAACTTTTTACGTTTTCCTGATTTGTTTACGCTGATAAGTTAACCGCTTCAAACATATACAAAGAAATTTCCACAGATTTTTTCTTTGTCAATTGTGGGGTTTCTGTTCTTACACTTAGGATTAACATATGTCCGGGTTTGGGTTTGCCCCAAACGGGGATAGCATCATTGCGCACAACGGTCAGAAAACTGTCAAACTTTAGGGCATCATTGCGCACAGTGGGCACTCGGGGCCCCGCTTGGGGTGGTATCATTGCGCACACGATCAAAAACGAAACTTGTAGTCCCTTTCCTATGTTAAATAAGTAAAATGGCAATATTTACATATCTGAATACTTGTTTCATTTCACTATCACAATACGTACCGGTAGTCCTAATTCATGGATCTATTATTTTACCAAAATTTTAATTATCTTACAATATACACTTTATTTTATAATTACAGTATGTGACTTATATTTCACACGCAATACTTTGGGAAATAATACCTTATTACACATACTATTATAACATTTATGCGATGTTATAATTATACTTCAATAATGTATTATTGCTTCATAATCATTTAAGTTTACAAATGAGTGGATATTGTTTTGAAAATAACGATGAAAATAGTCTTAGCCGGTTAAAACATCTATATATTAATACGCAAGCATGTTTCATTTCCTCCTTTTTTCTCAGCTCGTGTGCATCGTAGGATAAATCCGCGCATACCGTTAGAAAGGTATAGTCCTGTAGATGAGCAGAATCACATTCTAATTCACATCGGACTCCAGGGCTACGCCCCACAGGCTTTCAAATTTCCAATGTTAATCTTATGGAGAAAGGAGAATCGAATGAATCATTAAACAGCTGTTGTAAAAACAACTGCTAGAAAATTAGAAAGAACAGATGTTTTAGTTCTAAAATGTTTTTAACCCGCGAGGGGGCGCGTGAATGAAAGTTCCGCGAGGGGACGCGCACGGTGGATTCCACCGGGCTACGAAAAAATCAACAAAAGTGTGATAAATGTGAGTTTTATTGTATACATGTTACACTCTAGGTACATATAAATATCTCCGAGTGATAACATAATAATATTAAGCTAATATACTACTAATAATATATTATAGAATAATAATAACATACTAGTAACATTTAAAACAAAACTAAATACAAAAAACAACTAGAAACAAAGTAGATACTTCAAAAGCAGCAAAATACAACTAATCTACACAAATTTTGTATGGAAAAGTAAATTTGGATCTTAAAAAGTCAGAAATAAAATAATATTAATAATATAAATATATATGAAATAAGAAAAATAAGAAAATAAAAAAATAATAATAATAATAAAATTATAAAATAATAAAAAATAATATAAATAAATAAAATCCATATCAGGCCGTAAAAGTCACTGATTCACGCAAACGTCACATATAAAAACAACAAAATCACACGAATGAGATGGGTCGCGCACGGTGGATTCCACCAGTGTCCGCAGTAAACACACTTCAGACGACGACTGGCGCGGGGGAGGGAGGGTGACATATGATCTGCCGGCTAGTAAACGAGTCCAATGAAAGGTATACGAGGGGTGGTCACCATAGCTCAAGACGTATCAGAGATATTACGAGAAATCTGAAACCCCGGTGGAAAAGACAGCGACGCGACCCCTCACGGGTTAAGCTTCTTGGGTTCAGATCATTTGAAATTTTGATCGAATTTCGATCAGGAGGCGATCTCTAGTTCTTATTACTATATGAAGATATTTTAACAGATTACACGGTATAGCATATAAAAAGGTTTAATTTATATTTACAAAATTTACAAACGTACTTCATTAAACAGCCATTACAAGAAATTTATTTCTTTAAGTGAAATTAAGCCTCCTGCATGAAATTCAGGCGGCTAATTTTTCCTTCCTTCAGCTCTGATAAATTTTCCCCAAAAACTGTATTCTTTTTTTGCGCTTTGCACTAGTTTGATTTCTTGGAATCAACGTGTTAACTGGCGTCTAAAAGACTAAGGCACATTACCCATTTCAGCCAATTCCCACAGTCTGTGTTGTCCCTGTGATGGGTCGAAATGGGCTTTGGTTTTAGGGTGAGTGACGCGGCGAGCGGCGCGGAGGGTCGGGCAAAACTGACCGTGTGCGCAATGATGCTCGACCCTTGGGGGGCCATAAAACTAACCCTCGTCAAAAACTTGACCGCTGTGCGCAATGAAGGTACGCCCACCCCAAACAGTCCGGATTCTGAGGGACTGTCGGGCGGCGTCCGGTCCTTGGTTTTCTTTTTTATTAGTTTTACAGTACCTCCAAGTTTTTTTGTATGATTTTTGAGCTCTACTATGGGCAATCGGTTTCCCCCTTTTCGATTTCCAAGAAGCCCCGGTGTTCCGCGTCGGTCACCCGATATCACCCGCAGCCCAACAGGGGCCCAAAGTTCAACAGGTGGCGGGGTTTATCAGCCAATGTTTGTCATCAGCGCCACCGCTACCCCTCGCCCTAACCCCCTCATGTATAGAACTACAAACATGGAACGCCGGGTCTAGCAGCAAAGAGAGGCGGAAAACGCCTTTTATATTTCTATGCTCTACACACGTACCTACGACTGCTGAATCATTTCACTTGGGCTGTAGGGAAAGAACTGAGCACTCACTGCTATCAACATCAGTCTTTAGTATATAGACTTTCGTCTAAACGGATATTTGTAAGTTGTGTGATTGATGTTAACGGCTATATAAAACTTTTTTTAAATAATATCCCATCGCATAATTAATTTACCGTATTGTCTCAGTTGCAAGTACTGTGCACCTACCGTACAGAACTATATATTTAAAAACATAACAACGAAAACAAATAAATATTTTATCCTTTTCGTTTCAATCGAATTTCTACAGAATATAGCCTATAGGCCCGCATTTTAATCCTCAGAGGCCGCAATAACGTGGAATAACATTACAAAATTACTGTATTGAACCTTGAAAATGACGCAAACACAATTGCAACACAATAAAGCAGATTAAGTGCACAATTAAGTAGCAAATATCGCATACTGGCGAGGGAACGGATTGGAACTTTTTCGCAATTCACTTCCGCAGTTGATAAGTGCGGTATCTGTCGACTCGACTCTGCGCACACATGCACTGGCGGAACTGTGGAAACACTTCGTGTATTGTTGTAACAGCCAACTTTTTTCATACTATGTTCAAAATTCAGTTCAAAACCCGTTCGTGTGGCTATTATACCAAATTTATCAGCATAGACTTACTTAGATGTCACTGAAAGCCTCTCCTCTGCTAGGCGGCATTCGTCCCAACGCCTCACCTGAAAATAAAAATAAACCGTGTGAACAGTATTTCCAATACTAATCGGGTAGGAAAAATAAAAAATATAACATCCATCAGTATTTGAGGGGTCCATGTGATCAGAGCAGAAGTTATGTAAGGTGTACCGTACAATTAAAAATAATTTATCAATAAATGTTTCCTTTAAATTGTTTTTCTACCAGGGAAACTGCAAGGAAAGGACGGCTAAAAACGTTTCCAGTATATTTTGAATTTTTAACGGATGTTCAAGAGAAATCGCATCATAGAAAATCTGTAAACATTTAATAGCCGCTACTTTAGGTAAATTCTTTTTTTAATTTCCTGTACGTACATGTATATTAGGTTAAAATAACACTTTTTATAGCGAGAAATAAATTTCCTCCCTATTACCTAACTTTGCAAGGCTGAAAACAAGGAAAACGCTAACGAAACAAAAGGTGCTAAAGCACCTGGAAACCTGTCAAACAAGAACACGGAACTGTAGGCCTACTATTGTATGTGCTGGTTAAATAACTCTTGGCATATAGACATAGCATCTATATTTAAACTACACAACTGTGTTCCTGTATACATTACACATAAATCAAATATACACAGCACCGCTGTTTCTATGTTTCTAAAAGTCATCTAAACCAGAGGAATTTAAAAAAAAGTTTCATGGTGTATATCTTATCAAAGTACCGGTAAATGATGCAATGTTATTATTCTATGAATAAGAAAGATACTTTTGAGCTGAAGAATATAAACAAAATACTGTAAGATAAACGAAGAGTTAAAATCGAGCGACAAGAAGAAAGATGCTCTGTCAAACAAAATTCGTACGTTTGATTTAAGAATGGGCCTACATTGAAAGCCCGGGATGAAAAAATATGTGGACACAAATTATTTTAAGAAAAATTTACTTTCTAGCAGCATGCATACGTAGCCACGCAGCAAATGGACAAATAGGCCTAATGCAATTACATCAGCCTATTGACTACACAACTGCAGCATACTAAGAATTTATTTAAAGTAAATTTTATTGAGCAGTTATATACATAAACTAGTTTTAAAACAATAAACAAATGACGTGAAAAAAGTTAAAACTAGCAACAAATTTTACATTTGCAAAACTTAACAGCATTGATAAAAAAGAAAACTAAATATAAAAAAACCAATGCAAATGATATTATGAATAAAAATTTGAATTTCACAGTACATTAACACACATCACTAATTGATTTCATTATTCTACACAATGAGAAATGGGTGCAAGTAATTATTAACATTAGTAACAAGAAAGAGTCTTATTAAGGTTAGGCCTGCTAAGAACATTATTATTTACTTTACCTCATGGAAAGTGTTGAAGTGAAGTGAGAGGGATAAATGGGAACAATTTTAAGTTCCACGTTAGCCTATTATGAATAGACTAAATAGGCTATATTAAATGGATTCCCTATATCTGTGTGTATTCTATTTGACTCACGTAAAACTTTAGGCGTGTATATGATACTGACTAATGAAAAGATCAAGAATTCTAAATGTTTCGTCGAACAGCATCTCTATGTAGGCTATATAAAACAAACCCTATTGATATCCTAAGTTTCGCCGGGTAATCGATAACAGAGATATTTAAATTGCCAATCTTAAAAAAAGGAGAGAAAACGGGATTTTAAAACACCCTAAGTACCGTAGTTCAAAAATGGCTTGAGTCCGAGTTGATCGGGCTATGAGAGAAGAAAAATAATAAAAAAAGAAATTACTTTTCGTGAACTTGATTTCATCGCTTGAGTTGCAGTGAACAACAACCTGTCTGCCATACACGCGGCAACAACAAGATCCGTTGTCACACGAAACAGGTCTTCTCTTCCGCGGAACAGAATGCGGCGTTGTGTGAACCACTATTGGCAACCTAATTATAGAAAAGTTGTGCCATTGTCGCGCGGCAGGTGCTGTACCGGCGCGGCGCCTCGGCTTTGTCCCTATATCTGAGCTCAGGACATATCTCTAGAGGAATCACCCCCCACCTCCCCAACCGCCCATCACTCGAGAAGAGAACCCGAGACCCCCGGCTTGTAATCCGCCCCACACTTTTTTGTGTGCCCCGAATCCTTCTCGGAACACATTTGGGCAACTGGGACGAAATTTCCACGTGGTCGGCGTAAAGGAATAGAGGGGCGAGAGGTTGGACGTAGTGTGTCGAGGATCGAAATCTTCTGTGTTAGGCCTACCATGGTGTATTAGCTAAACGGGATACTAGACGCGAGACCGCGCTATATAGCTTGCACTAGTTGCACTTGCACTCATCTGCTTACAAAAGTTATAGGTGCCCATAATCGTATCCCTATAATCTAGTCCTTGAGTATTGACAAGAAGATAGGTAATGAGAATGTTAAATAATTTGTAGGAACGTTCATTCGTGAAAATAATCCAGAAAAGGTAACTCGTATTGGAAATTGAACACTATCCAATCAAACTCAATCAAACTTATCAGAAATGCTACCACTGCTACTGTATTAGGGCCTACAATTCTGGGAATTAAAACTCACCGTAGGCCTATCATATTACTAAAATGAAGTTTCAATTTATTTTCAAAATAGAATTTTTTTATTTTTTATTTTGTGTCTGTCTACGCCAGTGGCATTTTTTAACGTTTTGACGGGGAACGGTCCAAACCCCAGTCTTGTTACTATCTAACATCGACCAGTTGTTAGAAAGCATCATTAATTAATAGCCCAATGACAAATGGCATCTGGGTCCGGAATCGAACCTTTAAAAAGCTACTAACTTTTCTCAGGATCGAACCGGCAACCTTTGGATTCAAAGGCGAGCACTATAACCACTCAGCTACCCAGCCAGTAATTAACTGGTCGTATAGTGTTGATACAGATAAACCTGTTTTAAATAATATTTCATTTTACTGTAAAATGGGAAAATCGCGCAACAAAAATAAGCCTTTATCGAAAGTTCTAGCGAAATGAAAAGATATCGTGATTACTTGACTGCGTTGAGTGAGTATCGGCAGACTGGTATTGTATTTCAATTGCGACGATTGTGCCAATCTAGCGGTCGTCGCGACTGGGATGGCCGGACATGCGCGTCGTGATCGGCGATTGGAGCGGCCTCTGCTGTGGTTCCCGGAACCGCGAGGTATTCCACCGGAAACGCCGTCAACAGTGACGTCACCGACGACCAGTACACGGAGAGCCACTCGTCACTTGAGGGCGCAGTAGTGGATGGCCGCCTTGTATAATTATAGTTTAACCGAGCCTTGCTCGTTGGTTTTGATTCAATTTAATATTTTCACCAACAACCAACTATACCTCTTCACAGTTAACAGCTGTTTCAAAAGGTCTGCTTAACATTAATGTTCCTTTATTTTTGTTTACATTTAGTTGTTATTTCGTTACCAAAATAGCAACCCATAAGACCAATGTTAAAAATTACAATTTTTAAACTTAAATTTAGATCAAATTTGTTTTTTCCTGGGATTGAGACTGTTTCTAAACTTATTTTAGGGCCGAAACACTCTTTAATGCAAAGTTCAAGCAAAATCTAACAGCTAGATTTCGAGATCGTGGAACACACATCCCTTCAGAGATTCCTCGTATTATAGTATAGGATAGGATACGCGCATTCAAACTGTGCTATGTCGTCAACGACTGTACAAGTGTAAAACATAATCACAACATTTTTTTGTACAACAGTTCCTTAAAAACATTTATAAATGTGTAAAACAACATTAACTCTATTGATTTTGCAACATCTATCAATGAAAAGTTGTATAAAAGCTGCGTTGGACTTGACAACAAATGTTGGCCACTTTTTTCCGTTGGAAATACAGATGTTAACAAACAAAAATTAGCTACAAAAGTTCTTAACATTTCTTTGAGCGACTTTATTTTGTTGCCAACATTTCCCCTACCACCAATGTAAACATTCGAGACAAAAGGATGTTGCAGGACTAACCGACTCTCGTTGGAAACCAGAATTTGTGTAACAGAATTTTATGTAACAGAATTTTTAAACCAAGCACAGCTTTTGTTTTAACCTTCTTTCAACAGAACTGATAGCCTATGTGGTAGCTCAATGAAATTATGATTAATTCTGCAAAACATTTTGTTCAACAGGCAAAAAATAAATGATTAAAGATACTGTAGCAATATCTACAGCGCATGTTTCCATTAAAGGGATGGTACAAACACCTTTGTATGCACACGCATACACTATATTAGCGCATACACAGAATATGGGCCTACTGCCAGACTACCGAAACTGATATTTTGCAGTATTGACTTTCCGGATGAAAAAAAGACAATCCATTCGTTCGAAAGAGGAACGAAGGTCCCAAAAACGAATCCAACGCCCTGATTTCTCGTTCAAAGACAGTAAATCGCATTTGACTATTAGGAACTTGGAGATTATACCCGGCAAATGCGACATTTTAGGGCAGATAAAGTGTATCTGGATTGCGTGCCCGAAACTGAAGGCGCTAAACGAATTTGGCTAACCGGCTTAAAGTATTGGGGACAAATACTTCCGCTGCCGGGGTAGAGCTTCCACCCGGTAGAGGGCGGCGCTGTACAGACACTGAGTATATACAGGGTGACTGATATAAATTAGTCAGTTACTACAACAAAGAGAAAGAAAAATGAATTGCTACTGTAGTCAAGTATTTTCATTTTTTTTTTTTTTTGAAAATAAAACAGCTGGCACACTTATATCAATCACCGTGATGGGACAGTGATCATCAGTACTGCGATTTAAACGGAGAGAATCGATAATGTGTGGATGATGAGACAGTTGAATAGCGGATCAAACGATACCGGCCATAACACGTTGTGTGTTCCGAACAATTACACTGATTTTTCGACCTGTCCTTTTAACAAGGGCTACAGCACGCAATACTTTCGGGGCTCATAAGCAACAGTACGATATATGATCCGACTTTGGTTGACAATAATTAAATTATTGAACTAAAATGCGAGTCAACACATGATGCACGCGTATTTCGCTATTTGATAGATAGGCTAGTAAAGAAAAAATCCTAAAACGGGTAATAATTGGTTTAGGTTTTTATGATACACAGGATCTGCAATACTGATTCGTTAAAAATTGCGTAGGCCTATTTTTTGTTTAAAATTGCTGTACGGATATACGTTAAAGGGGCGAACAAATGTTATTGTTATAGTTGAATATTAAAACGCCGTAACATAGTATATTATAGTTAATAATATACTGAAGTTATCATTACTAAAAATGTTGCAAATAAACATATATTTAGTTTTGTTTGTGAAATTAAAATTCTGTTAATCTACAAACAAACTGACGATTAAGTCATGGGCAAACAAAAAAGAAACGCAGAATGGATTTCAAGATATGGCTGGTTTTAGTTGACGACTTCTAAAGAGCTTCTGAGAATTTTTAAATGATTTATCTCTAAATTTGAGCTATCGTTAATTGATTATGATTAATAAATCAAGTGGAAATATCCCGGATTCCGGCCCCCAATACAACAGTTGACTTCCTATCTAAATCTCTCCGACCTTGCCGATGAAACAAGATAATTTCCTGCGCGAGCAAAATCAATCTCTCATCCGAGCCTCTCTGGTCCGTCAATGTAGGCTATTTGCTGGAAATATGAGGTCAATAAATAAGTTAATAGGCTACAAGGTTTAAAAGTTATGTGGTAGTTTATACAATTGTTTTTCATCTGTCGCTGTTTGGTTTGGAAAATGTTAATTTGTACCTGAGTAAATTGTAAATTGTATAATTGCAAATATTTTTACTCTATGTTCATTACTAAATATCGTTCGTAACTGGCCAAAAACATTGTGCTTACTCTCGATCGTTTCTAGTTCTCCCTTTAGTCTCTCACACGATCTAGAGGCCGGCAAAACGCCATTTACGGCCTTTGTATCGAAATATAATATTTTTCTTAATCAACAAATTGCACTAATCCAAAACAACAACAAAAAGGAATATTTAAATCAAGTTTGAAGTCTAACTACTGAATGTAAACAGATGCAGTAATAACAATTAATTGATTTATGTTAAAATTACTTTTATATTTTTCAAGTATGGTGGAAACCGTTGTCATTTCATTTCGGACTGAAAGTGTTTTTTCTGTAGTTAAGAGTCATCTTCACCCCTGCGCCAGTAGCCCCATTGTTGCGCAGTTGGTAATGTTAACCATACGGCTTTTATGCTAAAACATGGTATTTTATTTCCCTGTTTCGGACGCCGTTTTTCAACCGATTTTCTTTAAACTTGGTAAGCGTTTAGTTGAATAGTTATATTAGGCCCCTCATACCTCGGAATTTTGAAAATTTAACAAATATTACTCTCTGTGACGTCGCAAAGTAACTCGAATTTCCTTAGTTATATTTGTTAAATTTTCAAAATTCCGAGGTATAACTATTCAACTAAACACTTACCAAGTTTAAAGAAAATTGGTTGATAAACGGCGTCCGAAACAGGGGAATAAAATACCACACGCTAAAATCCAAAGAGTGAAATAGGTCGTTCTTTAGGTGGAAGAATTCAAAAATATTCTTAAAGAGTGGAAATTTCACTCAAAATGAGCGTAGAAAAAATGTATTTCGAAAAGGATGAAATATACTTTTATTAAAAGAATGAAAATTCGATATAGTTCAGAGTGTCTGAATTTTACTTCCTAAAAGAACGGGTTTCGTTCTATTTCGGATGAATCCTGGAGTCACGTGACGTGCTTGAGTGACTAGCCTCTCACAGCACAGGAGTAAAATTTTCCCTTCGCCATCTTCGTTATGATTATAGTGGTTGGTTAGTGGTTCAAGTGGTAAAGTGGTAAAAAGGAAGATTGAAGATTATATCCAATAAACGCGAACACTAGAGCCTATACCTTTACTTTTAATAAGCACCAGTACAGTTCACACGTGTAGCCTAGGGCCTTATGGTGTTCACTGATAAACTACTCTCATGAGTTGGCCTATGCCAATGTCTGTCTAATTAACTTACATAAATTATAACCCATGTTTATAATCTTACTATCAATTGTCAATAACTAGCTTGATGAGCCAAGCCAAGAATTATACAAGGGTCTGTAAACCACCTAATTTGGAAAGATTCGTTAGGTTAGGTTTAACGAAAAAGTCTTTTTATGAAAGAATATTAGTTCTTCATTTAGTGAAAAGTCACTCTTTTGAGTAGTTAATTTCACTCCTTTAAAAATGAAAATCATTCCTTTTAGGATTGATTTTCAATCAAATTTGGACGAAAACATTCACTCTTTTGGTGGGTGATCAAAGTTTCTCTTTTGAGGTAGTGAATTTTCACTCTGAAAGAGTGGCTCAGTTTCAACTCTTTAGAAAAGTGGTGAAATGACTCAACAAGAGTGAAAATACCTCCTTTCCATTTTACAGTGCATGTTTTGCATTAAAAGCCGAATGATTAACATTGCCGACTGCGCAACAATGGGCTAGTGGCACAGGGGTGAAGATGACTCTTAATCCTTATTAAAAATTAACTTTCATACATACTTTCCTCTCCCGAAATATTTTCTTTTCTTTCTATTTTAGGGTTTATTTTTAAGTAATACATCCTAGAGATATTTTACTTCTGTAGTAGGCCTAATACATTTAAATTACTGTCTTTATTTGTATCTCTGGAAATGTATTTACTAACTATTAGTATTTACTAATCCTTTTATAGCGTGGCCATTGACGTCTCATTCATCGGAAAACAACGTTACGGTGATGGCGTTACCGGTTAAAAAGCCATTTTGGTTGGACGATGACTATTATAGTGCCCAAGTATATTAATTACCTTACAGTTCTGTTATACAGTAGAGGAGAGTAGCCAAACTCGGGCCCCGGTCCCTAAGTCGGGCCCCCAGTTTTTTTACTCCGTGAGGTGCTGCAGACTAGCGGACACACCTAAAACTAATAGTTCAGACGTTTTCTGTTGTGTAGCGCTGCATTGCATGTGTCTGTAACCTAACCTTTAGACAGTATGAGACATGTTTGTAAAGTGTGCTCAACAAAGTTTTTTCGGTGCTGCATTTATGTGATTGAAACTCCCAGGGGTTTACCGATAAGAACTTATTGTTATACATCACGTTAATCCTTATTGAATAAGCTATCGTTTAGTATGGTTTATAAGTAGCTACCTTTATTTTATATATAGTAATGGCATCTTTTATTTGCAACACGTGTGTGCCCTAAGTCGGGCCCCCATAATGGTTCCAAAGATGGGCCCCCTTTTCCTTTTATGTTTTTTCCTGAAAAGGGGGATTTAACAAAAGTTAGATTCGTGTTGCTCTGTGTTTCAGATTTTGAAACAACAAAATGGCGAAGACTAAATTCAAAATGAAATCTTGGGATTTTTTGAAAATAATATGTTGAAGTTAGTAAAACATTAAATAATAGTTAAACATGTTTCTAGTTTGATTTAATTTATCCCCAAACTTAAAGTTAAAGTTATATTATTTGCACTAACTTTCTATTGTGGTTGATTTTTAGGGAGTTATTATCATTATTTTATCAAATTTTCAAGGGGGCCCACTTTGGAACCTATTTTCTAAAAGTTGAAAAGTGCAAACTTTCACAGTTATTTTTTATTTTTATATTTGTTGTAATTTTAAGAGGTTAATACTCTGGAATCTTATTAAGTACTTACCAAGGAATGTCATGAAACACATTTTGCTAATTTAACTTAGTATCTCTTTACTAGAATTGAAAAAAACAAAATGGGGGCCCAACTTTGGGTACTTTCCTCTACTCATTGGTGTACTTGCACACTATGAGCACTGTTGAGTTGTCGTTTTTCTTGGATATTTACTATTTTCCTACCCGATATCTACAGCTAGTCACTCCTCTGACACTATCACTCTACAGGATTTTTTCATATATCGATGACAAGCAGCATTGTGATACAGCAGCTATAACTATGTGACAGTAAAGCCACGCCGCCTCGTCGTCGGTGACCTCTCGCCATCGATCGTATTAATAAACAAACGACCACTTCCGGTGTGTTATCCGATTGTTGGTCACTTCCGGCCTGTCTAGGTCACTGTTTCCGCCGCCCTGCACTTCCTACAACACGCTTCCATCGACACTACTGTATTGTATGTCTTGTCTATGCAGCAATAGACCACACGTTGCATGCTGATTTGTGTTTCCACTTTCCAGGCTTACAAATGAATTGATTAGGGGTCATTTGTACGAATAAATGGTATAGCAGATTAAATATAATCATTGACTACGAATACACAAGTCAATTGTGTATTCAATTGTGTAAAATATCCAGCGATTTTCCAGAACTGCGCAGCGTTTTATTTAAAACAAAATAAAAAGTGCAAATAAAATCTCACATAGACAATGTTTTACATTTTTTAAATGGTTATAAAATGGGGCATTTAAAAATACAATATTTGATATGTCTACCTTATATTACAGATCTTTGGCGTGGGTTTAAATCCCGATGTCACAAAAAAAGTTATTGACCGTATAAACACTTCTCCACACTTATTATATGCACACTGAATAAAAAAAAATGAAGATATACATATTGTTCTTAATTTCATTGTGAAATCAAAACCTAGTTTAACACTTTCTCCCATCACCAATTTTCAACAATAAACAAACACGACGTACACAATCACAGAAAAACGTAGCCTAACCTCAACAACCTAAACGTAATAAACTAATGACCTCCACACTAATCATATGCACACTTAATAAACAATTGAAGATATGCATTTCCTTCTAAATTTCATTGTGAAATCAAAAAATAGTTTATCACACTTTCTCTCATCACCCATTTTCAAAAATAAACAAACAACGTACACAATCACAGTGGGCCTAGAACGTATAACCTCAAAAACCCAAACAACGACAACATAGTAATAAACTAAAAAGAGGAATAACTTGAAAAGGCCAACATGTATAGTTTTACATGAAGCTCAGAAAACCCCTGAACACTATGATGGTCAATGTATGGTCAATGGTGCAAAATAATCGACCACACGGCTTTAAATTACATGAAATGAAACTCTTGCAAAGTCACCTGAAATCAGGCTATGAGCGGTAAAATCATCAGGTCGCCTGAAAACGGGATATTGACACATAGAGGGGTTTTAACACATTCGCTGCTAATGGCACAGTACTGTGCCATGAAAATCTGTACGCTCACCCTGATGGCACAGTACTGTGCCATGCTACAATGCACTCATCATTTGTATTTTGTGAGGTTAGCTCCTGGCGGAGTTAGTTGTATGCCACGTGAGCGTGGGGGGTAGGTATGGCTTTACCTTAGGGCTTAGCAGTTCCCGCGTCACGGCGACAGCAGCGCTGTAGTGGCGGGAACAGTAAAGTGCCACGCTTGCGCTCATTGCCACCATTCCTGTCAGTGTGAAGTTTGCCTTTGTTGTGGACAGACGAGTTTGTAACTATGTTTAGCGCACCTCAAAAACCAAACGAACACTATACTTTTGTGCGCAGTGCCCTGGGGAGCCCGGACTATGCCCTATGCCGTGCTACGAAAAATACCATGTTTAGTGATAAACAATGAGGATAGATTAGGGTAGTTAATTTCAAAACATTTTAAATAACCCCCCTTTGTGTTTTTCATTCATAATTTTATTATCTTTATCATGTTTTACTCAAATAAACAAATACTTCTTTCAATTTTAGTACATTATTTTCACCTGTATGCTGATGGCACAGTACTGTGCCATAAATATGACGTCACGAAATGACGTCATAAACACAACGGATAACATTTTTGACCTCTGTTCCTTAATTATGTCATATAAAGGAATGTTTTGGTACAATAAAATTTTTCAGCTCCTGGGGAAGGTTTTATGTTTTTATTAGCCGCAGCGAATGTGTTTTAAACTATGACTGAGCAACTGACTTTAAAGAAGGTTTAAACTAAAATGGCGCAGACGATCCTTGTGACAAATATTGTTCCTTAAAATTGTTTACGAACAGTAAACAATAGTCTATATATTATTAAGGGCCTATTTAAG
This sequence comes from Neoaliturus tenellus, assembly GCA_030545055.2. Lineage (NCBI taxonomy): Eukaryota > Metazoa > Arthropoda > Insecta > Hemiptera > Cicadellidae > Neoaliturus > Neoaliturus tenellus. The sequence goes on from CM061531.1 coordinate 210,550,633, forward strand.
TCATTATCAAATTTACTGCTAAGATTTATTTTTTATAAAATATGGTTGGATAATTTCTGACAGACTAACACTGAGTAAATGTTCAACAATAAACGAAGCTGCGAAACTAACTCGATAGAAGTGGAACTAAAATACATGACCTATACAGGGTGTTTCAGAACTCCCTACCAATATTTTATGGCATTGTTCCTGGGTTAAAAACATATCTAAATATCATATTTAAATTGTCCGGAAGTCTTAAGTTACTCACACGCGTGTGTTCCACTTGCCCCACGGTTTCGGGCCCATCTCAAAACAGGACACTTGCCCCACGGGGTTAACAGTCAGAAAAAATGACCGCTAAGAACAGGACACTTGCCCCACCAGAAGATAGGGCGGTACAGCCCCTCCCCCAACGGCCTGCTGCTCTCTCGCCTCTCTCGCTCTCTCTCTCCCTCACTCGGCTTGGCTGGTGGGGACCAAAAAAATTTTGGTGTACATAAAATTACAGTAAACAGTATGCATTATTCCAAAGAAAAAACTAGTAGACATTAAGCATTCTTGTGTTTTATACTAAATATACCACCAAGCCGGAGAATACGATAACTCTAGGAGTAGGCCTACTTTTTTACCATCACAACTCTCATTCTCGCGCCACGGAAAGAGGGTTACTTTAACTTACAGTTTTATGGGAGAAACTGTTTTGCACGCTCTCTCATTTTGATGTTAGCATTTTGTATTTCTTTTAATACTCGCATACGTTATTTATTATTGAATCTTGATATCGAATAACAAAGGAATCTTTATTTAGGAATGTTAAGTGATCTATTCGGCTCAATTAGAGGGTCGCATGTAGTCGTAATGTGAGTAAGCGAAGCAGGGGGCTACAATGCAATTCATACGGGACTGTGCTTTATGATGACGTCACGCAACAGAGCATTCAGGCAACCACCAGCCAAGCCGAGTGAGGGAGAGAGAGAGCGAGAGAGCCGAGAGAGCAGCAGGCCGTTGGGGGAGGGGCTGTACCGCCCTCTCTTCTGGTGGGGCAAGTGTCCTGTTCTTAGCGGTCATTTTTTCTGACTGTTAACCCCGTGGGGCAAGTGTCCTGTTTTGAGATGGGCCCGAAACCGTGGGGCAAAATGGATACACCCACTCACACAGCCGCCATTTTGTTTTTACACATAATAGTTTTTATTTCCGTAACGGATGGTTGTATTCAGATCATATTTGGTATAAATCTTTATCATACCAATGTACATTTCTAAGAAAAAAGTTAATTTTTTCCATTGTATATTTTCAAAATGGCGGCCATTTCAAATTTTTAAATTTAAATATCTCAAAATCGGTAAATTTTATAAAAACTTTACAAGACACAAAAAAGTTGCTAAATTAAATTACCTAACCAATGGTGCCAAGTTTGTAAGGATCTGACAACAAATAACGGAGTAATTGCGATTTTTCTTCATAAAAACATTGATTTTCCTGTTAAAATGGCCTTATTTGCATTAAATTCAATGCAAAATCCATGTTTTTATGAAGAAAAATCGCAATAACTCCGTTATTTGTTGTCAGATTCTTACAAACTTGGCACCATTGGTTAGGTAATTTAATTTGGCAACTTTTTTGTGTCTTGTAAAATTTTTATAAAATTTACTGATTTTGAGATATTTAAGTTTAAAATTTTTAAATGGCCGCCATTTTGAAAATATACAATGGAAAAAATTAATTTTTTTCTTAGAAATGTACATTGGTATGATAAAGATTTATACCAAATATGATCTGAATACAACCATCCGTTACGAAAATAAAAATTATTATGTGTAAAAAACAAAATGGCGGCTGTGTGAGTAACTTAAGACTTCAGGACAATTTAAATATGATATTTAGATAAGTTTTTAACCCAGGAACAATGCCCTAAAATATTGGTAGGGAGTTCTGAAACACCCTGTATAGGCTACTCATTTTTTCCACGCCCTGCGGAAAATATTAAAATAACACCTTAAACGTTGTAGAAAGATAATGCAACAAATAATCAAATCTTAATTCCATACTGACTATAAAATCGCGATGGCGAGAGACGATGGGAGGGGGGGGAGGTCGAGCATCGGAGCGGAAGAGGAAGCCGCCTCACATCAGAGTGATAACTCGCCCACTGGCCGGTGGAACGCTGCACGCGCTGGCTGATGATAACACTGATAAGGCCCCCGTTCACCCTTGGAGGAATTATATATATAATTCCTTCAAGCGTTCACCCGATACGACTTTACGACAAGCGCCATGTGCGCCGCCACGTAAAAGAGCAAGAAAAATAACAAGATAAGCAGGAATGGTAATAATACAGAGTTCTTATTAGACTTATGGGAATAAAAATTAAAGGTTTCGTGTACTGCAGACTCATAAATAAGGGTACGTCATGTTTTGTTTTCGCAAATCAGTTTACTGCAACAAGAGCAGGAGCTATCCAGTAGTACATCAATGCATCATCAAACAAAACAGTTATGGGTTTTCTCTGAATGTAAATACAAATTTATGATAACGATAACAGGACGACAGGGGTCCAGAGTCCAGTTACACAGTGGAACCTTATATACCCAGAGTCCGGTTACACAGTGGAACCATATATCGAACTCCTGGATGTAACGAGATTTTCCCATTCCTCTTGAACCTGCCTATCAATCCTATTTTATTATTTCTACCTCAGTATATCGAAGGATTAGCCAGGATAACCTCCATTATATCTAAATTTTGCACGGTCGGTGAACACCCTAAGAACTTCTACATATCCAAGTCCATTTTCTTGTGTGTGAGAGACACCATTCGCAGACTTCGCCTTGTCCCGTGTACATGCTCCGCTGTTCGCAGCGTTGTTCTTGTTTCCCGCGTTTGCAGTTAGCATATTGGCCGTATCCAGGGACGTGAGCGCTACCTACCGGTTATTTTGTAGTGATTTGAGGGCGGTAACTTCTTAAAACCATAGGCCTACAGTTGGGTTGGTGAGAAAAATATTACCAGTGAGTAACCAAAACTTAAATTTTCGTCTGTTAGCCAATTAACCATACAAAAGACATTCTGTGCTCTGGTACGTGAACGGTTGTTACCAATCATGTTCCCGGGATGCAAACATTTATTGTGTTAGTGTTTTGACATCTATTACAAAAGTTATTGTTAAGTGTCCATGAACTTGTGTATTACGTTGGTGTGAATACTGAGTACGGACAATCATTTGTTATAAAAACTCCATGGAAGGGTGTGTAAACAATTATAGTTAGAATGAAATGTTTATCTTCTATGCAATGGCAAAATGTAAGTCATCTATAAACCACGGTAAAACTGTATTTATTCCTCAATCGCTAGGCCTGTTAGGCTAGGCGCACACGAACGACTTTTCAGTCGGCCGACTAAAAAGTCGGCGTAGAGAAAAAAATCGGACCCATGTTGGTAAATACGACCGCGCACACCAGCCGACTGCACCACGACAGTCGGCCGACTGTCGTGGAGCAGTCGGGACGAGATGGGTCATGCCCGATTTTCCCGCCGACTGCTCAACGACTCAACTGTCGTGGCGTATGGGTAAATGCACGGAAACAAGTTGAGATGCGCACACCACCGACTGTCTGCCACGATAGTCGGGCATGTCTTTTGCTACAGCTGTTGTTTGGGTGTTGTCAAAATGAGTGCGTCTAGTGTTTTGCGCGACGAAAAGATCGACAAATTAATTGATGAGGTTGAGGCAAGGCCCCCTCTGTACAAGAAGTGTCTGAAGGAGTAGGCCTACTCAGAGAACCCATAATTATAAATGCGAGTTTTGAAACCTCTAACTATCTCTTATAGTACTTTGGGTTATGCACATTTACATACATTTACAGCATTTACCTAAGGATATATAATAATTTTTAGATGTTCAAAAATTTAAGATTAAAAATTATCATTGTAATCTTCATTTTATTAATGAAGATTAAAAATTAGATTAAGATAAAAAAAATTAGGGCATTACTTTAGCGTGGCCCAAAGTCGCTCTTCAGCAGGTAGGCCTACAACCATCCTTATCATAGTGTTTTGATGGGTTATTTTGGGCTGTAGTAATTTCAATAACTCATCGAAGCTGGAAAAACTCATTCGTGAGTAGCTGAAAAACTTTTCGGGATATTGTCGTAGATCATTGGATAACAAGTAAAACTGGCCCTTAATATGTCTCGCACTATAAATAGGATGAACCCAGTATTTTCTATTACGCTTTCATTTTCTAAACCTTAGCATTACCGCACATATGACAGCAGTTTGTGTCTTTATCCATGGTGGGAAGAGGACTAAACTGTCGTGTGTGTGCGCATCACAGTCAACGACTGAAAAGTCGGGACGACTTTTGTGTCGTGCTCTACGACTGCCAGACAGTCTTGCCCGACAGTCGGCCGACTGAAAAGTCGTTCGTGTGCGCCTAGCCTTAGCCTGTTATTGGAAGTTGGTAATGGGCAGTCGTCGTGAACCTCTATATCGAAGACGGCCAAAAATGACATTGACATAACGAACAAGGTCATCGGTATATCTATGACATTGATATTTCGAAGTTTTTACATTCCCTTCAGGTTCGATATATCGTGGTTCCTGCCAACAAAGGCACGAGGCTTAACTGTATACAGCGGAAAAAAACCAATGCGAACTTATGAAGACTACCACGACCTCGTCGGTTTAGATGAAGCGAAAACAAAGCATTTCCGGTTCCGGCGTTAGCATACTCGAACTCATCTCGACTTCCGGCGATTGTGGCGCTTACTTGTCACTTCCGGCCGGCGTTCGACTTTTGACAGCGCGCAACCACGCCCGATCCGCAACGCCAACGGATAATGATGAAACACTTCTGAATCAAAATTATGTTGGTCGTTGTGCTTTTTAGTATTTTAGTCAATTCTTTATAAGATTATTATTATTATTTGTAGAGGATTATTTATTATATGCTGAGGTAGTTTATGCAACGATTGTATTTTAAAGGTTGAATACAATTCTTGCGACACTACTTTATCTACTACTGTAGAAACTTAAATGTTGTAAAGCATTATAGGCATGAATAAAGTAAAAAACATTTGGATCATTTACAGGTTATTCTGTCACACATTCTAAACGCTTACGACCTGATCAAACCAACATCAGATCACACTCTTTTGAGGTTATATAGGCACATACAAAACTAAAACGTGAAAACCAACCTATGGGTAATCTATATATATATATAGGCTAAGACTTATATAAAAGAAAGTCGTGTTAGTTACACTACTTACATCTCGCGAAAACGCGTCTGAACTGATTTGGCTGAAAATTGGTGGGAAGATAGCTGTAGCTACTAGGAAGAACATATAGGACAATTTTTTCCATGCTTCTCCATAGGACTCCGTCATACACGTGTTCAAAGTTATGATTAGATTATTAAGGAATATTAATTTTATGAACAGCTGTTCTATTAAGATAGCGCAGCGAACGAGCTAAACCTAACGGCGAGTGAGCGTAGCAAACAGAAATTTCTCAAGTTTGCATTACAAAACATGATGCCGGGTAAGCTAGTTTATGTTATAAAATTACTTTCGTCGGTTATATTATAACGCTGAGAGCTGTTGATTTGGAACCTGTATCGTAATGAGACTTCTGGGTCAATTTATGAGTAGGCCTATTCTTTTATGTGTATGCCAATATTTTGAAAGGCGTGAATTCTGTAACACAGTACGTAATTGTACATTACTAACAGTGTGCAAAGGATGAGGTAAAATAAAACAATAATGATTAAATTTAACTTGAAGTTCGGATTTACTTAACAAAACACCATGATGCCTATTATTAACGCCCATTTTCAAATGACACCTGTTATATCACTAAAGTATTAGATTACATCGTACTTTGCTCATAAATATTCATTAGCTCCATCGGATAACAAATAAGAATAAACCAATATAAATGAGAAAAAATAAATAATTAATTATGAAAAATTACACGAGTTGTATGTATTACACTAATAGTTATTTCCGCTTCCGATCGCATTCAATGGAGGAAGTTCCAGAAGGAGAAGTGTTATGTGTCGGTGTGTGTGACGTGCCCCACTGCGGCGGCGGCACGGCGGGTATGACATATAGTGTGGCACATTAATATGCCAGGAGATCGCACATTAATAGCGGCCAGCGATGACTGACAATCAGGACTCGATCAACTGCCTTGACGCGACCTTCTACCTTACCGCACGTGCTGGCTGGTGGCGCGCTGCACCGCACGCACCTCCGGTACACACACACTGTAGGTGCACTACTGCCGTGACCTCACAGCTTCAGCCTATATCAGCGCAATTAGGTCGACCTGACGCCTGAGGCTATTACTATATACGGTAGTCGGTACTGAATGCCATTGAAGGATGTAGGCTCGGAACCGGAACCTCAATACATTTTCGTTTTTTATACCCCAAAATGCCAAAACACTATTTTTCATAAAATAATCAGATTTTCTACACGAATTTTATAATTGGGAGTTTAGCACATAACGTAAATGAATACGGAGGAATCAAAACGCTATTTTATTTATTACGTATTCAACAATTAATTACCTGCAAAGGGATTGTGTGGGCGGTCACATTTCAAACAAATAAATGTGCAGTTAGCGTAGAAAACATGCAATAATACTGTAACATATTTATATTCGCATTAAAAATCAACTTAACTTCATACATCTCATATTTTTAACATTTCCAACAAAACTTGGACAATATGCCTAAACAATATGCAATATGCAGGACAATATGCAGGTAGGCGAAACCTATCAAGACCAAGTTGATAGCGCAAACTATTTCCATCTGAACATCGCTACGTTGTTTTCGTAAGAATTTACAGAGAGAACCAGTAGGAAGGTGAGCTGAGTAACTCTGGACAAGCCTTGCAAAGCTGATCAGAAAATAGGTGCTACGACGGCCTTGTTTCAGGTGGACAAAAGAAATACTGCAACACGTAGACAACTAAAACTACGCTAAACAGTTGGATCAGACTACGTTCAGATGCTGATAATTTTATAGTCTGGAACTTAAGGGGGCCGTTCGGCAAAACGAAATGGGCTCGTCGAAATGTCGGTAATTTTGTAAGAAGATTGCCTGAGTTACCGACGCCCGAGCCAAGATATCGGAAGGCACAAAAAATGGAAAATCAGGAGCGGCCGTTGCGTCCCTGGTCTCCCCCCTCCTCCAACCGACCCCGAAAGATTTCCAATGAATGACACTGACCACACGCCAGCACAACAGAGCGGCCGGCGCAGACCCGGTTTTCGGGGTTGTAAAAATTATCTCGCTTCACTGGCACGGTCTGTCCCGCACCGAGGGAGGCTCGACAGCCGTGCTGTGGGTATGAGAAATTCAACACGCGACTCTGAGTGACGGATTGCACGGTTATGTTTATTTTTGGATCAGTCAGAGTTTCCATAACATCCATATACTGTCGCTAAACAAAAAATTACACTAACATAATCACTTAATTTAGAATAGGGCATTGTCTTTTTAATGTTTGATATTTTTTTTTTTTTTTTTTTTTTTTTTTTTTTGAGGGAGAGGCGGAAAAATGCATTACGCACACAGGTGGCCAGCCTGTAGTGTGGGGCTCCCCAAAAAACGGGTTTACCCACTAAAAAACCTCCTCTACTCTTTAGGAATCTAACCTGGAATTGTTTGTCACATTACGTCAGGCTAGGCCTAAATTTGGCTTACGCCCGTGGGGCTCGCTCCTTATCCAGCCGCTCGATCAAGGGATCTGGGCCACTTCGCGGTCCAGATCGGTTTTCTTTTCCAGGAGGATGCCCCGGACGAACTGTGACAAACAATCCCAGTTGCCCTCATCCTCCAAAATCTTTTGGCAGACCGAGTCCACCGAAAATACACCAAAGATTTGTGTGGCCTCCAGGCGGGGCCCTTCCCAACGGGGACAGCGGAAGAATGTGTGTTCCGCATCGTCGGGAACACCCGGGCAATAAATGCAGTCCGGTGAACCGGTCTTTCCCATCCGGTTCAGGTACGACCGAAAATAGCCGTGACCTGTGAAAAATTGGGTCAGGTAGTAGTCCACCTCCCCATGCCGCCGTTCCACCCATGGTTGGACCTGCTTGATAAGTCGCGCAGTCCATCGTCCTCGGGTGTCGTGCTCCCAGCTGTGTTGCCACTGCTGGAAGGTTCGGGAGCGCTCTTCTGTTCTTGCCGTGTCCTTGCCGATCTCGCCTTGTCTCTGATAAATCGCTTTCCTCTCCCCTGCCAAGAGCTTGACAGGGATGACTCCGGCGACCACCAGGACGGCAGGCTCGGACACTGTCCGGTAGGCGGAACACACTCGGAGCGCAGCTTGACGCTGAACCCGGGCGAGTCGCAACCTGTAGCACTCCTTATCTAGAGCGCCTGCCCACACCTCTGCCCCGTAAAGAAGCACGGACTGGACCGCGGACATCAACAGACGTCTTCTGCTGGATCGGGGACCCCCGACATTGGCCATCAGCCTACTAAGGTAAGTCACTACCTTAGCGGCCTTGTCCGCCGTACGGAAGATCTGATCCCTCCAGCTTAACTTGGTGTCCACCATAACCCCGAGGTATTTGGCGGCACGAGTTGATGTGACCACCTCCCTTCCCACTCGAAACGGGACGACGGTGTCGATCCTCTTCTTCGTGAGAATCACGATCTCCGTCTTACTGAGAGCAAGTGAGAGACCGTGATCGGACATCCAGTTGTTGACCACCCGCATAACTCGGTTCAACTTCAGTTGGGCCAGCTCAACGTTGCGTGCAGCAATGAGAGCTGCGACGTCATCGGCGTACCCAACCAAAGTGGTTTCCTCAGGCATCTCGGACCTCAGGAGGCTGTCATAGGCAACGTTCCAGAGATCCGGGCCGAGTATTGAACCTTGTGCGGCACCAGAAGTGACTTCCATCGTCCGCGTTCCGTCCCTCGTGTCATAAATCAGGCTTCGAGAGCGTAGATAATCCTCGATGAGCCGCAACAGATATGCAGGAATACGAAAGGTGTTGCGAAGCGCATCCAGCATATCGACCCACCTCGCAGAGTTGAAGGCATTCTTGACATCAAGCGTAACAAGAAGCACTACTCGGCGGGAGAAATGGTTGTGGCTCTCGGCTCTCTCCACAGCTCTCTGAACTTCGGTGACAGCGTCGATCGTTGACCGTCCCTTTCTGAAGCCGTACTGACGGGGGCATAAGTCCCCGGCAGCTTCCACGGCAGAAGTCAGGCGGGAACGGATCAGCTTCTCGAACAGCTTTCCAGCCGTGTCCAACATGCAGAGAGGCCTGTGGGACGACGGCAGCTCGGGATCACCTTTGCCCTTGCTGATCAGTACAAGCCTGGCTGTTTTCCAGGGAGCCGGAAACACCCCTTCTACCAAACAGGCATTGTACATTCTCATCAACAAGTCAGCGTTGATTAAAAATGCTTTCTTTAAAGCCTCACTGGGAATCCCGTCCGGGCCAGGAGCCTTGTTGCTCTTCAGGGAGAGAACGGAGGTTTCTAGCTCCTCGAAAGTGAAGAGTGGAACGTCCTCTACCCGTCCGAAGTCAACCGGCGGTCGCTGTGGATGTTCAGGAAACAACGCAGCGACGATCCTCCCCATGGTGGCGCCCTCCATGATGGAAGGTGGAGAGCGGGCGCCGAGTTTCTGTGTTACAAGTTTGTAACCCAGGCCCCAGGGGTCGGAATCAACGTCGTCACGAAGTCTCCTCCAGCTATTCGCCTTGCTCCTGTTGATCGCCTGGCGGAGAGATTTTCTCGCAGCTTTATAGGCCTCCGACTTACGAACTCTGTCTGCGGGGATTCTCGCTCTTGTGGCGGCTCGTCTAGTTCTTAAACATGTTCTTCTGAGTTCCGCAATCTCTTCAGTCCACCAGTAAACGGGTTGTTTGTCGCGTCGGGGTTTCCTTCGCGGCATAGACTGGTCGCAGGCCGAGACGATCAGTTCCATCGTGGATGTTACTAGTGCCTCGGCCCCAGCCTCACCAGGATTCCCCTGCGCTCCAATGTTTGATATAATTTCAAAACAAACATTTATAGTTTTAATTTTATATATCATTTTAAAACAAACTGTCATAGTTTAAATTTCAGAAGTCCAAATTGTCTGTAACCTAAAAATAATTATTTCAATGTACGGGTTTTTTTTAAATAACGTACATTTAAATATTTTAATCAATTATAAAGTAGTATTCAAATTATAAATAAAATAATTCTTACAAGGATTTAACATAACAAGGCAAATTTAAAAAATTTTATAATTTATTTACATACAAAATAAAAAAGCAAATTAATTGTATAGCCTACAAAATTAACACATAGTCAAATACAAAAGTAACATATACAAAATGGGACTAACTTACAAAAATGATTTTAATTTTCAATTTGCTAATAAAATAACAATTTAATGACGTAAAACAATACAAATAAAAAAAAAAAACTTCCCTGCATAATTATAATACAGAAATGTAAATAGAAACAAATTGTAACTTCTTGATTAGCATTGTACGCGATGGTGCTGTTATTCAGTACTTGATTAAATTAAATTCAAGATTTGATGAGAACAGGATTTGATTGAAATCAACTAAAATAAGCTTCCCTACAAAGTTGTTCAGACAGATAGACTACGCAAATAAAAAAACTATACAATACGAAAATAATAAAATACATAAATACAGTGAGGTATTTGAATTGAGTGAGGTATACAGTATTATAAATCTAACTCCTCCTACAATTTTCAACCGATTTTCAAGTTTTTGGTGTCGTTGGATAGGGCTTGGTCTGTAGTTGTTTCCGCCAAAAATTGATGAGAATCGGACTGAAAATAAAAGCGCTATCCAACATTTAAATCTTAAAATTTCCCATTTAAATAACATTGGGGACTGAATAAAGCATTTGAAACATCTGTTAATAGGCCTAATCAGCTGTAAATACGTGTAGTTACAACACGGCGATTAAAGATATTCACATTATTGGATTGGTCGGATGTCATTGATTTAGAACTAAAGAAACATGTGTACTGTATTTAAATAAATTGCTCGATTTCGAGCAACACGTATACTATTATACTAATCACCTTAAGTAACAATACTTTAATAAAATAGTTTTTTTGCGTCGAATGACTACAAAATTCACTAGGAGTGTTACTTTAATCTTACAAACTATTAAAAATGTACAGCTGATTTTTACATCAACATTTAAATGAAAGAAAACTTTATAATCCAGCGTAGGCCTAGATGCAAATAAATGGAAAAATAGAATTTGATCTTGAAACGGGTACAATGAGCGATGAGTTATTGTTCAAGAAAAGGTTTTTTGTTTGCATTAAAGTATGTGATTAGTTTGATTTAAAAAAAGAATAAACTAAACCCATAGAATAAAAATTAAATTATTATTAATTCAAACGTATAGTGTGGCAGCCAACAAAGTTTTGGTGTTCTGAAAAATTACACTATATATACTATTTTGTGTTTTACTAATTGTAGAATGATAGGATCGATAGAGTTTCAATTAAAGACGTTTGCTCCAAAGACTAGGAAAAACAGAAACATGCCATAAATCTTCTAAATAAATGAGAAAGAACGGAGAAATTGCTCCATAAAATTTACATGGATTAAAAAAATTTTACTTTTTTACGAAATAAGTTACGTGTATCTCTATTAGGAGAGCCGAATTTTGTATTGTGAATGAAGACACTGTACTTTAAGGAGAGTGTTCAAATTTAATTTTGAGACCCTAAAAATTAAAACAGGAGGGAAAATACTATTTAAGCTCATGGACAAACAAGGTAATCAAACAGCAGTTGAATGAAGTATGGTGTATGATGAACACTATTGAAAGTGTATTTATCCTGAAATGGGTGCTGAGCATCCGTCACGATTTTTAATCATTGTCCCCTTTTCTAAGAATGGGGAAACACTCTATAAAATTTATAGGGATTTAAAAAAGTTTACTTTGTTTTCACGCAAATAAGTTACGTGTATTTATTAGGAGAGCCGAAAATTGTACAGTGAGTGAAGACAGTCTACTGTAACGGAGTGTGTTAACATTTTGTGACCCTAAAAAATAAAACAGGAGGTAAAATACTATTTCAACTAATGGAAAACCAAACTACATCAAATCAAATAAATCAAATGGTTGAAAAATAATGGTGTATGATGCACACTATTGAAAGTATGCTTCTGTATTTATTCTGAAATGGGTGCTGAGCATCCGCACGGTTTTTAATAATTGTCCCTTTTCTACATTATGTTAATTTTTGTCTTAGCTCAAGGATTATTATTTATTAAAAAGCCCATTTTTAGAATCGATATAGGTTTTAACCATAGACAAAATTAAGCATTCATTCACGGTATCATGACTCTCGAGATTGTAAAGAGTACTTTGGAAGCGGATGACTGCCTTTGGTCATTGTGCTATTATTTAATGATCCTGAATAATGAAACGGCTGCTATTTGTCAGTATCAAAGACACCTCATCTGATCCATCACAACCATCACACTCACCCTTCAGTCATACTCATCTTAAAATACGCACCACAGAGTTCGTCGGCGTTTCAAATAAGTATCAAATTCTTTACAAACAGTATTGCTAAAATATTATCGATAAAAAACAAATCTTCTGACAGCTTTCTTTGTAAAGCATTTTCTTGGTAATCCACTAAGATCTAAATTATTATAGTTAGGGGCTTTTGCCTCTATAAGCCACTAGTAGGCTATATCATAGTTCTATAACATAGGCCTATTACCATATTTATGCGATCAAAAATATTACAGTGTTTTATTTAATCAAATATTATAATAATAACCTATGAACTGCCAAAGAACGCATTTTCATATTGATTTTACAAACAAAATTAAAATACCAATTGTAATCATTAAACTCTAAAATAATAAAAACAACCAAACAGTTTTTTTTTTCAATTTATTACAATAATGGAAAAAAATTCTAATAGAGGGTATTTTACAAACACTTATGTTATTATTTTACTAACGGTTATAATAATATTTTGTTTCTATCATAGTTAATATAATAGATGTGATAATAGAAATATGTTGCATATAGTACTATGATAGTGTAATACCGGACTTAATCAAATGGGGAAATTGCGAACTTTGAGGGCTTTCAAGGCCCTTCCTTTCGTATCGCTATTTACCAACAACAACTTCAGGCTGAGCTATTAAATGCATCGGCCGCATGTATGAGAAGTGAGAACGACTGGCCGGAGCGGCGCGGCGGTGTGCCGTGCGTGGCCGCCAGCCACAATGGCTAGGAGATCGAAGAGAGATCGATGGCGTGGACGGTTGGGTTTGTTTATAACTTGAAAACTACTTTTGCTTGAAGATATTTGTAAGATGGATAGTATAAAGGAAACAGAAAAATTAAACAGGACTGGTAGTAGTTTCCTTCACGTAGTTCGTTGCCGCGCCGCTAGGTTCACCTGAAACAGTGGCCTTTTTCCCGCGCGAGGGCAAAACATGCAATCGTATTTCCCGTCTTCGGTTAGTGTTTACCGACCAAAATATTTTATTTTACGATTTATTTGAAGTTAAAGAGTGGTTCTAGTGGAAGGCTACCTGCTTTTTCAATAATTTGTGAAATTACTACGTGAAAATGTATGTTAAAGTTAGTGAATTTCAGCATCAAATAAAAGTTATTATAAAATTTTTTTTAGAAAAAAACAGGTATACTTCCACTAGAACCACTATTTGACTACCATATAAAACAAACAGCTTAAGTCTACGATGAACAGTTCCAACCGAAGGCTGGAAATACGATTGCATGTTTTCGGGTAGATTTTCGGTGCCGAACGGCCCCCTTAAACAAATCCGAGCCAACTGTATTATTATTACTACACGGTAGAAGTGCCTAATATCACAGTCCGTTGTGTACGAGTAACACTGTAGACTATAGTGGTACACGCAACAAGGTGTCAGAGGTGGAACAGCGGAACGCGGAGCGAGGTGGAGTATAGGAACGCGAGGACGGCGGGCCGGAAGAAGTGGTTGTGCGTCACCACTGGTAGAGGGGGGGGGGAGACATAATAAGCGTGGGCGCCGCGCCACAAAGGCTTCGGATTCCGCGTTCTGGCCAACACCGACGCCTACGATACACTCTACACCGGCCGACCGACGACCAGCGGTGACAAGGCGGTGATGGACACGGGCGATGACGGGCACGGCGCGGGGTCGCGGATGTACCTGCTATGCTGATCCACCGTCAAACTGATCAATGTTCCGCAGCAGATGACATGCCAAAGAATCTAGTGATATTATCAACAGCAGCTGCCCTTTAAATGTGCTCGTTGCTCGAAATCGTGGATTTTAAAATCTGGATATTGAATATACGTAAACTTTATAACATCCCCCTACTATGTTTACGGCAGTTCGTTAACCAGCAGTATCCCCCATTATTTAACATAACCTGTTTGGTATGCCGGTAGAGTTTAACTCTTTGAGGTCGTAAACTTGAAAATCCACTAATTTTCTTACCAATGTTAATTAAATGAGTAAATAACGACGTTTCACTGCCGTTTTGATGGACGTTTACCAATTTAGCCTACTATATATAGAGAAACAACTTAACGCAGAGTTCCATCCATAATGACACGAAAATCAATCGGTTGCAAAACTGCAGGAATTCCTAGCATAACATGTCGCACATTATGGATTTAGACATGTCAACATTTCTGCTAGAAAAAAATTGTGCTACAAAGATTACGGCGTCCAAAAACCACGTATATCTTAGTGCAAAATTTCTTAACAAACAAGTAGACCTACCACATCAATAATGCTATCTAAAATGTAAGTATGATAATAAACAGTATAGTATTCCATTATTAATATATTTATTTGTTATTTTAAAATTGTGCCTTAACTAACCGTTTAAACTTGAAATACACTTTTCAAGGACTCATTAAGAGAATAATTGCACAATGCCAAGTCCAATTTCTAGCTTGGAAGAAACAAACAGTTTCTGTTGGGTGCGCGGAGACACAGCGAGTATATAGCCTATGTGCTAGCTGTGCACACATGTCAATCAGTAACACGTCATCTCCACTAGCGATCTTACGTTATTGACGGGAAAACTTTCCGTAGCTCATTCACGTTCGTGGAATGGCACTAAAAACTAACACTTCACAAAGCCTGAGATACTGCTTTTACCTATTCGTGAAACCAAGTTTCAAGAATTAAGAAAATGATTGTTGTTAGACTATAGTAATGAAATACAGTATTGACAATCGTAATGATAATCATGCAAAATAGGCTAATTAGTTTTGTTTTGGGAGGGTGAATTTCATGGAGAAAAATATTGCTATTCTTCTATTGTCTTTACATCAACTAAGTCTATCTATTCGTCTATTGAATGGCGTAGCTGCCACTACAGTAAGCCTCGTGTAGTAGCCCTCTTCAGCAGTAGCGCCGGTGGCCAGTACTGCTGGTCCGAGTGATCGACGATGAGCTAGAGTAGTGTAGCAGTAGCGGTGCGACCGCGACGACGCGGTTCCGAGAGGCGAGGTTGAGGTAACGGTCCTCCTCCGGCTTCCGGTACCAAGGTCACTTCCGCTCCGCTCCTCCACACCACCGCAGTAGATACCAGCGCTGCGGACAGCCGTCGGACCGGGTATAAGCGTGGGTAGGACGGTAGTTCGAGGTGTTTGCCAATGATGAATGCCTATTAAAACTGTTGCATCCAACTGTTACATATGTCGCGTTTCCAGGCCTGAAGTAAAATACTTCTTACAGTACTATGAGTGTTATGTCGCCTATGAATGTGGAAGCAACGATACTACAGTATAAAACACCAATTACAGTCCCCTATTGTCCATTGAAAGCGAGTAGATCAGTAGAGGGAATGCTTGAAAAGTGGACTTCTGAGATACGACCTATGAATGCAAAGGGATAGGCCTACATTGTCGGGGCTGTGTGGAGTAAATATTGAATAGTTTTTGCATAAGTTGACTTATTTTACTGTATTTATGAAGAACAGAAACAGGAAGGACATGCGATGGTTGTGCGAACCTTGACTTCTGAAAGCAATCAAGAACACTGCAGCATGTACCTATAGCCGTAACTAAATCAGTAAATAATTTCTATCAAACATAAAATTCCATGCCAAACGTATGCACCAAACGTAATTATGTAATTGTGTATAAATCCCTTCCTCGATACACCGTGTAAAAATAACTCTCCGTTTTAGTGTATAGGTACTTAGAATTTCTAGATGATCGATGAAAAGTGCATCGGGCCGCTTATTCGCTAAAAGGAATAGGATTTCACAACGCAAGAGTCAATTTGTATATTATAACAATTTTCTACATATTATTAAACAAATTGTGAAATTTAGTTTCAGGCACATCTTTAATTTAAAACATTTTAGGGCCCTGAATGGAATTATTTTTTATTGTGTTAATAGTCTGTAGAATGTATTCCAACAAGTGCAATGCCGTTCCACACCCTCCACCGCAGACGCTGGTTTGTTGTTGTCGTTGTCCTGTAGATGTAGGCCTACTTGTACATGATCGTCAGTGCAGTAGCAGTTAGTTCAGCCTGCGGGGGCGCGCCGCCCGCGACACAATGGCGATGGCCCAGTGTCCGCTGGCGCTATTTGCATCCCGCGGAAGCCGATCGCTAAAAATACGCTTCAGTTTCCGTAAACCGCTCGTTATCGCGCGAGAATAGCGCCAGCAAAGCAAAGCGTCCAGCCGCTGTCCACCACCACCACTAAACACACACTAGGGAATGGCGATAATTACGGCTGACTGACTTTGTCCTCGATCATTTCTCATTTATTTGTGCGTATTTACGTTTGTGGCATTTTTAAACGTTTTGACGGCACGCCCACACCAAGTCTTGTTATTATTTTACGTCTACTCTAGTTAGATAGCATAATAAAGACCAGATGGACAATTTGGTCCAGAATCGATCCTCTCTATCCAGTAAAACCTCAACATCTCGACCCAAAGCCATGCAATATGGACTATTACAGGGGGACTGTTGAGTTCGGCGAATGTTAGGTCTAACAAAATTGTGTTGTTTACTCTATTATACCTTGCGTATCGGCTATCGACTGCCAACTCAGGACGGTGATGTACCACTGAGCAGCACAGTCAGTTAATCCAAAAAGTATATAGCTCATTTTGCTGCTAATGCTGTTTAAACGCAATTAAGACATCAAGGAATTCACTGAAAGCATAAAATTTTAAATAAAATGGAACAAGTCTGAGAATTGTTATGCTTAATACTAGAACTTTAATTCATGAAGGTAGATTTCAGTACACCTTTTTCTTGAGAGTAACATTCCGCTCTGTGCCTAATGCTCTCTAAAGGAACTGAAATTATCGCAGTGCCTCATCCCCTTAGCTTAGCACCTCCACCGACCAAGAGGACCGAGTGTAGCTCCCTTTGTATGACTGAAAAGATTTTTTTAAAGATTTCTCAAATTGTTACAACTAATGACGAAAAATTTTACCAAGAAAGGAAGTTTTATGAGGGAGAAGAAACTCAACGTTGAAGTTCCGCTACGGTAGGCGACATTGATTACACTGATTCAATCACCTGGATGATTTAGACTGCGCGGCAATCAGAGTTCTCATGTTGACGCACATGCAGGCCAACCAGGCAAACAATCGCACCAAACAGTACAGAGCACCAGGAAAACTGGGTGTTTGTTCGGCACAGCTACGTGTGGCAAGTAGATAACGTGCTCCGCGTTTCGCCGCGTCACTGATAAAGACGCACGTGCCACACTTTTAATGCTTTTACGAGACGTTTCCGATTGGTATTATAAGGTTTAATGTATTTATTGGTTATCCCAATGATTTTTCAACCAAAGATCATGAGGGAATTATTATTTTAAACCATATAAAACGTAGAAGTAAAGCAACTAAACCGTAAAAATATAATTATGTCGGTCCTATCTTGTGGAATTTTGCAAACGATTATTGGAGGGCCAATTAGTTTACGAAATTATGTTATTTTCTGTGCTGAATATGTATTCTTTCAAAATTATATAAACACAGTAAGTATGCTGAAAAAATATGTTTTTGTCTGTATTATAAATCTACAGCCTGTATTATAAAGCACACAGCCTGCCGTACCGAAATACAATGATAAATTAGCTTTGTGAATTGTAAAATCTTAAAACGTATAATCATAATGACATAAATCACCTATCAATGTTATGATGAACGACACGAAGAGGAAAGAAATCATCATACACGAGTGTTGGTGCCTCAATGTATTGATGAAACCCGATTTCAATGGCGAACAATTATATACTCTAGAAGGAAGTGTCTGATTGATTTCTTTTACCAAGTAGATTTTTCGCATTATCCAAATGTCCAATAACCCAAGTCTTTATCTTTAAAAAAAAAAAAAAAACCTCCCACTTTTATCGGACTTTAAATAAACTCGGAAAATTGGAGAAGAATTGCACGGTGAATTTTTAACCCGCGAGACCCCCGATAGGCCTACTGACAGCCTATGTCGGTAGCCGCTGAAACTGGGAGCGCGCAGGCTATATGAATGTATCCAATGAATCGCATTTATTAATTAAAAGTCTACTTTCCGCGGCCAAATCTCCATCATCACCATCATATACCTGAGTCTTGGGTCTCACACTGCTGAAGTGCAGCAGCGTTTCTTTATCCACATCAGTGTTTTACACCAAATACTATAGACATTGTTTCTCGCTCTCAGTATGCTTGTAAACAATGCGAAACGCATATTCAGGTAGTTTCAGCAACGTCTACTAGGACTGACCCTTTAGCCCCCTCTTAACCATAAAAAACCATATTTCCTATATATTCGTAAGTAAATCCATAAGGATATAAAATAAATGTCTACTGTTTTATAGGACGGTTAAGAATCTATTTGCCTTCAGGCTTTTTAGGCGATTCAGAAATGAATGAATAAAAAGAATAGATTATTTTTCAACCAGTAATAGGTGTGAAGCTTCACGGTTGTATTGCTACCGTAGTCAACCTACCGTCCGTCACGGCTAGCGCTGGCGCCACACCGAAGGTTTTCCTCAAGTCAAACGTAACTGCGGTGGCGTTGCTCCAGTGCCCAACAAAACGTTCACTAAGTTACCTGTTTAATTTGTTATTTACAATAATAATGGCTCTTTATTTTCAAATTTACCACGTACTTTTTTGTCATAGGTCACCAAAACACGTATATTATGCGGCGGTGGAACTATATATACCGCGCGTATATTTTGATGAGTATCCTACGTTATAAGAGAAGTCATGAAAATACAAACTTCACATATAATTATAACCTATTGTATAATACGAGTATATTGTCTGTGTGTATTTTCCACGATCTCAAAATCTATTACCTGAAGTCGCTAAAAACGTAGATTATCACTTGGAGCAAAAGTGTCTTTTAGATGAGCAATCATGTTTTAAAAACTATTTTTGTAATTTGATTTGATTTGTACCCCTTTCAAACCCTTTGAGCACAAGAACTCCAGTCTACTAAACCATAGGATTAGGATAGATGTGGATAAATCAGCCTATAGTAAAAGACATATGACAGTAGAATAATAATTGAATAAGGTACGAAGAGCAAATATGCCAAATACATACAGGGTACTACTATATACAGAATGGACGATCAATTAAATATCTAGGCTGGAAATTAATCCAACGCGTATGATCGAAGGGATCGACGCGCTAAAATTTAACTCGCGTGAACCGCATCAGGTAATGGAGTATTTAATGACCAAACAATAATAAAACAAAAGTGAAATGGACTAGACGTTCTGTTGCAAGTAGGCATTGAAGTCAAACATTACTTTCATCGTGGCTTAATAACAATAAAATTATCATCGGCGCGGCGGGGCGCATTATCATGTATGAACAAATAGTGTATAATGTGTAACTAATGATCGGTACATAATACACAAGTGATACAATTCAATGGTTTCCACTTATCATTCTAGATTTATTGTTGTTAAAGAATTATTTCGGACATTTCGGAAACGGCCACAATAACTTATGAATAAATTTCATAATTAATAGCAACCTTATAATCGCCAACAAAAAATTGAACTTCGTAAACGGCGTCGATGTAACTTACGATTTTCCGATAAAATAAAAGTTCCAATACCTGCATAACGAATGAAAATTTGTAAATAAATGACATCAATCGTTAGCCTGATTAATCACTTGAAAACCAACTACAAAAAGATCTAATTACTGCGTAACATATAGGACTACTGTACTGGTATGAACCAGATTTTTTCCACGAAAACTGAGTAGGGTAGGTAATCTAATCTAGCATTTGTATATGACTGTCGTGTTATCGGTTATCGCAAGCAGGTAGCGCGATAAAGGGCGGGGATATTGCTGAAACGAGAGTGCGTCATGTCCGAGATGAGATAACGGGTATCGGTAACCTCTGGCCACCACACTGAGGTTGTACGACACAGGGTCCCAGAGTAAAATCAACAAGCGTGAATAATTAAATATTTTGGAGAGAACCTGCGAAGCTCTGATACACCGACTTGCAGACAATGTATACAGAACTTGCAAACGACCAAGTGTGTTGCAGGTTACATACCATAATGGATGATGCATGCTACTCTTAGCAATATAGCGAACGCAATTCTAGATATGGAGTAATCGATTTTCTGAATATTTTGAACCGGTTATGCCATACATAGTGAGCGATGAAACATGAATTTTCGCACAGAGGCTCCCTGAGGATAGTTTTGTTGGACAAATGACTAAAGATAAATCTAAAAATTCGTTATTTGATTACTGATTTTTACGTCACAGAGAGTAAACTAGATCATAAAAACTCGGGTATAAAGGTAGGTTTACACGTGAGAGTTTTTCACTCTCAGAGAGTTTCATACTCTCAGCAGGTACTCGCAGAGGTGTTTACACAACCAGCGAATTTTCCAAGATGGTTAATCCCAGACCATTTTCTGTGAGTATTTTTATCAACATCAACAGCTGTCTGAGATTTTTATGAGAGTAACTAACTACTCTCCGAGAGTGAAAAACTCACGTGTAAACCTACCCTAACATTTTTACACAAGATGTGCGAGTAAATAGGTGAACGAAAACGTCTTTCTTTAATAGTTGTCAGCTTTGTCGACGAAACCACTGCCAATATTTTTGCTACAGTATAAATTTAGCATCATCAGTTTAGAAAATTAACTAATTGTTTAACTATAATAGTTTTTGCTATAATCGAGTCAATATCTTATTAATTAGTCACTTTATAAAGAAAGAGATTTACCTTAGCGTCGTTTATACCTTCGTACACCTCCACACAATACTAAATGTGGCACAATACTCGTGCCATAATATTCTTCCATTAGCCTACTCCACTTCGTTCCCATACGTATTTGACATTGATCGCACTTTCGACCTCGAGAGATTTTGTAGAAAACAACAAAATAACAAACCGCCGACAGACAGTGGAATAAACAGATTCTGGAGATGATTTCGCCACATCGCCTGTCGCGTTGTTTGAAGTGCGAGGAGGAAGGTATGGGATGGGATGGAAGGCAGCAAGGCGGGAGGCAGACACCGACACGAGGAAGAGCGACGTCGTCGGCCTTGGCATTACCGCGGGTTCCTGGTCGACACCGGTCGCGGTGACTGACTTCCGAGCACACCCAGGCCCGGCCTGCCGCTGAACACTACCGGCACCCGGGACAAAGGAGCTGCCTACTACACTGTCCGGTTACATGGTTACAACCATACAGCACATCACTGGGGATGCAAACGTTTTTGATTGCTTTTATAACCTCACTTTCTGCGTACCTTATTACACAATTGTTGTTTAAAGAGGGTTTTTAATTAATTTCAAATGCCAAGATGATATTAAATAAATAAGTAGCCGATACACATTTTCTTAATTGCAATTATCACAGTAGCGTAGCACGGCCAGTTAGCTAGTCTGGAACAATAGTATTCTATGCGATATAATTTTTACTTTTCGTTTAACGCGGTTTATCCCCACAAAATGATTATTATTTTTGACATCAATGCAATTCGGACTTAGTGTACGATATTCAAAAGACATGTAATGGGAAGTGCATAACTTTCCTTTCATCACATCCGCCAAGGCAATACTGTAGGCTATTACACGCCGGGATCGTGCAGTCCACAGGAGATATACAATTAATTTTATTGTTTCTGACGAAACACAAATTCGTGGACATTATGTCTACGGACTACGCGCAACTTCCATTGAATTTTTTAAGACAATTTCCCGGACTATCCATACCGGTAGATCCTACTGTAGATTGCAGGCTCCCCGTACAATGTATCTAGGCTGCCTTGCGCAACATAGGCTGTCACAAACATTAAGTCAACCGATATACAACGTTGTCGCTGTAGGTAGCTGAAACGATACATTAACAAAGGGAAGTCCAGCGCTCAGCGGCGGGGAGAGAGGTGAAGTGACCTTGAGCCGCAGTTCCTGGTCACTTCCACAAACCGAAAAAGCGAATTGATGGCTTCAGCGACTGTGATTTATACTGCAACCTATTGAACTTTTAGATTTATATTCGGTTGGGATTCAGGGTTGAAAGTAGTGATGATTGTAGATCACTGATACAGAAGTTTGTTTTGCGGTGGCGTTCCAAATTATCGATCTTTTGTGATACTCTATGACGGTGCAACCCATTTTCTACAAAGTTGGTGAACAATATTTAACTTTTTGCAGAAGATCGTAAATGAACAAAGGTATGTAAATAAATGTATATTCGCGTTCTACTTATTTAACATAGGAACATAACTACAAGTTTCGTTGTTGACCGTGTGCTCAATGGTGCTTCCCCCGAACGAGGTGGCGAATGACCGCTTTGCGCAATGGTGCTATTCCCGGCATATTTCACTTTTTAGGACAAGCTACGAAACTTATATCTTCCAGTTTATGGTTCAACTAAAATTTCCCTCATAAGGGAAACAGGTCCTACAGTGTGCATTCCATATCCCCGAGGGGCGAGACTGCGAGACCCAAGACATCCTGTGCCGCGGTATGACGTCATCCGCCTATTTATACGTATGACCGCACAGAGCAGGCGCTGCGGAGTTAAGTACAGTAAAATCCAATTAATTATCCATGCGTGGCGGGAAAACCGAACGGATAACCGATTTAATCGTGCCGGGAAGGGAACGGACGACCTTGGCGCGGCGATGTGGAGAGAAGGGGAACTTCCTGGGAAAACAGATTAACATGGCGATCCGATCGCGAGCGAAGATAAGCATGGGCGACAATGTTAAAGAGATCGGTGTAGAACAGGGTGTGGAGGGCGTAAAACAAATGTAACGTGTTGATAATGGTACCTAATATATTTCGAATACCTACTGCAAAAACATTGATAGCCTAACTTAATTATAGTTAACTACCGTATGTAAAGGGTAAAGGAAGTTTTGCACAAAGTACGACACTGGATCATGTCAAACACAAAAGATATAAAAAATATTAATTAAATAAACAAAAAAATATACATTGATTAAGTAATCGGAAAACAGATTAGTGAATTTTCCTACACTGAGAAAAATGCAATATACGTATGTAATGGTATAACAGTTTTATCATTATGAAGTATGAATCACACTTAAATAACTATATAATACACAATGTAAGTAATAATCTTACGTATCTAAAAAATCGTGAATGTATGTTTCACCATGTCAAATAAGTATGTTTCAATTATTTCGTATAAATGCATGAAACATACCTAAAACAAGTGAAACATGATTTCATGATATTTGTAATGGTGAAACATATTAGTAATAAAGTTTAAGTCCTAAAACGGTGACGTCATCGTTAGTGTCATCATATCAATTTCCCGTCGTAACCGTGTTACATACTTATTGACTGACTTGAAAGTATGTAACTTACTTGTGGCGAGACTACAATTATGAATTTTAGTTAAATCTGTACTGAACACAATTATTATAAAATGCAATAAGTAAGAAACATTATAACAAGGAAAATAAGTATGTAACCACAGTTTGTCTTTCTATCAGTCTGTGTCAGTCTGCATTTAATTCGTGTAGTGACAGCTTCGTCGTGCCGCGCCGGTCGGTCAGTGTTTAGGTGTTGGGCGTGTTTTCGCGGTTTATGGTGTTGTGTTTGTGTTTGTGTGTAGCTGTGAAAAAAACGCTTTCAAATCATACATTGGAAATGAGCAGTTTTGTAAGTTTATAAATAACATGTTTAATAAATATTTTTTTTTTTTAAATTCATTTACTGTATTTTATTTTTGCCTACACCTCCATAGCTATTTAATTTTTATCCTATTTCAGGTTAGGTAGTCTGTGTGATATTTGACTGCTGTAAAATTGTATTTATAAAAAGAAATAAACCGTAAACAATTTAATGGTTTCAGGATATCAAACTGAGTATCACGTGACATAGCATTAAAATTACATTAGTCGAAATCATAAATAAAACATACAGCCAAAAATATTCATATTTCAAGTTTTGAAACAGCTTGTCTGCCACTTAACTTTTTAAAATAATATAGAGGTGGGATAGTATTCAAATTTTGATGTATTTGTAGTATAATATAATTTGGCTTCATACACAACAAAGCATCTGTATGATACTTAGATAAAATAGTAAATGCCATGTAAAACAGTCGAAGTAAAACAATCACATTTCAGAACTTAATTTGAAAGGAATTTTTCCTTAACGGTCAACTACAAAATGTACGCAAAAGCATAAGCAACATTATGAAACATAATTACAGTAAGTATGTTTCATTTAGTGACAAGTAGGTAACGTACGACAAAGATTAGTTCATCTTTATGAAACACATTTACAATAAATATGTCTCATATAATGGGAAGTAAGTTACATACGTCAAACGAAAAACTACAACGATGAAACACCATTACAATAGGGTGGGTCGGGGTAATTTTGAGACAAAATTCAAACTTTCCTTATATCTCAAAAAGTTATGGTTTAAATTTATTAAAAATTTTATCACAACACCGCACAGATGTTACAACTATGTTGTATGAGTTTCAGTCTCTGTAATTAATTTGTTTAGAACAAAATATAAATAAAACGTGTCTCATCATTACCCCAGCAAATGGGAAATTATGAGACAGCGTGGGGGAATTTTGAGACACCCATTCTACCATTAGTTTAACACAAGGTAATATAGTCCTGATAGGGGCAATTTGTAGACAGTACTATATACATCATTTTGGAGGGTTGGGGAAATTTTGAGACAGCAAGATTGGGCAGAAAAAAGTTATATTCACCACAAATCGGAATAACATTTATATTTAAGAACTTAAAGTACTTATTAAAATGGTTTTAAGACAAAAATACTATTCCTTTTATTGCTGGAATGTGTGGATATACCCTAAATACTAATATTTAAAATCTTTTAACATTTTTATGGCAAAAGCAAGGAAAAATGAAGTCTTTGGCTGCAGTAATAAAATACTTAAAAACGGACAGTAAGTTTATAAACTATTGCTTCAGTTTATATCAGTCTGCACTTTGGTAGTTGGTACAATTATAACTTACTGTATGAATATTAAATATAACTTAGTCCTGTTATGAATAAGAAAACAGCATTTGTTTTCATTATATCATAATACAGTAATATACGTAAAAATAACACATCACTTTAGTTTTACTGTCAATTTGATTTTTAATATTAATTTACACTTTTCAGGCCTGCATTTCACTTTGTTTCTTCTTTATCAGGTGTAACTTCTGAGAAAATGTCAACTCTAAATTATTTTAGGTTGTTGTATAAGGCTCGGACATCTCTGATTGACCTTACTATAAATGGATCGAAAGACCAGAATCTGGATGGACCCATGGAAAATGAACGTAGGTTTTACAATGGAAAATTTGAGCTGGTTTAGACTTAAGTTGAGACGGTTTATTTCTGATTCACATTTCTCGCAGAAATCATAAATAATCAAAGGATCACTGGTAACATTACATCTGGTTACTTCTAGACTCTCCGTTTTCTTATTGCAAGTTGATGGCGTTCTTTAAAACTCCGAAACCAGTCATCGATTATCTTGAAAAGGTGTCTTTACATTACGTTTTATGACATATTCTTGTACCACATCTTTAATCTCTTCTTTAAGAAGCCCAAATCCCCATTTAGACATTGTTTTAAGGGATTGGCCAACTCCTCTTCCTATGCTAGAGGGATTGCAGTTTTGCGGCCCGCAACACCCGTATTTAGACCTTTCAGACGTCTGTGTAATACATCTTTCTTGATATTATACTTTCTAGCAATTGCCCTTGCACTAAAAGGTAGATTTTTACTCATAAGGTCTTCAATCCCTTCTAAAGCCTTTTAAGATCCTCTTCATCGTAGCTTTTCCCTTTTTTACAGTATCGTGGCATCTTGTAAAATATTTTAAACTACAGCCTACAGGTTCTACAGTTCAAATAATTACTCTTTTACATAGCTACCCTTCTACATAACTACTTAGAACATAAAACAGAAAGAAACAGGAATGATTTTGTTAGTTTATCAATATTATTGATGTCTCAAAATTACCCCCACGGCTGTCTATAAATTACCCCTTGTTCAAAGAAAAAATTATACCAGAGAAAAAAAATTTTTTAATAAAAAATTCCTAAGATATCAATGTGAAACTTTGATAACTTAATCAAGTACTTTTTACAAGATAATAACATATTTTTTACCTTCTTATGTATATTGGTTTTAAATGGAGGTCGAAAGTTTAACTTGTATGAACGAAAGTTTTTTAATTATTTTTGCGGACTCTTAGCAGAAAATTTTTTAATCTCAGCAATTTTTTTTTATTATTTCTCAGATTTTTGTATGGTATTCTGCAAGTGTTAATTTAGTGTTTTTAACTCATTAGAGTTTCTAAAAAAAGAAATTTCCGATATTAGGATGGTGTCTATAAATTACCCCGAAACATCGTGTCTCAAAATTACCCCGACCGACCCTAAGTATGTTTCATATAAAGTTTCAAGTACGTTACATACGACCAAGAATAATTATTCAGGATAAAACATGGTTACAATAAGTATGTTTCATACAGTGGAAAGTAAGTAACATACGGCAAAGACTAAATTATCAGTATAAAAAACCATTACAATAAGTATGTTTCATGTGTTGGCAAAGAAGTTACATACAACAAAGAATGGTCCATGATGACTGATCATCTTTATAATACGTATGTTTCATACAGTGGTAAGTAAGTTGCAGTGACGTCACACAGTGTGACGTCATTAAACAACTGCCGGACTGTACGTATGTTACTTACTTATGCATTTAGAATGTCTGAACATGCAGTAACATACTTATAGCATTAAATAATGAAAAAACCATTATTTAAGAGTGTTTCATCAATTTTTAAGCACGTTTCAACACCTTTTTTCTCTCAGTGTATCTTTTACGTTTGCACATTTACGGCACATTAATTCTTGTGTTCTATTTATAATTTCCTCACATCTTTCGGGAAAAGTTTGTCAATAATATGCATTCGAGTAATTAAAACGAGTGATTTGTTTGAGGGCGTATATACTACCTTAATTTTACTGCTAAATCCCACATTAAAATGTTGCAGTGAATTTAAATTTAAATCTACTCAAACCTATCAGCAAATTGCAAATTAGTGTCTAAAAGCTACTTTGACCCATATTTAGTCACATCTATTACCTACATCAATATCTCACACGACGGTACTGCAGTAAATAAGGCTTACAATTCTGCAATTTGTTTCCCCCGAATAAATCAAACTTGTGCTAAAATTCACGTGGTGTGAAATATAAATCACGGCAGAATGGGTGAGCGGCCAAGCGACGACAAATAGCCAGTGCTTGA
This sequence comes from Neoaliturus tenellus, assembly GCA_030545055.2. Taxonomy (NCBI): domain Eukaryota; kingdom Metazoa; phylum Arthropoda; class Insecta; order Hemiptera; family Cicadellidae; genus Neoaliturus; species Neoaliturus tenellus. Next base: position 210,578,447 of record CM061531.1, read on the forward strand.
CTACTTTTACTTACTCGGTACACGGTATACCGTTCTCGAAAGGGACGCCAACACTAGCAATGCTGCGCTGGCAACTGATTGTCCACCGAAATGCGGAAATACAAACAGACAATCGGACTGGAAATTCCTTTTTTGACATTTTTATCTAAAAAAGGAGGGCAAACAATTCACAGAATTAGAGCTATTCATTTCCCCATTTTGAATCGCTGCAAGATAACTGAAGAGTCGTCATTAGAAGGTATTTGTAATAGATTTTGATCCACAAAAATATTTGGATTGGTTTAATTTATTTGACGTCTAATTGGTGATTAATTAGGTATAGTGATTATTTTAAATTTTCACATATTTAGCAAATAAATATAGGCTAGGATAGGGGTAAGCCCTAAACAATATTCAGCCCTAAACTGACCTAAACAATATTGTATAAGTGGATAATTAAGCCATTTTTCTGCTGACATGTATGTTTTTATTTGAATTTGAAATAATTTGCAGTTGTTGGTTACGGTACAGTAATTAATTGTAAACCGTAGAGGCATGAACTTTTTATGATTTTATCAATGGTTCGATGAAATCGCTACACAGATACAGTCGGAACTCGGAACCATGAGAAACTGATTAGCAAAATTACACAGAGTATTGGGAGTCCATATCAAAAAGCCGAGAAACTAGATTTAGGCCTACACGCTTTTAAACTTCATATTTCTCTCTAAGCAGTACGATACCCGAAAAGAAATCTGTGAAAATTGTTCTCTTGTACCTTCTATTTTACTCCTAGTTCATTAAAAAATATCACTCTTTCTATATCTAGGCTTTAGATTGACGTTCATAATTACACATTTTACTAAGCGTTTTGTTATGTGGGACGGGTTTTAATTCACGAGCAATTACAGAACTGAAACCGCTCGGCAATTAAATCAGTCGCTTCCGCCCAGACCATCTCCCCCCGCGTACTGTAAACACAACCAGATGTGACATCTCCCGGGGGAGGGGAGAGGGGGTGCACCAGTCACCAGTGCGAGAGTGTAGTGTGTAATAACAGCGCAATCAAAACCCGGGTCACAGCACCAGACGTGTGGGATCGGGGAGCCCCTAAATATAAGTTGTAAAAAAACACCAGGGCCGGGGCCCGCTTCTGGACGGGACTGTACATTCTTGTCTCCCCCCCCCACCATCAGCCGACACCCTACCTGTTGTCGGTCTGGATTTGTCTTGTCCACAGGTGGGCCTCCACAATACCGACCCTCACCTGATCCGTAACCCCGGTTATCCGTCCCCTCCCACCCTCGACATGTAGATACTGCAGGGGTCCCGGGGGTTATGGCGTGCGAGACATCCGAGCATTGCGACTAGGAGAGGAGCACTTGGACGGTACGACGGATCGGTGAAAACGCATGCGTTTGTTTACAAACAAATCCAAACAAAAATTAAATTACGGCAGGATGAGTTTTCTATAAAAAACAATTTCTGATAGTTTCTCAGTCATATACTAATGATTCGCAAGTTTAAAATAAAATTTTATCGTGTTGATGAATCAATTCACTGATAACATGACTCGACCGGGTGGATGTAATCATTTCCAAGGTGATGTATTGTCGCCAAGTAAGCTGATTATCACTTGAGTAAGCTCTGTGCTATGGCTGCTATCAGAATAAGGCGATAAATTTGTGATAAATTCGAGCGTCTAGGTACTAACAAAGAACTAAAGAGAACCCGAAAAACTTTTCATGTTTACCCCGTTCGTTAAAATCGTACTGAGTTTATATAGCATTGTTATTGAACGATTCGTTTAAACAATCAAAACACTTAATTGCAGCAGGATATTTGTAAACGTACTTTGACGACCTCATAATGATCACAAAAACCAGGCCTACATGTCAATTAAGTTTTCAATTTCAATCCAGCTTATCGACATTGAGGAATTATTACGAGGAAAAACTACTAATCGCATCGTAACTTTCTATTAACCCAGACATGAAAGAAACGAGTCAATATTCACAGATTATCACTACCTTATCTATACGGGGGCAGACTGGGGTTATCCGGTGGTAGAGTTTGCGCGTTTTTGCACTCAAAGCGAGTCAACTATTTTCGTAAACAGCGCCATTACAGATTCTAAGCATTTCTATGGGAGAGAAACGTAGATGTTTTTCTTTTTTTCTAGGAAGTTAGTTAAGCCTAGTTTTTAAACAGTGGTATGTATATCAACGTCTGTTATAAGTCACGATTGTTTATAGAGACCGCAGAAACATACCATCCATACGGAACAACTTTCATTACGATAGCCCTACCAGTTTTATCACTTTGCGTCGTGGTCGTAACTCACATTCCACAGATGAATATGATAAATTTAGTCTCCTAGCCTAAATAGACCTACGTTCAAGCGTAGTAAGTATACGTGTACTAAATTTACAATGATCAAATTGGCAGTTCATATAAACTTTAGTTTATATTCTGAAAGATGAATAAAAGATGCAATTGAATCCAATAGACGATTTAAATGTGACAACTATAAATATTATGCCTAGAGCTTTTTACAGGTTTCACAAATCTTGGTTCTGCATGTTTCATTTTTTACCAAATAAATACCGGTACGGGGTCTGAACGCGTACAACTTCTTATAACTTAACAGCCAGCTTCTTAGGACGAATAAGAAACCCTAAAATCTTTAAGTCTTAAAATTCGAGGAGTTTTTAAAAGTCATACAAGCAAAACTGTTGTCAATATAGGCCTACCATGGTGATGATTGAGAACATTTTGTCATAACAGGCATAGCCTATAACCATATTTCCATGTGTCGTAGCCACCGTAAAGTACTGGGTACCGGTACTGCGGATACATAATTCATTCAACAAAAAGGGACTTAAATGAGAGAAACAAGTCTGTGTTTTGACAGACTATAGACATAATCAGCACATTTCAATGTAGTTCTTTAAACGTTGCTTAAAATCGAACATATAAATATTACTTTTAGTTCACTCGACCAAATAACTTAAATTAAAATTAAAAATAGGCAATAAGTTAATAAATCGGTAATTCTTGAGTTTAGCTACTACCACCGGAAACTCAAAAAATTTTTTTTAATATGTCGGAAATTTCACGCTGATTCCGAAAATGATAGTTTTTTTCCGCGGAAAAGCTCGGAAAATACCGGAAAATCGGAAAAAACCGGAAATTACGTTTTTATTCCGAAATACGTCGAGTGGGTATTCAAATTAACCGGGATGTTACGCTGATCAAGAATATGTAAGAATTATTTCGATCCGATAGTAAATAAGCCGGAAAATGCGGAAAAGGGGTCGGAAAATCCATCAGATGAACTATTTCACAAGTATGTCATGTGGGTACTCAAAAGACGCGGAATTGTATGTAGAATACAATTATGGATATATTATTTTAATAGAACAAACTAGTAGTAAATAAAGAGAAAAAAACACTTATCAATAAAATAAAAACACACTAAATTTTCATAAATTAACCACTAACAATGTTTCAAATGGTTGTTATTAAGTAATAGGCAATACAATATACATAAGTACTAACTTACATCACATATAATCTAAAATAACACTAACTAACATAACTAACCTAACCTAACCCAACCTAACCTAACCTGACCTAACCTAACTAGGTATCATGTGAGTCATAACAAGCAAAGTTTTGTGTAGAATACAAATATGTACATATATTTTAAATAAAATACACAAAATTAGTACTCACATGATGGTTAGTAATTAGGTTAGGTTAGGTTAGGTTAGGTTAGGTTAGGTTAGGTTAGTTAGGTTATGTTAGATTATATGTGATGTAGGTTAGTACCCATGTATATAGTACTGCATATTACATAATAGTTTAAAGTATTACATCAATAACATCAATTTGAAACATTGTTAGTAGTTCATTTATTTAAGTTTTAACTTAGTGTGGTTTTATTTTATGTTTAAGCAATTTATATATTTTTTCACTACTAGTTTGTTGTATTCAATTAATTTATACATATTTGTATTCTACATAAAATTTCGCGTCTTTTGAGTACCCACATGGCATACTTTTGAAATAGTTCATCTGATGGATTTTCCGACCCTTTTTCACCATTTTCCGGCTTATTTACTATCGGATCGAAATAATTCTTACATATTCTTGATCAGCGTAACATCCCGGTTAATTTGAATACCCACTCGACGTATTTCGGAATAAAAAGGTAATTTCCGGTTTTTCCGATTTTCCGGTATTTTCCGAGCTTTTCCGCGGAAAAAGTATCATTTTCGGAATCAGCATGAAATTTCCGACATATTGAAAAAAAAATTTCGATTTTCCGATGGTAGTAGCTAAACTCAAGATTTACCAATAAATCAATTAACTGTCTAATAATATAATAAGTAATAATAATATAATCCAATAAGTTATTGTTATCTTATCAGTTTTTACAGCTGTACATTAACATACTGTATGTAAACAATTTTCGACCCTATCAAAATATATTCTAATGGGAAAATTAAAAATATATCAATGATGAATAGCGCCTTTAATTTAGGTCATATTTTTGGGGGGGAAACAACTATTTACAGACTGAGCCGTATCTAACGACGCAAAAATTTTGAAAGTCGTATGAAAATTGTAGGAATTCTCTTAACAAAAACCCCCTTAGCGTAAGTTACCCCTTAGTATAATTTAAGTTACAGATTTCACCACGAAAAAGAAGACTCTATAAGCGGTAATTATGCAGTTTAGGTGACACCTCTTAAAAATTGATTTTTTTGTGCCAAATTATCCCAAATTACTTCCTGATTTTGAAAATGATAATTTTTTTCCGCGGAAAAAGTCGAAAAATGCCGGAAAATCGGAAAACCCGGAAAAACATTTTTCTAGTTAAATGGGGTAAGTGGGTATTCAAAATGACCGGAAAATCGAGCTAAACACAACCGTTCAAGAAATATCAAAATCCGTCCATAAATAACAAAGTTATCGCCGGAAAAGCGGTGGAAATTCGGAAACTGGTTAGTGACAATTTTATTCAAAAATACGTCAAGTGGGTACTCAAATTAACTGGGATGTTAAGCTGATCACAAATATGTAAAAATTATTTCGATCCGATTTTAAATAAACCGGAAATTGCAGGAAAAGTGTTGGAAAAGCCATCAGATGAACTATTTTTTTTATGCAGTACTTAAAGTATGCCATGTGGGTACTCAAATGACGCAGAATTTCATGTAGAATACGAACATGTATATATTACTTGAATACAACAATTTAGTAGGGAATAAAGAAAAAAAAACATTTAGAAATCAAATAAAACTACACTGAAACTCATATGCTTCAAACTTAGCGAACTAACTTTGTTAACAGTGGTTATTGATGTAGCCTAAAGTGCTATAGGCCTAGTTAGCCTTATAGGGAGTACTATAGGCATATTTAAAAACTTATATTTACATATTATAGCCTAGTATAAAATGTGTTATTATAGGTAACATAACCTAACTAACCTAACCTAACCAAGGTCTGACGATCATATGAGTCCTATTGAGCAAAGTTTTATGTAAAATACGAATATATACCTAATATGGAATAAAACATACCAAGTTAGGACTCACATGGTTAGGTTAAGTTAGGTTGTTAGGTTAGGTTAGTTATGTTAGTTATGTTACCTATAACATAATATTTTATACTAGGCCTATATGTTAATCTAAGTTTAGGCTATACATCAATAACAACCACTTTTACCACAGTTAGTATTTCATTCAAGAATATGAGTTTCAGTGTCCGGTTTTATTTTATTTCTATTTTTATTCCTTACTAAATTGTTGTATTCAAGTAATATATACATATTCGTATTCTACATGAAATTCCGCGTCAATTGAGTACCCACATGGCATACTTTAAGTACTGTAGTATAAAAAAAAAGTTCATCTGATGGCTTTTCCAACACTTTTCCTGCAATATCCGGTTTATTTAAAATCGGATCGAAATAATTTTTACATATTTGTGATCAGCTTAACATCCCGGTTAATTTGAGTACCCACTTGATGTATTTTTTGAATAAAATGGTGGCTAACCGGTTTCCGCATTTCCACCGCTTTTCCGGCGATAACTTCGTTATTTATGTACGGATTTTGATAATTCTTGAATATTTGTATTCAGCTCGATTTCCCCGTCATTTTAAGTACCCACTTGACTTATTTTGGCAAAAAAATGTTTTTTCAATTTTCCGGAATTTTCCGACTTTTTTCCGCGGAAAAAAACTATCATTTTCAAAATAAGGGTGTAATTTTGGACAGTTTAGAACAAAAAAAAAAAATTAATTTTTAAGAGGTGTCACCTAAACTGCATAATTACCCTATAAGCTATAGGTAGGCCTACTTGTGAACTTAATTAGTAAGAATTCACTTAAATCTACAGTCTCCCGGTTTAGACATGTTAATTTTCTAGTGACAGTCAGGAATGGTAGTTCGAAAATAGTAAATGCCTTATTTTGCTCATTGTTTTCCTCCGTGGGATAACGATCATTTTGACTCAAGATAACGATAAAATTTTTTCCCAAGATGTTTACTCTTACCTTAAAGCAGTTTTGAAGTAGCCACCTCCAAATCCAAAAAAGTTGCACAGTTTAATCACACAATTCCAGGTAAAGCACCACAAAATACCGGAGTTTCCGCACCACAAAAAATCCACAATATTTTTAATAATAAATAAAAAAAAAGCACTTGTCACTGTATCAGGAAAACAATAGACGACTAGTCCGTTTGGAGAACATGTTTGCACGTTTGGGCGGTGTTGAACAGAAAAACGATGATAAAACCCCGGACAACAATGGGCCTAACCTAAAAGTGCGGAACAGTTCTGCTGACCGGCAAGTAAACACTCACCATCAACAGCTGAGTCCCACTGGCGGCCTCTGGCGGCGGGCGTTAGTTGCCGCGTCTGCCACCGCTATCGCCGTTCCGTGTTCGCGGAGCGCCACTGTCGCGCGGATGTCCGCTTCCCCTCCCTCCCCTCCCGCACTCCCACTACAACAGCAGGAAGCTCCGCGCTCCTACATAATCAGAATCTGTTCTGTACACTCCCGGCCAGAAGTTTCTGCCTAATGAAGCGTCTGATGGGAGATGCTTCTCACAGCGTTGGCCAACGTACAAGTATTGTTGTGGTGGCGCGAGACGAAACTACTACGCCGGTTCTTGTGTGAATTTACACGGATGTTATAACATCAATTATGTAATTGACCGCGCAACCCAGTGCCGGTATTGTTACGAAAACTTCGCCCGTCTCGTTGCCCCATTTTTAATTAATTTCTGCACGATTACACACGAGTCATGAATGCGGGTTTCGGGTTCTCTTCCTTGTTGACGAAATCGATACGTTTTTTTTTATTAAAATGGCAAGTACTCAGGATATGTCTGATTATCTCTTGATGATTTAATGATAAAGTATGTTATTATAGATCAGGAATCAATGTAATTTAGGAATGTCGTTGAGAAGGGTCATATATTTTTATGAGAAGAATTGAAGAAGCATTTATCCAGAATTCAGGATTAAAAGAATATTCAGTGAGGACAACTGTCGCATTTTTAAACATTTTCTGAAATTTGAACGCTGGGATGAAGTTTTTTCATCAACTAGTATTGATGATAAGTTGGAATCTTTTAATTGCAGCTTAAATTATTACTTCGAACTCTCTTTTCCGAACAAGAAATCTAAGATTCGCCCAAAAAAATTATTTACGAAAATCAAACTTGATCATTCCTTGTTACAGGTTAGAAAGACTCTTCTTCAGATGTATTATTCAACTAAAGATCTTCCACATGACCACCCCTTAAGAATCTCGTATATAAACCTAAAAAAGGAGTTTAGGGTTGCAGTGCGAAAGGCAAAATCAGAAAATGTTGTCGCTTATCTTAACTCTTCTGACAGTAAGTCCAAGGCGGTTTGGGACATAGTCAATGAAACCATCCCCAATAAAACTGCAACCAAGGCTTTTAACTCGTTCGTGATTGAATCTGATAGTGGGGACCTCTACTCGAGGCCTGAGGACGTTGCTAATGATTTCAATGCGTTCTTCACCAATATTTCCCAAACCTTTGTCGGTGATCCAACTGCATTAAACCGTTCTATTCTTATACGTCCTTCATGTTCGAGTCTTTTCCTACACCCCGTTAGCGAGGAGGAGGTACTGCAAGTGATTAAGTCTCTAAAACCTAGTAATTCGGCTGGTGAAGATGGTATATCATCAAATTTACTCAGGAGGGTATCTGAATGTTTGGCAAGACCTTTGTCTCATCTGGCCAATGTTTCTTTTGCTGAAGGAAAATTTCCCAAATCTCTCAAATTGGCAGTGGTGAAACCTCTCTTCAAAAAAGGTAAAACCACTGACAAAAACAATTACAGGCCAATTTCAATAACATCTACATTCTCTAAAGTTTTGGAAAAGTTGTTTTTAAACCGTCTTTATCCCTTCCTAGTGTGTAATAACTTGCTGTTTAAGAAGCAGTTTGGGTTTCAAAAAAACACTTCTACTGTCAATGCAATGTTCAGCTTTGTATCAAGTGTATCTAAGGCACTTGATGAGCATAAGCATGTTTTTGGGATATTTCTTGATATGAGTAAAGCTTTTGATATGGTGAATCATCGATTGCTTTTGAAAAAGTTGGACCACTTTGGTATTAGAGGCAATGCATTGAGTTGGATATCTTCGTTCTTAGAGGGCAGAACACAAGCCGTGCAGATACCATATTTAGATCAAAACAAATGCATTTCTTCTGAAAGATCCTGTGAAATTGCTGTCACTTGTGGAGTCCCACAGGGCTCTGTTCTTGGGCCGGTCCTCTTTTTACTGTTTTTAAACGATGTACACTCAAGTGTATCAAATGTTGACCTTTGCCTTTTCGCAGATGACACGTCTTTGAACGTAAGTAATTCCTCCCGTGATATCTTGAAATGGAATCCTTCATTCAATGCAGTTTACTTTTTCAATGGCTGGTTGACAACAATCTTTGTGTAAATGCTGAAAAAACTCACTTCATTGATTTTAAGTTACGGAACACACTTGACTACACATCTAGCATATTCATTGGTGAGAACCAAATAGATTCTTGTATGAGCACAAACTTCTTGGGTCTAGTTGTCGATTCAAGTCTGAATTTTTCTGAACATATATCTAAGGTTTGTCGCAGAGTTAATAGTGGGATTTTTATTCTTCGTCGTCTATCAATGTTTGCTGATGTCAGTGTTCTCCTGACAGCTTACTTCGGGTGCATTTATCCTCACCTCAGCTATGGGATTGTAATTTGGGGAGCCGAAACAAATCAATCAAAGATGATGCCTTCAAAAAAAAGCAATCAGATTAATTTTTTCTATGAGATCAACTGATTCATGTAGAGGGGTCTTTTCAAACAACAAACTGCTCACGTTTTTCTCACTGTACATTTATGAAAGTCTTTCCTTTTACATAAAAAATAGTCATTTATTTCAATTTCGTAATAATGATCTCTACAGACTTAGACATGCAAATTACACTTTAACCATACCATATCACAACACCACTTTTTTTGAAAAACAGTCCTTTTACAGTATTGTTAAGCTTTTCAATGAATTGCCCTCAGAAATTAAAAAAGAAAGAGAAGTGAACAGGTTCAGGAGCAAATTAAAATCATTTTTGATCCTCAAGGAATATTACAGCGTCCAGGAGTTTTTAACAGATAAGAATACTTTTTAGTTAGAGTTGTGATTTAATTTTATTTATGTTAATCACTGTTGTATGTTGAAACCAACTGACCATTTGTCAATGCTATTTGTATAGTTTTATGACAAATAAACGTTCTTGATTCTTGATTCTTGATTCTTGATTCAATACCAAGTTATATTGCTTTATCTACAATCCTTCAAAAATTTTAAAGCCTTGCGGGGACTTTTTTTACTCGTTGTATAGAATTTTATTGCTATCTTGTATAGCGTTTATCGTACATAGGCTCTGTTATTGCTCACCCATTGCCAGTAAAACTAACCAGTCCATGATTTTTTTATTTTTTTAATAAAGATTGAAATTTCCGTTTTTTCAAGTCTAATGACCGCGAACTCTATAATGGACTACGAAGGAAAACTTCAAGGAAGGTGTATTCTAGATCACAAATTTTCCCGAAAAATTCCTTTAAATCTAAATCCTCTCTCAACTAAATTGTGGCTCTAGGAATCAATGTAATTTAGGGGTGTCACGTTTTATTGAAAAGGATCATAGTTAGGACAGTGTATCCCGACATCTTGATAGGCTATGTAAGCATAAAATGCATATGCCTACAGTAGCCACAAATTTTTGTTGAAAGTAGGTATAACGTCCTTGGAGGAAGTTTACGATTAAATGTCATTTGACTTTATTATAATTGTAAATTATTATTTTATAATATTGTCATATGATTTTATAAATAATTATAATTTTATAAATTATTATAATAAAAAAACTGTTGTTTTATCCCCTGACATAAAAGAAGAGGGAATTTTAGGAGTAGTAATACTAGGCCTATATCATACAAAAATTTGTGGCTACTGTAGGCATATGCACTTTATGCCTACATATTTTGATTGGACAAACACAAGTGGGGTTTTTTCCTTCGAGCTGTATAATCCGAATTTCCACAGTTAAAAAATTCCAGACAAACGTGGTAAATTTTTTTTTGTGAACAAAGTTTAATACAAAGGGAAATTTTTTTAGGAAAACAAAAGTTGTATTTTGGCCTTGACCTAGGCCTAAACCAACATTTTACCTCTTATAAATTTCAAATGAACATGGTACAATTTTTTGGCACAAAAAGAAAAAAAAGAGTGCCAAAATGTGGTATAATTTGTTTTATAATTTTTATTAGCCTACTTGTGTTTTTAACGTCGACCAGTAATAAGACCAGTATGGACATTAAAAAATGTCCATAGTGCCGTTAATTGAGTGCCATACAATAATCGTAATTGGTATATTTTTAAGAGTACAAAAATAGTACGATAACATTCATAGTTTTTCCTACACATGAAACACTTGTGTTTTAGCGTCGACCTGTAGGCCGACTTTTATTAAGTTGTGTAGCCTGTATTTCCGCGGTAAAAAACTTTTTCTAGAATAAGTTCTCTACGCTTTATCCATACAGTACAATAGTTTGTTAACAAAATAAGCTCCGCAGCTTTATTGAACACTATATTTTCACTGAAAAAACTGTTTTGTTGGAGCAACAAAATTTATTTAGTTGCCCTCGATTTGTTGAGGGAACCAAATAAATTGGTCAAACCAACAAAACCAATGGTTTGGATCAACAAAATGGGTTTGGTCATAAAATTTGGTATTCCCAACCAAATATTTTGTTTACCCACATAGCACAGAATATTTATTTCACGTCAAATAAACGTTCGACGTCAATTAGTAAGTTATTTCACATTTGGGCTAACTTTTTGAGTTTTAACGAAGTTCTGAACGGAGGCCGAGTAAAAAATGGCTAAGTAGTAAATAAGAACCTATAGTCTTACAGCTTCCGTGGCTCAGGTGGTTAGATTGTCAGGTCATTGAGTGTGAGGCTGTAGGTTCGAATTCTGTCACAGGTGCATACTTTTTGATTAGTTTTATTTACATTTTTTTAATCTGTTGGTTGGCATAAATGCAATAATTCATGAATTTTGTATGTAAAAATAATACTTTGCAATAACTCAGGCCAACAAAATGGGTTTAGTTGCGGTGAGAAAATGTATCAGAATTTTGTTGAATTAACAATATAACTTTTTGTTGCAATTACAAAATTTTTTTTGTTGCTTTAACCAAAAATATTTTAACAAAATAATTTTGTTAGTCCAACAAAAAAAATAGTTGTCCGTATTTCGACCAAATTTATTTGTTGGGACAACAATATTTTTGTTACCCAAACAAAACAGTTTTTTCAGTGTATGAACACTTCATATGACAATGTGCTACAGTGCACGCAGTTCCATAGCAAATTACAGATTATATTTTTACAAAAAAAATGCACTTTCTGCACTGCCAAGGGGTCAGTGGGAAGACGCGAGGCGTCATTCACATTTACTAGTTTGTCAGGTAAATAAATTACACGCGGTTTTTAATAGTATGACAGAAATAGTGCATGATTCATCTTTAGAAAAAAGATGAATGATTAATTTTATGGTAAAACGTTTGAATAGTGTCTTTCAATACACCGGTTTTAAACACTACCCAAGTTTTTAGTCGCTCGCTGTGCATTGTGCATAGTGTCCGCCAATACTATATTTTTTCGGCGTACCTCCAGCAGCCGGTCCTTTGATGCCTATACGTGATGACCAAGGGATGCACGTGTACCACAGGTTGGGAACCGCTAGTTTACACAATGAATGGGGCGCCGGAATTCTACCCCCAGGAAAAGTACCCCCATGAAAAAACGCTACTTCATTTTGACGTCACAGGTATGGGGGTAGTTTTCCGGCCGCGAACTATGAAGTCGTCTTGAACAAGAAATACGCCTTTTTGCACTGGGCTTTATAGCGCACTGTCTGTAAACCATAAAACATATGAGGTCTACTGTTTAAGTTTACCGAGCTAATTCTCGGTCCCCAGGTAGGCTACTGAAAATTAAAAACCCAATATCAAATATCATGGTACGGTAATGTATTTGATGTCAATAAAACACACAGCTAAAAAAGCCTGTAAAGGATTAAGGGAAGATTGGTAATATAAAACTAAAGCATATTATAGAACCTGACGGCGAGTGAGGGCAGTGAACGAGATCACCCGAAGGGCAAGTTTGTATTAATATAAACTTAATATATCATTATTTTATAATAGAAATGTTTTAAATACCAGATCACGTACATTAGGCTTAAATAACATTTGTTAAATACTTAAGAAATTTTGTAAGTGAGAGTACTTTTCAGGGTGTAGGATTCCCGGTCTAGTCCATTGGGGGTAGTTTTGCTGCTGGGGGTAGAATTCCAGGGGTAGTTTTCCGAGGGTAGAATTCCAGGTCTAGTCCATTGGGGGTAGTTTTGTTGGGGGTAGTATTCCGGGGGTAGAATTCCGGGGGTAGAAATCCGGCTGGTGTTTGGTTTGCTATAATGTTAATTTAGAGCAACCAAATTAAATAATAATATATTTATTAAACTGGGGGTACTTTTCCGGCCGCGAGCAAAACTCCATGCCACATTAAGCTCCGCCCCTCGTGACGTCAAAATGACGTAGCGTTTTTTCATGGGGGTACTTTTCCTGGGGGTAGAATTCCGCTACCCCCAATGAATTATTCAACTCATTGTTGATTGTTTACTTGATTATCAACTGATCATTACATCATCCTTCGTTGTTCAAACAAGACCATCGATCAGTTTCGACTTCTAGTTCCGGTGCTGGTTACGATGATCGACTTAGAGTATGCTTATAATTTCATCGTGACTAGGGTGGCGAGTATTCCTCACAAACCACTATCTTTTATCGCTACTGTAATGAATTTAATTAAAAAAATAGACTATAAAGCACTTTTTCAGAAATTTGTCACTACAGTATTTCAAAGTTGAAATTGAACAACTTATTATTTTAGTGACTACATTTGAACTCAAAAAGAAAAGGGCCCCACTCTTTTCCTTTTAGCGTGTACTATTCCGTAGGTGACCCTCAGGCTATTGAAAATTATCGTCCGATATCACTATTGCCAACCTTCTCTAAATACCTGGAAAAAGTTATAAATCTTCAACTATCAAATTTTTTAGAAAACTCAAACCAAATAACACCTGATCAACATGGTTTTAGACATGGAAAATCCATCAACACGGCATTGGCTCAACTTTGCGAAACAATTACCGAAATTTGGGAAAATAGAAAACAAGTATCAGGAACCTTTTTAGACCTCCAAAAAGCATTTGATAGTCTTGATAGAAAACTATTACTTAATAAACTAGAAAACTTAAATATCAAAGACAAAGCAATTAAATGGATTCAAAATTATCTAACGAACCGAAAACAAACAGTAGAAATAGAACACTACAATAGAAACTGGCAAGTCAAAACAAGATCTACACTACGAGAAACCATCTACGGCGTGCCACAAGGCTCAGTCCTTGGGCCGCTACTATTTTTGACATACATAAATTGCTTCTCAACAGATCTACCCGCAAATTATAAATGCATCATGTTCGCCGACGATACTACAATTATCACACCATTGGAAAAAGCCGACAACTTAAATGAAAAAATTCAAGAAACTCTTACAACAGCCACCACAATCTGCAACAATTTAAGTCTAAATATAAATAGAAATAAAACCATCCACATAAATTTCAGCACTACAAACCGAAGGGAACAGGAAACAGAAGATATCCTTTCTCAACATATAGATCACAACATAATGGACTCCACAAAATTTTTAGGAATAATGATCGACCAAACATTAATCTGGCATAAACACTTAGAATATCTACACGGAAAATTATCATCAACTCTTTTCGCCTTGAGAAGGATAAGAAAAATTACCAATAAAGAAATCACAATAATGGCATATCATGCACTCTTTGCTGCGCATATAAACTTTGGAATAATAGCCTGGGGAGCCGCTGCCGAAACCTCGATAAAGAAAATCTTCACACTTCAAAAGAAGGCAATTAGAATAATAGAAGAGGCATACTATCAAGAACACTGCAAACCTCTATTCCAACAAAATAGAATCCTAACCCTAACCTCTACCTACATCCTAGAAACAATCAAATTCATAAAAAATAAACCTTTAAATTTTAGACACAATTGCCACCAATATAACTTAAGAAATAGACTAAATTTAAACTTAGAACAACATAGGCTCCAAAAAACTAGCTCAACCCCCCAATTCATGGGTACCAGATTGTTCAATCTGTTACCCGAAAACTTAAAGTCAATTCAGGACAACAAAACTTTTTTCAAAAAAATAAAACAATACCTTCTTGACAGACCATATTACAATATAAATGAATTTTACGAGGAACACCACTACCCTATTAGGCCCTAAAAGGCTCACAGTAACTGACGATTCTCCGATCTTCAAGACCGTGGCGAAGAGGACTTGGTAAATGGTAAATGGTAAAGGGGTAGTTTTCCGAGGGTAGAATTCCAGGTCTAGTCCATTGGGGGTAGTTTTGTTGGGGGTAGTATTCCGGGAGTAGAATTCCGGGGGTAGAATTCCGGGGGTAGAAATCCGGCTGGTGTTTGGTTTGCTATAATGTTAATTTAGAGCAACCAAATTAAATAATAATGTATTTATAAAACTGGGGGTACTTTTCCGGCCGCGAGCAAAACTCCATGCCACATTAAGCTCCACCCCTCGTGACGTCAAAATGACGTAGCGTTTTTTCATGGGGGTACTTTTCCTGGGGGTAGAATTCCGCTACCCCCAATGAATTATTCAACTCATTGTTGATTGTTTACTTGATTATCAACTGATCATTACATCATCCTTCGTTGTTCAAACAAGACCATCGATCAGTTTCGACTTCTAGTTCCGGTGCTGGTTACGATGATCGACTTAGAGTATGCTTATGATTTCATCGTGACTAGGGTGGCGAGTATTCCTCACAAACCACTATCTTTTATCGCTACTGTAATGAATTTAATTAAAAAATAGACTATAAAGCACTTTTTTAGAAATTTGTCACTATTTCAAAGTTGAAATTGAACAACTTATTATTTTAGTGACTACATTTGAACTCAAAAAGAAAAGGGCCAAACTCTTTTCCTTTTAGCGTGTACTATTCCGTGAAGCTAACAAAAATGTTAGGAGAGCTAACATTTTTGTGGAAAATTGACAATACACTTTCCAAAGCGGTTCTGACCATTCTGGAAGAAGAATGGCATCACGATGCACGACCGCGAGGCGAAGAAGAGCCTGTCGGCCGCGCCGCCAAACCCCTCTGAAAAGAACACTTAGTTAATCAAGCAGTTGAATAGAATTGCGCAAGTAGGCTGGCCGGAAGGTGGTAGTTTTGTCATTTCCGTTATATTGTGATGACGTCAAGAACGGCAAACTGCTCACTTCCTTGCAGCCACCCACCGCCGCCTCCTCGCACGAGGCGACCGCGACACGACCACGGGACAGCCGCCACGGCGAGGGTGCAGTGTGGGGGCGGGGATGCGGCGATAAATAACTACTGTGAAAAGTCATATTTAGAACAGAAATGCTTTATCTATAGCAATGTATTTAATAAAATACCCCCGTCGCAGCAGACCTGCGTACTCAGCGAATTTCCAATGGAATTTTGGTATATTTTCTATTCACCCATAAAATCCAAGGGGATGAGAGTATGTAGGTTTGCCGCCATATGGGTTTTGTTGGTAAATATAAGTTAAACCCTACCTAGTGAATGTACATACCAAATTTTATCAGGTTATGGTGTTCTTTTTATTTTCCCCGTAAACCCCATAGGAGTGAGTACGTAGGATTGCCGCCAAATGGGTTTTCTAAGCAAATATAAGTTAAACGCTTCCGAATGAATGTACTTACCAAATTTTATCAAGATATGTCAATAAATAAGCAAGATAGAAGGTTTTCTTGATTTCCCATAAGAATAACAAGGAAAACATAGTTTTTGGATTTTCTCCATAACCGTTTAAGCTAGGTAAAAAAATAAAAATACTAGATTGTTTGTTTTTTTAATCTATTTTAAATGGTTTAAGTTAAAATTGTTGAATTTTATAAATAAAAGTAAAAAAAGCCAAAAACCCCTTTCGAAACCACATAAAACCCCGTTCCCATGGTCCGATCATTCTGGTTCGCGAACTCAATCTAGTAGATGCTGGCTTACACCCCTGTACCAAATTTCATCAAAATCGGAGGTTCCGTTCAAAAGTTATCGTGTTCATGGACACATACAGATATATATATATATATATATATATATATATATATATATATATATATATATATATATATATATATACACATATATATCAATTTGAACGAACGG
Source organism: Neoaliturus tenellus (assembly GCA_030545055.2). NCBI lineage: Eukaryota > Metazoa > Arthropoda > Insecta > Hemiptera > Cicadellidae > Neoaliturus > Neoaliturus tenellus. Next base: position 210,595,367 of record CM061531.1, read on the forward strand.
TGTTTTTGGCTTCTAGGGACCTCAAAACGAAAAAGTATCATGGTCCCGAGCTTAGGTCTTACCGTGACTACTACCGTAATAGCGTATTCCCTATAGGGAAATTCGCTAAAAATATATTATCTCTTTTTACCATAGGAAAAAATTCTTCTACAGGGTAAATCCTATAAAGTTCAACACTATTTCATGAGCAACGTACGCAAAAACAGTTGAAAATCCCGTATGATATTGGAACTGGGTGTGGATGTTCTAAATGTCAACAACTAGTCAAGGGATAAACAGTTTGCATCACTAATTAGTCCTTAGAAGAGATTGTTATTATTACAAGTCTCCGGTGAACCGAGAATTTGCTTGATAAACTTACAAAATACCATAACTATCATCTATGTGTTAATAGGCAAGCGTGTTTCTTTTCCTCCTTTATTCTCAGCTTGAGTGCATCGTATGAGAAATCCGTGCATGCCGTCTTATTGTGCAGGAGGTGAGTGTCCTGTAGATGATCTGAATCCCATTACAATTCATATCGGTCCCAAAGCTACGCCCTACAGGCTTATTCAAAGTTTCAATGATAGGCCCGGTACACACGAGCGTATCGTGTGAGTGGCGCAACCGCAGCATACTGCGGTGGCGTTTGACCAGTGCATGTAGATCACTGGGCATGTAGAAGAATGCATGTAGAAGAATGGAGCGACGTAAACGCTCGTGTGAACCGGACCATATATGAAAGAAGGGTAATTTATTGAAGCTGTTGTAATAACAAATGGAGGAAGAACATATATTTTGGTTATATTTTAAAAACAAATTGGATCCTGATCAAGTTAAATTTTTGTCGAATTTCGACCAGTAGGCAGCACTTATTTTATGCGCTAAGGGTTTTTGTGGTTGAAATTCTTCCTAAAGTTTTCAACAGATTTTCAAGTTCTTTGTGTCGTTAGATAGGGCTTGGTCTGTAGTTGTATCCGTCAAAAATTTATAAGAATCCGTCAAAAAATGATAAGAATCGGATGTAACAAAAAAGCGCTATCCATGTATATGTGGATTTTCCCATTGGAGTAGCATTGAGAGTGAGTTGGATTGGGTAGAGCATTTTAAACATCTGTTAATGTACAACTGTATATAAATATAGTTTTGGGTGATTACTGATAATCGCAATGAATTGGTGGATGTAATTGATTTTTTTAGATTTTAGCAATGGCATGTGATATAGTCCAAATTAAATTGCTCGACTTCTAGCAACAAGTACAGTACACTTGTTATTACCACATTATATTATTACTTCTCTGTGGTCAGTTACATTCGTTGAACCCGAGCCCAAAAAGAAACGTCCAAGCTCATCAAAACAGCAAGCTCATTGCCTTACTCTCACTCTCTAGCTTGTTCGCTTCGCTCATTCGCCAGACCAAAGTCACAACCGGTCGCAACCGGTCTTCCGGCCCTCAGTTTAAAGGACTTTTATCTCTAAAAGAAGTGTGATCGCCAATATGAACAGTTAACGTGAAGCTGACACCGCTATGATGGAGTTGCAACCGACCGCTCAGGAGGACATAATCGCGAAGCCCGCCCCTCTAATGTGTGTGCTGAGCCGCTATGGCCGCTAATGCTGCAGCTCCACGACGCGCCGTTGCGGCGGCAATAAGGAAGCCTCTGGGTGGCTTCCTGGCGGGAGGTGAGCGGCCGCGAGGTCACGTGATAACAGTTCCGCGCCGTCAAGGTCACCCGGGGAGCGCATAGCGCTTCCTACACCTCACTTATACTGGAGGTGCCACCATTCCGGGGTGGCCCAACAAATGGGGGGGAGGGGGAGGGGTTGGTCCGCCATCTGCTCTCTGATTCTTTAACACACCGCATTTTGTTTCTTCTGGTTGACGTACATTTACTAAGAGAATGGTTAGATGCAGATTCTTGAGGCGTTGACGTCACAAGAAAGAGATTGCACAAGGGAGCTACATGAGGTGCAGCAGCACAAGCACCCTGAGTCGAAAATGTTCTAGTGGAAAAATATTAGTTCAAGTATAGTAGTTCAAATGACACATATACACTGAACACAAACGAACGAAACATTTAATAATCATTAAGACGGGAAACTAAAAACAGCGTGGCCGGGCATAGCCGGAATCAATCTGAGCCAGAGTCTGAATTCCGAAATTCCGGAGTCGGAACGTGTCTTTGGCTGGCTACGCTAGTTTATTAAATGTTTCGTTCGATTGTGTTCAGGGAATGTGTTATTTTAACTACTTGATGATGACACGGTGATCAACAATGGTCTCCACTACAAAATATTAGAAGATTTGACAATGGGATCTTGTTCTCGAAACTAGTCATCACTAAACTTGTTTGGATTGACGACGGTTAAGGTATTGTGTAACCTTTATTATTATAATTTTTGTATTTACCACAGTTTCCCAGAGTTATTTTGCTGTATGATCATGAATGGTCTAAGTCTTGGTCTTGATACTACATTGGTTATACTATGGCAGTTACATGTCAGATAGCTCCGTTAATGAGCTCAATGTAAAATGACAACTGGGTCTAGTGTAGATCCCGTCGGCAATCTCGTTAGATAACCCTACAGTAGGGCCTACTTGTTGTGGCGATGTAAATCAACGTATTCCCAGACTTGCTTGCTAAAAAGATACATTCAGTGACTGATCTACAAAAGAGAAAAAATTGATACTGAACTATGGAGAAAATGTTCTTTCATTGCTGATGTCACTACATACTACAGTAGCATACACCACAATCCCAAACCGTCCGTCGCGTCGTTTGTCCAACCCGCCGAGCGTTTTCCGCATCACGACCCTTCACATGGCTTCCATAACGCGGGAAACGCCGCGCAGCGCCGTGGCCGGCAGCGACTTTTACTTCCTGGAGGCAGGCGGTGGTGGCGGTGAACGTAAGGCCTTCTGCCGCTCACGACGGGCGATGGCACACCGTGATGCAACCATGCAGCCTGGCTGGCCCACATTCTGTGTGGAGTCAAGTGCTGGAGTCCAGGCTCGAGGGAAGAGTTCCAAGGCGTCAAGGCGTCAGGAACTATGGAAGACATTGGTAATACTGTACTGATTGTTCCTTTTCAGTCGGATAAAATTTCCAAAAAATGTTATTTTGGTGTTTGAAGTTTCAAAGTGTATAGGCTAGTTGAAATGTTTACCAGGGTGCAGCAAACACAAGGCAAATAATCCTGAAATGAGAGTGAACTATGCGAACGGAAACGAGATCATTAAAAAATAAGAGTTTTTGAGTTTGGTATTTCATTGTATGCCTAAGTAAAAGACAAATCACACTAATCACAGTATCAATATTCTCCAAAGCTTGAGTAGTAATCTTAATCTACAAATAAAACAATTTTAGAATTTTTTTAACAACCTACGCAACAATTGCGTTCGTTTTATGAAGTGACTATAGCTTTCTGAGATATGTGGAAATTCAGTGAATACTGTTCAACACTATTTCACAGTGTAGGTGCGATCAAGGAAGGCTTGTGGGAGCGACGGCGGCACGGCGGCGGCTTGCGCAACTACTGATGCTGCAACGGGCATTAGCCTACATTACTGCGGGGAAGCGGGCATTGTTGTCTTCCTCGTCCCTACAGCAAACATCTCGGCCTCGTATCGGCGCTCTCTCAGGAGATGAAACGTTTTTCATCAGTTCTTCAAAACGACAGAACTGTCGTATTATACAAAAAAAATGAATGAAGCTATATGCTAGTATTGCCAATTGATTGAGCCGTGTCGTATTGTTAGAAGATGTTTGAAATGAATTCCGCAAAAAATGTATTCCTTTTATGTCTAATTAGGTCAAGTTCTTCAATGCCCCTTATATCATAAAAATTAAAATAATATGCGCAACATAGAATGGCTTGTTTTGGACTTGGGTTATTCACATCGCAGGGTGACTCTGTAGTTTCCTTCCCAGGTCCAGGATGGCCACAAAATATTGATCGATTTGGCCGCTTTTCATAAAATCACAATCGTTTTTGTAGGCTACATAGTAATTAATTGTTCACATGTCACCGGAACATTAAGGTCCACTAATAAATAGGAAAAATCAAAACCAGACCCAAAAAATGAATACGGAAAAAGCGCTATAAAATTAAAATAAACCGTTATACATTTTTATACACATCACAATCGCAAGGTTGCGCGCAAAACCGAAATGTTTAGTTACAATACACGAGCAGATATCCATGACTGTTTCTTCCGCAAAGACATTTACATTCTCGCCGACATGGCAGATCAGTACGGTCCAGGGCACAGGACACAGGACCGGGGGAGATGTCGAGGTGCGCCGATGGTCAGGGCATTCCACAGCGGATTACCGTCTACCCTCGGACTGGCAGGGTCGAGGTGCGCCGATCCAGTGATGGTCAGTCGGTTGGCCTCTTCCCCATGTTTTTCTGCCACGCTGTTACTAATTCATTCCAAATAAAATATAAGTGTTAGGTACGGTATGTTGTTATTTAAACTGTGGGAAAAGCCCTGTATAAATAGTAATTTTTATCACTAGGGTGAAAAGCGGGTTTATTATGGGTAACATGTCGCAAATCAACAGGGGACAAAAATTAACATGTGTTGAGCACTCTTTTATCTATTTAACCTCGTTGGCTATAATAAATGCCACCTTTTCGGACTAATTCAACACCAACTGACTAATGGGCTAGATAATGGCTGTTTAGCTTGCAGTCGTATGAAAAATGAGCAAATGTTTTTCGTGCAAAAAACTGCATATCCATACGACATTCCAAATTGTTATTCTTCAGTTGACTTTAAATATTGATACAGTATTAAACAGTAAATGTAATAATTATTAACACTAACAAGCAACGAATTGAAGGCAAATCTCAAACTGACCATCGGCGCACCTCGACCCTGCCTCCCGAGAGACCCAAACCAACTATCGGCGCACCTCAACCCTGGTTTTTATGATCCTGACTGACCATCGGCGCACCTCGACCCTGTCCCAGGACCGGCAGGTGCGGAGGTGACAATGAGACAATAGGGGAGGTCCTGCGATCTTCGTCCTGCGTCCTGGCTGGGGAGAGTTATGTGGGAACCCCACCTGTGGATCGCAACACCCCGTGCCGCAGGTATAACTCGGCGGATCATCCCAGTCACAAAAGGCAACTGGTGTTGCCAAATTATTCAATAATTTGATGAAAGTTTTCATTTTACGAACTGTGACGCTCGAATCAACATATTGCTGGATGGGAAGTACAAACGAGGAAAAACGTTTTTCTGTACAAAAGCAATAGAAGTGCTTATCAATCAAGTTCTAAATCGATATTGACCAAAGGTAGTTCTTGGATTTCTTCTTCTCTTGCACCTCTCGAAACACCTTAACAGCAGCTTCTTCTAATGGAAAATAAAGTCCAATCAAATAAGCACCACATTTGTGTGTTCCGTTCTTCAGATTGGGAAACCACCTTAATTTATAAACTAAGGGCCCATATTTTAAGCGGGGCTTTTTCAGTGTATTGTAAATACAGTGTAAACTAGAAGGCTAGGCTCTGGCGAAAAAAAACAACAGAAAAACACAACGGATGCAAAAATGATTCGTTTAAACAAAAAAGTGCTAGATCAAGATTATTTGCTTAACAAAACTGAGTCAATCCTCAGTTCCTTTGATCATATGCCATTGAGCCGAATTGGACGTTGGGATCTTCTTTAGGGAGGACATTTTAAAGTAGTTAGGATCCAAGCATTGCACAAACGACAAATCTATTGGCGATATTTTCCGCATCGGAGGGCATCATCGGTCGACTTGCTCGCTTGTATCGTTGTATCACACAGTTCCCGTGCTCGTATCACTGGATGGAGGCCAGTGGACCAGGCAGCGCTTGCTGCGGCTGGTTGAGTAACCATTGCATAATGTCGACGTTATGTAGAGAAAGCCAGGCTGACCTTGCCAGCATTTCCTTTCGCTGTTCCATTTCCGCGCTGCCCCCCTCCCTTACAGAGGAGCGTATGTCAACATTTTGATAGGTCTATGGGAACCTTTATTATTATTATTTCATTATTATTATTTTTTAATAAACACATTTAGTTTTCTGCCGCGCTGGTGGAGTAATTCACTGTTATTAAGTGGGCAACCGAACAACCGAGTGTTTCCTATGTTTAATGGAACTGGGAAGCGAGACATTACGTAAAATTTAAATGAGCTCCACAAACCCACTCCGTGTGTTTCCTTGTTGGTGGGTCGCTCTGCTCTTTCCGGACAATAGGGTATACTTGTTCGAGTTTAAACGATTTGTTATATTTCTCAAAAACTGATTTATTTTTTAATTAGTTGAACGATATGACAGACAAACGTTATCAATGGCGGAAAAGTTGTTATTCCACTATAATTTACTTTTAATTCCGTATACAAATACAAATACAAATCCTTTATTGCGTAAACACAACATTTTGTCGTTGGGCAATGTTTCAAATACAATAATTTTTCTGAATTTTTTAAGCTTTCTTATACTACGGTAGTTAATAATATTTCTGAATTTTTTAAGCTTTCTTACGGTAGTTAACAATTTCAGGCTGTATATTAATTTACATTTAATACATTATTAATTTTCTTATATTCTATAAAAAATACAACAAATATGAAAAATGCATTTTCTCAATTTTCATGGATTATTTTTCATAATTTAGATATTCATTTACCGAGTAAAAGCATTCCCTTTGAAGAAAATTTCCAATTTCTTTTTTGATCTTTCTTTCATCATTTATATTTTTAATTTTGTTGGGTAAATAATTAAAAAGTTTTATACTCATGTAAAATGGGGGATTTTGAAATAGGCTTAAACGATGAGCTGGATAATGGAAATGTATATATTTATGTCTGGTATTAAATTTATGATCATTATTTAAATCTTTAATATCAATGTTACTATTAGTCTAAAGATATTCATGATACTTTTGAAAATGAATAAAGTGGGTAAATGGCAATATATTTAATTGTTGGAATAACGGTTTACAATGGGTTCTAGGGTGTTTTTTACACATTACTCTAATCATTCTCTTTTGTAATTTAAATATTTTTTTACTATCAACTGAATTCCCCCACAATTCAATTCCATAGGTTATTCTTGAATGAAAATAGGCAAAATAGGTAATTTTTAGGGGTTTTAAGTCGGTTATATTGGACAAGAAATTAATGGCTAATATACTCAGGGGAAATTTCCTCAATCAGTTTAAACGTAAAATAAAGTTTAACCCAAAGTTGACCATAATGTTTAATAATGTAACTAGACAAACGTGCTTGGTCAAAGAGGCCATTTAAAATCGAAGAATCTAAAACTTTGAATTTCCATAAACAAACTTTATTAAATCGGTGTTTATAGAAAATAGGCGCAATAAACTTTTCATCGCACTACATCGGATACTGCTGTTTTAGACGCTGGATTTTACTAACAAAAAAATTGTTTCCTTTGCTTTGGAGGTATGGGCCCAAAGGTTTCGGCCTTAGGGCCCTTACATAAAGTTTTTTCACCACAAGGGCCGAAAATAACGGTTTGGCAGCCTCGAGATCGTGTTTCAAGTTCCAGACGAAGCCGAGAACTTGAAACGATCGAGAGTTGGCAAAACCTTTTTGGCCGGGTTACAAACGATATTTTGTATCACACTACACTATGCATTAAATTCTAAACAAGTGAGAAACTATTTATATTTTCCCATAACAAACAAATCAGCTACCGGTTTCCATTCGTTTCAACGCCAAAACCAGTGAGGTCTATAGGGCCAACATTTTGAGCTCTAAACCTCAATTATTTTCGTTATTATAAGTGAGGGTCGAAAACAGGTGATATTGATGTAGTGCGATGTAAAATATCGTTTGTAACTCGGCCGGAAACGTTTTGCCTACTCGGCAAAAGCTGACTAAACACCGTTTTCGGCCCTTGTTACGAAATATATATTATTAGTTGCCTTAAATCATTCGTTGTTGAGGCAACTACTATAGTTTGTGAAAACATAAAAGAATTTGTTTTTCAACAAGGCAAAGTTAAGCTAACAGACGATAAACTGTTGTAACAGATGTAAACTGTTTGTTCATTACAAATTTCTATTTATGAAAAAACAAAATGTATTGACGTTGCATTCATAATTTCATTTAAAAGGCAGGATTTTAACAAGAAAAATGTTAGACATATAACAAAAGTATGTAAAAGTAGTTTGATACCAATGTTTTATCAGGTCGGAGTAGCGCACTCTCGACAACCAAACAAAGAGAGCGCCTAATGACTGCGGGAAAAGTAGCTAAAACCAGAAATAGCCTTGGCATATCTAAAGTCATTTAGAGCTATTTTAAGATAACTTATTAGTATGGTAAACCGGACATCAGAATACCCCCAGTCGCAGCAGACCTGCGTACTCAGCGAATTTCCAAAGGATCTTGAGATTATGTATTCTCCCCATAAACACAATATGAATGAGTATGTAGGTTTGCTGTTATTGGATGTTGTTAGAAAATGTTAGTTTTGTTATAAAATAGTTAGATAAGGTAAATATCAAATTGTATCAATATTCGACACTTTTAAATTTTCCCCATAAACCCCATAGGTCTAGGTTGAGTATGTAGGTTTGCCGCCATATGGGTTTTGTAAGCAAATATCAGTTAAATCCTACCTAGTGAATGTACATACCAAATTTTATCAAGTTATTCCAATAAATAAGCGAGATACAGGGTTTTTGGTGGTTTCCCATAAGATTAACATTGGAAACTTATTTTTAGCTTTTCTTCGTAACCTGTTATGCCAAGTTAAAAATTCAAAATACTAAATTGTATGTTTTTTTAAGCTCTTTTAAATGGTTTTAGTTAAAATTGTTGAATTTTGAAAATTAAGGTCCAAAAAATGCCATACACCCATTTTTGACCCCTTTGAAACCCCATAAAACCCTGTTCCCATAATCCGACCATGCTGGTCCGCGAACTTATGAAAATAGACCTGGTCTTACACCTTCATGCCAAATTTAATCAAAATCGGAGGTCCTCTTCAAAAGTTATCAGTACCACGGACACACACACACACACACACATATATATATATATATATATATATATATATATATATATATATATATATATATATATATACAGGGTGTCTCACGTAAGGTGTCTCAAATCGATTACAGATCAACAGTTTGTCCTACAATCTTGAAATAAAATCATTTCCCACTAAATTGACCCCAAGGAATAATTTAGAAATATTTTTAACGTTGTATAAATACAGGGTGTCTCAAAAACTGGGGATCACAGGTTCGAATCTCGGAAATTTCAAATACAAACATATGTCAAATTATACATCATTAGAAAGGTCTATTGAATACAAACATTTTGGTGGAAACAGAATTTTGTTCTCTTTATTCGTTTCAAAATGGCGTCCATTTTTGTAGCCAAAATCAAAATTTACGGAATACCCTGTAATTCTTTTATTATTTGTCATAAATGACTTCTGATTCAAAATACTTATTTGAAATAAGCTAAGCTTTACAATGATATGTCACAAGACAAAATTTATAAAAAACTAAAATTTCAAAAATTTAATATTTTTGAAAATTTTTACATAAAAAAACTCAAAAATTTTAAATACAAACACATGTCTTTTTGTACATCATATTAAAGCTCTCGTTAAACTGAACAACTTTGTAATTTACACTAATGCCATATCTCTTTTGGTTTTGTAGTAATAACGTAAAAATGTCATTTTCCCATTTAACTTGCATGTTAATTTAATGGTATGGCAACAATGGAAGAAGGACTGCCATACTATCATGTCCTGATTAATTAACATGCAAGTTAAATGGGAAAATGACATTTTTACGTTATTACTGCAAAACCAAAAGAGATACGGCATTAGTGTAAATTACAAAGTTGTTCAGTTTAACGAGAGCTTTAATATGATGTACAAAAAAACATATGTTTGTATTTAAAATTTTTGAGTTTTGTTTATGTAAAAATTTTCAAAAATATTAAATTTTTGAAATTTTAGTTTTTTTATAAATTTTATCTTGTGACATATCATTGTAAAGCTTAGCTTATTTCAAAAGAGTATTTTGAATCAGAAGTCATTTATGACAAATAATAAAAGAATTACAGGGTATTCCGTAAATTTTGATTTTGGTTACAAAAATGGACGCCATTTTGAAACGAATAAAGATAACAAAATTCTGTTTCCACCAAAATGTTTGTATTAAATATACCTTTCTAATGATGTATAATATGACATATGTTTGTATTTGAAATTTCTGAGATTCGAACCTGTGACCCCCAGTTTTTGGGACACCCTGTATTTATACAACGTTAAAAACATTTTTAAATTATTCCTTGGGGTCAATTTAGTGGGAAATGATTTTATTTCAAGATTGTAGGACAAACTGTTGATCTGTAATCGATTTGAGACACCTTACGTGAGACACCCTGTATGAAATTGAACGAATGGTATTCTTGGCTTCTGGGGGTCTCAAAATGAAAAAGTAACATGGTGCCGGGCTTAGGTCTTACCATGGCTACTACCGTATTAGCGTATTCCCTATAGGGAAATTCCTAAAAATGTATAAACCTTGAGTTTTTGAGATGTGAGATTAAACCTTAATTTTTATACGTGAGTGAAAACAACCTAACTCAGTTTTTGAGGTAAAATTTGAGTTTACTTTTTTATTTGGGTGATTTTGACTATCGTCTGGACGTCGTTAAAACTGTCGTTGAAATGTCTGATGGAATAAAGCACCCCACTTGAATAACAGCATTTGGTCTCCGAAAAGTAGCCTATCGACAAGCAGAAAAATGTACTTGTGAGCGAAATTGCTAGATATTTTTTTTTATTTCTATAAGACTAATGTTAAATTTTAAACATCCGCTCTACGCCTATAAAATTATGGTCGAAACAGATTCATCTTTATGTCGTTTTAATAGTTATTTTTGTGCTTCTAGGGACTAAAGTACAACTTTTTCTCCCTGAAGTTCACCGTAGGGCGACAATTTCCCTTAGGGAGAAAAGGTATTTTTAATACCTATACCTATCAAAGGTTTATAATTGATTGTTTGTTGATAGGTAACCAACAAGTCATCTCCAGACGATAAGCAGTGTCTTGGTTGGCGCTCCTGTTTTATATTCTTACTGTTCTCTTGTTTTTAAAGTTAAACAATACCTTCAAAATTAATAAAAAATTTTCTTGTAACTCTTCATTTTACGTCTCCAATTGCTGCCCCAAACCATGCTTTTCATTATGACCTCTAGCTCTAACTGGGACAACCCATGATAATTTGCAAGAAATTCTTTGACATGAGCTTTAAGGTTTTTCTTAACAGAGAACAATGATGTAAACCCTACCTCAAATGAACGTTTGAGCCAGAAATGGTAGGCAGTCTAATTTTGCATTTAAAGCCGAAGCCGAAATTTTAAAATACACATATAACTCGCGACTTACTCTCCCATTTGCGATCAGGTTTGTGACCTTTTACCCTACATTCAAAGACATTAAAATTTTGTACATTTATATATAACATTACGCAGGCTAATACAGTTTCCTCTACAACTTCCTCTAAGGGGAATCTTACATGTTGTGCCTACTCTCGAAAGGTGGCAACGTTGATTTTTTTAATCTTACTAGATGTCCTCCAATGAACCCAAGCAAAGTCAAATTTCGTTATAGACTTTTTCAGGCATGCTATGCTCAACCTGTTAGTGGCAGGGATCATATACACACATACAAAAACGTATTATTTTAAAATCCATATTTTGAAAAATATTTCCGATAAAGGCCAAATGTATAAAAATATGACGAAGACAATTTATCCTCTTTAAACCTACTATTACTTAACTCAGAACTACGACGAACCGGAACCAGACCCGTTAAATAGCACAATTAGTTTCAAAAGTATGTGGATAAAAGACAATAAGAGATATCCCGATGCTGAGATGAGACCTGGGCCTGGATCGGTGTCCCAGGGTTCAATCACGGTCTAACAGGGATTTCCTGGCGCCTCGAATGCTCCGGGCGCAATCTCACTCCCCGCCACTTCCGGCTATTCTGGTGCACCGACCAACCACTGAACTTTGAAATAAAAATTGCTTGGATTTTTTATACTCTACTAATAGCGTTTACCCGCTGCTCCCCTGCGTTGGTGTCTTTCAGAGTGAGCTCATTCGCTCCACGAACTCGCCTCTCGTATAGTGAAATACCGATAAAATTAATAACTGCGTTATACAAAATTAATAACAAAGTATACAATATAACAAAGTATCTGTTTTATGAAACACGTGCCTATTAGAATAACATAGCACAGAGAAGTAATACATATTACTATGTACTTCTCTGTGAACACAGGAACTTGTACAGCCATTGGGGAAAAGCCCTGATGTATTACACTCATCTCTCATTCTACTTGGCTTTAAACTACCTATTGAGTTAGGTTGCCATTTCAATAAAGTTATTAAGTTATTATTACAGTATCAATAAAACAGCTATAAAACTATTAAAATTAATAATTCGCATTTTTTTTATCTGACCAGGTATGTAGCGATCTGGTTTATAAAAAATCCTGCTATGCCAAACAGTCTTAATATTCTTCCGACAGTTCTTGCTGGAGTCCAACTCAACTATGCTCCATGCGTACACAACCCGCACCCTTCGCCAGATGCAGCCACCATGACCACCGTGTCCTACACCAACACAAACGTTGTTGTCCCCTCTGTCCGGTGCGGAATGCGAGTAGGGAGCAACGTCCGCGTGTGATAACGCGACGAGGACGCACGGCGACCTTGATATCAGCACGGATAACAGGAACTGCTGACGTAGCGTGTCGTGACGTCATGACCTTGCCGTGGCGAAGGTGAAGGTGATACGATGGGTTTGGGCGGCCGGAACAGGAACTGATGACAACGATGAATATTGTATTAGGAGTAGTGAACATCTGCCATACACATAGATATCAACCGTCCACTTTATACACAACCATTTACTCTACAGTACATTCGACTCTCGCAAACTCTAAATCCTCGTTTTATATAATTATTTTCAATCCCTTAGAAAAATCTTCCAAATAAAAACTATGCATATCTTGAAATAATTTTATGGTTATATAATTTACCTCCCTAAAGTAGAAGAGATACAAGACTAATCTATATAACTCGAATTTCAGTTCATTAGTGAAGTTGAGTTTGCATGCTATCTCTAGAAGTAGAAGGTTAGGTATATTTTTCTCTACGGACCTCTGTGACGAAATCCCGGCGGATAGGTCGCAATGAGTGGATGACACACGTATAGCAACTATCTGTTGTCACAATTATTTACTGTTAGTCTACATCTATAAGACGAATTTCATAAAAATAAAAACTCCTCTACTATTTGAACTATTCTCAAGTCGAACCTCTCAACGATGATCGAACCAAAAACCTTAGCTTAGGGAACAATCGCATAGTCCCGAGTTACCGAGAGTGGACTGAATATTGTTAGTGAAGGGACAATTATTTACAAAAGATCTCCCGGACTCTCGGAAGACTGTTGGTTCACATATTTTCTGGGCAACGAAAAGTGGGAATTTAAGATTTATACTTAAACAGTAAAACATATGAAGGAAACAAAAAATTCTAATTTTTGCCCAAAAATAAAATTTTTTGGGGATTTTGAAAATATTACTAAAAAGAGATTTTTACATTGCGTTTTAGCGATTATTATAGGTATACAGGAGCTCAAATTTATAGATTAATGCTCCCAAAACATTAAACCTTTAAGCTACGCATGATTACTACTGTACGTCGATATGAAACAAATATGTTGATGGCAAACAACCAACTTTATTTCTGCATTAAAATGTAGTTCGCGCTTTTCTTTTGTTTGTAACTTACGAGTATATTACAACAGTGAGCAGCATAGCATACCTTTCTTAAAAAAATCATAGCGTTGATAGTTACGCTCAATGTTATACCCAAGAAAATGCGTGTGTTTGTTTCTGAACTTGTTTCCGGATTCATGAAAGCAGCTTGCATTATTCATAGAGTATTTTGACTACGAGGACAGAGTTCGCATGTAGTTACCTCGCTATGAAAAAACTTGAAATAGAACCGGAAATCACAAGACCCAGATCAGTTGATGTCATAAGCGCAAATCATTTTAAAAATCGTAGGTTTGTATACAAATAAATACCCCCCGTCGCAGCAGACCTGCGTACTCAGCGAATTTCCAAATTAGTAATATTAGTTTTGACCAGCTAAACTTGAAAACAAAATTTCATCACGTGCTCATTAATAGGGAAATAAATGTCTATTATTCTCCTAATAGGGAAAGAGTGTGCAGGTATGCTGCCATGGGGGACACTAAAAGTAGGTTTTTAGCATAGAAAAAATTTATTTCGACCTTATAAAGCCAAATAGTAAGTTTCATCAATATCTGTCCATAAATAAAAGAGTTTGCCTATTCTCCATATGATTAACATAGGAAATGGGTATGCAGGTTTGCTGCCATGATAAGTACAAAAACCTAGATTTTTTACCTTAAATGGATGAATCTCAACCAAATGAAGCTAAATACCAAGTTTCATCCAAAAATATTGGTTAATAAGTGAAATATTAACACATCCTTATTCTCCATAAGATTAACATTGGAGCCCCAAAAGACAATGTACTGTCTTTAGACTTTGTAATATCTCGGTAACCATTGGAGATAGAGCAAAGCTTCAAAATACTAAATTGTGTGTTTTTTTTGAGCTAAATCCAATGGTCAAAATAAAAATTAAAAATTCTTACAATTTACATATGAAAAATGCAAAAAACCCGTTTTTGGGGTACAAAACCCCCCAAAACAACCCCTTCCGGTAGGTCGATATGTCTGGTTTTCGAACTCATCCGAATAAACGTAGCATTACACATCTCTACCAAATTTGGTGTCGATCGGACCATTTTTACGAGAGTTATCGTGTCTAGGGACACACACACACACACACATATATATATATATATATATATATACACATATATACATATATATATATATATATATATATAAATACATATATATATAAAAATTTTAATGACTATTATTTTTGGTCTCTGGGCACCTCAAAACGAAAAAGTAACATGGTCCTGGGCTTAGGTCTTACCATGAGACCTACGGTAATAGCTTATTCCCTATGGGAAATTCGCTAAAAATTAAAATTTAAGATTATTTATAAGTTCAGGGCCGCCCACGGGGGGGACTAATGGCGCAAGTTGCGCCATTGGAAAAAATTTTGGGGGGGAATGAGATTTTTGGGGGGGAATTGAAAAAAGGGGTTTTTAAATGTTATAAGCACTATTTTGCAGTAGTTAAACAATGAATCTTATGAACATGTCAATACAAATTAGGAGAGTCTTGGTCTGTCCTGTTGTTCTGGATCAAAACACGTAGGCCTAATGTTAGCCCCCAATCTTGACTATTATTGCGGCATTGTCGGCTAGGTACTCCGTACCCCTCCCTAATTGTTGACCGTTTCTCTCAATCACCCAAAGCTTTGTCTTTTCTTAGTGGTCTACTGTCTTCATTTAATTTAATTTATTTTATTTTATTTTCAAAGGCAAGCAGCCAATTACAAAAATATGTCTTCGTACATGTCCGATCAGTAAAATCCGCCGTTTCCGCGTCTCTGGCGACCACTTTTCTGTCAAAGAAAATCGTCATTAAGAGAACTTATATTACAAACGGCTCGGCGAGAGTATAGACCTATATTATCTCTGAATAACGCAATGGTCAAAATCGACATGGGAATTCCTAAACAACGTAGCCTCTAAGGCCACAACGGTGTTCATGACGGTCGTTGAATGAATGAACTTATGATTATTCCTAGCTTACAAATTTTTTTACGATAGCATGCATGGTGAGGTGCGGTGAACTTATAAACACAAACTTAAAATCAAGCGTTAAATCTAACAAAATAACGTTTATTAACTACTTTTAAAATCTTATTAAAGTTTGAGAGAAACTTTAGGTTTCTAGGTTTCATAGTTAGTCTCAAAGTGTCATTATAATAGCCTAAATTATTATTTTATATAATTTAATTTTGATTGCTTGATAAAAAAACAAGCTAGCTAGCCAGCAAGTGAATGTACCGTACTTTAAACTGTTTTTCAGTATGATGCACTTATAAATTGCACTAAATACGTAGGCTAGGCCTATGCTGGAAAAATAGATGTCTTAAACCAATGATGAAACTTAAATTCATGCCATAAAAGAACATAGACCTACGTATGTTCAGAAGGTAAGAACAAGCAAATACACGGTACATACAATACTAGGCCTACAAGCCCAATATCTCTATTATTTTTCTGTCTGTCTGTCTATATGTAGGCCTATGCATTTTTAATGAATCACTTATAAATTTTTATAGACTCGTGCTACGGAATTAAAACTTGGCACAACTGATACATATTTTAATACCTGTATTCGGTTGTTTGTTGTACATAAGCCAGTTATTATTTATGTTTTTTTGAACTGTGATCTTAAAAAATATATAAATTGCAAGCAGACTATTTACTGAATATTAGGTAAACATTTCATGTTTTTAAGTTTTACTGTTTTTTAGTTCTGCTCGCTTTAAGTCCACCATGTCACTTAATTCTGGCAAACGCCGCGGTCTTGACACCAGTTAAGTTACTATAACTACAATTAGTTATACTCAACTACACGTTACACACACACTATTTGCATAGTTATTAGCTGTGTGTGTTATTTTAACTGTAAATAACTTTTGTAGGTATTTCCGATCTATATATCAATAACAAATCTAACCGCTGCAGCGAGCTCTAAACTTGGCTGAGTAAGTGTAGCTGGCTTGATGACGAGGCCGTGAACGGAAGATGAATTTGCCGCGATCATCGATGGCGTGGCTGACTTCAAGCAAGCAGAACTCGAAAACCGTAAAACTTAGAAACGTGAAATTCTCACACAATGTTCAGTAAATAGTATTCTTTCAAATGATGCGTTTTTTATGACCTTAATTTAAAAAAAAAAACCCTAGAGATAAATAGTGGCTTATGTATAACAAACAAGTGCCCCATACTCAGACAAATTTAGACATTTCGAACTTTTACTGTTCCAAAATGGCCGTAATTTAAAATTGTAAGAGCTAAAAATACCCAGAACTATAAAAATATCAATTTAAATTATATAACAAAAATAACAAGATTGTAACTATCAAACAAAAAAGACGTAGAATAATTCATTTTTTTTGCAAAAAATTTTTTGTTGTGGAAATGTGCATGAATTCATAGGTAAAACCCCCTATATTATCTCTTTTTTTTAATATGCAACTTATGCTTATATGCTTAGCTAAAATAAATACAGTATTTTCAAACAGGTTTCCACTTTGGGAGGGGAGCGGTATATGTTTTTGGGGGGGGAATGCGCCATCACCTTTGGGGGGGATGGGCACCCCTGTATAAGTTAAAATGTTTGCTTACACTTGAAAAGCATTCAAGGGAGTTTCCCTCCTATGAAGGTAGCATAAATCACCTCTCAATTGTTATTTTCAAACCAAAACACTGATTTTGAATTTATAGACAGGAGTAGTTTAACCATAACTATAAGTAATAAAAAATTAGCAGGCTTATGACAGTTAAGTAATTCTAAAATAATTCTATTTTATCACTCTGCACAAAATCAGCCTGTTTTTGTTCTCTCTAGTACCCAGAGGCGGATTTGTAAATTTGCCCTTGGCTATTCAAAAAGTGCCGCCCCCTCCCCCGCCATAATTTCCTAAATTATATCCACAATTATTGCCCCAATTCCTATGCTAATTCGACAGGAGGGGGCATAAAAAGCTGAAAATAGTGATTATACGGAACTTAAAATTTAAGAACTTGAAATCAAAGATTTTGCGTTGCGATGCAAGAACTACTAAAGTGTGGCTCAAAGCATGTGTTTGACTGGTTTTTTGACCAATCCGAGACACAATAACAAGTGTCGTGGGATCAGTCGAAAACTAGCGTTTGTGCTCGTGCTTAGTTCACGGCCGGTGGAATAGGGCGGAATACTGTGACCTCTGTTCCCAGCCCGAGTAGATTTTTGAGGTTTCTTAGCCACGTCTGAGTGTAGCAATAATAAATTGGAATAGTGATTTTAATTTTATTCTAGATACAAAACCATATACGCCTACTAAAGTATTTAAAATGAAGTATTAGATAAAGTGCAATAGCTAAATTACGGCTATTTATGTGTTTTCTCGTTAAGTTTGAAGTAAAAATAGTGTCAATAGCAGTATCAATTATCAGTACCGGGGAGCCGAGCTTCGCTCTATAATTATGTTGTAAAATGTTACAAAATGTTTAAAGTTACATTTAAGTTTATTAAGTGAGGGTGAGATGTCAGAGCACGCCTTCAGTCTTTCCTTTTCTATAGGTCTTTTGTTACTTCCTCCTCGAGAATGTTGGGGTGGGAGAAAAGTATTTAAAATGTAAACAAAGAACTTAAACTTACGATAGAGGTTTTTGAGTAGCATTTTCCTAAAATAACATTTTCAATCTATCTATAAAAATGAAAGTATGTATCTTCAAAAACGAAAGCTTTGTGTGTCTTGAATAGGTGCAAAGACTACTGGACCGATTGACCTGAGGTTTTGTAAAACTATACTTTATTTATCTAGCAGAAAGATTGATAGGCCTATTCCTGTTATTTATAAGCTTCTGGGCTTTGCCCTATTGACCCTGCATATGTATTGTACGTAGAAATTTAAACGTGTATACAATATAATTATAAAACTTGAAACTGGGCAAGTTTTGTTCAAATTTATTTATTCTTTAATTTAATTTATTAATATAAATAAACAGCTGTTAAAATTTATTCTTCACGGCACTGGATTATTTTGTTATTTTTGGTAATTTGACTTTTGCAAAATTATTAGACCATCTCTTTCCATTCAACTAATCTGCAGCATCTATACTTATTTAATACGCTAAGGTTTTTTTGTGTTGAAAAAAACTCCTCCTACAATTTTTAACTGATATTCAAGTTTTTGGTGTTGTTAGATAGGGCTTGTTCTGTAGTTGTTTCTGCTAAAAATCGATGAAAATCAGACATAAAATAAGGGCGCTTTACCCAAATTAAATTTGAGATTTTCCCATTATAATAACATTGGGTTGGGGTTGAACATTTTAAACATCTGTTAATGTATAGCTGTAAACACGTGTAGTTTTTTGTGATTACTGATATTAACAATATTGGATTGGTCGGTTGTCGTTAATTTAGAACTAAATGTTACTTTTGTATTGTATGAAAATAAATTGCTCAATTCCGAGCAACAAGTAGACTAGTAATTCGTAAATAAAAATTACATGTGGCTTTCTTACACCATTTACCATTTACCATCGAAGTCATCTCTGCAGTCATTGAAGAGAGGGAGAGTCGTCAATTCTTGCATGAATGTGTTTGTGTGTGTGTGTGTGTGTGTGTGTGTGTGTGTGTGTGTGTGTGTGTGTGTGTGTGTGTGTGTGTGTGTGTGTGTGTGTGTGTGTGTGTGTGTGTGTGTGTGTGTGTGTGTGTGTGTGTGTGTGTGTGTGTGTGTGTGTATGTGTGTGTGTGTGTGTGTGCGCGTGTGTGTCATGTGTGGTGCTTTTTTAAACATGGAGGCCTTATTGATTTCTTTGAGACTGGTCTGTGAGGTGGTTAGGAAAGGAATTTTTGTGTATGAGAAAAAGCAGTGGGCCGAGGATGGATCCATGGGGAATTCCTTGTGTAGTGTTCTGGAGTGACGATCTTACTTTGACTTCATAGTTGTTGTTGAGGTGTTCTATTTCCACTATTTGCTTCCGGTTTGTGAGAAGATTAATTGGTTGTGGATTGCTTTTTCAATGTATTTGGATAAAGTGGGCAGCACTGATACGGGTCGGTAATTTGATGCTTTGGAGTTTTCTCCTTTTTTGCATTTAGGGTAAATTAATTCTATTTGGGCTGCTTCAGGAATTTCATTTTGTTCTATGGAGGAGTTAATAATGTTTAATATGGGCAAAATTATTACTGTTTGACAATAACTGATTATTTTGTTGGGTATTTGGTCGATTCCTGCAGAGTTTTTAGGTTTGAAGCTCTTAAACATATCTTGAAGATCTTTGATGCTGACTTTGTTAAACTGGGTCAGGCCTTAGAGTTTAAGCCTTACTTTCCCATAAGGATGACAGAATTTTTATGCTGCAGAAAAAGTCCGTAAGATTAATGTGTGGCGTTCATAACAAAACACATTGCAAGCCACTCTTGATTGCTCTTAAAATACTTACTATCATTGTTTGTCATGTCATGCTTTTTGTCAAGGACAATCTGCCAAATTTAACCAAAATATCAAATGTTCACAGCTACTCTACAAGGTTTAGAGGTAATATATCCACGTCAAGGTGCATGTTTTCAACCACTGAAAATAGCCTTTGCTATCAAGGCATAAAAAATATAATGCTTTGCCTGTTAACATAAGAAATGTATCTAGAGCTAATTTTAAGAATGTTATAAAAACTGTTTTAACAAAAGTCTCATTGTATAAACCTGAAGAGTTTTTTGAGGTTAAGTTTTTATGTAACAAACTAACCTTAGTTTGATTTTTGACGATTGTCATAAACATTGTAATTGTTTCAATTGACTTTAAAGCATTTCATTTTATTATAATCATATGATTTGCACCTATATTTTTCTTAAGGGCAAAAATTTGATTCATTATCTTACTATGTAAGCCAAGGTTTTTCGTGTTTTGATGAATTAAACTACCTGTTATTTTATACCCTAGAATTTATCGCTCAATACTGGGTTTCCACTCGTGCTTTTGAAAATTATGCCCAACCCCCCACACAACTAAGAAATTTTCTCGTTTTTAATACACAAACTGGCTACATGGTTAAAACATGGGACTTACGTTTCGGAAAAAATTTTATAATCAGGTGATCGCTCCAATGCTTTTCTTATGGAGAAAAATGATTTTTATTAACGATTTTACTAAATATTTCGAGCGTTTTGACGGTTTTGATGAATTAAACTACCATTATTTTGTACCCAAGAATAATTATTTTCCATCCGGAACGCTCTAGCGCTTGTACTTCGCGAAATAATTTCCAACCACAAACCCCACTACAAAACTTTCTCGTTTAATATAATAGGACTATAACCTGGCATAACCTCAAATCACCCATCCCGAATGCACTGGTGCAGCTCGGCGGTGGCAGATGTATAATGCGGGGGAGAAAGAGGGGGCGGCGAGGTGGCGCATGGTTCATTTGCGCCGACGTTTGGATCGCTACCGTGACAAATCAACGTAGTTCTGAGTTCTCCCAGCTCCTCTTTAAAGCTCTTTAATGACCCCTTGCGCTAAGATATTATGATCTCGCTTAGAAAATAGTCACTCTCGGTTCTCAAATTTTTCTGTACAATTCTTCCAAAAAATTTCTGCCTCCAATAATTTGAGTTTTTTTAATTTGAAGCCTAAAAAATGCTGTTTTTAAAAATTTGCCGCCCCCGAATTCTGCCGCCCTGGGCTATAGCCCATTTAGCCCATATGTAAATACACCCCTGCTAGTACCAAAACCATTTCTTTTTTGTCGTAGGACTGAAAAATTAGCTGCACAGAAAAAACTGTTTTGTTGGCGCAACAAAATTTATTTTGTTGCCGTCGTTTTGTTGAGGTAACCAAATAAATTGGTCAAACCAACAAAACCAATGGTTTGGATCAACAAAAGGGATTTGGTTATAAAATTTGATATTCGCAACAAAAAATGTTTTGTTGTGGCAACAAAACTTATTTTGTTGCCCTCGTTTTGTTGAGGGAACCAAATAAATTGGTCAAACCAACAAAACCAATGGTTTGGATCAACAAAATGGGTTTGGTTATAAAATTTGGTATTCCCAACCAAATATTTTGTTTACCCACATTGCACTGAATATTTATTTCACGTCAAATAAACGTTCAACGTGAATCAGTAAGTTATTTCACATTTGGGCTAACTTTTTGAGTTTTAACCAAGCTCTGAACGGAGACCGAGTAAAAAATGGCTAACTAGTAAATTAGAACCGCTATTTTCACAGCTCCCGTGGCTCAGGTGGTTAGAGCGACAGGACATTTAATATGAGGTTGAGGGTTCAAATCCCGTCACAGATGTATAATTTTTTATTTACTTTTTTTATTTATTTACTTTTTTTAATCTGTTGGTTGGCATAAATGCATTAATTCATGAATTTTTATGTAAAAATAATACTTTTCAATAACTCAGGCCAACAAAATGGTTTTGTTAATTCAACAAAATGTATCAGGATTTTGTTGAAATAACAATATAACTTTTTGTTGCAATTACAAAAAATTTTTGTTGCTTTAACCAAAAAATTTTAACAAAATTATTTTGTTAGTCCAACAAAAAATATAGTTGTCCCTATTTCAACCAAATTTTTTTGTTGGGACAACAATTTTTTTGTTACCCCAACAAAACAGTTTTTTCTGTGTGGAATATGTTTTAGGTCCTATTACTGAAAAGTTAGCTGTTTGCTAAGTATTTTATTATTCATTTATTATTTTTGAGGTGCATAATTTTGAAATTAAAACGTTATAAAGAGCTTTGTTTGTAAATAAAAGAAATAAATGTAACCACTGCATATTGCTTACTTTGTAGATATAACATCGAAAATACTACTTTATAGTTAATAATTTTAACGATCAAAAGTCTAATTCCGCATTATGATAAAAACGTTAATAATAACTCGGAGCAAAAGTGTCTTTTTGATGCCTAATCGTTTTTAAAAACTCGGCTGCAACTCGTTTTTAAAACACGATTGCTTGCGCACCAAAAAGACCCACTTTTGCTCCTAGTGATGAAAACTTCTATTATTGTACCCTATATGAGCAATTGAAAAAAAATGCTATAAGACGAGCTGTGTATGTATTACTTAGTGATAAATGTGTTCCCACTCTCTACAATCCCATCATCGAGTCGCTTATTGGCGAATATAATGACAAATTGTTAGAATAACTTCATCTGACACTATTTTACTCAATGTTGTTGGAGTTTGCTTCTGTCATAATTCAAACTAACATCATGATTTAAATATTTGCTATCCCACAAATTTTAAAGTTATCCTTCCTCAATAGTTTTACTACTCAGTTTCTGAAGTTTCCGGCCCTCGAGCCGTTGATCAGCTGAATGAGAGGTCAGACGCTCATCGCGCCCTCGCGCCTGCGCAGCGAATTCACAAATCAGCTGACAAGATGGCTGCGCCATGTCCGGTCATCAGCTGATAATCTGTCAATTAACTTTATCACAGCTGACGCTCGTCCAACACCTCGTCTCCGACCGGACCCGTTTCCCAGGGACGCCTTATCGTCCAAATTAGTCAAGGTTGGTGGCAGTCAGAAGCTACCGGATCGGGCTCCGAATTATTTCATCATAAATCCTTGATTGGGATTCTTTAGGATCCAATAGGTTGTTCAGTATTAATTAGGGTTGCATTTTGTGGCTACATTGATTGCCTTTTCGTGTTATGATTCAATTTGCAAACAAATTGGAGCAAAGAAGTGAGTTTGCATACGTGATAATGACAAATTACAACTATAAGATATAAAGTATAAACTGTTGATTGATGTATTAGGGAACTACTCGCTAGGCTTGGGAAGTAGTCGAGCTAAAAGCTGAACAGAACTGCACTACTAATATTTACAATGAGTTTGGCTGTTTTAAGTGAGTAGATGGATTTTACCGGTCCTGGCACAGGTCAAGGTCAGCGGTTGTAACTGGCAGGTGTGTGTTGTTGATTTGGGTTTTTTTTGGGGGGTTTGGGGAGGGGTTGGTAAGTGTGTCAAGGTCATTTGGAGGGGGTTTTTAAAAAGGTGGGGAGTCTGGGGATGAGTGGCGGGAGCGGATGGGGGGCTCCGGGAAATAAATTTATTTATTCATCAAAGCCCACTAGTGATCGTAGGATCGCTTCTACATCGTTTGCAGCCGTACTGTTGATTTCATTGCTCTGCACGGGTTGGGAGTCGGTGGTGGTAGTGTATGTAGGCAAATTTTGTGTGGGAACACCACCATTGTTATCGTTAGTAGTGGATGTCACTATTGGAGATTGTATGGGTGCACCCTGCCGTGTGTCCATAACTTGAAGAAATGAGAGCTGCTAGATGGTTATATTGTGAGTTGATAGAGTAGAATGAGAGATGTGTGTGATGAAGAACGGTTATATAAACCCGGTAATATAGTGAATAAGAATAACTGGATAACATCATCAATAGGTGTGACAAGATTGTAATGTTGATATTTCAGCATATCAGTTAAGACTGTTTGCAAAATAGTGTCAGTAGAATAACTGTCACGAAGGTTGGATCTTGTAAAATACAAGGGGTGAAAGCTGAACTGTTTCTTAAGTTTAGCGAATGTATTACGAGGTCTTGAAACTGTGTAGTTAGACTGTTTTTGTAAAATATGTTTGGTGCGTAAAAGTTTCAGCTGCAAAGTGTGGGAAGCCATTGTAATAGTGGTGAGTAAATGTGCACTGTGTAAAAACCAACTGATAAATGGTTAGTGTTTGTAAATGTGTTTGAATATATAGAGAGTGATTAGCATATTAACCGCGAACACATGTTTTAGAGTAAGAAATGTAAGTTAGAAAATTGTTAGAAAAGTAAAGACCGAAGTTTACTCTACGGAACCCGGCAAATAAATGAGACGCGCGCGGTACCGACCCCGTATTTAAGCAATTTGTGAGTCACGAACAACCCCTCCTCTACCCTCCCCCTAAGCCGATGGGATAAAAGGGTGGGATTGCGGTCACCCCGGTTATTTGTTCGGCAGCGTTGCGATAGTTTGTATTAATGGGAGAGGCAAATACTTTAAAAACTATTTTGTTAAAAATATTAAGATAATATTCCAGTTGAAAAAAAAGGAATTTGTTACTCTGTATGAATTGGCTATGAGCTGCACAAGTGCAAACAATAGTCTGTTAATAAGTTGATGAGGTAAGAGCTAGTATTTGTACAAACATTATAGTTTAGCAATAATTATATGTGTCATTAATGTGTAAAACGGTAAGTTAACACCATGGATAAGACTAATAGTAATGTAATATTATAAATGTTTAAAAGGTGTAAATATAATCAAGAGTTTAATAAAAAAAAACAGATGTGAATATGAATAATTAGCAGCAGGTGAATATAAATATTAAGTAACAACAAAAATAATGTTGATATGAGGTTAATTTATGCAGTAATAAAAAAAATGGTAATGGGAGAGTAATATGTGTTTATAGTAAATAAAAAAGAAATAGTTGAAAACTAAGTTATACATGGGATGTTAAAAACAAGTAGACCTAATTGGGGTAAGTTAAAAGAAAGCATATATAATATTATTAGACGGTAGCGACTTACCGAGGTGTTGTGTCAGCTGTGGGTCCCGCGAGTGAAAGAGGCGCAGCTGCTCGTGTAACGGTATTTATAACAGCAGGTGGTAATTATTATAAACTTGACCCCCCCCCCAAAAAAAATAGGTAATTAACCCCCCCCTTCACTTTTACTTTATGTTGAAATGGTAATAGTAGTTAAGCTTGTGTAATACTAATTGGTGTTACCAAACGGTAACTATTGTGGTTAAGATAATACAACATATACTTAAGATAAATTAAACTGATAGAGTAACGGTAATTTGGGTCTGCTGTTGGCAATAGATAATAACCATAGTTGAGCGGCGAAAGGGAACACATAACTTCCTACTGTTATTAAAATAATAGCAGTGAACAACTATGGTGTAATGCTATAAGGAAAATTGTGGTTGGATTAGGTGGAGAATATAATTAGATGTTGGCCAACATTATTGAAAGCCGCAACACAACACTTAAATTAATGACGACCTACTTGTAATAATCGCCGCTACGAGTATGAAACAGTGTTGCTTGAAATTTTCTATTGAAGTTGTACTTTGAACGTTGTAAGCCCCTCAAACCCCTACGAGTTCCCCCCACCATCTTCGAAGTTTACGAATATTCTGTCGAGAATTTTAGAATCAGTTCGTACTGAAACTTCGGACGCGAAGCTTCAGGACGAACTCAGAGGGTAACTTAAATATATAGGCGGCCGATATATATTTGAGTTATTCTTGCTGTTAGGGTTCTAATATTAATATTTTTTGTGTGTGACTGTGTGTGTGTAAAATGTGGTATATTTTTTAGTTTTAAGTTGTGTTATTTTTAAGTTTTAATTTGCGCATTGCGATGTTAGCATTAAGGTGTGTTATATTATTGCTAATGTTTAAAAAATGTGTTTATGCATTTAATGTTGAGTGTTGATATAATTATTGTGTATTTGTGTGTGTGTGTGTGTGTACTAATAACCTTTCACAGCTAGCTGTTAGGAGGGTAGATTAAATTTAAATTTAAATTATAGAAGTTCTGTTGAACTTCATTAAATATGGGTGGGACATGCGCGTTGTGCCGTAGGTAGCGCATATTTTTCTAATGCTTTAAAATTTTTAATTTTTATTAGGAAATAATCATATTTGGGTGGGTCTAGATTAAGGGTGGGAGGATAGAGTTGCGTCTTGCATTAGTTGTTCCAGACTCCCTATTGTAAAATTGGAATGGTCAGGTCCAGTGCCCAGGCCCGAGGCCGGCCGCCCGTATCACAGCCCACCAAACTGGATCGCCACGTGCGTGCGGGAAAAAAATTGGGATCCCTTGCAAGACGTAACTGTAGTGGGTTGGGATTTGGGGAAGTGTTAGGCAAACAGAGTGGTGGGGATGGCTATGGCCGTCCCCATCACTTTGGTTTATTATCATTTTTTGGTGACCTTGACCTCAATTAAGTTAATGACGACCCCCCCCCCAAAAATAGTTAATGACCCCCCCCCCCAAAATAGGTAATTAACCCCCCCCGTCCACTTTCACTTTCACTTTTGGGGTTATATAAGCGGGACTGACTAACATGCTGTTTCATTCTGATTTTAGCCGCTAACGTTGCTGCATTGAAACCATGTCGCTGCCCGTTACTTCTGCTGCTGCTACTACTTCACCTTCTTCTTCTACTATTTCTACGGCTGCTTCAAATGAGAGACCGATAAAGAGACTTCGCTTGAAGAATGTCCCGGAGTCGATGCTACGGAGGATGGAAACACCACCATCTACATCAAGTACTGCTGCTCCGGGAAATATACTTCTTCAAGCCATGGCGGTTCTTGGAAGCATTTTCTCACCACCTCCATCACCAACTAATGAGCCATGTACACCAGTGCCACCACCACAGAAGGAGCTTCCAAGAACAGAGTCTCTTCGTCCAGATACTCCCTTACTTCTTAAATCTATCCATGAAATTTCTGCATTACCATCACTAATTTCACCAATTCCTGAACCCAACTCCTCTCATCCTACCATTTCTATTCCGAAAGTAAAAAAATCATTTTTCAAAATTGCTCCTTCAGAGCGTTTTCAATTATTAAAAGCAGAGCGTCGCAGGGCATTTAAAAATCCTCGTAAATGCACTGAGAAGCTTCTTAGGGGTTCTAAAAAAGGATCGGTCTGTGGTAGGAAATGTGTTTTTAACGAAAAGTATTGCCGTGTACATCTTGTAAAACATATTTCTGTGCCACAACCGACTGTGATTTCCAGCAAGTCCTACCCCGCTACTAAGTTGAAGAGATTGCGAGAAGGTTTAAGGTACTTTTTTGTAAGTAGAACAGAAAAGAGCAATAGAATTATAATAGGGTGTAACGGCTACAAATGGGTAATTAAGCTCTCTGTACCTATGAGAAACCAAAAAGCGATCAAAACACTTGATGCGAAAGACTATCTCTACAAAGGTGCGGATGGTTGGACTCGCTGGGGTCGTAGTAAAGAGTAATAAGAATTAGTTTTTTCCAAATTTTGTTAGAAAAATAATGGGAGAGAAACCAGCGCTATATAACACTGCGCTGCGTTTCTCTCCCATTATTTTTTGGTCACTCTAAGTCCCATGACCTACTTTCACATGACCTTGAACTTGACACCCCCCCCGACAACTTTCTCTTGCCTTATATAAGTAACCACTGTGCAATTGGGCATGGAACATTGCCCGCTTACCTGCTGTACAGTGAACATGGCTCCGCTGGACGGTTCAAACTTTTACAACAGGCGACCTGAGCTAGAGGAAATGGAAGAAGTTGAGGAAGATGAATCTGAGCTAGAGGAAGATGAATCTGAGCCAGAGGAAATGGAAGAAGTTGAGGAAGATGAACGATTAATATTTGAATATTTGCGTTGTGTAACTTTGGACCTGGAAGAAAGTCTTGACCCATATATGTGGGAAGCATTGGACTGGTTGCAGTTGGGCAGAACAATAGTAATCATATCACCAGTGTTGTTTCTTGGTAGCCCAATTTTGTATGTGACTGCAGACAATGCCGAATACATTTGGCAATGGGCGGAGTTGTTTGAGGATTTCAGGGGAAATGAGGAGTACAATAACTGGTTTAATATCTGTTTAAGATAAGCAGGGTTTTTTTAAACCCAAAAAGGCTCTTTTGAAAGCCACCTAATACACCAATTAAGCATATGAGTAGTTTAACTCATATGTGAGAGTTAATGGTAACTGGTTACTACATAAGTTAAAGTTTGTTGACCTTGACCTTGAACCTGACCCCCCCCTCCAAATTAGTAATTAACCCCCCCCTCCCCCCCTCCCTCCCCTCCAATAAATCTTTTGTTAAGTTGCATTATAAAAGCCCGCAGCTTACATGTTTGCTCAGAATTTAACCAGTTGCTATATAGTGAACATGTCCAAAAGATTGGATTCATTCTTTGCTAAACATACAGAACTTTGGCCACTATTATATGGATTACATAGAAAGATTGAAGAAACAATTTTGAAAGATATGGGTGTAGGGGTTAAAGTGCTTGTATATCGTCGAGGTGATTATAAATTATTGTGTTCATGCACAGTCAGAATTGAAAATTTAAATAATTTATTTCCTTGGATGGTGCAATTACGTAATTTTGTAGAAGAAATGGAGTTTGAGTTGCAAGTAGCCGCAATGTATTACAAGCTTGATAAAGAAGAGTAATTATAGTATGTTACAAATGTTTAACTATATGAAATATAGTGGGGGAAAATAGAATATATATATAAGACAGCAACTTCATACTCAGTATCACTTTGTCATAAGATATTACTTTGGTGTGAAGAGAAAAGGTTAATAATGGTTTTTAAGGATATACCTTTTTTAAATTATTTTGAAGTAAAAAATCAGTTTAATACAACTGAAAATATAACTTGGATGGAAGAGACGAATGAAGGTTCGGAAGAAGAATTGAATAATAGTCTGGATGATTCTATATTGGAAGAAGAAATTTTGTCCTTTGAACAAGAAATATTTGAAGAGCTAATAAATGATAGTGATGAAGAAATTGTTAAAGAAGCAATTGAAACATTCATTTTAGATTCGTCAACTGATACATTGATATCCCCTATACAATCTTCAGACTCTGAATCGGACTAATGATATGTCGGTGATTTTCTTACAAATCCCCCCCCCCCTTTTCCTTCCCCATATTTGCTATAAAAGCAAGAGTTGATCACGTTTTCTATTCATTATATGCTGTGTTGTTAGTAAAGCCATACACTTTATTAAACTATGTCTCCAAGAGCTACTACCTTTATATACATTACTGAAATTATTACACATCGTCAGATACAAGAACAAGAAGAACTAGAACAAGAGATGAATGTTACATTTGGAGAGTTAATAGAAGAAATAGTAGAAGAATTTATAAATTTAAACCAAGAAACAACTAATGAAACTGGAAATATATCAATGATGCATCAACCGGAAGAGTTAACCGAATCTGAAGAAGAAGAATCTGAATAAAATGGTGGGGGGTTAGGTTATTTAAGCAGAAAAGAAAACAGTTTAAAAATCATTTCATAATGGAGGACCGAGAAGCAATGTTTAAAGCTTTTTGTAAGGAAGAACCCTGGGTTCCACCGGTAAATTCTTTTACATATTATTTCCCACTTTTAGACATGGAGGATTGTAAAAAAATTCCAGACATTGGTTTTAAATTTCAAAAACAAGGAATGTTAATTGGTGTCACCGAAAAATATCACAATGAATATTCGGAAAGATTGGCGTTTAACTTTATGATGGACAATATGAATATTAAACCCAGTGAGTATCCATATTTTCTTTATAAATTTTTAGTTGAAAATGGTGCCAGTGTAACTATTGAAATATGTATTCAACATTTTTGGCCTACTCGGGATAGTGGTGGGGAAAGTAGATAAATGTGTTGTTGAACCGGATAGTTTTTCACTCTTGTAAAATCATTCACCAACAATGTATCGTCCAATTTTGTCTGACTTGGTTGCCTCTCATGAAGAAGCCGAAGCTAGAAGGAAGAAAAGCGAACGAGCAAGACAAATTCAGTCTAATATCAATATGGAGTATTATAGGCTACAAATCCAAATCCCAGGCATGCATCTTGGAGAAAACAGAATAAAGACCGTACATGCAGCTGGTAGTTATATTAAGTATTTGAAATTATTATTGGAAGATAGAGAGTCTAAAATTACAAAATTAGAAGATGAAATGAAGAAATTAAAAAATGAACTATTGCTCTTGAAAAATGGAAATAATGAAGTCGTAGTTGAAGAGGGTGCAGAAGAAGGAAATGAAATATTGGGAATCTGAAGAAAGAAGTTTAAACATCTATATAAACTTATAAAAAACAAAAATAATAAAAAAATAATAAAATAAAAAAATATTAAAAAAATTAGATATAGAATAGAGAGCGGGGAATAGATCACTTTGTGGCAATGGAATAACATGTCACTTAGTGCTCTATTCCCCGTTCTCGCATTAATATAATTTGACCTTGACATATATAAAATATGGTGGGGATAAAGTATTTAAGACGGATGTAACATGTGTAAACACTTCAGTTGAAATATTAATCTCTTTTATAAAACATGGTGGATACCCTATTTGAACTTTGCTTGAGGAAAATTATATGTGATGGTTTTTTATTTAACCATATAATAAGATCAGAAGAATGTGTTATTCCAAACAGCATTAGAGAAGCTATTCATGAATACCGAAGACAAAATTACGGGTTTGGCATTATTGTTGCTTATAAATTTGCGGATGGGACGACTCTTTGTCAAGATTGTGCACGAGCAGCTATAGATGATTGGGATGAATTTGATCTTGAAGGAGGATATGTAGACCATCGTGTCAAGGCACCACTAATAAGGTTTGAAATCATGAACGAAAAATGTACAATCTGTGCACAACTGTTATTTAGATTTATCAGGTGTAGATCATATTAAAAAAAACTGTTTAATGTTACACTATGGTGGGGAAATTTATTGAATGGTGGGGGAAAATAGAAGTGGGGGTATTGGTTATATATATGTTGCTCGATGTACATTGATTTCTTTAGTCTTGTAATATTGTTTGAAAAAGTAACTTGTAATTTAGTAAAACATGAATTTTGAACTAGAAGTTACAAGCTTTATAATAGTTGAAGAGGAGTGGACAACAGTTTCAAATTTTATTCATTCAAAACAAGATAATGGAACTCTAATGAAGGTATTTTGCTACATTTTAGAGGAAGGGGATGAAGAAATAGTAAGAAACTATTTAAGAAATAGAGATATGTCAACTTCCAGCTCGGACTTTGTTAAATTTTTAAAAGACAACAATGTTAACGCGGAATTAGAAGTTTGGTTTTATGTTTAAAGAACTTGGTAGAGGGAGAATAAAAATGGTGGGGGAATAAGGTGTATAAAACAAGATTTATACGCAGCAGGAGTTATTTGCTTACTACCATTTAAAAGAAGAACATCATAGAAAAATGGCTGAATCTTGGGACTATTCAACTCCTTCAACAAGTGAAAGAAAACCGTTAAATTTGTCGAAGAAGACTGTAAATTTGTCAAGAAAAGGTAAACCTATAACACATCCGGAATTGAGCACTTTAGCTAAGGAACGTCATATAAAAGAGAAAACTGAATTGTATCAAATGCAGCTTTTAGTACCTTCATTGGACGTAGGCTGTACAAGAGCACATACATTGAGGACTGCAAACAAGTACATAATAGAATTGTTGGGTAAAATTGAAGTATTGGAAAATAAACTAAAGGCGTTACAAACTCTAAATGCATGGAATCCGGCAAATGAACTCCCTGTTCTGCAGATGGAGCCAAACGATCTTCCTGCTACTTATGCATGGAACGCATTTAATGATATTGATCGAGACTCTCCTGTGAAGTACCAACCTCCTGCTGTGTAAAAGATAATGGGTAAAAAAAATAAAAAAAAATAATAAAATATAAAAGTAAAAAAAATTAGTTGTAGAATAGAGAGCGGGGAATAGATCACTCTGTGGCAATGGAATAACATGTCACTTAGTGCTCTATTCCCCGTTCTCGCATTAATTATGTTTGACCTTGACCTATATAAACATGGTGGGGGAAGGTAATTGAGTGGGGGAAACTAGATAAAAGAAGTCCAACGCGCGGTTGGAGTCATTCTTATCCTAAACTGGCGTTTACTAACATAATAAGAAAAGACAACATGAATAGTGAAAACATCATTTTGGATCTTTCATTAAGTGAAAAGAATAAAAAACAATATGCGGACTCTCGAAAAATGAAGATGAAAGAAATGGCAAAGGCAAGAGAAACAAGAATAAAACTAAAATATTATAAACTACAGAGGCTAATACCAGGAGTGAAATTGGGAGAAGTAAGAACCAGAACAATCGACATGGCTGCTGACTACATCAACCAACTACTTATAGAGTTGACTATAAAAAATGAAAGAATACGTCAATTGGAATATGAACGTAAACAATTGTTTCACCAAGAAAAAGAAGAACCTATGAACTGTGTGATTAAAGACAATCAATAAAGAAAAGTTAAACAAAGGAAACTGCAAAATTACTAAAAATATTGAATATAAATTGGTTATTAATTGGACTTGTATTAGAGAGTGGGGAATAGATCACTTTGTGGTAATGGACTAACATACCACTTAGTGCTCTATTCCCCATTCTCGCTTTAAGTGTTGTTGACCTTGACCTAATAAAATAATTTATATAAAAGCAGCTACGAGAAAGGAGCTCTTTCATTTAATAGACATGGCTCCTGTGGATACCACCGACTATCCAAGTAAACCTATTGCAGAAATATTGTGTAAAATTCTACAAGAGGAGTTTGGCGTGGAAGATGTGGATAATGACAGTTCAGAAACAGATAGTGTTAACAGTATGGAAGAAGAATTAATAAATGAAGGGAGTGAAGATGTAGAAATGGAGTTAACAGAGAATGAATACACACCATCATTGGAATTTGAAAATATTCATAATGAAACTCCAACATCCAGTCACGATCCAGATTTGGAATCAATACGTGGAAGATTAATTTTTTGTGCGAGACAATTATTTCCATATGAAGAAGAAGATGAAGAAGAAGATTAAAAATAGTGGTGGGGGTAAAAAGTGGTGGGGTAATACAGCATAAAAAGGAGGTATGAAAAAGATACATTTCATTTATATGCCGAATTTCATAGGATAAACATCGCTAAAATGCATCATTGTGATATATGTTTAGAAACTTAAGAAGATGAAATATTGCTAGACATTCATAAGGAGTTATATCATAATATAAATGAAAATTTAACACAAAATGAAAATAAAAATGCATCTGCAGAAGAAGAAACAGCGGGACCATCTAATGCAGTACCTAATTTAAGTATTCATGCATTGCCCGGAAGAGTAGTAACACATCACAAAATCCAAAATGAAAATTTAGAATTAGACAAATTTCTTACCGAAGCAAAAACCATTGTAGTTAAACTTTTAAAAGAAGAACTAAAACGATTAAATTTTATTAAATTTGGCTTGTTATTGGATGCTATGTTTATAAATGTTGAAGAAGAATTGTCACCAAGAGGATTTATAACTAAAAACAGAACCATCATGAGTAGTTCAGATATTAATTCAATAGTAGAAGAATGTTTTGATGAGATCATCAATAAAATCCAAGAACATGAAGGACGAGGATCAGGTTGGAGTTTAGTTAGTGTAGTAAGTATGGATATTAGAGTTCACAAGCATGGATATGGGGTAATGGGGAGCAGTTATATAGCTCTTCCAAAAAGGATTGAAGATACAAAATCATGTGTGAATTTTCAAAATCATGATACGGAATGTTTCCGATATGTAATGACATCGAAATTCATATTACGCAATGCACAAAGACCCAGCGAAGAATATGAGAACTATAGATACAGATATAATTTTCAAGGTGTGTCTTATCCGGTAGCCTTGAAGGATATTTCTAAATTTGAAAAACAAAACCCTGGAATATCTGTAAATGTATTTGGTTTGGATAGTTCTAACAAGGTGTATCCTTTGAAAGTGGTAAAAAACGAACTTGCAGACCATACGGATTTGTTATTAATTACAAAGGATGAAGTATCACACTATGTATGGATAAAATCATTTGAAAAACTTGTCAATAAACAATTATCAAGAAGTGAACATAGAAATATAATTTGTAAAAGATGTTTTTGTTTTAAAGAACATAGAAATGAAGGACAAAATTGGTTACTGGAGCACAAACAACTGTGTGATGAAAATTTTGAAGCTAAGATTATTCTACCACCATTAAATAAATCATATTTACAATTTGAAAAAGTTTTCCATCAGTATCGCATTCCTATAGTAATATATGCCGATTTTGAATCAACACTTGTTCCAATTGAAGATGAAAACATTGAAGCAAGGAAGAGTATAAAATATCAAATGCACAAGCCTAACAGTTTTTGTTTAATGGTTAAATCCACATTGGTTGAAGAACATTTAAATGCATATGGATTGTCATCAAAACCCGTGGTGTATCGTGGTGAAGATGTTGCTATAACATTTTTAAATCATCTATATGAAATAGCTGGTCATGTTGAAAGTTTGTATAATGATATAGTACCAATGATACCAATGGAGGAAGAAGAGGAAATTCAACATGAAAATGCTACCCACTGTTTTCTATGTAAAAATGAATTTACTTTAAATAACTATAAAGTTAAAGATCACGATCATCTTACAGGATATTATAGGGGTGCAGCATGTAATGCGTGCAACATTAATTATAAAATTCCCAGAAAAATTCCTGTAATATTGCATAACCTTAGTGGTTATGATGGTCATTTTATAATACCAGAATTGGGGAGAGATGATGGTGCAATTGATGTTATTGCAGAAACAACTGAAAAGTTTATAACCTTTAGTAAAAAAATTGGAAATATGAAGTTGCAATTTGTAGATTCGTACCGGTTTATGCCGTGCAGCTTATCAAAACTTTCTGAAAACCTTAGAAAAGAAGATTTAATAGAAACAAAAAAATTGTAAACAATGATAAATTAGATTTAGTTCTCCGTAAAGGCGTTTTTCCTTATGACTACATTGATAGTTTG
The DNA here is from genome assembly GCA_030545055.2 of Neoaliturus tenellus. Classification (NCBI taxonomy): domain Eukaryota; kingdom Metazoa; phylum Arthropoda; class Insecta; order Hemiptera; family Cicadellidae; genus Neoaliturus; species Neoaliturus tenellus. Next base: position 210,630,771 of record CM061531.1, read on the forward strand.
GAAAAATTTGAAGAAACATCACTTCCACCTAGAGAAGCTTTTAAAAGTAAATTATATGAAGAGGACATCAGTGAAGAGGATTATCAACACGCTTGTAGAGTATGGAATGAATTAGACATGAGAACCTTAGGCGAATATTCAGATTTTTATGTTAAATTAGATGTGACTTTACTCTGCGACATAATGGAAGAATTTAGAAACACCTGTTTCACAGCATATGGATTAGACCCGCTTCATTCGTACACAGCTCCCGGATTGGCATGGCAGGCTATGTTAAAAGAAACAAAATGCAAACTTCAACTATTAACTGATATAGTGATGATAACTGATGGTGTTGATGATTGAATCTGGTATCCGAGGAGGATTAACTCAAAGTGTAACTAGATATGTAAAAGCAAACAATAAATATCTTCCAAATTATGACGCATCACAACCTAGCACATTTATAGGTTATTTTGATGCGAATAATCTGTACGGATGGGCCATGTCGAACCCTCTTCCATATGACAATTTTAAATGGGTTGATCCAAATTCAATCAATAACATCGCTGATATCCCTAAATATGGGGATATTGGCTACATCTTTGACATTGATTTTGAGTATCCGGAACATCTCCACGACCACAATTATGATCTACCACTATTGGCGAAAACAGAAATATCTCCCACTGGTAGATGGCCAAAATTGATGATGACACTTAACAATAAGACTAGGTATGTAGCTCATTATTGGACAGTACAGCAAGCGCTAGAGATGGGATTGAAAATTACAAAAATTAATAAAGTACTGCAATTTTCACAATCCTGTTGGTTAAAATCTTATATAGATAACAACACAAGAAGAAGAACTGCAGCAACATCCAATTTTCAAAAAGATTTCTTTAAATTAATGAACAATGCCATTTTCGGTAAAACATTAGAAAACAAAAGAAATCACAAAGACTTGAGATTGGTTGTTGACCCAACAAAATTACAGAAATTGGTGCAAAAACCAAACTTTGCATCTTCTATAATTATTAGTGAAAACCTTGTAGCCGTTTCTATGAATAAAATTTCAATTAAGATGGATCGACCCATATATGTTGGAATGTCCATTCTAGACATATCAAAAACTCACATGTATGATTTTCATTATAATAAAATGGTGAAATTTTATGGTAGAGAGAACATTGGAATAGCATACATGGACACCGATGCATTCATCTATTGGATTATAACCAATGATATGTACAAAGATTTACGCACCTTTGTTTATAAAAATGACTTTGATTTTTCTGACTACCCACAACATCACCCTAATTACGACAATGGAATAAACAAGAAAGTCTTAGAAAAATTTAAAGATGAGACAAATGGTGCGCCTATGGAAGAAATTGTGGCATTAATGTCCAAACTGTATTCTTTTCAATTGTACATTAGTGAAAAAGAAGAACATCAAGTTGTAAAGAAGGCAAAAGGTATAAAAACATCATATTTAAAGAAGAATGTACAGTTTGAACATTTTAAAAGATGTTTATTTGAAAGCATGGAAACAACTGCAACTTTTAATACAATAAGAAGCTTTAACCATCGAGTCTACAGTGTCAAGCAAACTAAGTGGGGACTCAGCTACAAGGATGACAAGAGACATATCCAGGAAGACAATATACACACTCTACCTTTTGGACATTATTCTTTAACTCCTATCGACCAATGAAACCTATTCTTCGTCCTTCCACCTATTTCCTTTTCCTTTCCGTAAAAAAGAGGGAGCATGGCAAGTTCAATGCCATGTTCCCTCTTTTTTACACAAATATGATATGGCCTTGACCCATATTTATTAATAATATAAAAGGTGATAAACCATTTTGAGGATTAGTATTTTCTCAAGCAGTGTACAAACAACATCTGAAGATGGAAGGATTAAAGGATAAAATTGTAAACGAACTTCATAAGCCTGCAAGAAGAAAGTTTCCAAGAAGAAATACAATTATTAAAGGAATGAACGATCTTTATCAAGCCGATCTCATTGAGATGATACCGCATAGTAAATTAAATAAGGGATTTAAATATATATTGGCAATTATAGATTGTTTTAGTAAGCTTGCTGACGCTATACCACTCAAGGATAAGACTGGGAAAAGTGTAACAAAAGCTATGGAAGCAGCTATAAAGAAAAATAAATTTGTCATAAAACATTTACAAACTGATGATGGAAAAGAATATTTTAACAAAGAATTTACAGCATTAATGAAAAAATATAACATAAATCATTATTCTACAAATTCGGAAGTTAAAGCTTCCATAATTGAACGATTCAACAGAACATTAAAAGGAGCAATGTATAAAACATTTTCTAAACGAGGATCGTACGTGTGGTACGATATATTACCGAAGCTTATAAAAGAATACAATAACAAGTTTCATCGCACTATTGGTATGAAACCTATTGAAGTAAATAGCAATAATGCTAAGCTTGTTTTGGAGCGTATTAAAAAAAATAGTACTCCTAAAATTGAAAAATTAAAACCTAAAAAGTTTAAAATTAACGACAAAGTACGTATAAGTAAATATAAAGGAGTTTTTAGTAAAAGATATTTACCAAATTGGACTAACGAAATATTTACAATCTACAAAGTGCAGCCGACAATACCAGAAACCTACATTTTAAAGGATAACAAAGGTGAACTACTTCAAGGCGGATTCTATGGTCATGTATTATTAAAATCGACAGTAGGTGATGTATATCTTGTTGAAAAAGTTTTACAAAGAAAAAAGGATAAAGTTAAAGTCCGTTGGTTGGGATTTGATAGAAGTGAAGATTCTTGGATTCCTACAAAAGACTTGGTGTAATAACTCATTATGTGTTTAACCTTTAAACAAGATGGATATTGTACAGCAAAAAGAACGATTTAATATTAATAATATAGATGAATTGACAGTGGATAATAACAATTTAAACCATGGTAAACATGGTGAATTACTACCAAACTCTATAAGATGTTTAATAACTGGCCCTTCTAATTGTGGAAAAATAAATGTTGTTTTTAACCTTATAACTAATCCAAAAGGGCTACGTTTTAATAACATATACATTTTCTCAAAATCTTTGCAACAACCTAAATACCAGTTGTTAGATAAGGTATTAGCAAGTGTGCCAGAAGTAAATTTCTACAAGTTTAATGCTAGTGAAACTATTATGCAACCAAATGAAGCTAAACCATTTTCTATATTTATATTTGACGATGTGTCATGTGAGAATCATGATACAATAAGAAGTTATTTCGCAATGGGGAGACATCATAATATTGACAGTATTTACATTGGTCAAACCTATAGTAAAATTCCAAAACAACTAATAAGAGATAATGCGAATTTGTTGATAATATTCAAGCAAGATGAAACAAATTTGAAACATATATATAACGATCATGTGAATGCCGACATGACATTTGATAAATTTAAAGAGATGTGCGGCAAAGCATGGGCTGAAAAGTATGGATTTCTTGTTATTATGAAAGATGAAGCTATAAAAGATGGAAGGTATTGAGTAGGGTTAGATAAATTTGTATTAATCCATTAAATGAATAGCGGTATGTCTAGTAATGAATGAGACTTCATAGTGTAAACATGGTAAATCAAGAAAAACTATTGAAAGAAATAAAATCACTCAGTGATTCTATTAGGATAAAAAACCGTGCATTAAGGATGGGTATAAGCGAAAGAGAAGAATTTTTAGAGACTACATTTAAACCTATTACAGAACCTTTAAAACAAATATCAGAAACCATTAGTAAACCTCGTTATGAAGGAGATGTTTTACTACCAGTTTCTAAACAAGAAGTACAAGCATTAAAAAAAGAAGACAATGATGATTCATATACAAGCGCTAGTGACCAAGAAGAAACAAAAGAAGAAGAACCTATTGTTGAAAAGGAAGAAGAACAGCCGATACCTGAAGCAGAACAATCTATTCCAAATTTAACTCAATTGAGTAGCGATATATTACAACACGGACCTCTCGGAAGAAAATATATATTGAAAATGCTACATGATATAAAATCAAACCCTAATTTAAGTAAATCACACATATATGGAGCAAGAACTGATGGGAATGAATTGAAAATAGGTGATTCAAAACTTAAAATAACTGAAGACGATTATATCATTATTGGTGAGCATAAATATAAGGGAACAAAAGGATTATATGAATTAATTTTTAAAAACATACCATTGAGATATTCGACCAAAGATTTAAATACTTTTAAGGAAATTTTACAAAATACTAATGCACATAAAAGAAATTACTCAAAGGATGCAATAATTAATCGTTCACGCGCAACAAAATATAACATTGTTATAAAAAAGTTGTTTCCCCAACGAAAACTACCAACATTACGTACCGCACCAGCAGTAAAACAACCGCTAAAAAGAAAATCTTTATCACTTATGGATTTATCACTTCTTGAACAACATGGTAAAAAGAGTAAAGGAGATACTTCAACATCTGGCAAAGGACTGATGAAAAATCTGTACAATACCAATGTAATTTATTATAAAGACATTAATAAATTAGTTGACAGAATGAGACTATTACATGAAGCTATGGAAGCCGGTCATACAGGTTTAAATAATGAATGGGTGGCTCTAGTTGATGAACTCAGAAGTCGAGGTGTTGTCGTATAATTGTCCGCAGATATAAAAGAACGGCAAGCATATAATGTATCATTTTTAACATGAGCGTCGACAAGTTTGGACGGTACTCCGCGTTAGGAGTGCAAGTTGGAGAAGACAGAAAAAGAAGTGGATTGCCGCAAACACCTGAAGGTGACTATAACATAAGTAATAAACGTTTAAAACTAGTTAAAGATCCAGAAGAAGATACTGATGGAGCAAATTTAAGGACAGTAAAAGAAGCTACTTCAACATCATTAAAATTACTTAAGGATACTTACGATGTTAAATCACATAGAATAATTAATGTTGGTAAACCAACTGACAGTTCTGATGCAATTACTAAAGAGTATTTATCATCTGAACTTTCAAACACTTTAAAATTGCAGTGGGGTAACAATTTAAAAGATGGACAAACATATGATGCTGGAAATCATAGGATAACCAATGTGGCAAATCCAAAAAATGATAAAGATTCAGTTAATAAAGAATATTTACATTCTATAATACCGGAAAAGACTCAACGAGGATTTTCTTTTTATAAGTTTATTATAAATGACATTGGATACCCAAAGGAAGACGGTGATGCTGTAAACCTGAAATACATCAAGGACAACTGTATTTTACAAGATGCTGATGAAATAGATTGTCATGGAAAAGCATTGTCAAATGTAAAATTTGGTTCTCAACCAAAAGACGCTGTTACTATGGAACAATTATCTAAAGAATTAAAAAGAGGAACATCAAATTTTGTAAAACATGAAGATGCCGTGCTAAAGCGAGGAAATACGTTTATACATGGAAATGAAAAGTTTGATTTAATGCAAGGAAGTAATGATAAATGAGATGCGGGAGGTAAAAGAATAACAAATGGAAGATTTGGTGAAAAAAGTTTGGATGTACCTTTAATGGCAAAAAACATTAATTGCGGGCGGTCCTTTATTAGGCACATATGAAGGTCATAATAGAAGAATAAAAAATATAATACCTGGTTATGAAGAAAGTGATTGTGTTACAGTGAAACAAACAATAACTTGGGACAAACGCAATGGAACCAAATTTGATGCTAAAATGAAGAAAATAATTAATATTTCACCAGGTGAAGATTTTAATGATGCTGCTACTATTGGACAAGTTATAACAACATCAAAAAATGATTCGACCGCTTACACGTGTAATGATAAACGTATTATGCAGTTACACGATCCTCAACATCCAAAAGATGCTGTAACTTTAGATTGTTTAATAAGAATAGTGGGCAATTTACTTATTGATACCCACAATCATATAGCTAGTACAACAAGTCATGTGATGATTCAACCCGATGAACGAGAAGCATGGATTAAAAATAGAATTATAAATCAGTATATAATTAATTTAAATAATTAATTATTTAAATATAAAATTTGTGCATAAGTTATTCATTTATATAAAGCATCTCGTTGAGTAAACACACCGGTTATATATAAAACAACATAATGAAGATCGCACAGCTCAGTCGTCGTCAAGTCAGCGGCAAGAAAGGACGTGGTATAACATCGGCTGCGTTATCCCTTCTCAAACGAATTCCTGTTGGTGCTGTTGTAAATCGGGCAATAGACGCTCTACCATACGAATTTCATCTGCCCGGAGGTTATCAATATTGCAGACCCGGAACTAAATTGGCAAAACGTTTAGCAAGAGGGGATCCTGGAATTAATAAATTGGATCAAGCTTGCAAAGAACACGATATAGCATATTCCAAGTTTGCTGATTCAACAAATAGATCAATAGCAGATAGAGCGCTAGCAGAAAAAGCTTGGCAAAGAGTTAAATCAAGTGACGCAAGTATTGCAGAAAAAGCAGCCGCTTGGGCAGTAACTACAGCTATGAAGGCGAAAACAAAATTTGGTGGCGGAAAACGTCGAAGAGGAAGACCTGCAAAGAAAAGAGCTCCTAAAAGAGGTGGAAACATTAAAAAGAGACGTCGTAGAACTCGTAAAACAAAGACAAAGAAGACTTCCGTTTGGTAAATGGTAAAAAACGGAGCAGGTCTATACCTAAGACCGTACCGTGTGTACTAAATAAGAAAAATCAATTGATAATTCCAAATAAAGCCTTAACAAATCATCAATTATCAAATTATGTAAAATGTTTGAAGATACCATTTTTTAGGGGAGTTTTTATGAAAGACGCATTACCAAAAAACATATGGAAAAATGAAACTGGAATAGTAAATTTAGATTTCTCCTATGGTCCAGGAACACATTGGGTATGCTATAAAAAACTCGGACAAAGCGTTTATTATTTTGACAGTTTTGGCAATCTACCACCACCTAAAGAACTTCAACACTATTTTAGAAACTCTAAGAATATATTTTACAATTATAAAAGAGAACAACCTAACAATACAGAAATATGCGGACATTTATGTTTGGAGTTTTTAGCAAAAAGCGTCAGTCAGCTTTAAGATGTCATCGTACACAGTGTCACTGAGCGGAAATTCATCTACATTAAAAAGTACTCTTTTCCCAGCACTGCGTCTATCTAAAGATAGATTATGGGAAGCGGCATTATTAGATTTCACTACATACAATTCAATTCCCAACATTACAGAGGGTAAAAACAATTTACTACATTATTATGAAAGTAAAGATGAAAAAGGAAATTATTCAGAATTAAAAATAATCACCTTGTCTACAGGAGCATATGAAATAAATGATATAAACCAGCTATTACAGAAGCAGCTAGGAGAAGAAAATATCTGTATAAAAGGAAACAACAATACTTTAAAAGCGGAAATTACCTCAAAATATTATATAGATTTAAGTTTAGAAAATTCAATCGGTAGTTTACTCGGATTTTCAGATAAGAAAAGAAAAATCTTAGATCCCGGAACTACTCATACGGGTGATACCACAGTAACAATATTAAAGGTTAATAGTATTGATATAACATGCAATATTATACACGGATCGTATAGAGATGGGGTAAACCAACATATTTTACATACATTTTATCCAACAGTAGCTCCTGGTTTTAAAATAGTTGAGAAGCCACAAAACCTTATATACCTACCATTAAATACCAGTTTTATTTCAGACATCGTACTGAACATATCAGATCAGGACGGTAATAGTGTTGACTTTAGAAAAGAAACAATTACAATACGGTTACACATAAAAGCGGTAACTTAAGTATAACATGGGATTAACATTTAAACCACAACGGAAAAGCCGGGAGCTCAGTAGCTCTTCAACATTGGACGAGTTAACACCGGACAACATACGTTTCCTACAAAAAATTGGGTTAAAACTAAATTACGATGGACATTCTGGATATATCTCAAGGTCCGACGTTCGACGAAACCCTATGGGAGAAGGAATATCACACGCACAACCCTTACACTTCATCAAAATTAAACAATAATGATGAAATAAGGATTCCCATTCAACAACAAGATATTTACACATTACCCTGTGAGAGTTATTTATATATTGAGGGACAAGTATTAAAATTGGATGGAAAAACCGGTTCGTCTGTTCCTTTTATAAATAACCCGATGGCATATCTTTTTGACGAAATAAGATGTGAAATATCAGGAGTGACAGTTGATTCAACAAAAAAGGTTGGTATAACAACAACACTAAAAGGATTAACATCATTAACACCGCATGAAAAGAATTCAATAGTCACCGCCGGATGGGTTACCCCCGATAAAGACAGCATAACACCAAATTCCAATGGTCATTTTGATTTTCACATACCTTTACGATTGCTTTTGGGATTCGCTGAAGATTACAAAAGAATAATAATAAATGTCAAACAAGAATTGGTATTACTCAGATCTTCAACTAACAAGGACTTGATACTAGCAGCAAGTGGCACTGAAGAAAGTAAACTAGAATGGCAGCTACAATTAAATAAAATCGTGTGGAGAGTACCTCATGTAAGATTAGCCGATGAACATAGAATCGTATTGTTAAGAAAGTTAAAATCTGACCGTGATATTGTAATGCCGTTTAGAAGTTGGGAATTCCATGAATACCCCATATTACCTCAAACAGAACGACAAACATGGACTGTTAAAACATCTACTTATTTGGAACGAGCAAGGTACATAATACTCGGTTTTCAAACCAATCGAAAAGATGTTATAACCGCACACGCAGGTCAATTTGACCATTGCAATATAAAGAATTGCAAAGTTTTTCTAAACTCTCAATTCTTTCCTTATGACAATTTAAATGTCATGTTTAGCAAAAAACGTTATTCCATCTTATACGATATGTATGCAAGATTTCAATCGTCATATTATGGAAAAGCTAATACACCACTGTTATCACCTGAACAGTATTATTCAAAAGCTCCAATAATCGTTATCGATTGCTCAAAGCAAAATGAATCAGTAAAATCGTCAAGTGTGGATATAAAAATCGAAATGGAATTTGAAGATAAAATACCGGAAGGTACTTCGGCATATTGTCTGATTTTACATGACAAAATAGTAACATACACCCCACTAACTGGAATAGTTAAAAATGTGTTATAAAAAACGGTTTTTAGGTGGGGGCGATTGTTATAAAAGGAGGAAAAAGAAGTGAAAATTTCATTATTTGTTTGACCATCATATGGGAAACATCGCTTGCAAAATGAGTTCACTTAATACAAATACTAACGAAGAAGAAACTATACCACTTATAGCCGACAACAGTTCCGATATAGAAAAACAAATTGAACAAGAAATGGATGAGTTCCTCAATTTTAAACATAAGAAAAAAGAAGAGGAAGTTGAAAAAGGAATTAAAAAAAGAAAAGTCGATGACATTATTTCCACCAATATTTTAGCAGAGGTATTTCTTAGAATCTACTATCCCATCTCATCATGTATGACAAAAAGCGTATCTGCCGGAGTAATAAAATCATTGGAGTATTCACCAACTATTATTTTGAATCATGGATCTAAAATGGTGTTTTTTTCTGAAATTTCCTGGGAATCGTTTATGAAGCATCTACATCTTTTAGAATGTTATTTGAGTAACAATACATATGGAAGAAGAACAAAATTAAGTTTGCTAGAATCAAATATTGAAATCGATATAGTAAAACACCGAGGAGGTCAAATTGTTCGTTTTAGAGATTTAACTAAACATGACATAAAAATACACCTTACAAAAGATGAATTCTACACCCTCAGCTGTGCTACATATCCTATCACGAGATATCTAAAACAACTAATATTTTCAAGCGCAATCATAAAAGAATATTTAACCGATACATTGGATAGACAACCGTATGTACCAATCCTATACGGTCCCGTAGATACTTCCATTTTCAATAGAATACCTCACGAAGTTGATATGTGGAGACAGTTGCACAACTATCAGACTAACTTCGGTATAGATGAAGAAGCACAAGAAATGAATGAAGAAGCATCTTGCAGCAACCAACCCGCAGTATAAAAGGACGCCCTCCATAATTTTACAAACAGTCCGATACCGACCTTTGTCATGAATAAACAAGTTTCATTTTCAAACCAATACCAAATAATGGAGGTGAAACGAGGTATAATTGAATTTCAAGCGTTTCGCGGTAACGACGGACATTTTATTATTAAAGAGTTAGTTATTCTAGACATGAACACATCTGTGGTTTATCACTATTTATTCCAACCTCCTATACCGTTCAACAGATTAACTACTAAAGCAAGAGTGACAAACAAATGGTTAATGAAACATTTTCACAACCTGAGATGGGATGAAGGTTTTATCCACTACAGTATGGTGCCACACATTATGAATCATTACTGTAAGGAATTTAAAATTATCTACACAAAGGGATTGGAAAAAACCGCTTGGATACAAGCATTTACAAACCATGAAGTGATAAATGTGCAAGTGGATAGAGATTTTCAGTGTCACTTTGCCAACATTTGTATCTCTACCAAAAACTTTAAACATCGGCAGTCCCAATGCGCTTTAAAGAACGCTTATCGTTTGAATGCATATCTACAACAGAATGGTGGGGGGTGGGAAGGATATAAAAGCGACAACGCAACCATGACCCAGCATGAGTATTACTCTAGCCTCCGAACAGTCAACACCTCCCGCACAGATTCGCAAGACTAAGAATAATATCAACAATAAATAAGAAGAAGAAAAAGTAAAGATGACGTCACAAACATTTTTACAATCTCTTGTCGATCAATTTAACAAACATTCAAAATCTACCGTCTTACCGACTAAAAGATGTTCAGAATTAAAAGAAGAAAAACATTATGTTATCCACACCATTAAGAAGATGGAAACTAGTGTTGGGGACGCCATCAACGTTACACTGAGTGAAGCGCCCTACACGCCCGGTGATGAACCAAAATTTCAAACATTTCTTCCCAAGCGCTTCGTGCACCTCCTGCAAAACGAAGATCTACGCCTTATCCACCCCGGCTCTCTGTACTTGGCATCCCACGGTCCAAGCGGAAGCAATTCAACGGAACTTACACTTCACGTCATGCCTACTGCCAACAACTAATTTATTATTTGTAATACTTTTGTACACCCTTGTGAATTATTTTAAAAATAAATAAAGATAAAAAAATAAAAAAATAAAAAGCAATATATCACTATGTGTTTTTGCACATGGTGATATATTGCTTTTTAAAAAAATAATTTTAGATGACCTTGACCTAGTTACAAAAACTATATAAATGGAGTAATTTTCAAGGGGATTTCCTCAGTCTACAATTGACTTCCGTGCTGTACACATCTCTCTTGGTTGTCCAATTATTTTAAACGACAACATGTCTCTCAAAATCAAATGCGCATCATACGATACCTCCACCATCACAACTTTTGAACAACTCGACAATTTCACTAATGAATTGCGAGTACTTCTCGCAGGCGGTTATCACTTAAATGCCGATGTTTATGTTACAAATAAGAAGATGTTTTCAAAACAAAACTACTGCGATGATGAAGTGTACTTTTCCACACAAACGGCAACAACATCCAGCCCTTCTACTCAAAATAATGTTAAATTCCACAAATACTACTAATATTAAATTATAATAACAATACTCCATCAACTTGAGGCTTCGCTATAAAAAGGCTATTCAACCCAGACCAAATCATCATTTGCTTTTTGACAACCGCAGCGATAACAACTACAACTACTATGCTGTACCGAATGATGATTGAATTTAATGGTAAAATATTTGGAAAGGACTATCAAACGGTAGAAGAGATGAGCTCCGATCTTGATGTATTAACTAAAGAAGGCTTCCAACCAAAGTTAATTCTAAAATTTCCAGAAGTACATCCACTATCCACCGAAGATCTCGTCGCAATGGCTAGAGCAAAAAAACAAGAACAAGAAGTAAATATTAAAAAGGAGAAAGAAGAAAAAAAGACAAACCTATATCTTAAATGTGCAACTATTTAATATTTGTACCCCATTCTTTTTTAAAACTCCATTTGGTTGACCTTGAAATTACCCCCACCACTTTTTTCTTTTAATAAAACTCTCTATTCTATACTATACACCTTCATTTCCCAACTCCACTTAGAACTGTCAACATGGAAAAGAAAAAAGAAGACTACAAACCACGCTACTGTTGTGAACATAAATGTACCGATATAGGAAGATGGATGGTAGACGGATTAGCTTGTAGAAAATGTGAATTCTTCGGATCCTGTTACTGCAAATGCAAAACAAAACAACTACCACCACCAGAATTGCAAACCTTCAAAATTTATAAATCAAGATACTTCCACACTTGCTGTCCCCAGAGATGTTTCAAATTTCACCCAGAAAGACTTTTTAATTGCCGAAAGTGTGATGCATATTATAAAGACGACTTTTGTACATGCATCAAAAATTTGTGCAAATATAGATCAGATTGGTCTTCTGATTATATTCAAGCTTCAGATGTATAGCTGTAGTCACTGACTGCAGCTCTTTTTTAAAATTTCATTTGGTTGACCTTGAGATTATCCCCACCACTTATTTTACAATATATATATTCTATATACCCTTTAACACACTTCTCATTTACACTACATTGCTTGGACTAACACCAACATGGGTGACGGATTTATTTCTTTTGAACATTTAATTACCGAAAGAGATGAGATGGAAACTCTATTTCACAACTTACTCACACTTATGGATAGGTATTCTTTAAGATGGATTAACATCAAAGTAAAATATGTAGATCCTACCAGAATATTTTCATCATCATCATCATCATCATCATCATCATCTTCCAACAGTGCAGGGGAAGAAGAAGAACCAACTTATGGTATTACAATTATTGAATTAAAAAGCAAGGAACAAGACAATCAAATTCAAATTATAAATAAACTTAATATTTAGTTTACAAAAGTGATTGGTATTTCTATTCTATATTAAAGCTATTATTATTTTATTTCTATACACTTCCCACAACCTACCCAGATTCGTTTCGCGGCTAACTGCGGTAACCAAAGTTCTCTCACTTCTCGTTTTGGATTACCCCCACTCTTTTTCTTCCCCCCACCACTATTCCCCGTTTCCATATAAGCGACCGCCTTACCGCCGCTCACCATTTGTTTGCCTACCGCCAAACGATGAACCAGCCTCAATTAGCAAAGAATACTACTACTTTTGCAGTAACTTCGCAACAAGATTTACAGGATATTTTTCAAACTTTAACCGATGTTGTAAACACACCAAACAACACAGTTACTATTACTGTTGAAATTACCTACAATTGTCCAGAGTGTGAAAGGATGGAAAGCGAGAATGTTGAAGAATTAGAAATGCCAAACAACAGTCCTTCATCCACCCACGATTCAACACCAGACGATGAAAGCTAGTCCTACACAAATATTCTTTTTCAATCCCCCACCACTTTATATTAAATATATATCCTCCCCTTATTTACTCTCCTCATTTCATCGCCTACTTTTACACCATCTACACCTCTCCTCTCTTACCTGTACACAAACATGATGGACAGCTTTTCAATTACATCACAATTGGAAGATGATAAATTAAAACTCGAAATTAACAGAATACAATTGGAAGCACAAAATCAAGAAGAAATGATCCGGCTGTTAAAGCTCTTCAAATGCGTACTGTGGTTGGTATGCCTCTATCTGCTCATCGCCATCACCATCGGCATTTACCAGACCGTCACCGCCAAACATCGCTTGGACACCACTTCAAATAAAAATTCTACTTGGCTTTCCTAAAATAAATTCTTAATTCCCACAGCCCTACACCCCCCATCCGCTCCCGCCACACTCCCGCCCGCCACTCATCCCCAGACTCCCCACCTTTTTTAAAACCCCCTCCAAATAACCTTGACACACTTACCAACCCCTCCCCAAACCCCCAAAAAAACCCCCCAAATCAACAACACACACCTGCCAGTTACAACCGCTGACCTTGACCTGTGCCAGGACCGGTAAAATCCATCTACTTAAGTGTTTGTAAATGAAAACATATATACCATGTTATTTACGATTTCGCATGATACCAACATCTGTTCACACACTGATTGGACTCAAAAGAAAGTAAAACTTATTAATTTTGCATTATGAAGTTTCTAACAATCATAAAAAGTCAAATAGAACCGATTTTTTTTTACCGATTTAAAAAAATTACAGTCTTGAGTACAACTTCTTCTAACTTTTGTAGATGGCTGGAACTGTTGTTGACGTTTCCTCCTTGGCAGAAACCTCTACTGTTCCTCCGTTGCATCAATCTACAATTAGGCCTACATCAAGCCTGCTGCATTCATTCAAGGAAAGAGCGATTGATTAAAAGGAATAAACTGATTTGATTTTATCTCTTACATCAAATTTCACTATCTCAGTCAAAATAACAGCATACTTATGATTCTAGAAGAAAAAAATACACTCTTGATTTTTGAGCTCATTTGTCAAAAAATTATAATATTAAATTAATATTATTAAATTATTATTATTAAATTATAAAATTAATAATAAAATTATTATTATTATTATTAAATTATAATATAGCTTTTTAGTGGTGTTTTAATACAAATTCAGTGCATTATTATGGCAATTTATTTATGAGTCAAGAAATCCATTCTCCTTGCAAGATTCAGGATTATTGTTTATAATTCATAACTGCCATTATGAAATAGCTCATTTGCAAGGTACCAGGCGAACCGACCCAATTCGTCGGATCGTTCCATAACGGCGTGGCGCAATGATGTAAATGTAATCGCCGAGCCGAACAACTAAATCCATCCTCATGCCTCCGGGGATTGGGTAACCTCGGTCTCTGCATCCTCCGCAGTCGACAGCAGGCCTACGTCCGGGGTATGCTGTGCAGGGTTGGCTAGACAAGAAAGATTCCGGTATACATCCTATACCTACACCGATCAAACTAAAATATTCCCGTTTCCCAGGGACGTCTCATCGTCCAAATTAGTCAAGGTCGGTGGCAGGCAGAAGCTACCGGATTGGGTTCAGAATTATTTCATAATAAATCCTTGATTGGGATTTTTTAAGAATCGAATGGTTATTCAGAAAAAAAGACAACTTGCATGAGAGTTGTGTATTTGTTGAATATTGGAACATGTGATTCCACGTTTTTATATGGAGAGGGATATGAACAGTGTCTTTTAGAAATCCCCAGCACAAAAAGAAATCACCAATATCACGATGTGATATATTTAAAACATGTCAGGATTTAAATCGGTAAAATTTGAATACCGTATTTCAATGTTCTATTCTTGAAAGACATATTTTCTTGGGTGAGATGATTAATATCTGAAGTTTCTGTTTGAGAATTTTTGGGCGTCACTCACCTTCATGAATTGTGGAGACTGTACCCTAGTCCTTGTCAAAATTTGATACACACATCGTCGGATTCGGGAAACGGGCAGTCTATGTAATTTTTGTGTGTTTTTTCGTGTTTTTGTGTGTGTATCAAATTTTGACAAGGACTACCGTCTCAACAATTTATGAAGGTGAGTGTGGCCCAAAAATTCTCAAACAGAAACTTCAGATAATTTCAATGTTATCAGATATTTCCATCGATGGCGTTTTTAGACAGTGTAGGTGGATGAACGTGTAAAAATACGCGTAGGCCTAAATATACCGGAAAACATGTTAGTCTTATACAAAATTATACGATGATAAACCAGTCATACACAAAACAGTGGAAGCACAAGCCACCATTTCGGTATGTCTCATGCTAGAACTTTTGGTGGTTTTTATATTGAAAAACAATGAAGTGAGAGAATTCGTGAGAAAATCAACGGGGAAGTGTGTATGTTAATTAATTAAGCTATTCTCTTTTACAATTTCACAACAGTAGGCCTACTCAGTGAAATGTTTAGTTTGGCATTTGATGTAAGGAAGCTGGCAATATACAAAAAAATATTGATATTTCTTAATATCGAGGGTAACACAAAAATCCCTCGACTGGTATTTGGATGATCAGGGAGTTGTTCTTCCGCCGAACAATACCGGCCGCAGCCGCGATGCATTCCGGGACCGGTTTGCGGGACAAAGGCCTCGAGCTTGCGTAACCCAATCACATCGGCAGCAATGATTCATAATTTAAATCCCTCAGGTTGGCACCACTTTCTACTCGTCAGCATCTCGAAGGTTGGCAACAATGGCCCGTGGGAGACCGGGAAACTTGCAGACATTAACAATTCTAATGTTGCCGGTCTTAAATTTCCCTTGTCTTGCAAAACGGGGAGAGCTCGGCGAACAATATCGGAAGCGAAGATGGAAATGATCCTCGTTCGATGAGGTACTTCCTAGAATAGTCTGAGAAATGTGAAGTGTTTTACATTTGCATTTATATATTAGAAAAATCATCACTACTTGGATTAAAGTAAACTGTACTTTCAATTTTTATTTTGTCGCGATTAGTAAATTGAAGATCTACAGCTTTACGTCGCGTCGGAAAAGATTCATAAAAGTGAATAGCCCAATCTAAGCATGTCTTCGTCCACTTGAGTTGACGAGTTAGTTATTGGTTCGACACTTAAGCGGTGTTTTGAAGTTGGCTCGAAACCATACTAATGGACATTGTTTTATAAATTTTGTTGACAGTATATCGTACAAAACCCATGTCATGAAATTGATGCAGTCTCCGAAATTTGAAATTGAAGTTTTATTGCTAAAAGCACAACCCCTTGACTGATCCTAGGAACGTGTTATAGGCACCGATGCAGTTGATCCGCTAGTCCTCACATGTGTAATCTCGACCACATCTGCGCTGCACTTTACCGAGGGTGGGGACCATCTATTTGTCTGGCCAGAGTCAAAAGCGTAGCGCCGCGCCGCCGCGCCGCACCCCGCCACATGTGACCCCCGACACACACACACACTCCCCTCTATATACAATACACCCACACACTCGCAGCCCCATACACTTGTCGCATTCCGCTCGCAGCTGGGCCCCCAGCAATCTTTCAAACAATCCATAATTAACCCAAACATGGAGGCCCGCGTTGAAAAACATGATTTACGGGAGCGCTTTCGAGTAGATCCACAGACGCCGCCGAGACAAGCCGACCGGCGGGGAAAACGGGGGGCTAATTGACGAGGGCGGGATTTGTTACTTCCTGACCAAACGTGCTATCTGCTGTCCCGACTCGAGTAGGGTATACTGTGCTGTAAAGGCATTTAAACATTTAGAGTAGCTTTGAAATGCATCTTTCAATCGACAACGTTTTAGCATCGAGTCTTGTCTTTGATGTAAAATTATTAATATTCTATGTCAAATCTCATACGCAGGTTCCGTGCTAGAGACACCGGGTTTAGAAAATGGCATGACATGACAAGTGTCTTGTCTGCACAGTCGCACAGTGACGAGAGCGGGCAAAAATTAGGGTTCCTCGCCGTAAGAATACGCCTGACCTCTATCGTATTGTTGTTTCGAGGGATCTGCTGTTGCTCTGTTTGGAAGCACAAACTTATGTTTGGGAATCAATTTAATATGCATTAAAAATGTTTTTGTCACATATTTTTCACATTTAAGTTTAGGGACTTATTTTTATGTTGGTTACACGGACACGTTATACCGACTCAATTGTGCTGTATACAGTATCGGGAAAATGTTATCTTGTGAATACACCAAAAGATAATCAAACATAATTTTGCGTTTTTCGGCTTCGAGTCGTGCCATCGTGTCGTTTCTCCAGAATGAAAATAGCTATTTGTGTATTAGAGCGCAAAGTAATGACTGTTTGTGCTCGTAATATACATGATTTTTAATACCACCAATTGCAACAGATGTTTTATTGTAAACAAAATGTCCTTTAGGTTATGTTTGATTTTTTTTCTGTTGAAACACATTTTTAACTATCAAACATAACCTCAAACAAAATAAGCAGCACTTCCTCAACGATAACAATTACCAACAGCTGTGGCGTGGCATGGTTTGTAACAGCATGGTAACAGCAGCTGATCTTAATTGCTATTTGATTTAGCGTGCAAGAATGAACATTGCCGTGGTTCTCTGGAGCGGGAATAAAACGGAAACCGTAAATAAACTGTTTGCGTATTGTTTACGGGTGTGACAATGTGATTATTTTCATGCAGTAATAGCAAAAGGTTATTGGCCAATCTGTATACAGTAAGTATTTTAATACAAAATATTTCACAATCTTAGAAACCAATAACAAAGCCTTTATATTCTCATACACTGAATAATTTTATAAAAATGTGTTCAAATTTTAATGTTTTTGATAGTGGTTAGTTAGGGTGTTGATATTCAATGGCAGCAGTTGGAGGCTATTAAATAACGTTTTGTAATAAGCGATTATTCGTGTTAATTTACAAGTGAGAACGTGGTACTAAAAGCGTGACAGCGTGACCGACTTTGAAGTTGTGAGCTCAGAGGAGAAGCGAGAAGTGCAGAAGCGAGGAATGCGAGACGAGCCACTCCACTGCAGATGATATAATTGGTCCACGAATAGTGACGGGGTCAACGACACTGGTGGACACGCGCATTGTCTCTGATCTGCACACTGTTGCAGCACACAGACACACACAACACACACAAACACACGTGCAGCTATACAGCACCCGATTGCGGTCAATTGATTTCTGGGGTCATCGTCGGAGATAACCCGCCACGAGGACTTCCTCAAGGAAGATACTTCGCACCCGGCGTTTTTATTGGCGAGTTATTAATTTCTTTTCAGTTTTACGTATTGATTACAATGTATTGCGACAGCATGAAGCAGAAATGAGATGTTAAAACAGCAAATCTAGTTCAAACATGCAATAGTGTAAAGAATTCGATTACTGCAGGATTAATTATTAGTTTGTAGTTTGTGCAATATTAAACCACAGAGTGGAAAAGGGAAAAGAGAAGTAATTTTCCAATATTGTATAGAAATATGAACTTTTAATTACCTATGTTCATGAAGGATGCTATTTTAGCAATTTACTTGCAACTATTCAAACAAAATTTCAAACCCATAAAAAAGTGGATATAAAGGTTCGATTAGTTCGGTTTTAAAACACCGCTGGCCCTGAAAATGTTACGGCAAGTGGTAATTTTTTTCTGGTGTCTACATAAAGAGCAGAGCGTCTACTTTGAAGAGGATAACTATCTGATTTAACATCTGATAATATCTGATTTAAATAGCCGTGAAATCTGGTAGCCGGACGGAAGGTCCGGGCTTCAGAAATGACCTGGAAATTTGTTACCTGTTTTGACGGGGCGGACACAAGGTCAAACCTCTAATGGCAGATCGTGCCCGGACCTAACGTCCGCCCCTGCGTTCGCCGTTTGAGACTGTTTGACGAGGGTTGACAGGGACATAGGTGTCTTCATTAAATGAAATTTTGTTAAATATTGTAGGCCTACTATGAAAAACTGCACATTAATTTTGAAGTGAAAATGTAATACAAACATGTTATACTCATTACATCTCCTGAACAGAGTCTTAAATCGTAAAATATGAATGATTTCTGATTATCACCATGTTCAAAATCCAGAGGGTAGGAAAATAACATGTGATTAACAATACACGCTCAATACGGATAGGCCTAATGTTATTCTGGATCGTGATAAATATCGACAGTATTTTACTGTGCTTGACCTTACACAGTCAATATAGATCAAACATCAATATTCGACTTAAAATACTTAATCCGTATCGTGATCCATGATCCTAATTCAATGATTCCTTTTATATATTTATATTGTGTTAAATTAATAGTTAGATTGATTTTTGTCATAATTTTACATTGAATTGTTGTCTTTTATATTTTGGTATGCAGCGCTTAAAAAATACAAGAAATCATTTTGTTTCAATGTATAGGCATAATATTGTATTGTTATAGACTATATTGATTCACGTTATGTTTTCATTTATATTTTTGCATAAGATTGTTAAATTTGTTTTTAAATGTATACATCAGGCCTTCCTGAGGAAGTATTTAGATTTTTAAGTAATAAAAAAACATATGATGTAATTTGTATTTGATGTATTTGATGTATTTGATGTATTTGATTTCTTTATCCTAGTTCAAGATGACCCTAAAATAGACAGCAGAAAATATATTTGTGTTGCGAAATAAACTATAGCCCGTTTTTAACATATACATAAATAAACATTGTCAAAGATATTCCACCTAATATGGACCGCTTCTACTTAAAGAAATTCAACTGTAGTTTAGAAATGATATGGCTACATTTTCAAAAAGGCATAGGTTTGGGTTACAAACATACAGTTGGTTTGGAGTTACTGCTGTAAGAAATTATAGTAAAAGTATATGTGACGTTGTTAAAGAATATCTGGTACTGCAAAATGTTTTCACGAGCATATTTTTTTAAATACATTTCAATATGCCAATCGTCTCTCCCTCACCCTAATATTCAGGAAGAGGATCAAGTTAAAAAAAAAAACTTTAGCGGCATATTAAAAATTAAGAATTTACATAAAGATTTTTTATGATTATGATGGTTTGTTCAACAAAATAATATAAATAATATATAAACTAAATTAGCAAGTTCAAACATGCTAATCAATAAGGCTGTGGTAAACCAGTTAAAAACTGGCCATAAACCAGGTCCTAACGAAGCCATGTTGTTAAAGGAGTGATTTGGGTTCAAGTTGATCTAAATTTAAAAACGTATTGTCAAATCAAACAAAATGTAGAAACAAACAATGCTTTCCGAGGCTCTCTTTATTTTATTTTTACTATTTTACTTTAAAATTAACTTTCAAAGCAAATTTTCACTCTCTATACAATATTGTTACTCTTTCAGTTTCACAGTATTGTAATACTAGTCACAAATAAAAAGCCTATAACTTTGTGACGATGGAAATCTCAAACACGGAACACTTTATGTGAACCACGGAGAGAAGTTGCGTGCGCCACGGTGACCAGTGTTAAATCCGCCTACCTGCTTTTCACAGGGCGGACTAACGTCCGCTTACTAATTAGGGTCCGGGGTTTGACCTTCCGTCCGCCCCTGTCATTTTTTTGTACAATCGACGATTGAAGGGATTACCCTCGGACCTTCCGTCCTACAATCGTGAAATCTAAGGCCAAGAATGATGTTTGATTTCTTACAACGAGCGGACTTCCGAGTCGCAGAGTTACCAAACACCGCAATTCTGTGCCACTGATGGATTTTTTCACAACACCTTGTGTCTCGTGGCTCTCTCTCACTCCCGTTGCGGCAGCTGCCCACGGACCTCTTCATCGCCGCATAACCTGATCCCCCGAGATAGCTGTCTGTCGGCGGCCGCTCTCCATTCACCGGAGGGCGGTGGCGGAGGGTGCAGCTCTCCACTGTATGTGGGTTACACAACGGTACACCCCTGCACTCTGGTGTCGAGTTCCGCACCTGCCGCCCTTGAAAACCGCCCTATCAGCGCCCCATCTCGGTCACGTTGCACGGTCTGTTCCGTAATCGCTTTGCTCTCCAGCTGCTCATCTTTAGTTTTCGGTGGGGGATTTCTATCGTGGAGGTTTGAGGTTTACGGAAATTCTTGCGTTGATTAGACTCTAGTAGAGCTGTGATTGACGTTGCTACTTGCTAATATAAAATCTTTTGTTTATAGGTCAGTCAGTCTAAGAATCAAATCCAAACCTTCTTCAACCAAAATCCATCAACTTATTCAGCTTCAATTACACAACCACGAGCAGATTTCAAAGACAGAACTGAGAGTTCAGGAATCATTCTCAAGCTTATATCCTCGAGCACAAGTCCACATGCTACATTTCAGCACGTTTAGCATGACCGGTAGTGGTAGTCTCCCTGGAGGCGAGTTGTAATATGGCTGGATCATTTTAGCATCAGAGATGTCCAATGCTATTTAGCCTCTCGAATGCCTCGGTGTAGAATGATAGACACCAGCACTTCCCGATCCCCAGATGTCCGAGACCCCAGCCCCGGCCTCCGCCGTGACCCACTCTCCTCCTGGATGTCTCGGGTCCCCCGCCCTTGGACCCGTCGCACTCCAGTTTCCCGCGGTTCACGGTACGCCGCGGAGGCCTTGCCGCTCCGGACCGTTGCGCTAATCGCTGCCGAATCCACCGTTCCCGGGGACAAGGCTTCCTCTTCCTCGTTGCCGCCGATCTGGATCAGGGCTGAAAAACTTCGGTGTAGAATTTTGGGAGAAATGGGACATCAAGAGAAAACCCAAATGAAATTCGAGTAAAAATGGTTAAAAAATTTCACATAACTGAACTACTAACATTATACTATAAAATACTAATAACTTCAAGGCCTATTCTCTGCTTCAAAAATATAACTTTGCATGGGAATTCACATCATAGTACTGTATACACAATATAATAAGGCATTATTAATACTTTTTCACTGTTTATTTAAAGGCGGCGACACACTACCGGACTTTCCACCGGACCGTACATCGGACCGAGCATCGGACCAAACATTGCACCGTACAGGAATGTAAATTTACTTCGAACATTTCCCCCAACAAGACGTTGGGTCGGGCATCATACCGGACAAATTCACCGAGCGAGGTGAAGGAAGTTTAGAGAGCGAGTGATTGCATGAGTGAGAGCGCGCTAGAGGATGCGGTGGAGGGTAGTCATTGTATAAAATGCGAGTGTTCGGAGCGACGCTCGGGACGGAGTTCGGAGCAAAATTGACTCTGACACACTACAGTACATCGGACCGTACACCGAATCGATCTTTTCTTTGATGTTTCACCAGAAAACCGCCGTACAGAGCGCTCGGTACGATGTGCGGACCCCTGAAACGGGAGATGTCGAGGTGCGCCGATGGTCAGAGCATTCCACAGCGGATTACCGTCGACCCTCGGAGGGGCAGGGTCGAGGTGCGCCCATAGCCAGTCGGGTGGCCTGTTCTCCATGTTTTGCTGCCACGCTGTTACTAATTCATTCCAAATTATATAAATGTTAGGTACGGTATGTTGTTATTTAAACTGTGGGAAAAGCCCTGTAAATAAACAGAAATGTTTATCACTATGGCGAAAAGCGGGTATATATTGGGTAAAATGGCGCAAATCAACAGGGGACAAAAATTAACATGTGTTGATAGGTTATAGGTTAGGTTATTTTTTTCTTGTATAGTTGACTGTAAATATTGATATTGATAACCAGTCAAGGTAATATTTTAACATGAACAAAAAACTGCATATGCATGCATACGACATATAAAATTGTTATTCTTCAGTTGACTTTAAATATTGATACAGTATTGGTAAACAGTAAATGTAGCCTAATAATAATTAACACGAACAAGCAACGAATTGAAGGCAAATCTCAAACTGACCATCGGCGCACCTCGACCCTGCCTCCCGAGAGACCCGAACCAACCATCGGCGCACCTCGACCCTGGTTTTTATGATCCTGACTGACCATCGGCGCACCTCGACCCTGTCCCCTGAAACACTACCGCCGAACTTGCTGTTTTTGCTCTGTAGGATGCTCGGTCCGGTGAAAAGACCGGTAGCGTGTCGCCGCCTTAACTTTTAAAGTTTTCAAACGTTTACTTTTTCGATTGGTTTTCTTCTTGTTTGTTATTTCTTCATAGTTCTTTCTTCATGTTCCACAGTCACTAAAGAGGACTCGTTTTTTAGTTGATTGCTTCGT
This sequence comes from Neoaliturus tenellus, assembly GCA_030545055.2. Taxonomy (NCBI): domain Eukaryota; kingdom Metazoa; phylum Arthropoda; class Insecta; order Hemiptera; family Cicadellidae; genus Neoaliturus; species Neoaliturus tenellus. The sequence continues at coordinate 210,654,488 of CM061531.1, forward strand.
TTAGTTTTCTCCCTTTCTTTATCTACACGTCTCCCTTCACGTCGTCGATCTCGACAGTTTGGATACACACTTTAGATTTTTGGAAAATTTAATGGACCATTGAAAAGAGGGCAACTAATTAATTTTAAAGTTGCTAAAGTTAAGACAATAAAACCTTTGCACTGTGGCTGTCTCTACAGCCAGTAATTACAAACAATGCTCCAGATGTGTCACATTCTATTTTAATTAATTGTAATATATTATCTCGAAGAATGTATTTATTTAGTATAAAGAATTTTCTTGCAATGCGAGAGTTAAAATGACACATACACATAACTATGCATAAATATACAAATTTTATATTGGTGTTAGATCTCTTAATCAAAGTGTACTACAGTATGCCTACTCGAGAGTTTACCCGATTGGTAGTTTTTGATAGACGTTTGCTTATTCCACAGCATTCGATTTTTTAAGAACAATACAACGACTGGGCGGATTCTGGGTAATATCCGGCGTATCGGCGGCAGGAGCGGAACAGAGCTTCTGTTTACCGGAACCATTCCGCTCCGGAACTCGGTTCTATTTCCGGTTCGGAAGTGGAAGTGCCGAGCTCTGCTGCTGTGACATACATGCATCTGATGTATTTCGCTAATACAGTTTAATTGACATCCTCTAGACGAATACATATTTAAAGTAGGTTTTACTTGAAGGTATCAATACCTTCTTCCATGGCCTCTGTAAAAAACTGCATTTAATTCACAATTTGATTTAAAATGCATTGGGTATCATCACCATGGGCGTTGTGAAAAAAACGCCAAAAAGTTCATAGTGTTAAAAAAATAATGACTAATTGAACCAGATTGAACTCTAAAATAATAGTAAAACTCATAACTGCATGGTTATTTGAAAAAAAAAAAACTATATTTAATTTAAAATATCTTCAAACAGAAATTAGGATGCAGGTTCTTTTATGTAACATAAATGTTAAAGAATACTAAAATGAATATAAAGTAAATATGGAAAACTATAGCTTACCCGGCATGTTTTGCAATGCCAACCTGAGTAATTGTTTTTGCCCTTCTAGTGAGCTTTTTATCTCACTCATTCGCCGCAAGTCCATTTATACTCTATTTTTTCTACAAATCTTCAATCAATACTTTATTTAAGAACAGCTCCCAGCTCCCAGCTGTTTATAGAATTAATATTACAAAATTCAATCATATGTTCTAATAAAAAAATGCTGCTTCCAGAAGTAAAAATGGACACTATGAACATTTTCGGAGCCTCATGGAGGAATCTGGAACATAGAAATCCTTACTGTATGTTCTTCCTGGTTCTAAGCTACCTCCCCACCAATTTTCAGCCAAATCGGTTTAGCCTTTTTGAGTTATAAGTAGTGTGACTAACACGAATTTCTTTTATATCCTGTATATTGATTGAATTAAAAGTCAATCGTTATGAATTAACTTCAAATGAGGATTTTATCTTAAATATGTGTAGTAATTTAAAACAATGTCGTACAAACTACAAAAATTTAATGGAGTAGATTTAATTTAATAATTAATTATTGGAATTGATTACTGGAGTTAAAGCCTACTTGGAGCCAAAAAATATTTTTTATATTTTTTATTAAAGGTAGCCCACATTAATTTACTCCTCATGCTTCTGCACATTTAAATATTGCCACAACGCGCAAGGTAGCAATAATCTCAATATTGATTGCATCCGTTTCAATCCGTTGTTTAACGGAAGTTCCGGAACTCGCGGCCATATCCGGTCCCGGAAGCGGAAGCTCTGGCTGTAACGACACCCGCCTGATGGACTTTGCTCCAAAGGTTTTGAATCTCCAAGTTGGAAGAATAATGCAGTGATTTGATGGGAGTTTTACTGGGTCGCAAAGACGAATCTAATTTCCTGAATATTGAGTTTGGTAAATTTTATAGATATTCGTCTTGTCTGTACTCTGTGTGAGCGGCAAGGCACAGAGTACAGTATCGTATAATTAGTTCAGAATGGATTTCTATACGAATATTTGGAATTATATCCAAACTTCAGTTTAAATATAGAAATCCTTTCATTTCATAAAATATTACATAATCTGCAATACAATAATTTACAATAGAATCAAATAATAAAAAAAAGGTTTTGTGAAATATAAAACTAAAAATTATTTCGTTCGGGACGTAACATGCATTAGTTTTTTGGACATCATAAGCTTATAGCCCAACAGTCGACGTTTGACTAGTTGATTAGTTCCACACACAGCTCCTTGCCTTCAGCCCAACCCATTGTCATTGTCCAAGTAAAGCAGTACGTATAGTACTGCCAAGTAAATAGTCTTCATGAAAATGTGGTCCGTCACTGAAGAATCTTATTTTTTGACATATATTGTTGAGTGTAGATGATAATGAATTATTTCCATACCGTTAGACGTACGGCAGTAGACGTATCTTAAACTAACGAATTTGTCATTTGACATTGGCTGGTGTTTGGCGTTACTATAAAATATTCAATAGTAACAAAATTCCAGTCATAATAGAATCCAGTCAAAGGACAATTTTCGTGGTTGGAAATACAGTTAATCATTTTAGTTCTTTTTTTTTGTTACAATTAAAACAAACTACAAGAGTAAAAATATGTATTATTTTGGTTCTAACTCTTTTGGTAATCTTGATAAGTGTGCTCATAGGCGCCATTTCAGCATTCTGATTGGGGGGGCAAGATTTTCATAAGGTCATACCTACATAAGTAGCCCATAAGCCACTGTAGGTATTAAGCTACGCTAAAGACCAATTTCATCTTAGTAAGGATGACAAAGTGTATGTAGGCCTACAAAAAATGTTTACCAAGTGTTGTTATAGAAAATGCAAATTTCTCTGTTATAGGAAATGACATGTTCTTATCAGTATAGTAAAATTGCTCGATTTACAGCAACACGTAGCCTACACTAGTCATTACATTAATTCACTGTATTTCTTGTCCAATCACAAGAACACTTTAGTTCAGGTGACTGGCTATGCCAAATTAGCCCGTCTACTTCGCCGCGAATCAAAGTGATTTATTACTTTTGTATAGTGTCGATTTCTACATCTCTTTCTATTGCCATAAAATCCCCAGAGAACTCAATCTTATGTGGTCGATGGTATTCCTACAATACATAAAAAATTAAAACTTCATAACACATACAATCAACACATATCTCATTCAGTTGAAGTTGCTGTCCGGCTTCCAGACCCGCACATGCGCCTTATGAATTAAACTGATATTGCTGTCTGCCACTAAGATGCGCTACCTGACACACTGGCGCTCTTTCTGTAGCGGGATTAACAATGGCGATCAGCTATAGCATAGCCACCTTTAATACTGTATTAAAGGTGGCTATGGCTATAGCAATAATGCTAAAACAACTCAACAGACGTGAGATGGGGCTTCCTGCCAAGAATGACAATTGCAGAATGAGTCAATTGATGAGTTTTACGTAAATAATTTAAAGTAGAGATTTTGTTAAAGTCTGATTCAGAAGTTTATAATTGTGATATCAAAATATTTCACCATACAGTATTACATAATCTAACATTTTAATATCAAATTAAAAAAAAAAAATCACCGAATTTATTGTGGGGTAACTTCCCCCCCCCCCCCCCAAATGACGCCTATGAGTGTGCTTTGTAACACATACAGGCTCAACAGCGAACAATTGGATTGAAATGGAGGTCCCTTTTCTTCTACAGCCCCCAGCCCAGACGGTGTGCAATGTTGAGCAGGTTATCCAAGACAGTAGGCCTAACCGATAGCGGGTCACGATTGGGCACTCCGTTTACATAAGGCGACCCCGGGCTAATGCTGCACACCGCACACCATAACATAACCGCACACCATAGCCACACACCATAGCCGCACACCATAACCGTTCCACTTCCTGCTGAATCCTACTTCAGCGGGACATCTAAGGGCGTTACGGGAGGGGCGAGTGATGTTCGTTAAAGGGCTAAACAGGATTAGAACTGGGCTACTGCTAATGTACTTAATTAAGAGTCTGCAGTACCTCCGCCATCTTAATTTTTAGTCCCATAAGAACAATGTTATAACTATAGGTTTAAAACACTTTATCTCGATAATCTTGCATCGGATTCGCATGAAACTTGAATATGTTCACCATAATGATATGGCGGTTCATATGACGTGGATAATTTTTTTACTAAACCTCCTAAAGCTGGTTGAACATGGTTTAAAAATGGTGTTAATATATACATTAATTTTTTATTCTTTATTTGAATGGATAATTTTTGTAATTAATTTTCTATCACGTCAAAGAAAGATACTGTGGTAACATTTATAATGACATAAAGTTTGTCGTTTTCAGACGAAAAACAATCTCACAGTAATGTTTCAAAGTTAGCATCGTTCTTATGGGACAAAATACCGAAATGGTGTAGCTACTGCAGACTCTTGAGGAACGGAACTGGAGAGAACGTTGCGGGTATCATTGTCTAACCCTATGATAACTAATGTAAAAATTACATTTGGTGACTGAAAAAAATAAAAATAAAACATTCTAGTATGTTTTGCACAACCTTTATGACTAATTGAGTATTTTATTTTATTAATATTCTTTTTAGTGAAATTTATACAAACTAGAATAACTGAAGTTGTTTCCATTTAAATTTGTCTAATGAAATATTTTATGAAACAAACAAAAATACCCCCGTCGCAGCAGACCTGCGTACTCAGCGAATTTCCAAACGATCTTGAGATATTGTATTTGCCCCATAAACACCATAGGAATGGGAATGTAGGTTTGCTGCCTTGGGATGTTGTTAGAAAATGTTAGTTTTGTTAGGTGTAATAGTTACGTTAGGTAAATGTCAAACTGTATCAATATTCGGCACTTTTTAATTTTCCCCATAAACCCCATGGGGGTGAGTAGCCTATGTAGGTTTGCCGCCATATGGGTGTTGTAGGCAAATATCAGTTAAATCCTACCTAGTGAATGTACATACCAAATATTATCAAGTTATGGTGTTCTTTTCATTTTCCCCATAAACCCCATAGGGGTGAGTACGTAGGTTTGCCGCCATATGGGTGTTGTAAGCAAATATCAGTTGAACCCTACCAAGTGAATGTATATACCAAATTTGATCAAGTTATTCCAATAAATAAGCGAGATACAGGGTTTTGTTAATTTCCCATAAGATTAACATGGAAAACCTATTTTATTCTTTTCTCCGTAACCTGTTAAGCTATGTTAAAAATTCAAAATACTACATTATTTGTTTTTTAAGCTCTTTTAAAGTGTTTCAGTTAAAATTGTTAAATTTTGAAAATTATGCTCCAAAAATGCAAAAAAACCCATTTTTGACCCCTTTGAAACCCCATAAAACCTTGTTCCCATAACCCGATCATGCTGGTTCGCGAATCATGAAAATAGATCTAGTCTTACACCTTCATACCAAATTTCATCAAAATCGGAGGTCCCCTTCAAAAGTTATCAGTACCACGGACACACATATATATATATATATATATATATATATATATATATATATATATATATATATATATATATATATATATAAAATTTTATATATATCTATATATATATATATATATAGATATATATAAAATTTTAGATATATATATATATATATATATATATATATATATATATATACATATATATGAAAATGAACGAACGGTGTTTTTGGCTTCTGGGGACCTCAAAATGAAAAAGTAACATGGTCCCGGGCTTAGGTCTTACCATGGCTACTACCGTAATAGCGTATTCCCTTAGGGAAATTCGCTAAAACCACTTATAAGTCAAAATCCTTTTGAAATTAAAGTGAAATGCGTACTTCCGTAGTAAGTAGATATTTTCAACATTCTAAAAATATGCCTCTATTATACGTCACCCATTTTAACTCATGTAAAGGGTACCCACCCTCAGGATTCAGGACTAATTTAGCTCGCGCTAGGCTAGGCATTGAACGTCACTCCTTTGCCATACGTTGTCAATATTGTCAATTGCTATCGTCTTTTATACTCTTATTTAGGCCTACTGCATAACCAGTTAAAAAAAACAGCATGTTAACCCCCCCACCCCCTTCCCACCAATAAAAAACAAAAAATGTCTCTATCAGCTGTATATCATTTAGCTAATTTAGTCTCCGGATATTGTTTGTTTACTGGATGCACCTAAGTGTTTAAAAAATTTGCACCAAACAACAACGTTGAACCCACTAGGGACACTTAATCCAACTATTGTGTTCACACAAAATAAAAACACGACAACGCCAAGGGACATTCGTACTTTTAAACAGCCTTCATTACCGGACGAAAATATTATTGAACCTCGTTTTATTCTAAGGAAATGGAACAAACAAGGAAACGGAGCGACGCTCTGCGCTGCGAACCGCGACTCCTGACAGGCCCAAGGTCGCCGCCGGAGCGCCTCCCTTCTACGGACCCGCAGCGCCAAGGTCGCCGACGGAGCGCCGCACGAGGAAGTCACGGGCGGGGCCTTCCGGGCCGAGATGTATCCGATGGTGGTGTGTCATGGCAGCGGCCGGGTAGCGCTGGGGGTAAAGACACAGAGAGTCAGTATAAAGTAAATATTTTGCCTTCTTGCAATATTGCAATACTCTATAATAAAACTACATTTTACACCGTACTTCACCACAGAATTTTTAGTACTGTCGATTTGAATTGAAAAAAAAATAATATTAGACTACAGAATTCAATAATGCTATTAAGTTTATATCACCCGCAATGTCCCCGAATATTCTGGCACCCGTTGTTCATTATACACACTACCGTAGTACTTGAATGGACTCCTCATCTAAAGCTGAATACACTGGCCAATTTATTTGTCCGGATTTGGCAAGTGTGTCAGGCATTAAACCTGGACCGTTTTACAAATAGTCTAATTCCGCTACCTGACGCACCTGCCAATATGGACCTATTAAAAAATGTAAAGGCTTGACGCCAGAAGCACACAAAAAATCTGGGCTGATCAGTGGTCTAAGCTTAAGAGGGCGTTGGAGCAATCCAAATTCCGCCTTCCCCCCATAAGAGCAATGTTAAACGGGATGTCAAATAACTCTTTTATTTATAATCAGAAAATAATGGTTTATAGCTCTAAATAAAGGGTTTATCAAGGCGGATTTGGTTTGCGAGAGGATTTTTTTATAAAAATTAGTGGTTTTTACTAACTTGAAATAACAATGCAAGTTTTTTACTACTTTTAAAACATTTTCTACAGAATTTTATAAATTATTTACAAAGAATCGATCTCGCAAAAGGAACGGGGTATTTAATTGTGATTCAAACGCTATTTATTCTGAACCAATCGGACAAAAAATAAAGAAATTATATGACAAATGCCGGGGACAAGCTTAGCATTGCTCTTATGGGAAATAAATCCAACATGGCGGCACTCCAACGCCCTCTTAATGTTTGACGCACAAGCCACAGTTGTATATTTTACAAAGGGTCCAGATTTCACTTTGTCTGACATTAGCGGTGGGTGACTATTAAAAGCAGGGTTAAAGTTGTCGTTGTCCGACTTTGACGGCCGCGGCGTGCCATATAATTACACAAATTCGTCATTTTAGAGGACAGGGTATAGCCTAAGGAAGGCAGTTAAGAGGGCGTTGGAGTCAATCCAAATTTCGCCTTTCCCCCATAAGAGCAATGTTAAACGGGATGTCAAATAACTCTTTTATTTATAATCAGAAAATAATGGTTTATAGCTCTAAATAAAGGGTTCATCAAGGCGGATTTGGTTTGCGAGAGGAATTTGTTATAAAAGTTAGTGTTTTTTTACTAACTTGAAATAACAAAGCAAGTTTTTTACTACTTTTAAAACATTTTCTACAGAATTTTATAAATTATTTACAAAGAATCGATCTCGCAAAAGGAACGGGGAATTTAATTGTGATTCAAACGATATTTATTCTGAACCAATCGAACAAAAAATAAAGAAATTATATGACAAATGACGGGGACAAGTTTAGCATTGCTCTTATGGGAAATAAATCCAACATGGCGGCACTCCAACGCCCTCTTAAGGAAGGAAGGCCAATAAGGGGCCGTCCATAAATTACGTCTTCTGAAAATAGGGAGGGGGGGTCCAGATTGAAAATGACGGTAGGGTGATATGCAAGGGGGGGGGTCGGATTTGGTATGACATCATTTAAAAAATCATGTTTTATATCAAATTTTGACGTAAAAACAACGATATATTCGTACACCATTCAACTATTACAAAATAATTATATAAGAAAATACATTTGACAATTTTTAATCGTTGTTTTATAGTTTCTTTTTCCATTGAGAAAGTCATTTTGGCTTATTTCTGAAGGTAAATTTAGATTTGATTTGTCAATGTTTAAAGTTTATCCGGTAGAGTTCATTGCCAGACCAAGGTAAGTAGAAAAATCATTATTTTTACTTAAAACGAAGGTTTGTTAAAAATAACGTAATTTTTCTTTGAGGGGGGGGGGGTCAGACAAATTATGATGGTAGGATTATTTTAGGGGGGGGGGGGGGGGTCCAAAAATGGCCAAAAAGCGATGTATGGACTAGCGATGTATACTCTAAATAACTAGAGTAACCCCACGAAAATAATTTGTAGCTTCCATCTACAGTAAAGCGTATTTTAGTACAATAAAATAAGGCCAAAAACAACCTTTTGATCGGCAACTGATGTGCGTCCATGAAATTTTCAGGAAACATTCCTTTAAGCTCTAGAAAAAGAGATTTGATGAGTCCCCAAAAAATAAAGTTGTTTTACACCTATAAAATCACTTTTCAAAATGGCGGTTCTTTTGTAATGAAATAAATTTTTAAAAAAGCTTCCCTTTTTCATTTTTTACGTGCAGTCGCCTCAATATTATGTTGTGGGACCAACTCCAATAATTGTTGGGTACTAAATACTTTATTTTTAACGGTCTTTATTTTTTGGCCGCCATCTTGGATCCGCCATATTGGATACAAGTTGGTTTTTTCTAATGTAAAGATAGTGTTGTGACACATCATTTCAGAGTAGATTTTTTCGCTCATTACAATGCCGCAATCCGTTTTTGAAAATATTTTTCCGTTTCAAAGATATACGGAAATTAAAATTCTTCTCCATACATTTCTTATGGACGTTTCAAAATTTGAATATATTTATTGCTCATTTTCCTCATATATCCTGTTCTAATTGGGATAGGTTGTTAATTTTGGTATCAGATCACTCAGTGGATCAATGGGCTTCTTTGGAGTTTTTGTTCGTTCGAATTGGCTTGGTTTGAAACGGTTTGTAAATTTTAAACTTTACCCAAATTTCAGAAATGGAAATATTTTTTATTGAAAAGTGTATAATATCACATCTTAAACGTATTCAATTTTAACAATCAATATATGGAATTAAAGCCAATAATGTACCGTGTAATTTAAGACCAAAACGAACCTTGAATCTTATTTACAACTTGAGTTGTACGTCTTTAACTGAAAAAGAATTTCAGGAACCAATAAATTTTATGTTGATTAGACAGTTATAAGCCACTTAATATCCAACGAATTTCAATGGCCAATAACTCAAATTAAAGACATTGATGTACTAGTTGTTTTAAGACCAGAACTAACTTTGTGTCTTATTTAGAACTTGAGACATTAATCTTAAACCAAAAGAGAATTTTAAAAAATTGAAGTTTCTATTAAATAGAAGGATATAACTCGTCTCAATATCCTCCAAATGGAATGAAGAATAGCTTAAATTAATGCCAGGAACATTACTGAGTATTTTAAGGTCACAATGAACAGAATTCCTCAATTAGAACTAGATATAAAAGAAAAATAATGCAAAATAAATTTAAAGTTCGAAATGTCCATAAGAAATACATAGGGCTAAATTTTTATTTGAGTGTATCTTTAAAACGAACCAAGATTTTCAAAAACGGATTGCGGCATTGTAATCAGCGTAAAAATCTACTTTGAAATGATGTGTCACAACACTATCTTTATATTACTAAAAAATAACTTTCATCCAATATGGCGGATCCAAGATGGCGGCCAAAAATTAACGACCGGTCATAATGAACTACTTCCCATTAAAAAATTATCGGTGGCGGTGTCACAACATTATATTGAGAAATGCAGGTGAAAAATAAAAATAAATACTAAATTTTTCATAATGTATCCCATTACAAAAAACCGCCATTTTGAAAAGTGGTTTTATAGGTGAAAAGCAACTTTATTTTTTGGGGACTCATCGGATCTTTAATTATAGTGCTTAAAAGTAGCTCTTATCAAATTTTTGGGAATGCACATCAGTTGCCGATCTAAAACCCCAATTTTACTGTACTATTTGGTAAAGCATATTATTAGGGTTTGGGGGTATGCCCCATTATTGTGTGCTACAGATTATTATGGAGTGACAGAAAATCTCGCCCTTCAATCGAAATGCTGATATGAATCATGTAGGGGCCTAATCATCACACTTAAACAGGGGGGGTTCAAGAAGAGTATGGTTTAGAAAAGTAATTTAACCTACTTAATCATGTTACTTGTGGTTTATCATGTACGTCCTAAGAGATCTCATCTAAACAAAATAATTTCAAAAATGGCTATTATAAATTTGGTCCACTTCTGTGTTTTATACTCCAATACTCCTGTGTCTGTACTCGTGTATCCTGTGTCCAATATACAGGTGTCGGTGTGGATGTCTCTGTGGTGAGAGGAGGGATCACGTGACCCACCCAGTGACGTCACCACCACCGTCAGCTACACTATGACGTCACAGCCGTGTTACACGTTGAAACAGACTCACCTTTGCCCCCGCCACAGCCACAGCACTGGCAGTCAACCGCGCATTGCAGTTCCGCCTTCACCCACGCGCAGCGCTCCGATCGCCACTCTTCCTCATCCTCAAGTCTATTGAGCAGAGAGCAAGGAGTCCCCCTGCTGAGTGGATGTGGGACTTAGACTTTTCACCTATTAATTAGGTCTACCATTAAACTGAAAATTACTTGTTAATTCATTTGAACACCTCATTGTCGAGCGGTGTCAGGAATTTTCCTATTTTTACTGTATACTAATAATGCGAAAAACACAGAGGTATTTTAGTACTTACAGAAAACATTTTGTTCCAAAATCTATTTACATCTGAATTAACGAGGTTGTGCACTTTTCTGCTTCCTTATTTTCCATAGTCAATTGGGACATTAATGGTGTCTTGTCCTGGTAGTCTTATGAAGTTACTCATAAGACAAGTCAGAAGTTTTACTTCTGGTAGTTGCGTTGCAATGCACAGTCCAGTACAGTGCATACCCACACTACATAGTTCTGCTGCTTCATTTTAATGCACAGTATTTGTACAACTATGAGAAGTAAATACGGTTTCACCACAGAGATAATGAAAAAAATGCACTACTAAAGCCGCGTCCGCACTGGCCGAACAAGTTCGCCGAACAGCGTTCTGCCTAACATTTGTTTGTTTGTGGATATTTGTTTATAGTATAAATCGTACGGTAGGTGAATGTTCGTTTGAACATTCGTTAGAAATGTTTGTTGATTTTTAGTACTCTGCGAACAAGTTCGCCACGAATGTTGAGCCAGTGCGGACGCGACTTGAATAATAGTCTTCGTCTTATTTAGCCAGTCTTCATTTAGCTAAATCTTTATTAGGTTTGAGACACGTTTGTTGATGAACCACACCACCAGAGTACAGCATCATGTCTAGAGACACCTCGGCCGCTGTGTCTGCTGTTGTACATGGTGGTAACGACGTTCATGCCGGCCTCGGATCACGCGGCGATCGCCGACCGGAAGTGGCTGCCACAGGAGACGGTTTCCGGCCCGGTTGCGGTCGCGGTAACGGTCGACCAGCTCCGCACCTCTCCTCACTACCTCTACAGGTATAGGTAACAGACACCGTGCAATACGCCACAAGCTACAAGACACTGGGCGTCGCCGCCGTAAAAACAATATGATAAAGCCAAAACTTAAATTTAATAAAGCGGTTACATCGTTAATTATGACAATTTTACAGTAATCTTTTATGTAACAATGTGCCAAAACTTGGTTTTATATTTTAAATCTTACACAAGATTTTGTCTGTGATTTCAGTTGTGTGTAACATCAGCAGCGGTGTCACACATGGTGGTGACGGGACACCTTTACCAATGTTGATTTTTGTTTCGATTTGTTTGTCTGAAATTGTAAACAAATCGATCGACAAAGCAGAAAGTCAAATTAAGTTGGTCGGCGTTGGACGTCAACGATTTTTTGCCCAGATTTGGCGCTTGCGTCAGTCATCAATACTAGACCACTTTAAAAATCGTCCAATCTTGACATCCCGGCAAAATCTGGACCGATCATCCACGCTTGGTGCTTGAGACACCCATCGATGGAAGCGCCTACCAAAATTACTCCTTTAAAAAAGGGTCAAAGCTAGATGCCTTACGTATTCCCGTTAACCTTTACACTTTTTTATGGTTCCGATTTAAAGTCATTCAACTTTTTAGACGTCCACCTTTTGCAAAGGGCGACTGTACAAGACTCCAAAGTTGTCGTTGTCCGACCATGACGGCGTCCGGTGAGTGAGATGGATCAGATGAATTATAGCTTTGTGACTTTGTTTACTGACTTTGTTAATGCTCAATACTAGCCGATTCATTTCAGGATCATCAATTAATAACCCTATGCAATTGTCAAAGACAGCTGGGTCCAGCAGTTTCGAACTCTCAAAAAGCTCCTAGCTCTCTTTGAATCCTTCGGTTTCAAAGTTAACGATACATATAACATTTGCTTCCACGACTGCAACAATCAATCAATGTGTGCATACAATTTGTCCCTCTCAGCGTTTTGTGCCCCAGGCTTCAGCATTTGTAGGAAATGAGACTTTTGGACTGTTTCTCGGTAGTATTATCGCCACCTAATAGCCCTATAGCATGTGAACGTTCTAACTAGTCTTGTCGCACTCGGATCCCTTGGACCTGGATGTGTCAGCGCTGTGGAATGTGTTTCCTCCTCCGTAGCCGTGTACCTGCGGGCTCCAGGTATCGATGATGACGGGTCGCCAAAACGGCGCGTGATGCGGTCACTGAGTCACGTGACACCCGATATGTGATGACGTCATCGTGGACCACAGCATCGCAGGCCTTCCTCAAATCTAGACCTCAAACCCGGCAATCGAGACTGGTGAATTACAGAGTGTAAATTGGCTTTTTGAGATGTCGGAGTCATCGATATATACTACATCATCGTAGTATACATCGATGGTCGGAGTACATTACTGAGCATTATTTTATGAAAAGTCTCGCGACTTTTAAGTAATTAGATTGGTTTGTCTTCAAGTAAAATAGACGAATGCACGAGAAGTGTGCACAACTGTAATTTATTATTTAAATACCCGCGGGTGAAAATTAAAAGCAACTTAGTAAAAATGACAACTATGCTACAGGGTTAAAAACTTCAAGATGACCGGTCAAACTTCTAGAGACCGGTTGCGGATTGATTACGATCGATCGTGAGTCACATGCTGAGACTAATTTTATGAATTGAAAGCGCATTTATTATGGAAATATGGATCTAGATGTTAGCAGCAAAGAATGAACTACCACATACCAACCATCCAGAGTAGGCCTATTATGAGACTGATGTTTTGTCAATAAACTAATGTGTACATAACCTAGGGGTATTATTGCAGAATTAGAAGAGGAGAGGCCAAGCACGGTATAACAAGCTTACTTTTACTTTACACAGGTGTAGTGGTAGTCTAAACAGGAAAACTGGCGACCAATGAGTAAATGCGGAGGATAAAACATTGGCATAACCAAGGTGACAAGATTTATGATCAAGTTGAACCGAGCGGATCTCCACATGAGAAATGTGACCTCTGCGAGGATCGCTGAGTTGAAGGTCGGGTTGTGTACACAGCGTTCAAAACACACTGCCGAGGTGACGAGATGTACGATGTTGAACACAAATGTGGCCCGTCCTGTCATTTGTAAATGAAATATTTGTAATAGAAAGTAGGAAAAAATGTTTAAAAAATTGTTCCAGAGACCACAGAATAGGGTTTTTGACGTTAATGTTATAAATTCCCTGGCGTATAAATCCTGGAAATGTAAACTATCCCTGGCATATATATTTTTACACTTAAAAGGGATAAATCATTATTTCGTACAGAAATATGTTATACAAATAACTGATAATAGTTTAAGGACGCATACGTGCGCTGCTCCCTAGAGATAAATATTTAGCTTAAATCCTCCAAAAGAATTGTTGTAACCACATTTATTATTGCTAATTTTTCAAATTCTTGTGTAATGACATGTTTTACAGAAACATGGATATACATTTTAACAAGAAAAAAGGAGCTTTGCCTATACTTACTAGCTTTTTCCTGCGGCTTCGCTAGGGTTACTCCTTCAGGTTTAGCTCGTTCACTACCCTCACTCGCCGTCATGCTCACCCACCGTCAGGTTTAGCTCGTTCGCTACGCTGACCCTATATACATAAAATCGCTTGAATGCTTAAAATATGAATTTTTCATTGAATTTGTTTCTTAGCAACCAATTAAAATAGATAAAGTAGAGATTTTCAGATTTTTTTACAAACAATTTTTTCGTAAAAGATAATTGTTTTTAACTAAAACGTATCCTATGCTACTTCTGATACCTCCAAGAATATGTGTACAAAGTTTCATGATGATCGGTTGAGTAGTTTTCGCGTAAAAGCGTAGGCTTAACAAAAATCCGGACATTTATATTTAATATCAGTAGGTATAGCCATTTTATATTACACTGTTTTTGTAGTCATGATCTCAAAGCTTGCATATTGAAACCACAGTACGTTAGCTACAGTTTAGGTTGCGGTATGGTCGATGTATAATATGCGAGCATAATCGCAATATACTGTACAGTGTGCGTGGGTACAGTGGGAGAGGGCGACACTAGCGCCGCGACAACGGTGGTGGCGGAGCCGCGAACTACGGCAGCTGATGGCCGATAACGAGCGGTAATTGAAAGTGACAGTTCCGGGGTCACTGATAACGACTGATAACGGCAGACTTCGGCCGGTGACGCAAACGCCGCCGGCCGCCGCCGCGCCGCACAGACACTGCACCGCGGCACTGGCGTGTAGAGTTGTACAATAGACGGTTGCCAAACTTAGGGATCGAACGAAAATACAGTTATTAGTTCCTCTCTATTTATAATGCCAATCTTTAAACGTTCAATGGAAAAATATTTACAGTTTGACTAATGTAATAAAAGTTTTCGGAAAATATTTATCTCGACTTGGTTTGGACAGCGTATTACTGGATTGATTTAATAATTTAGGCTGATTTATAATGTATTTATTTTTCTAAAGGTAATTATAAAACTGTAAATTAGTTTTGACTTGTGTATACATATAGGCCTATACTTTTACAAACAGTTCGATGATTAAGAATCCGCCGCGAACGTGTTAAAAAAATGTTCCTAATACAGATTAACACTAAAACATTTTACGATTTGTAGTTAATTTAAATTGACACGCAATGTTAAATAAACCACATGTAAGTTAAATAATTACAGCTTTTTTATCCTCCAGTAAAACCACCAATCCAGCCGCTGTGAATGGGAAGAGTAACTGTAGCAGTAGACAATATCCGGCGATATTGATTAAAAACTCGATGATCCGGCGTTATCCGGATCCGGTGTTATCCGGATCCCCGCTTATTTCCGCCGGAAACGGAAGTTCCGCTCAGCTTTTAACGACACCGTTGATGGATTTTGTTGAAAATGGGATTTTAGTTTCATCAAATACAATGAATAAATTACAGAGTTGTGAATTACAGCACAGATCGAGAACAGCATACGAATCATTCCAAAACTAACCGTATTCATATTTACATATACTGAGTAAACACAACAAACTTGGCCCATTTCAGAAATTTTCTTTATAATGCAGTGATTAATGATTTGGTTTGGAGGTAATAATTCTTAATTGTTATGAATTTAAATCCTGTTAAGCCCAAACATAGATACAAAGCAACAAATTTGCATATACTGTAGTTAAAATGACTTAACTACAGTACTTAATAATCTAAAATATCTCACTTAAGTTAACTTGTTATTTTAGCTGCAGATTGTGATTACATGTAAACCTAATCAAGAGATACTTTAAAATTTCATTATTAAACAATACTCAGTTTGGAAAACAAATCAAATTCTGGTAAATAAGGGTAATTTAAGTCTTCTTCATCACTGTAAAAGCTCTTAAATATTAATCAGCAATCCCCTGCTTCGGACAGCATTTTTTAAATATTTATTAGCAAAAACAATGTTTTCTTGTATAAAATTGTCGAAGTCAGAGTCTTAAAACCTGATATATATCAGTGAAAATAAATTTCATCACTAAAGTAAGGAAAATTTAATTATTCATCAACGGCACTGACAATATAAGTAGTGTGTTTTGGTTACTTCTGGACCGGAAGTCGTGCCATCTGCCCGAGCAGCTGCTCGAGCAGATGGCGTCAGATGCTGGGGTGCAGATGGCGAGAGCATATGCCCTGAATTTGAAGTAGAATTGGGCATGAATTAAGAGTTAATTTAAAACTGAAATTTAACAGTTATAACTGGGGCTTGGAAAGTATGTCAAGGTCATCCAGAGTAAGTTTTAAAAAAGCCTATCCAACTACCACCAGAAATAGTTGAAAGTTGAACTAGTTGGTGATAGTGGGATAGATTGAAGTAACTTTTGAATTTTATTTGTGAACATACAATTAATGTGCAACAGCAGAGTTTAAACAAGTTGAACTTTTGTGATGAACTACAGAGTTGTAAATGCAAACACCAACGACGATGAGAAGGTAAACGCAGAGTCCCCAGATGATGTATTTGAAAAGCTTGAACAAACGTAACATTTCGAATTGGTTTTCCCGTTCCATTTCTAATCGTTTAATTTCCAATTTCAATTTATCCTCTTCCATTCTAGTTATGAAGGGAACTTCATCCATCATATCCATCATGATTGTGTTAGTGTTTGAAATTTTAAAACAAGTGATGTTGATAGTTCAGAAGTCGAAGACGGAATGAGAAGTGAAAGGGAGAAATGTTAGTTAAA
Organism: Neoaliturus tenellus; assembly: GCA_030545055.2. Lineage (NCBI taxonomy): Eukaryota > Metazoa > Arthropoda > Insecta > Hemiptera > Cicadellidae > Neoaliturus > Neoaliturus tenellus. The sequence continues at coordinate 210,671,561 of CM061531.1, forward strand.
TAAAGAAGTGGTGGGGGAAGGATGAATTACAAAGAAGTGGTGGGGGAAAGATGTTGCTCTTCATTATTACCATCAGTAGTGTCAGATGGTGCAGGAGTTAGATTTAGTAAACTGTCTTCGTCCAAACTTTCAACCTTATCACAAATAGGACAATCGTATGTTATTTCCAAATTCATTTTGATGGTTGTAAAATTATCTACAAGTTCTTGTAAAATATTAAAAATGTCTTGTAACTCTTCTTTAGAGTTTATTTCAAAACTAGAATTCATTCGGGCCAATGAAGAGTTGTTCATTATTGGAGAGTCGGTGATGGAATGAGGATCGGCGCATAGGGAGGGGGCTTATATAATGGTGACCTTGAGCAGGCGTCTAGGGAGGGGGGCTGTCTAGGGAGGGGGCTTTTATATAGGGAACTTTGAGCTTATGATTGAATAAAACGTTTAGTTCTTCTTCTCCATCTTTTAATTCAATTATTTGAACCGAAGTAGTTGTTTCATCTTCTTCACTTGATGAAGAAAACAATTCACCAGGATTTAAATATTGAACTACAATTCTGAACCATCTTATAGGATATTCGTCAATGACAGAAAGTAAGTTTTGAAACAATTCTTCCATCTCCTCCCTGTCAGTTATTATATGTTCAAATTTGATAAATTTGTTTTCCATGTTGTTAGTTAGAGTGTTGGAAGTGGAATGATTTAATATTATATAAAAATTAGAACTAGTGGTGGGGGAAATCTCAAGGTCATCCAAATGAAGTTTTAAAAAAGAGTGTAAAACTGAAATTATACATTTGATGGTTCTACAGGATCGGAATACCAATCTGACCTGTATTTACATCTTTTTATCATATGTGTACAAAAATCATCTTGATGAGAATTGGTGCGTTGACAATGAGCAAGATCGAGAGGGTGAAATTTGAAACATCTTTGAGGACAACATGTATGAAAATATCTTGATTTGTAAAGTTTCAAAGTTCGCAATTCCGGTGGCGGTAGTTGTTTTGTTTTGCATTTGCAGTAACAAGATCCGAAGAATTCGCATTTAGTACAAGCTAACCCATCCACCATCATTGGCCCTAAATCTGTACATTGTTGTTCACAACAGTAACGAGGTTTGTACTTGTATTTTTGCTCTTCCATGTTGACGCTGCGGAGTCCAGTGAAAGAATAAGAGTGTATAGTGTTAAATAGCGAGTTTTATGTACTGTGAAAAGTGGTGGGGGTAATTTCAAGGTCATCCAAATGGAGTTTTAAAAAATTATACCTTACAAGTGTAAGGATTATTAAAATTTAGGAAGTTTGTTTCTCTTTGTTTTCTTCAGACTTTTTATCTCTCTCAGCTTTAGCCATAGCAACTAGTTCTTCTATTGATAGTGGATGTACTTCAGGAAATTTTAAAATTAATTTAGCTTGGTATCCTTCTTTAGCTAATACATCTATATCTTTAGTCATTTGTTCAACAGTGTTGTAATCTTTTCCATAGATTTTTCCATCAAGTTGAATCATCATTCTGTACAACATTTTCTTAAATAGGTCTTGTCGTGGTGAGAGCTAAGAAGCGAATGATTATTTATACAAGTATCACATCCTTTTTTATTAACTCACATTGATCATGTGATTCTTTAGTTGTAGCTTTGTCTGTCAAAAGTTATTCAACATTGGTAATACTTTTGGAACTTGATGTTATGTTGACCAGTTGGCGATGAAGAAGTTGTAGGTTGTGTAGAAATAAATATTTCATCATCGCAATATTTTGTTTTAGTGAACATCCTTTTATTAGTAGCACTAACATCAACAGTTAAGTGATAACCACCGGTAAGTAAAACTCGCATTTCGTTGGTTAAATCTTCGAGTTGTTCAAAAGTTGTTATGGTGTTAGTATCGTAAGATGCACACTTGACCTTTAGGGACATGTTGCAGTTTTATATTCAGGGATTAAGAGCGAGATGTGTACGGTATGAAAGGTAGCAGTAGACTGATGAATTTTGCAAGTACATTTCCCCTTTTATAATTATACAGAATTGGGTCAAGGTCATCCTGTGGAATTTTTAAAAAAGCAACATATTGTAATGTACAAACACATTACAATATGTTGCTTTTTTATTTTTATTTTTTGTTTTGTTTTATATCATATTTATTGAAAAAATAAATACAAAGAAATATTTACAATGTTATGTACAAATTAATCAGTAGTAGGTGTTACATGAATTGTAAGTTCAGTAGAGTTGTTTCCACTGGGTCCATGTGATACCAAATAGAGTGCGCCGGGTTGAATTATACGAAGATCTTCATTTTGAAGTAGTTGTACGAAGCGCTTTGGTAAGAAGATCTGAAATTTTGCTTCATCACCAATTGTATAAGGTGCCTCGCTCAAAGTGCAATTTATAGCATCACCTACTGAAGTTTCCATTTTCTTAATAGTATGAATGATGTAGTGTTTTTCTTCTTTTAGTTCAGAACATTTCTTTGTAGGTAGAATTGATGATTTAGAATGAGCGTTGAACTGATCAACTAAACTTTGAAGTAAGTTCTGTGATGCCATATTGATGTTGTTGTTAATCTTCTTGTTAATAAGAATGTCCGTCGGAGATGTTGTCTCTTCGGAGGTTTGAGTAATACTCATGCTGTGTCATGGTAGCGCTCTCACTTTTATAATCGACACTACCCCCACCACTGACACTACCCCCACCAGTTTGTTGAAGGAAATTATTCAAGCGGTAGGCATTCTTTAAAGCGCACTGCGACCTTCGATGTTTAAAACTTTTTGATGAAATACAAAGTTCGTTGAAGTAGCATTGGAAATCTTTATCAATTATTGCATTAATCACTTCGTTGCTTGTAAATGATTGTATCCAATTTGCTTTTTCCAATCCCCTTGTGTAGATAATTTTAAACTCTTTGCAATAATGATTCATAATGTGCGGCATCATGTTATAATTAATGAAACCTTCATCCCATCTTAAGTTGTGAAAATGTTTGTTCAACCATTTGTTTGTAACTTTCGCTTTAGTTGTTAGTCTATTAAATGGTACTGGAGGTTTGAACAAATAATGATAAACTACTGATGTGTTCATGTCCAAGATTACTAATTCTTTAATAATAAAATTACCATCATTTCCTCGGAAAGCTTGAAATTCAATTATACCTCTTTTAACTTCCATTATATGTGGCGTATTAGAAAACGAAACCCGTTTATTCATGATGAAGTCTTACTAACAACTGACTTAAAAATTGAATGAGCCGATGTTTATAACAGACAGGATTGTTCTTCTTCTTTCACTTCTTGTGCCACTTCATCAATATTAAAATTGGTGTGATAGTTGTTTAATTGTCTCCACATTTCAACTTCTTGAGGTATTCTATTAAAGATTGAAGTATCCACGGGACCGTATAAAATTGGAACAAAAGGTTTTTTGTCCAATGTATCAATTAGATAGTCTTTAATTATTGCACTTGAAAATATTAGTTGTTTTAAATATCTGGTGACGGGACCGGTAGTACAACTTAAAGTGTAAAATTCTTCTTTAGTGAAATATAATTTAACATTATGTGTAGTTAAATCTCTGAAGCGAACAATTTGTCCTCCACGATGTTTTACTATATCAACTTCAATATTTGATTCCAATAAACTTAATCTTGTTCTTCTTCCAAATGTGTTGTTACTTAAATAGCACTCCAAAAGATGTAAATGTTTCATGAGAGATTCCCAAGTAGTTTCACTGAAAGTAACCATTTTGTTTCCATGATTTAAAATAACAATTGGTGAATAATCCATTGATTTTAAAATTCCAACTGATATACTTTTTGTCATGCATGAAGAAATTGGGTAGATAATCCGAAGAAATACTTCTGTTAAAATATTGGTTGTAATGTTAACTTCAACCTTCTTCCTTTTTACTTCTTTTTCAGCTTTTTCTTCTTCTCTCTTCTTATGTTTGTTGAATTTTAGGAATTCGTCCATTTCTCGTTCAACTTGTTTTTCTATATCTGAACTATTATCATCCATTGGAGGTGTATTTTCTTCTCCGTTAGTAGAATTCATCTTGCGAATGATGTTTCCCATACGACGGTTGAAGATAGAATGAAGTTTCTACTAATTATTTTCTCGCTTTTATATTTTTCGTAAATCCTTGAAATTTATACAATTACATAATTGTTTGTTTTCAACTTGTCTTTCACAAATGAAATTCTAACCTCAAAAATTAAAGCAGATAATTCTAACCTCAAAAATTTGCAGTTGTTGTACAATTCTTCTTAAAGTACATTCTTCACAATTCCGGTCAGCGGTGTGTAAGTAACTATTTTATCATGTAGAATTAGACAGTATGCCGAAGTTCCATCCGCTACTGGTTCTTCAAATTCCATTTCAATTTTTATATCCACACTTGATGATTTTACAGATTCATTTTGTTTTGAACAATCGATTACAATTATTGGAGCCTTGGAATAATACTGGTCAGGTGATAATAGTGGTGTATTAGTCTTTCCATAATATGATGATTGAAATCTTGCATACATATCGTATAAAATGGAAAAACGTTTATTGCTGAACATGACATTCAAATTGTCATAGGGAAAGAATTGAGAGTTTAGGAAAACTTTACAATTCTTTATTTTACAGTGATCAAATTGACCAGCATTTGCAGTGATAACATCTTTTCGCTTAGTTTGAAAACCGAGTATTATGTACCTTGCTCGTTCCAAGTAAGTTGATGTCTTGACGGTCCATGTTTGTCGTTCTGTCTGAGGTAGTGTAGGGTATTCATGAAATTCCCAACTTCGGAATGGCATCACAATATCACGGTCAGATTTCAACTTTCTCAATAATAGGATTCTATGTTCATCAGCCAATCTTACATGAGGTACTCTCCAAACAACTTTATCCAACTGTAGTTGCCATTCCAGTTTATCTTCCGTAGTTGCAGGGTCTGCAAGTATCAAGTCCTTATTAGTTGAAGATCTGAGTAATACTAATTCTTGTTTGACATTTATTATTACCCGTTTGTAATCTTCAGCGAATCCCAAAAGCAATCGTAAAGGTACATGAAAATCAAAGTGACCGTTGGAAGCTGGTGTTATAGTGTCTTTATCGGGGGCAACCCATCCGGCAGTTACTATTGAATTCTTCTCATGCGGTGTTAATGATGTTAATCCTTTCAATGTCGTTGTTAAACCAACCTTTTTTGTTGAATCAACCGTCACCCCTGATATTTCATATCTTATTTCATCAAAAAGATATGCCATCGGGTTATTTATAAAAGGAACTGTTGAAGCAGTTTTTCCATCCAATTTTAATACCCGTCCTTCGATGTACAAGTAACTTTCACACGGTAAAGTGTAAATATCTTGTTGTTGAATGGGGATCCTTATTTCATCGTTATTGTTTAATTTTGATGAAGTGTAAGGGTTGTGCGTGTGATATTCCTTCTCCCATAGTGTTTCGTCGAACGTTGGTCCTTGAGATATATCCAGGATATCCATCGCTGTTAAGTTTCAATCCAATCTTCTGTAGAAAACGAATGTTTTCCGATGTTAACTCTTCCAATGTCGAGGAGCTACTGAGCTCCCGACTCTTCCGTTGCGGTTTAAATGATAATCCCATGTTGACTTTTATGTTGCTGCTCTGATGTGTATCCGTATAGTAATTGTTTCTCCTCTAAAGTCAACACTATGACCGTCTTGATCCAATATGTTCAGTACGATGTCTGAAATGAAACTGGTGTTTAACGGTAGGTATATCAAGTTTTGTGGCTTCTCAACAATTTTAAAACCGGGAGCTACTGTTGGATAAAATGTATGTAAAATATGTTGATTAACTCCATCTCTATACGATCCATGTATAATGTTGCACGTGACATCAATACTATTTACTTTCAATATTGTTACAGTTGAATCACCTGAATGAGTAGTTCCAGGAGTTAAGATTTTCTTTTTTGTATCTGTAAATCCAAGTAAACTGCCAATCGACTGTTCCAAGCTGACATCAATATAATATTTTGAAGTTATTTCTGCTTTTAAAGTATTATTGTTTCCTTTAACGGTGATATTGTCTTCTCCGAGTTGTTTCTGTAATAATTGGTTTATATCATCAATTTCATAAGCTCCAGTAGGAAATGTAATTATTTTCAATTCTGAGTATTTTCCTGCAGCATCCTTAGTTTCATAATAATGTAGTAAATTGTTTTTTCCTTCTGTAACATTAGGAATTGAATTGTAGGTAGTCAAATCAAGTAATGCCGCTTCCCATAATCTTTCCTTGGATAGACGCAATGCTGGGAACAGCGTACTTTTCAATGTGGATGAATTTCCACTCAGTGACACTGTATACGATGACATCTTAAAGCTGACTGACACTCTTCGCTAGAAACTCCAAACATAAATGCCCACATATTTCAGTATTGTTAGGTTGTTCTCTTTTGTAATTGTAAAAAATGTTTTTGGAGTTTCGAAAATAATGTTGCAGTTCTTTTGGCGGTGGTAGATTGCCAAAACTGTCAAAGTAGTAAATGGTTTATCCGAGTTTTTTATAGCATACCCAATGAGTGCCTGGACCATAGGTGGAATCCAAATTTACTATTCCAGTTTCATTTTTCCATATTTTAGTTGGTAATGCATCTTTCATAAAAACTCCTCGAAAGAATGGTATTTTCAAACATTTTACATAATCATTTAACTGATGATTTGTTAAGGCTTTATTTGGAATTATCAATTGATTCTTCTTATTTAGTACACACGGTATGGTCTTAGGTATAAACCTGCTCCGTTTTTTACCATTTGCCAAACAGAAGTCTTCTTTACACTTGCCTTATGAGTTCTACGACGTCCTTTTTTAATGTTTCCACCTCTTTTGGGAGCGCCTCTCTTTGCAGGTCTTCCTCTGCGACGTCTTCCACCACCTAACTTTGCTTTTGTCTTCATGGCTGTAGTTACTGCCCAAGCTGCTGCTTTTTCTGCAATATTTGCGTCACTTGATTTTACTCTTTGCCAAGCTTTTTCCGCTAGAATTTTATCTGCTATTGATCTATTTGTTGAATCTTTATACTTTGAATATGCTATATCGTGTTCTTTGCAAGCTTGATCTAATTTATTAATTCCAGGATCTCCTCTTGCTAAACGTTTTGCCAACTTAGTTCCAGGTCCACAATATTGATAACCTCCGGGCAGATGTAATTCGTATGGTAAAGCGTCTATCGTTCGATTTACAACAGCACCAACTGGAATCCGTCTGAGCAGGGATAATGCAGCTGATGTTATACCACGTCCTCTCTTGCCGCTGTCTTGACGATGACTGAGCGATACGGTCTTCATTATGTTGTCTTATATAACAGGTGTGTTTACTCCACGAGATACTTTACATGAATGAATAACTTGTGCAAAATCTTTTATATTTAAAGACTTAGTTATTCAAATTAATTATATACTGATTTATGATTCTATTTTTAATCCAAGCTTCCCGTTCATCGGGTTGAATTATCACATGACTCGTTGTACTAGCTATATGATTATGGGTATCAATAAGTAAATTGCCCACTATTCTTATTAAACAATCTAAATTTACAGCATCTTTTGGATGTTGAGGATCATGTAATTGCATAATACGTTTATCATTACATGTGTAAGCTGTTGAATCACTTTTTGATGTTTTTATGACTTGTCCAATAGTAGCAGCATCATTTGAATCTTCGCCTGGTAAAATATTAATTATTTTCTTCATCTTTGCATCATATTTGGTCCCAAAGTGTTTATCCCAAGTTATTGTTTGTTTCATTGTAACACAATCATTTGCTTCGTAACCAGGATAAATATCTTTTATTCTTCTATTACGACCATTGTATGTACCTAATGTACCACCAGTAGCAATTAATGTTTGCACCATTAGAGGTACATCTGTATCTTTTATACCAAATCTTCCATTTGTTATTGTTTTACGTCCTGCATCCCATTCATCATCATTTCCTTGCATTAAATTAAACTTTTCATTTCCATGTATAAATTTATCTCCCCGCTTTAACACGGCATCTTCATGTTTTACAAAATTGGATGTTTCCTTTTTTAATTCTTTAGATAATTGTTCTATAGTAACAGCATCTTTTGGTTGAGAACCAAACTTTACATTTGTCAATGTTTTACCATGACAATCGATTTCATTAACATCTTGTAAAATACAGTTGTCCTTGATGTATTTTAGGTTTACAGCATCACCGTCTTCCTTTGGGTATCCAATGTCATTTATAATAAATTTATAAAAAGAATATCCATGTTCAGTTTTTTCCGGTATTATAGAATGTAAATATTCTTTATTAACTGAATCTTTATCATTTTTGGGATTTCCCACGTTGGTTATTCTATAATTTCCAGCATCATATGTTTGTCCATCTTTTAAGTTGTTACCCCATTGCAATTTTAAAGTATTTGAAAGTTCAGATGATAAGTACTCTTTAGTAATTGCATCAGAACCTTCAGTTGGTTTACCAACATTAATTAATCTATGTGATTCAACATCATAAGTATTCTTATGTAATTTCAATGATGTTGAAGTAGCTTCTTTTACTGTCTTTAAATTTGCTCCATCAGTATCTTCTTCTGGATCTTTAACTAGTTTTAAACGTTTATTACTTATGCTATAGTCACCTTCAGGTGTTTGCGGTAATCCACTTCTTTTTCTGTCTTCTCCAACTTGCACTCCTAAAGCGGAGTACCGTCCGAACTTGTCGACGCTCATGTTAGAACTGATACGTCTTATGCTTGCACCTCTTTTATATCCATGGACAATTATACGACTATACCGCGATTCCTAAGTTCATCAACTAGAGCCACCCATTCATTATTCAAACCTGTATGACCGGCTTCCATGGCTTCATGCAATAGTCTCATTCTATCAACCAATTTATTGATATCATTGTAGTAAATCACATTCGTATTGTATAGATTTTTCATCAATCCTTTACCAGATGTTGAAGTATCTCCTTTACTCTTTTTACCATGTTGTTCAAGAAGTGATAAATCCATAAGTGATAAAGATTTTCTTTTCAGTGGTTGTCTCACCGCTGGTGCAGTACGTAATGTTGGCAATTTTCGTGGAGGAAACAACTTTTTTATAACGATGTTATATTTTGTTGCACGTGAACGATTAATCATTGCATCCTTTGAGTAGTTTCTTTTATGAGCGTTAGTATTTTGTAGAATCTCCTTAAAAACACTTAAATCTTTGGATGAATATCTTAGTGGTATGTTTTTAAAAATTAATTCATATAATCCTTTTGTTCCTTTATATCTATGCTCACCAATAATGATGTAATCGTCTTGTGTTATTTCAAGCTTTGAATCGCCAATCTTCAATTCATTCCCATCAATTCTTGCTCCGTATACGTGTGATCTACTCAAATTCGGGTTTGATTTCATGTCATGTAGCATTTTCATTATATATTTTCTTCCAAGAGGTCCATGTTGTAATATATCGCTACTCAATTGAGTTAAATTTGGAATAGATTGTTCTGCTTCTGGTATTGGCTGTTCTTCTTCCTTTTCAACAATTGGTTCTTCTTCTTCTTTTGTTTCTTCTTGCTCACTAGCACTTGTATATGAATCATCATCTTCTTCTTTTTTTAATGCTTGTACTTCTTGTTTAGAAACTGGTAGTAAAACATCTCCTTCATAATGAGGTTTACCAATAGTTTCTGATATCTGTTTTAAAGGTTCCGTAATAGGTTTAAATGTAGTCTCTAGAAATTCTTCTCTTTCACTTAAACCCATCCTCAATGCACGATTCTTCATCCTAATAGAATCACTGAGTGATTTTATTTCTTTCAATAGTTTTTCTTGATTCACCATGTTTACACTGTGAAGTTCAACGTGTAACTAGATGTAGCATCGGTAGTTCAACGCATAAATACAAATTTATCCAACCCTATACGATATCTACCATTTTTAATATCTTCTTCCTTCATAATAACGAGAAAGCTATATTTCTCATTCCATGCTTTGCCACACATCTCTTTAAATTTTTCAAATGGCATATCCGCATTTACATGATCATTATATATATGCTTTAAATTTGTTTCATCTTGCTTGAAGATGATCAACATATTTGCATTGTCTCTTATAAGTTGTTTTGGAATTTTACTGTATGTTTGACCAATATAAATGCTATCAATATTATGATGTCTTCCCATAGCAAAATAATTCCTTATTGTGTCATGATTTTCACAAGAAACATCGTCAAATATAAAAATAGAAAATGGTTTTGCTTCATTCGGTTGCATAATTGTTTCACTGGCATTAAACTTGTAAAAATTCACTTCAGGTACACTTGCAAGTACTTTATCCAATAATTGATATTTTGGTTGTTGCAATGATTTTGAAAAAATGTATATATTATTAAAACGCAATCCTTTAGGATTAGTTATAAGGTTAAAAACAACATTAGTTTTTCCACAATTTGAAGGACCAGTTATTAGACATCTTATCGTATTTGGTAGTAATTCACCATGTTTTCCATGATTTAACTTATCATTGTCAACTGTCAATTCATCAATGTTATTGATATTAAATCGATCTTTTTGTTGTACAATCTCCATCTTGTATAAAGGTTAAACACACAATGAGCTATTAAACAACTATACTAAGTCTTTTGAAGGAATCCAAGAGTCTTCACTTTTATCAAACCCTAACCACCGGACTTTAACCATATCCTTTTTCCTTTGTAAAATCTTCTCGACAAGATATACATCACCAACTGTTGATTTCAACAATTCGTGTCCGTAGAATCCACCTTGAAGTAATTCACCCTTGTTATCCTTTAATAAATAGGTTTCAGGTATAGTTGGTTGCACTTTATAAATTGTAAATACTTCATTAGTCCAATTTGGTAGATATCTTTTACTAAATACACCTTTGTATTTGCTTATACGAACTTTATCGTTGACCTTGAACTTCTTTGGTTGCAATTTTTCTAATTTCGGTGTTGTATTATTTTTAATGCGTTGTAATACAATTTTGGCATTAGCACTATTTACCTGGATAGGTTTCATTCCAATGGTACGATGATATTTGTTGTTATACTCTTTTATAAGTTGTGGTAATATGTCATACCACACGTATGATCCTCGTTTTGAAAATTGTTTATACATCGCACTTTTTAATGTTCTATTGAATCTTTCAATTATTGAAGCTTTAACTTCAGAATTTGTAGAATAATGATTTATTTGATATTTCTTCATCAAAGCTCCAAAGTCTTTATTAAAATATTCTTTTCCATCATCGGTCTGTAGATGTTTAATTTTAAATTTATTTCTTTGTATTGTGGTTTCCATAGCTTTTGTAACACTTTTACCAGTCTTATCCTTCAATGGTAAAGCGTCAGCTATTTTAGTAAAACAGTCTATAATTGTTAAAATATATTTAAATCCTTTATTTAATTTACTGTGCGGTATCATTTCAATGAGATCAGCTTGATAAAGATCATTCATTCCTTTAATGATTGTACTTCTTCTTGGAAATCTTCTTCTTGCTGGTTTATGTAGTTCATTTACAATCTTGTCCTTCACACTTTCCATCTTCAGATGTTTCTTGTACACTGCTTGTAAAAATACTGACCCATAGAATAGTTAATTCTCATTTATATAGTTTGAATATAGGTCAAGGCCATTTCATATTAGTGTAAAAAAGAGGGAACATGGCATTGGGCTTGCCATGTCCCCTCTTCTTTACGGAAAGGAAAAAGGAAGAAGGTAGAGAACGAAGAATAGGTTTACTGGTCGATAGGGTTCAGGGAGTAGTGGCCGAATGGTAAAGTATTAATTTTATCTTCTAAAATATGGCGCTTGTCATCTTTGTAGCTTAATGCCCACTTTGTTTGTTTGACACTAAAAAGTTGATGATTATAACTTCTAATAGTGTTGAACGTTGCAGTTGTTTCAACATTTTCAAACAAACATCTTTTATAATGTTCAAACTGTACATTCTTCTTCAGGAAAGAAGTTTTTATTCCTTTGGCTTTTTTTGTGACTTGATGTTCATTCCTTTCATTTATGTACAGTTGAAATGAATACAGTTTGGACATTAATGCTACAATTTCCATCATCGGCACACCATTTGTTTCATCTTTAAATTTTCCCAATACTTTCTTGTTTTTGTCGTAGTCGTAATTTGGATGATCCTTAGGATAATCGGAAAAGTCGAAATCATCTTTATATATAAAGGTGCGTAGATCTTCATACATGTCATTTGTTTTAATCCAGTAAATGAGTGCATCCGTATCCATATATGCAATACCAATGTTCTCTCTTCCATAATAGTTAACCATCTTCTTATAATGAAACTCATACATATGTGTTTTTGAAATATCCAAGATTGACATTCCAAGATACAAAGGACGATCCATTTCAACTGACTTCTTGTTCATGGAAATAACAACTAGATTTTCATTAATAATTACAGATGAACCAAAGTTTGGTTGTTGCACTAATTTCTGTAATTTTACTGGATCAGTTACCAATTTGATATCCTTATGTTTCCTTTTGTTTTCCAAAGTCTTGCCAAATATTGCGTTGTTCATTAATTTGAAAAAATCTTTTTGAAAACTTGATGTAGCGACGGCTCTTCTTCTTGTGTTGTTGTCGATGTAAGGTTTTAACCAACAAGATTGAGAAAATTGTAGTACTCGATTAATTTTTGTAATTCTCAGTCCTAAGTCTAAAGCCTGTTGTATCATCCAGTAGTGTCCAACATATCGAGACTTGTCGGTTAAAGTCATCAATAATTTTGGCCATCTTCCAGTAGGGGAAATTTCAGTCTTCGGAAGAAGTGGTAAATCATAATGTTGATCATGAAGATGTTCAGGATATTCAAAATCCACATCAAAAATGTAACCAGTTTCACCATGCTTCGGTATATCCATTATGTTTCCAATCGATTCTGGATCTATCCATTTAAAATTATCATATGGAAGGGGATTTGACATTGCCCATCCGTATAAGTTATTTGCATCAAAATAACCCAGGAATGTTGTTGGTTTTGATGCATCATAATCGGGCAGATACTTGTTGTTCGCCTTAAAATGTCGTGTAACGCTTTGCGTCAATCCCCCTCGAACTCCTGACTCTAACATTAAAACCATATCTATATCAGTAAGAAGTTGTATTTTACAATTTGTTTCTTTCAACATGGCTTGCCATGCTAATCCAGGTGAAGTGTACGAATGAAGAGGGTCCAATCCATAAGCTGCAAAACACGTATTTCTAAATTCTTCCATTATATCACATAATAAAGTTACATCTAATTTAACATAAAAATCTGAATATTCTCCTAATGTTCTAAATCCTAATTCGTTCCATACTTTACATGCATGATCATAGTCCTCTTGAGATATGTCCATGTCGTAAAGTTTACTTTTAAATTCTTCTTTAGCCGGAAGTGATGTTTCATTAAATTTTTCTAAACTGTCTATGTAATCATATGGAAACACACCTTTCCGAAGTACCAAATCCAGTTTGTCGTTATTTACAATTTTCTTTGTTTCGATTAAATCTTGTTTCCTTAAATTTTCTGAAAGTTTGGACAAACTCGACGGCATAAATCTGTAGGAGTCTAAGAATCTTAATTTCATGTTTCCAACTTCTTTGGAAAAACTGATGAACTTCTCTGAAGTTTCAGCTAATACATCAATTTTACCATCGTCTCTTCCTAATTCGGGTATTATGAAATGAGCATCGTACCCACTGAGGTTATGCAGAACCACAGGAATAAATAGTGGTAAACGATAGCTCAAGTTGCATTTATTACAAGCAGCACCCCTGTAATAACCAGTGAGGTGATCGTGATCTTTAACTTTATAATTCTCAATAGTAAAATCATTTTTGCACAAGAAACATCGAGTTGCATTTTCATGTTGAATTTCTTCTTCTTCCTCCATCATTTTCATTGGTACAATATTTGTATATAATCTTTGTACATTTCCAGCTATTGAATATAAGTGATCAAGAAATATTTTTTCTACATTTTCACCACGATATACTAGAGGTTCTGAAGTTAATCCATATCTGTTTAAATGTTCTTCTGATAATGTCGATTTCACCATTAAACAAAAACTGTTTGGTTTGTGCATTTGATACTTGACACTTTTTCTAGCTTCACAATTTTCATCTTCAACAGGAACAAGTGTTGATTCAAAGTCCGCATACACAACGAAAGGGATACGGTATTGATAATGAACCTTTTCAAATTTAACGAATGCTCTGTTTTCCGCAGGTAAATTAATCTTTGCTTCATAATTATTGTTACATAGTCTTTTGTGCTCTTGTAACCATTCTCTTCCTTCTCGTTGAAAATTAAAACATCTCTTGCAAATTATTTTTTTGTTTCGATTTTTTGAAAGTTGCTTGTTAACAAGACGATCAAATTGCTTTATGTACACATAGTGAGACACATCTCCTCGCGTTAGTAGTAGTAAATCCGTATGATCTGGTAGCTCTTCTTTTGCAATACGTAAAGGATACACTTTGTTTGAACTATCTAATGCAAAAACATTGATAGACGTACCGGGATTTTTCTTCTCAAATTTTGATATATCTTTCAGTGATACAGGATAAGTGATTCCTTGAAAATTGTATCTA
>CM061531.1:210686274-210741170 GCA_030545055.2 Neoaliturus tenellus
TAGTGACTTGGTTTAGAGGTAATAATTATTAATTGTTACAATTTCTTATATTTAAATCCTGTTAAGCCCAAACATAGCTATAAAGCAACAAATTTGAATAGTAAAATGACTTATAATGAAAAATGTCTCACTTAACTTGTTGGTTAAGTTAGATGGGGAAGGTCGGCTAGTATCGGACAGCGGGTAGTATCGGACAAACGCTGTTTCCAGCTTTTGCCGCTAGAGACAGCACTGACTAGGACATCATCAGAAGCACCAAGGAGAAAGACTATGTGAGCGCCATTATGCGTTTCGTACCTCAATAATCGTCTGCGCTGTGACATTTCTTTTTGTTTTTGTGACAATTTCTGTGCACGTACGTATGTTTGAGACATCAATGTGCTAAACTGAGTCAATACTTTTATGATTCAACACCACTATTTGATAGTAAAGAGGCTTTACTTTGTTTTGTAGGTGAATGGTTATTTTAGTTTGGTTATTATGGAAGTGGTAGTCAAAATGGCGGACCATGTCAGTCGGGTAGTATCGGACAAGCTCGCGTCGGGTAGTATCGGACAGAATGGATAGGTTGTAAATTGTTGAAATAATTGTAAAAAACTAAACGTAATCAATAATTAACTCCCATTATTTATTTTTAGGTTTTCGAACATCATAAGAGAGAAAATTAACAAAATAAAAATCGCAAAGATAGACTTAAAAACATAAATAATGGACCAAGGCCTTCAAAGGAGGAAAATAAGAAAGTTTTGATGAAGGCAAAAGACATAAATGTAAAAAAATTACAAAAAAGCAATTACAGTTTGAAGAAAGAAGTAGGTCTGAAACACATTGTATTATTTGTGATGAGGCATTTTAATAAAACTGGATACAATGTTCACATTGAAAGGGTTGGCCTCCCGAAAACTGTGCTCAGCTTGAGGACAGCCATCTCTATTATAAGTGTATGATATTTGTGTTGGGCACAAAGCAAAGAAGAAAAGACTTTAAATGGAAACACCAACAATGTTTTGAGCATAAGTGATCTTAATGTTGTGACTTTGAAATCAATTTCCTTTATTTAGACTTAAGGTTATCAGCTAAAAAACTGATAGTGAAAAACAATTTTTTTATACTTATTGTTAAGATTTTTTTTATTGTGTTGAAACAATTTGTAACGATAAAAGTGTGTTTTCAGGCTGCAAGTGGTTTTATTTTAGCTACAAGCAGTTGTAGTTAACCCTGTCCGATACTACCCTCCAAAAATCAAATGGGCCCAAAAGTAAGGGTTAGAAAAAGTGTGGAAAAGTTATACATTCATTCATACAATAATTATATAAAATGTGTGGATAAATAACATTTCAAACTTTGATATTTTGCATGGTAAATTATCATTTCTTTTATCACTAATTAGAAAATCGAAAAAAGCTTAAGTGTCCGATACTACCCGACCTTCCCTACATGTAATAAAACCTAATCCAGAGATACTTTAGAATTTCATTATTAAGTAATACTGAGCTTGAAAACAAATCAAATCCTGGTAAATAAGTCTTCTTCATCACTGTAAAAACTCTTAACATTCATCAGCTGTCCAGCATTTTTTATTAGAAAAAACAATGATTTCTTGTATAAAATTGTCGAAGTCAGTGTCTTACCTGACACATATTAGTGAAAATAAATTGCATCAGTAAAGTAAGAAAATTGAGTTATTCATCAACGGGATTAACAACATATTTTCACATTTTCAAACTTAAGAGGTATACGAGCTCTAACGTATATATCTATTCAACTAAATTATTATTAAAAGTTTCAAGAAATTTGTGTAAGACTGCGTGAGAAACAGGGAAATGCAATACCATGTTTGCCCAAAAGCAGTATGGTTTACATGATCGACCGTGCTACTAGCCCAAAGATGAAGAAGACTCAGTCTTTTAACGTGGATCAAAGATTTACACTGACCTTCCTTTATCATAATTGCTTTATCAAATAATTGCCCCAGGAGAGGCTCTACCTATAATGATTCTCTGAATCATGTTGGATTTTCCTGCCTCTGTATTATCTGGGTTGTCATGTCCCTGTTAAGTGTTTTCCATCAGTTGTTTGTTTGATATACCATTCTTTCCGCTTATATGTAGCCGGAAGATGTTTGGATATCGATTTGGGAAGTGATTTTTATTTTTAAAGATAGGAAATTATTTTCGTCTCTCATTTTACAGTAGAATGTCTTCTGCAATTTGTTTGTTTTTGTAGTGATGTGTTCATTATTGTATTTTGATATGGGTAAAATGTTTTTATGGTTAGGCCTATATTTAATCAGAAGACGGATTATGCAGTTTATTCATTATTCTCCAAACCAATTATTCTTAAAATCGAAAATGATCTGATTTTTCACAAAATTTGCAATGTATCTAGGTTATTCTAATTCCCTTAGGTTTTAAAGCACAATCTAACTACGCGATGTCTGTCGGACAAAAGTGACCAAATTATAAATCAAATATAAACTATAGGCTGAGACTATATTTCCCATAGTTAAGCCACCTCCTATTTTCTGTTACAAAGCCATAAATTTCATAAGTGTTGTGGTACTGTAACAGCGCAATGAACCGAATTGCAAACACGGAAAGGCGGTGCTTCCTGTAAAAAGATTGCAAAATTGGGGAACGCGGCACGACGACACGGGTCGGCTGAGCGGCGGGGGGGGGGGGAGGGAAGTCGTGCGGGGATTGTAGGCCTCCGGGGCGCCTGCGCCGTGGCCGAGCATGCGCGTGGTAAAATGCAGAGGTCCTGGCCATCAAGGTTCAAAAATATTCTTCTGATCCACGCTAATCGTGGGATGGAAAAAAATCGTCACACAAGTGGATTTCTTCTAACTTGTTCTGTAGAGTGTTAACATATACAGGAAGATGATGAAGGTAATTTTAACCCGATGTAACTGTTACTTGAAAACTATTGCGGACATTTTCCATCATAACTGATGGATAGTTGACGAATTTTCAGGAAGAATGATTCTGTCTTCAGGTGGAAAGAATCCCTAGAACCTAAGGGGTAACTTAGTAGCAAGGGCTAGCTTAGTAGTAGCTTAGTAGTGCTTAGGGCAAGGGGTAGCGGCGACCATGAAAGTCGGCACCAAAACCTGTCCATCGGCAAAAATCATCGAAGCGTTATTAATGCCACAATGAAAGTCGGCACCAGGAAGGTTTTGCAGTGGCCTCAGGTAGTCTCCCCTCCACAGCGCCGTCTTACCCCTACTTCCCTTGTCTTTTGCCCCCTTGCTAACTCTCTCACCACTTCCCTTAGATCAGTGCAGGGTTCAGCTCCATTGATGATTTTGACATTCCTCTATTGATTACCGTCGACCCTTGGAAGTATTTGCTGCACCGATGGTCAGTCGAGTGCTCTGTTCCCAATTTTTAAATCGCACGCGGTCACTCGTTTTTTAAGACAGTAAAATGCGGATAACCTACTGAGACAGTAATTAGTTACTTGCGAACAAATAGCTCAAGTATTTATTTTTTAGGTAATAGGTATGAGAAAGAATGTAAATGTTTGGGAGCGGTACGTTAGATGATGTATTTAAACTGTAAAAAATATACACGTATATTCGTTACAGTTTTGTCCTGCATCTGCAAATGTATAAAGTAACAGATAAGAAACGCCTAGGCATACAGCCTTCTATAAAGAAACAAATAAACTGATTAATAGTAGAACCGGAACATAATAAGTTCAACAATCCAGTAGCCTAACATCATTTTGTAACGATGAATTTTAGCTTTTACGAACCGGAATCTATGAAATACATTTGTCTCAAATATAATAAGAGTTGTCACGATTTATACATATTATCGTGTAATATACGTTGTGGTCAAAGTTTTATCAACGAATAACATGAAAATCACAAGTATGGAGAGTACAAAATGTATACTTAACTATACATTAATAAAACCATTAATTTAAGGATGATTCCTAAATTGTGTAGATAGTCAATAAAATATATTCTAGATTAATATCGTCTACACAGCCTGTAATTTATGCAAATAAGCCCTGTCCGTGAGTTGGTTTTAACATTGGGGGTTTCAAGTTATCACAGGGGGTAATGTTCAGAGAGTGAATAGTGATGACGGGGCATGAGCGTGAGGGGAGGTAAAAGTGGAAGGAGGAACCAGCGTGACAGGTGCGGACTTTCATGGTGTCATGGCGGCCGCTCCCGGGACTGGTGCCGACTTTCATTGTTTTTTTTTATAGCGACTAAGAACTGGTGCCGACTTCCGTGGTCCCGGGGGTAGCTTAGTAGCGCTACCAAAAATTACGCGACCGAGATACCCACATTTGGGGCATTAGCAGGAGTGGTAACTTTGTTTATGTTGGATAATTATTTGATGTCATCATATAATACATTTCTAAGGAAACTATATAAAATTTCCTTTCTGTAAAATATTTAGATTTCGCAGACTTATTTGGCCAACTTTTTCACCAATTAAAAATATCTATTTCTCATCCCGTTTTAATAAAAAAAAAAAAACACAAGAGAGTTCCGCAAATCCCGAGTGCGGGAAACATAATACTGTATGTGAAGGAACTCTGGTTGCGCGGCTCATACGGCACGGCGTGGCGCGGGGCTCCAAAAACAGGGAGCGTGGGCAGCCGGCGGGGCGCGCTTTACATAAGGTGAAAGCCTCGTGACGCAATGGTGGTATAATACAGTAACAGTATCGGGACAACCGACAACGCAGACACTGACGACCACAGACTACAGACGGACGAGCGGCACCAGGGACACGCCCTGGGCATCCTGGGCCACAGTGTGGGTGAGGGGGGGGGGGCAAGGGGCCATGCAATTGGTATGCTGTACCGAATGGTTAAAAGTAAAACAAATATTTCGTGAAAAACAATGTTTGTAATATAATCCATTCTGATTTAAGGACGATAACATAAGAGACGGCTTTTAAATCATAAGGAGAGCAAACGAACGAGGAAGTGAACAAGGTAACACCATATGAAATATAATACATCTATGGTAATACGGAGGTTGAAGTGAATAAGTTCAGAATAGCATTAAGTTACTATCGTATTGGACTTCGGTTCATAAGGTCACGCACTCGATTCCCCGAATGCATACGAAGCTTTGGTTTGAATAAAATGGACAGTCCGGGAAAGCTTTGCCGCTTTTAAAACCCCTTCAAGCACACATTATACAACTCCCCGAAAAGAATATCTCTGTCCTAGAATCAAGCCAACAATAAAATAATTATGAGAGCTTATCATTTAATATTTGTTGTGGTGAAGCAACGGGTTAAAGAAATTGTTTTCAGGTTAGATAACCATCCCACAGTTTTAGAGATTTTGAAGGAAACCGAAGTGAAACAAACCCTGTGCACAGTGAAATCGTTTTTACCAAAACGTTAAAGAGGACCCCTACGGCTCTTTCGAACTTCCCCTGAAGTTAATATTTAGGAAACTAGGGATCGCCGCAAATGTTTAATTGTACATGTATTGGCTATGTAATAAACAATATTTTGTTATTATTTGTAATATTGCTTATGCAAAAAAGATTTAAGAAATTTTTATTTCTCACATCAGAATCTTCATCATAACCACGTTAAACATGTTTTGCACATTCCGTTGTGTAACACGACCAAAATAACCTTTAAAGTAAAATATAGCCTATACTTGCGTTCCCGTCAAGCGTGTTTCAAAGGTTTGACGTTCACCTTTCACCCGGAGTGCTTGCAGTATCGTAAATAACGAGTGTAGTGAACAGCGATCAGTAGGCCGTCTGTGATATTCGGTAATGTGCGATATATTCAGTATACTGACGTAAAAGTACAAATGACGTCTGTGTCGAAGAAGGAAAGCCGGGTTGATGATTTTGGATGGATTTACTGTACAACTGTTAAAAAGCCCATTTGCGTAAGTCTATACTATCCCTCTCCCTTGCAAACTTTGGAACAGACTTTCATTTCATACAATTATAATAACTAAGTAACTAACTATAAAAAAATAATAATAACTAGGTACTGGAGTTTTTTGGTGGTGATGAGAGAGACAGTTTATCTTCACAGAGAATCGACATTAAATATAAAATTAAGACTATTTAATGAGTTATTGTATGAGCTATGGTACTGAAATTAGCATTGGGGAAAATCTTTTTAGACTTTAACTGCATACAGTACATAAACCATTTACAATAGTTAAAAATATTTCGCTAAACATGCTTTCTTGATTTACTAGTATATTTATGAGATAAATAAGGTTAACATTTATTCACATGATGTATTGTTTAAACATTTAATAGACTAAATCATATCCACATGATTTTTTTTTTTGCTTGAGCTCACTCTATATGTAGGCCTGATTGATCGGTAATGTTAGCACCTATACAATCCAAAAAGGAGTACAACTTCTCAAATTACCAGTTAACTGTAGAATTAAACTTGGAATCCTTCGATTGGAATTCAATAAAATTCGTTTAACAGTAAAGCCATATAGAATTTCATTTTAGACGTCTAAAAGGGAAGGCTACAAAAATGTTGCCGGCTCGACCATAGAACAAACGCCCCCTCCAGTGGAGAGGTCTCGCCAAGACACTGTACCCAAATCCGTGATTCCGGTTCCTAAGACGCTGCGACTGGAGTGGTGTCGAGATTTTTTGCAGAAGACAAGGATAGTGAAGGTGGAGGCAGCGGAGCGCAAATCCAGGGCTACCTGCGTTGCATTCTAGCTGTCACTGGCATTGTTGGCGAGAGATGGACGATGCAGCTGTAGCTATACCTGCCTCCACCTCCGACGCTCGCCTCACCTGTCCTGTTAGGCTACAGACGCAACGGAGCTCTGCATGCCGTGGGACGCGACGGACGTTCAGTCAAGGAGTTGTCGCGAAGGTGATGGTTATATAGAGCTATAGCTATAGGTGGTAAAAACCTTGGTTCGGCTGTACCGACGGGGACGCTCACATGGCATATACACTCAAATCGTGGTTTATTTACATCAATTACAAATCCGCAAATTGTGTACCCACGATTCTACTATTGAAATTACTAATTGAAACTTGTGTACATGATGCTCGAACTCCAGCAATTGTATTTGGATACTCTTTACTGTGGATTCTATATTGTGCAGATTCTATATTCTAACTGTGCAGTTCGTTAGTGTATCCTCTGTGGTATAACCTATCCCCTTCGGTATGAATAGGTAGGTGCTCTGGCTGGGGTACTGTTTTTAGTCGTTACAGCTGTTACACTTAAAAATCTTTAATTTTCATACCAGTGTTAATCCAGCGAGCGGGGCGCGTGTAGGGCCCTTCCGTTCGGATAGATATTAATCAATTTACCTGAGAAACAATTTACCGACTTTGATGTCTATCCAGTAACACAAAAATAATTAAAATCGGTTAAAACAGTAGGAGGAGTTCCTTGATGTAAAAAAACGTGTTGCCTATAAAATATGCGTAGGCCCTACATTCCATGAAAACGTTTATGTTTCATTGTCATAGACATAGACAAAGTGACACTAAAAAATATAAATCAAGTTCTGTATCAGATTGAAAATCAGTCATAAATATTGAATCTCTGAAAATGTTTTTCATTTTAATAATTTAAGTAATTTTTCTTGAGTGCTTGATTTTTAGTAAAAATTTTAAATACTATAAAAAACTATTTTTTAAATCCGAAATATGTGGTTAAGTGTTTAAGATTTTTGTAAAAACAAACTGTTCATTTGTCATTTATACTGTTCAAAAGAATGTTAAAGGTTGTTAGAAACCTAAGGGAAACCGAATACTCTCGCAAAACTAAGACCTAATACCGTAATTAGATCCTATGAATCGCGCCGACGAGCCATCAATAAAACATGAGTATTGAGAGGGAACGTTGCCCTCTAATCGTTAAATCAAAACGCATCTTATCGAGTTTGCCTTTTTCGACAACTCTGTATTTAAGAATTTTTCCAATTTGGAATATAATTCCCTGTAAAAAGAAGTTCGGTATTTGAAATTTATTTCTGTCCAAGCCAGTCAACGCTGATGTGACAACAGTCGCCATTTTCGCACCCGTTCCCCGCGTCACGGAGGAATGCCTTTGTCCAAACATTGCCAAAGTTAGTATTCCCCGGGGCGGCGGCGGCGTGTCCGGTCCCCGCGATAATCCGACCCTCCCACATCCGGACGCCGTCACGTCGCCACGTCCAGCGTCCAGCGGTCGTCATCTGCGACATGTGGACAACTACATCTACATGGGCATGTCTGTGTTGACGGGTGTGCAGGCGCGGCGCGGTGGCGAATACGTGATGAATTCTAATAACTGATAGGCAACCGGTGTACAGTGATGAGAACCACCTGACTTGACAGCCAGGTTGGGAGAGTTGAGATTGGTTTATCTGCTTACTACGGGGAACTGATATAATGCACAACAGATCTTGTGACTAACTCTGTATTAAAAGACAACTATATGAACAAAAGGGGGTAAACTCAATAAATTATTTTTTAATAAAATCAAGTAAGATAAAAACATATTCTTCACTACATTACATAAATAAGATACTTCATGAACAAGATAACAAGATTATTAAAATACACTTTTTTGTCTTCTTTAACATAGTCTGATATTATGTACTGACCATCTTCTTACCAGATTTGTGTAATAGCGAGGAAAATATTATTATAGGCCTATCTTTTCAAGCAGTCTTTCGTGTATTTTTAATGGGATTTTTGATACGAGTAGACCCCATGTCAACTACCCTATTCTGTGTCGAGATCTAAATC
This sequence comes from Neoaliturus tenellus, assembly GCA_030545055.2. Taxonomy (NCBI): domain Eukaryota; kingdom Metazoa; phylum Arthropoda; class Insecta; order Hemiptera; family Cicadellidae; genus Neoaliturus; species Neoaliturus tenellus. The sequence goes on from CM061531.1 coordinate 210,695,006, forward strand.
CTCTCAATACTCTTCATTTCACAAATGAAGCCAAGTCGAATACAGGTGTCTTGTAAGTAGAGATGGGGAAATCAATTTAAAAAAAAAATTGTGTACAAGTGTCAATTCTATAAATGGGATGGGAATGGTAAACTCTTTTAATTATGAATAAATCGATTAATCTGCCTGATCTTAGAAGATTAATCGATGAATCTTCGAATCGTCTGCATTTCTACAACGCCACGTCTAAATTAAATAACAATGTAATCCAAAGACTAAATTGTTAATGTTAAATACCTGTGCAGTAAAGTAATGTAATATTGAAATAGTCATTCAAAAAGTTGTAATTTACAAAAAATTTAATAATGACTATATTAATTGCTTAGACAATTGTATTTATTCTCCTCTCCTCACAATGTAGATCTACCACCTACAATCTTCCTAGAAAACCTAAAGATCTCAACTGATCGTGTGGCTATGGCACATAGCAATCCTCAATAATAACACCGTCCACGCACTAAGTTCACAAACAAAAAAAAAGACACCGCCAACCTCCTAGAAAAAATTCGAAGATCTATGTCAACAATTTTGTTTAGTCTTCCGCCGAAACCGCTTAGACGGGTTATAATCAAGTGTGGTCTGTTTAAAATATTTTAAACCCTCCGAGGCAATCTGCGCGGTCAGTCGTCGCACAAGTGGTTCTGGGGGGAGGTGGGAGGGGGCAGGTGATGGAGGGTCCACCGGAAGCGGACCAGTGCAGCCAGCATTCCGGAGGGATCAGTTCCGACAAAGAGTGGCCTGGTGTGGTGGCAACACTGTCTCGGCGGCGGTACAAGTGGCAACACTGACGCGGCCTTCACATCACATCCTGGTGTGTATTCGTATTGTCCGCCCTCGGATCTTGGAGATCACCGCACTCGCTCACACCGACACTGGTACTTCCTAGTAGGCCTACAACCGAGTGGAAAATAATCGATCCTTTCGATTTTATAATAAAAGGAAAAGGTTAACCCTCTGGCCATTGCCGGATATAGGCCAATGACATGCATGTGATCGCCTAGGCCTACTGTTATAAGGAATCCGGCATATTGGGCCATTTTTTTTAAATTCTCATATTACATTGCATATAAACGATGTAAAAACGTAATAATTTTGATACCATTTTAATGAGGAGATTTTAACATTCTTTTTTTGTAAATAGTCATAACCGTGTATCAGTAACAGGTCGATGTAATTCCTATTACAATCTGAACAAAATTGTAATGTTATAATGTCTAAGTAAGTGACACTCGCTATTTTTCATAGCCACAGCAAAGAAATTTAATGCTTTGTTAAAAAAACTTTGGAGATATTGACAGGACTTATAAAATAAATACCCCGTCGCAGCAGACCTGCGTACTCAGTGAATTTCCAAACGATCTTAAGATATTGTATTTTCCCCATAAACACCATAGGAATGGGTATGTAGGTTTGCTGACTTGGGATGTTGTTAGAAAATGTTAGTTTTGTTAGGAAATGTAATAGTTACGTTAGGTAAATGTTAAACTGTATCAATATTCGGCACTTTTTAATTTTCCTCATAAACCCCATGGGGTGAGTATGTAGGTTTGCCGCCATGTGGGTGTTGTAAGCAATTTTTAGTTGAACCCTACCAAGTGAATGTACATACCAAATTTTATCAAGTTATTCCAATAAATAAGCGAGATACACGGTTTCGTTGATTTCCCATAAGATTAACATGGAAAACCTATTTTGGTTTTTCTCCGTAACCTGTTAAGCCAAGTTAAAAATTCAAAATACTAAATTGTTTATTTTTTAAGCTCTTTAAAATGGTTTTAGTTAAAATTGTTGAATTTTGAAAATTATGCTCCAAAAATGCAAAAAACCCATTTTTGACCCTTTTGAAACCCCATAAAACCCCGTTCCCATAACCCGATCATGCTGGTTCGCGAACTCATGAAAATAGACCTAGTCTTACACCTTCATACCAAATTTCATCAAAATCGGAGGTCCCCTTCAAAAGTTATCAGTACCACGGACACATAGATATATACAGGGTGAACAACTTAACTGTGCCACCATTGGCATATCCTAAACTATGAGATTTAGTGAAAACTTTAAATGGGGAACATCACCTATTTTTTGAAGGTGATAAAAAATATGAATTCCATTTTCTTCGAAATGGCCGCCATTTTCCAATATGGCGGCCAACTTTAAAATTTCTTATGGAACACCCTATATTTTATGGTGTTTTTGAAATGTACATGTAATTTTAAGACATTTTTATTTTTGACATTTTTCTCTAAACCTAACGGTTAGGGAGCTACAGGCAATTAAAGTTCATTTTTAGTTCCTTAAGAATAACATGGGTCAAACTTTATCTGCTCATATCTCCGAGACCGTTAAGTAAAATAAAAAATACTCAAGAATAAAAATGTCTTAAACTGATGTTTTAATGTCATTTTTTCATAATAACACGAATTTTTTTACAAATTTTATTTTTTGGCCGCCATATTGGAAATAAGTTAATTTATGCGTAAATGATAATTTTTATGTGTGAAATGTTCTTTAAACATAATTTTAAGACATTTTCATTCTTGAGTATTTTTTATTTTACTGAATGGTTTCGGAGATATGGACAGATAAAGTTTGCCCCATGTTATTCTTATGGAACTAAAAATGAACTTTGATTACCTGTAGCTCCCTAACCGTTAGGTTTAGAGAAAAATGTCAAAAAATAAAAATGTCTTAAAATTACATGTACATTTCAAAAACACCATAAAATATAGGGTGTTCCATAAGAAATTTTAAAGTTGGCCGCCATATTGGAAAATGGCGGCCATTTCGAAGAAAATGGAATTCATATTTTTTATCACCTTCAAAAAATAGGTGATGTTCCCCATTTAAAGTTTTCTCTAAATCTCATAGTTTAGGATATGCCAATTGTGGCACAGTTAAGTTGTTCACCCTGTATATACAGGGTGTCCCGGAACTCTCTGGAACCCTTTTGTATATTTGTTCCTTGCATCGAGACATGAAAAAAACATCATACAAATAGGGGTCTAAAATCCATCGTTTAGCCGCTAGCCGCCATTTTGTTTTTTTCACGTAATAAATTTTATTTTCGTAACGGATGGTTGTATTCAGTTCATATTTGGTATGAATCTTTATCATACTAATGTACATTTTCAGGAAAAAAATTAATTTTTTCTACTGTGTATTTTCAAAATGGCGGCCATTTTAAATTTTCAAACTCAAATATCTCAAATTTGGTAAATTTCAAAAAAATTTTACTATGTACAAAAAAGTTGCCAAATTTAATTATCTAACCAACGGTACCAAGTTTGTAAGGATCTGATTACAAATAACGGAGTTATTGTGATTTTTCTCCAAAAAAACATTGATTTTGCATTATAATTAATGCAAATTATGGCCATTTTCACAGAAAAATCACAATAACTCCGTTATTTGTAATCAGATCCTTACAAACTTGGTACCGTTGGTTAGATAATTAAATTTGGCAACTTTTTTGTACATAGTAAAATTTTTTTGAAATTTACAAAATTTGAGATATTTGAGTTTAAAAATTTTAAATGGCCGCCATTTTGAAAATACACAGTAGAAAAAATTAATTTTTTTCCTAAAAATGTACTTTGGTATGATAAAGATTCATACCAAATATGAACTGAATACAACCATCCGTTACGGAAATAAAAATTATTACGTGAAAAAAAAACAAAATGGCGGCTAGCGGCTAAACGATGGATTTTAGACCCCTATTTGTATGATGTTTTTTTCTTGTCTCAATGCAAGGAACAAATATACAAAAGGGTTCCAGAGAGTTCCGGGACACCCTGTATAGATATACAGGGTGTTTCAGAACTCCCTACCAATATTTTAGGGCATTGTTCCTGGGTTGAAAAAATATCTATATATCACATTTAAATTGTCCGGAAGTCTTAAGTTACTCACACAGCCGCCATTTTGTTTTTTACACATAATAATTTTTATTTACGTAACGGATGGTTGTATTCAGATCATATTTGGTATAAATCTTTATCATACCAATGTACATTTCCAAGAAAAAAATTAATTTTTTCCATTGTATATTTTTAAAATGGCGGCCATTTTAAATTTTCAAACTCAAATATCTCAAAATCTGTAAATTTTTTAAAAATTTTACAAGACACAAAAAAGTTGCCAAATTAAATTACCTAACCAATGGTGCCAAGTTTGTAAGGATCGGACAACAAATAACGGAGTTATTGCCATTTTTCTTCATAAAAACATTGATTTCGCTGTTAAAATGGCCTTATTTTCATTAAATTCAATGCAAAATCCACGTTTTTATGAAGAAAAATCACAATAAATCCGTTATTTGTTGTCCGATCCTTACAAACTTGGCACCATTGGTTAGGTAATTTAATTTGGCAACTTTTTTGTGTCTTGTAAAATTTTTATAAAATTTACCGATTTTGAGATATTTGAGTTTGAAAATTTAAAATGGCCGCCATTTTGAAAATATACAATGGAAAAAATTAATTTTTTTCTTGGAAATGTACATTGGTATGATAAAGATTTATACCAAATATGATCTGAATACAACCATCCGTTACGGAAATAAAAATTATTATGTGTAAAAAACAAAATGGCGGCTGTGTGAGTAACTTAAGACTTCCGGACAATTTAAATGTGATATTTAGATATGTTTTTAACCCAGGAACAATGCCCTAGAATATTGGTAGGGAGTTCTGAAACACCCTGTATAGATATATATACAGGGTGTCCCGGAACTCTCTGGAACCCTTTTGTATATTTGTTCCTTGCATCGAGACAAGAAAAAAACATCATACAAATAGGGGTCTAAAATCCATCGTTTAGCCGCTAGCCGCCATTTTGTTTTTTTCATGTAATAATTTTTATTTCCGTAATGGATGGTTGTATTCAGTTCATATTTGGTATGAATCTTTATCATACTAATGTACATTTTTAGGAAAAAAATTAATTTTTTCCACTGTGAATTTTCAAAATGGCGGCCATTTTTAATTTTCAAACTAAAATATCTCAATTTCGGTAAATTTCAAAACAATTTTACCTTGGACAAAAAAGTTGCTAAATTAAATTATCTAACCAATGGTACCAAGTTTGTAAGGATCTGATAACAAATAACGGAGTTATTGCGATTTTTCTGTGAAAATAACCATAATTTGCATTAATTATAATGCAAAATCAATGTTTTTTTGGAGAAAAATCGCAATAACTCCGTTATTTGTAATCAGATCCTTACAAACTTGGTACCGTTGGTTAGATAATTAAATTTGGCAACTTTTTTGTACAAAGTAAATTTTTTTTGAAATTTATCAAATTTGAGATATTTGAGTTTGAAAATTTAAAATGGCCGCCATTTTGAAAATACACAGTGGAAATAATTAATTTTTTCCCTGAAAATGTACATTAGTATGATAAAGATTCATACCAAATATGAACTGAATACAACCATCCATTACGGAAATAAAAATTATTACGTGAAAAAAAAACAAAATGGCGGCTAGCGGCTAAACGATGGATTTTAGACCCCTATTTGTATGATGTTTTTTTCTTGTCTCGATGCAAGGAACAAATATACAAAAGGGTTCCAGAGAGTTCCGGGACACCCTGTATATACATATATATGAAAATGAACGAACGCTGTTTTTGGCTTCTGGGGACCTCAAAATGAAAAAGTAACATGGTCCCGGGCTTAGGCCTTACCATGGCTACTACCGTAATAGCGTATTCCCTATAGGGAAATTCGCTAATAATGGTTTTTAATACAATGGTATATAATAAAACTCGAATCTGGTTACGTTCACTGGCACTCTATTCGTGGTTGCCCCATTTTCTACAATGAACGAGATTTTCACCATATTCATATTCTATCATATCGGCTAACAATACTGTAACGCAATTCTTCTATAACTTATTTCCTTATTTCTTGATACTGTACATGCTAAAAACATTCAGAATTTCCTGAAAATTCAACTACTTAGTTTCATATTATGTAAATTAACTTCGGATATAAAACCTCTCATATCGGCTAACAATACTGTAACGCAATTCTTCTATAACTTATTTCCTTATTTCTTGATACTGTACATGCTAAAAACATTCAGAATTTCCCGAAAATTCAACTACTTAGTTTCATATTATGTAAATTAACTTCGGATATAAAACCTCCTATTGAATTAACATTATAGCCTAGGTCAGTGTTTCTCATCCGGTGGTACGTGAGAGACAAAGGAAGAAAAAATTAAATAAATACACGAAAAGTTAAAAAAATCAAGTTTTTTAACATCGTGATGCCGACAGCCGTTTTGGTCAGCTCAGTTCTGTGTTACAATGCTTTTCCATATAATTTGAGAGACTCCAATAGGTATCAGCACCTTTTCATTTGCTAAAGCTATTTCGTACCACTTAACAAATTAATTTATTTTAGGTTAAGACTCTCGTTTTCCGAGCACCTTTATACTAATTACTAATGATTTTGTGTTCAGTTACTTGATTGAACTTCAATTATTTTAATTTCAAGTAAAGTTTTGTATTTACCTTGGTGGCCTACTATATCAAGTTACGAGACACGCTCCGCAGAAACAATGAAACGAGAGAGAAAACGTATTTGGTCATATCGACAGAGAATTTCAAGTTTATCACTTGGTAACACTGGAACACATGTTGTGTATTTGTTCGGTAAAGCCCAAAGAGTGATTTATCAATAGTTTCTGACGTGACAGTTATTTGATTAGGTATGTGTAGAATTTGTTCTGATTATTAATTAGTCCCCTGACATTGATTCTTTCTTGAGCAAGAAACAACAGCAAGTTTCCAATTAACAACCTCTTTGCTGAGAATTTGATTGATTATGGAAATTTTGTATTTTTATTGTTTTAGTAACTTTTGTAGGAATGCAAATTAACTTTTTTGCGCCTTAAGAGTGTAGTTGGAACAATTTATTTCAATTTCATTATATTCAAGCTAGCAGTTTTAGTTTCAAAGTGTAAAAATTAGTTTATTTATATCGTTACGTTAGTTTATAATCACATTATTGTTTGTATAGCTTCAAACTAAAATGTTGATCAAAATTTATGTTTATTCAATTGAATAATACCTTTTCCAATTGTTGTACATTTGTGCTTTATTTTTCTCACACCACTAATTAGGGGCATATAATGAAACCTATTGAAAAAATTATAACAATGATGTCCCATGCTCTCTCCGGCTGTTTCTGTAAGGTTGGGATGAGCGGGGCGGGGGGGATGTATGAGTTTGGGTGGTACAGTTGGTTGCACGAGACGTGAGACAGTCCGCCAGAATTTGTGCTACATAAGGGTAGGTTGGCTCTATCTCGCACAACATGACGTGAATTAATCATTATAATGATATACAGGAAACACCATACTAAGGTCATCATTTCAAATTCAGGCTGTTAAACTGCCCATGTGTAGCACAAATCTTTGCGGGCTGTCTCACGTCTCGTGCAACCAACTGTACGCCAAAAAATTGAAAAGCCTCAGGTGGTACGAGGGCACAAAAAGGTTGGGAAACACTGGCCTAGGTGATAGTAATTTTCTCCAATTGCGTAATCCCAAATTCTCAGGGGGAAGTTCTTGTAGTGGTGTGAATTGCCTCCGAGTAGGGCCTACTCTCCACTACAGAGCGCCTGTACCGCCTGTATCCTCATCGTCGACCGCGGTAGCTGTGGACACGTGACCGCGGCGAACGACCGGAAATGACGTAATTGGCCACAGGAAGCTGGGAGCGGAGCAATTTGTGCATTAAGGAGCGAGAGGCTCAAGTGGCGGCGGTGGCCTTGGAGCAGCGACGCAGCATCCAGCGAGATCAGCGCTACAGCTACACTACACTACACGCTACACGCCACCAATGGAATTAGCACTATTTTAAAACGACGGGGAGGTTTTGTCTTGATGAGAAACGGTCCGTACCGGGGGTTTGTTATGTAAAATCGACCTATTGTTAAATCGTATAGTTGGTTACTGAAAGCCTAAAAAGCCAGAATAGGGCAAACTGCCTTAGGGAATCAAACTGGCAACCTAAGGATTGCCAGGAGTCAGACAATTAGCAGCTCTCATATTACTTTGATTAGCAGCTCCCATACTGTTGATTGTTACTGTGAGTTTTGGTTTTGGTGAGAACATGACGTAGTGGTGTTGAAAACTTGGTAACCCAAGTTACCATTAGGTCTGAAGACGATTAAGACATTCAAAGTATTCAACCAATCCTGCGTAAAAAACAATCAAAATAGTGTTCAAAACTTAACTTATGAATGTTACAATATTTAATTCATAAGCATTTACTTATTAATTTTTTTAGGGTTAACCGATACACCGCTGGCAGTATACCGTTGTAACGGCAGGCCAGGTAGGTGAGGGCGTCCCCCAAGGCAGGGTGTCGGGGCCGCTTCTATTACTTCCACCTCGGTTCCCGGTCGGTTCCCACACCGCCACGTGGTGCATTCCTCGGTCTCGGGTGATGGGTGCCCCAGGGGTGACGGGTGACGGGGGACTCCGCCCCCGCGGCATTGTCAGGCCGAAACCGCACACCATCACCTTCCAAGGGCTCGGGGGAAATCTTTGTTGTATACCTGGTTTTGTGCGATGATCAGGTAAAAAATGACAAAAGTTTTTCTCTGTCTGTTTGGTTGTAACTATGAATCATAACGGCTATAAAAGTAAAATAGAGTACAGTATATTTTATTTAAAAAAAACTGCCACAACATATTGATATGAAACTATCGTAACTTTTGGAACTATCGTAAAACGCTTGGACTAAAGAGGGATCAAAACAAGCGAAACTGAATCGTTGAAAACAGATTTAAATGTCTAACTTGTAGTCTTGTTACTGACTAAGGCCGACATTCTTCTTAGATAGGATTGTTAATTAATAGCCCAACAACAGCCAATGGCATCTAAGGACCTATACATTTTAACGTGGTATCCGAGACACAATTTCGAACTGATTTACGAATTGGTCTAATTATGAGGATGGTCTTTATGGATGAACTAGTATTTACTAGTGCGGACGATAAACCCCATTAGGGAATATCGCATCCACAAGCCATCGCTTCTCACTATCCATAATTCGTGACCTCCAAGTAGATGGATTACAGGACGACGCCAACGTCCAATATCCCATAGTGAACATTGAACATTTTATTTCTTATACAATGTATACGCATAGCGAGTTTATTCAGGAGCTTTCTATACTCTTGAGATCACTCCCATAAGCCCGTCTTAGAATTATTATTCCCCAAACGGCCGTCGGCGAGTAGCAACACCGACATAACCTCCACTCCCCTCGGCCAACACAACTACGGCAGTCCCAGGGTCGAGGCCCGTTACAGCTAATGACTTGTTTACATAGAAAACCAGCGAAAGGTTTCATCATTCCTTCCTTCCGAATTAACGACCTTCTTATCTACCAGGAAAACTCAAGCGACGTCTTCCAAAACTAAACTACGTTTTTTAGAGCTGTACCAATAAAAACATAATTAGCATTGTATATTTGACCGTTGTTCCTGACCTGCTCATTTTTATCTCGGGGTGGATTTTGTTCTGGTGCACCAAGGAAGACACATTTTGCCTTTTTTGTTTTAAAAGGAACGGTTTTTAAAAGTCACAATTTAAAAGGAATTATCATGTATTCTTGATTGTAAAAGTTTAGAAGGGTGGACAACCGAGGTGGCCTGGGTTCGGTGACCGCTCTGGGCCAAACCTTGACGGTTGTTCCAAACACCTCCTTCTCGCCGCCACGACGGACAGGAAACTGATAACGCGACCCAAGGTCGGACCGCGGACGTCCAAACATCCGCGTGGCGACCGTCGGATAAAACAACCACATCTACACGCGGGCACAGGACAAGGTCTGTCCCCGGGGCAATAACTGTACTGTACTGTCATTAGTGGCGTTTCCGAAATAAACAACAGTGTGGACCTCCAGACGGGATGGTCCAACAGTTAATTTGGGTGCGCATTGTAATGATTGTTACACCATGGTATTCTGATTAGAAAATGATTTTAGAATACAGTAGCCTACAGAACTCAACATGATTCCTCTTGGGGCAAAACGGCTTACCTTTAGAATAAAAATTTGACATAACATGTAAAAATAAAAATGCAAATTTCTGTGCAAGAGGGGTGAGTCCTTACACCTGGAATTTTGAAATAGGAGGAAAATATAAAGAGAAAATACGTAAACTTACTTTTCTTCACGACCGTTAATCTTTTAAGAAGACTTGTACCAATAGATGTAGCGTGCATTACGAAACACAGAGTAGTAATAAAAACTGATAAGAAAGAGATTTTTTTAAAGACATCTTTAGTGTAAATAACTGAAGAAATACTGCATTTAAACCCGGTTTAACGGCAGTGGGTCGGTGCGGTGTGTGGTGGTGGTGTAATGCTATACGGACCGAGAGACCACAGGCGGTCGGGGACACTCCACTGGTCAGGGGACACTGATGGACACCGACAAGTGTTGGGTACATGACACCAGCACCGAGCCCCACACGGTGGCGGTGTACTGACTCTTCGGACACCGGTGGAACCTCACTCAGCCACAGTTGGAACCTCCCTCAGTTACAGTTGGAAAATCCCTCAGTTACAGTTGGATCCTTACTCACTGTTGAAACTTCACTTAGCTCCGCAGTTGGAATCTCAATCAGACTCTGGCAGACACAATTGAACAATCTTACCCGGACATTGGCAGGCAAAGATGGAACCTCACTCAGACTGTCAGACACAGATTGAATATATACTCAGACACAGATGGAATATTTTCTCAGTCACAGTAGAACCTCACTCAGATACAATTGGATTGGAACCTCCCTCAGTCACAGTTGGAATCTACCTTGGACACAGTTGGAACCTCATTCATACATACAGTAGTTGGATCCTACCTCAGAAACAATTGGTTCCTCATTTAGACACAGTTGGAACCACATTCATACATACAGTAGTTGGATCCTCCCTCAGAAACAATTGGTTCCTCATTTAGACACAGTTGGAACCACATTCATACATACAGTAGTTGGATCCTCCCTCAGAAACAATTGGTTCCTCATTTAGACACAGTTGGAACCACATTCATACATACAGTAGTTGGATCCTCCCTCAGAAACAATTGGTTCCTCATTTAGACACAGTTGGAACCACATTCATACATACAGTAGTTGGATCCTCCCTCAGAAACAATTGGTTCATCATTACACACAGTTGGAACCTCATTCATATATACAGTAGTTGGATCATCCCTCAGAAACAATTGGTTCCTCATTTAGACACAGTTGGAACCTCATTCATACATACAGTAGTTGGATCCTCCCTCAGAAACAATTGGTTCCTCATTTAGACACAGTTGGAACCACATTCATATATACAGTAGTTGGATCATCCCTCAGAAACAATTGGTTCCTCATTTAGACACAGTTGGAACCTACCTAAGACACAGTTAGAACCTCCCTCATACACAGTTGGACCCTCACTCAGACACAGTTGGATCTTCACTCAGACGTAGTTGGAACCTACCTAAGACACAGTTAGAACCTTCCTCATACACAGTTGGACCCTCACTCAGACACAGTTGGATCTTCACTCAGACCCTGTTGGACTTCACTTATGCACAGTTGGATCTTCACTCAGACACATTTGGATCTTAACCCAGACCCTGTTGGACTTCACTTATGCACAATTGGATCTTAACTCAGACACAGTTGGATCTTAACCCAGACACAGTTGGATCTTCACTCAGACACAGTTGGATCTTTACCCAGACACTGTTTGACTTCACTCAGGCACAGTTGGAACCTTACCCATATACAGTTGGGGAGTTGGGCCCCACTCAGACAAAGTATGTAACCTTTGGTCTTACAAAAAGATTTCATCGCCTCATAAGAATATTTATTGCCTTTTATATTTACCGACAAATATATTCTCGAATTGAACAACGAGGCATGTTGGCTAGTTAATTATTAAATTTGTAAGCACCTTGGTTTGAGTCATATCAGGCGATTGTGATATCTATGAGCGAATGAGTTTCCTAAGACTGTTTAGCACTTTTTGCTTAGGAAATAACTAACTAAAAACAGGCACAATGGCACAATGTTGACTAATAACAGATAAAGCTACTGTACATTCCAACTGAATCACTCTTACTGGAACCCTGTAGAACATGAACTTATTTTACCTTATCTATCTATAAATGTAGTAGCTAATGTTTTTTTGTAATTAGTGGACCTCACTGCGAATTACTTCTTAGTACTTAGGTCTTACCATGAGTACTACCGTAATAGCGTATTCCCTATAGGGAAATTCGTTAAAAATGAAAAGAGAGGAGTCAAAGATTTCTTTATTAACTTTCCATTTTTAATTAAAAATAAATACTAATGATATTTATTTATTTATGAAGCTAGGTTTCTATGAATTAAACGCTAGATTTCATAGCTAGGGCTATTCTCCCCCTACAATGTTCAAATGATTTCCGAATATGACTTTAATAAAGGAGCTATCAATCATTGAAATTTGAAATGTTCTCAATACAATAACATTGAGATTTGGTTGAAAAATTTAAACATCTGTTAATGTACAGATGTAAGTAAGTGAAGTTTTGGTGATAACTGATAACCGCTATATCGGATTGACCGAGTGTAATTGATATAGAACTAAACGTAGGCTACAGTAACATTTTTAGCAATAACATGTGATATTTCAAATAAAATTGTTCGATCTAGATTTCGAGCAACAAGTACACTAGATGTAGATTTTGTTGGTTTCTTGGTTAAAATGTTTATAAGCATTTTTTATCTTGAAAAAAATATCGAATGCCCAGAACCGTTCTATAAATTATTCGCCAACTGAATCCGTTTCATTACCAAATATTGCAAACTAAAAAGAAGACAGTTTTGTTTTCACTAACATTAACCACCCCCTACTTAACCATGACCTTTCTTCCTTGACTACTTCCGTACTAAACCTCTCATAATCTCCTGCTTCTCTCTCTGGATCTATCCTCCTCCTCTGCTCTCACACCACACCCCGCCAGTTCCATCCATCGCAACCGCTCGTGTCCCCCGTTGCCCGTTTCCCACGGCACCTGCGCCGCTCTCTCCGTCGCGCACCTCCACCATCCGTGTCCCTGGTGACCGTGGGTGCCACAATAGCCCGTGGGCGCCGACAATGAGGGGAGTCATCCACTGACGCGACGCGAAGCGCAATTGTGTCGTCAGCCAGGAAGCGCTCTGGAGAAAACTCGCATAAACTCTGGCAGTGGGTGGAGTAAAAGCTGGGATCATCGATGTTTATGTGCTGCAACCACGGTTGGTGGGAACGGCGGGGTTTGATGGGTGAGACTGGCTGTTTGTCTTCAGGAGCTCACGCTAACGACAAGATTTGTGGGGAATGTATGAAGAGTATGCCCTTGGAATTTGGTATGAAAATATAGCCAACGTTTATACAATTTCAGAAAATATATTTTCTCCTTTCTAGCTTAAAGTCAGTAAAATTATAAGTACATTTTTTTCTCACTTCAAGGTTTCCTAGATGCAATGCAATCAACCCTTATGAAAAAGTTTGTATCCGGCCAGGTATAAAATTCATCCAGATCTGGCAGATAAGGTTTTCATCCCATAAAAACCCTATCTGGCAAATCAGATCCAGATATGGCACCCAGATCTGGCAAATCAGATCCAGATATGGCACCCCGATCTGGCAAATTAGATCCAGATATGGCATCCAGATCTGGTATATCAGGCCAGATCTGGGATCCAGATCTACCATATCTCGGAACCAAATCTGGCATATCCGGATGCCTGATCTGCCAGATATGAGCATATAACATGCGTTTCACTGGTGTTATTTTCTACCCATAACGCTAGTTGGTTCCCATTGTGTGACAGAATGGAAAAAATAATAACGGGTTACTTTCAGTAAATCTAAATGAACTACCAAAGGCGAAGTCATAACAGAGTATATTACTAGGCAGTACAATATACCCAGAAACAATATTTTATCTAACATATAGAGCAAAAGAGGGGTTTTGCTGGCCGAGATGGTAAGGAAAACGTCGAGGGCTAAATAATATGCATATATTTGGCAAAGCGGCGAACACTATTATTCACCTTGGTATATACATAGTATATTCACCTTTAGTATATTCACACTATACACTACGAAATAACTTAACTTTAACCTTAACTTAACCATAACTTTTCGTCCCTAGTGCTACTGTATAAAACGTTCTTTTGGTTATCAAGCGCCGTATCTAAAACAGCTACATAATTAACCCGAATGAATGTAGTAAGGTAAAAGGACTTTTCTTGTATGTACCGGTATGTACTCATGACATTTAACATTTTCATTAGGAGAAGCACTAATCCATCCTTCGATTACAGAATATATTTAGAAAAACAAAGCTACTTTTCTTATATAGGCGATATGTATGAGAGGTGTCTACTTTTAGAGTGTTGTTCAATTGTTTATCCGGCAAAAGGCTCCGTGTAACCGCAAGCTAGTCAGCCGTGTGAACATTCCAGATATTAACGTCGTTTACGAGGAAGTGTCGAGCGGCGGCGGCGGCAGGGACGGACATTCCCGGACAAGGTCGCCGACGACCGGAAAGCGGTGATTCCATTGGCGGGATTTTATACCGTTTTCGGGATTTTCAGATCCTGGGCAATGGGAAGTAGGATACAACGGGAATTTTTCACATTTTGAAGAGGAGGCAGCAGTGGTGTCATGGCAATTTTTGCAGTAGCGGAACGGTACATACCTGGCCCAGACTACCCCCCCCCCCCCATCAGCCAACCACACTTATATGTTACACAGATATGTTTATGTTATGATGTTAAATTGCCCAATTTAGTGTTTTTACTTTTTGACAAGGGTTTTCAATTTCTTTTTTATGCTGTCTGCTAACTTTTAACTTGATTAAAAAGACATCCAAAGCCGAACTCATAAAAACTATTTTCAGGCGTTCGTAGCCGCAGTAGGCTAGGCCTGTTGTAGAAGCGGCAGATGCCATCATTAAAGCGGTATCGCCAGTGTTAGAATCACTCATGATTACAATTAATTATTTATTTACAAGAAAACTATTTGTACTTCTCATTTAGTTACCTATTTAAATCCTATACTTATTTCATAAAACTTCCAGGGCATTTATCATTAAACAAAGATGCGATGTATTAATAGGCTAGTGAGTGTAAGCCTAACACTAGACACAGAGCAAGCGTACCGTAATAAACAATCCAACAAGAATAGGCAAAGTAAAACGAGAAATTAAACGCCACAAAGTACGTTTATACAACATCTAAACTCTGAACCTGTGGAAGAAAAATCTACTATATATTTGTCAAATACCACTCACTCATGTATCAGAGAATCTCCATAACCATGGGGTATAGAGGGTTGAAATTTTGCATGGAAGTTCCACTTTGCTCAAAAATGCTCACTAAGAAACAGTTTTGCAAAATTCCTTCAGGTCTCCGCCCCACAGGACTTCAAAATTTCCATCTAATGTTAATCTTATGGCCAATTTTTAATACAAATCAAAGCAACAACAAATCTGAAAAACTATGGGACCTAGAATGTTAAAATTTAGCACGGGTGTTTTTCTTTGCTCATAGGTGCTCACTAAGAAACGGTTTTGCAAAATTCCATCAGGGCTCTGCCACACAGGACTTCAAAATTTCTATCTAATGTTATCCTTATGGCCAATTTTTTATATAAATCTAGGAAACAACGAATATAGAAAACTATAAGACCAACGATGTTGAAATTTGACATGGACGTTCTGCTTTGCTCATAGGTGCTCACCAAGAAACGGTTTTGCAAAATTCCATCAGGGCTCCCCAACACAGGACTTCAAAATTTGTAATGTTATTCTTATGGCCAATTTTTAATATGAATCTAGGAAAATCATATCTGAAAAACCATATGACCTAAGAGAATTATTTGGAACATTTTCAATGGGAGATCCACTTCGCCCATCGGTGCTCACCAAGAAACGCATCTTCGGTGCTCTTGGAAAGCATCTTCAGGGCTCCGCCCCTCGGGTCTATTAAATTGGTCTAGGGCCAATGGGACATTTCTCTTTGTTCAAAGGTATTCACTAAGAAACGGTTTTGCAAATATAGTTTTTGAAGTCCTTTAGGGCTCCGCCCCACAGAACATCAAAATTACTCTATTGCATCCGTTGTTGAAATTTGACATTGGCGTTCCTCTTTGCTCACAAGTATTCACTAAGAAACAGTTTTGCAAATATAAAGATTATTATTATAAAGTTTTGGAAGTCCTTTAGGGCTCCTCCCCACTGGACTTCAAAATTACTCAAGAGCATATGGGGTTGAAATTTGACGTAGACATTCCTCTTTACTCATATGTACTCACTAAGAAACGGCTTTATATAGTTTTTTATGTCCTTTAGGGTCCGCCCCACAGGACTTCATGCTTACTATAAAGCCTACAGGGTTGAAATTCTACGTGGACGTTCCTCTTTACTCATGTGTACTCATGAAGAAACAGTTATGCAAGTCCTTTAGTTTTTGAAGACCTATAGGGCTCCGCCCCACTGGACTTAAAAATCACTCTAGGGCCAGTGGGTTTGAAATTTAGTATTTATGTTCCTCTTTGCTTATAGGTATTCACTAAGAAACGGTTTTCCAAGTATAGTTTTTGAAGTCCTTTAGGGCTCCGCCCCACTGCCTGGACTTCTAAATTACTCTTGGGCATACAAGGTTGAAACTTGACTTGGACGTTCCTCTTTACTCATTTGTACTCACTAAGAAAAGGTTATGCAAAGATAGTTTTTGATATCTTTTAGGGCTCCGCCCCACTGGACTTCAAAATTCCTCTAGGGCATACGAGGTTGAAATTTAATGTGGACGTTCCTTTTTACTCATATGTACTCACTAAGAAACGGTTTTACAAAATAAAGTCTTTGAAAACCTTAAGGGCTCCGCCCCACTGGACTTTATATAGCCTACAGGGTTAAAGTTTGACCTTTTTACTTGTTATGTTGCCTACTAAATAAAAAATCATTTTGCAAAAATAGTTTTTGAAGTCCTTTAGAGCCCCCTACGTAAGGTCTATGGGGTTTGAAATTTGACATATTCGTTCCTCTTTGCTCATATATGTGATGTGCTCCAGGAAAAGGGACCTTATGATACATGAGACACATTTTGATTTTTTCACATTTTCTTGTAGAGTTTTTTATGCTGAATCCAATGGTATTTTTGAAAAAAATCTATCTTGATATTTGACAAAGTTATGGAAGTTTGAAATATAAATTTTAAAAGCGTTAGTTTTCGGTAAATCGCGTTTAAAGTTAAACAAAGTTTAACCTAATGAAACATGCATGATTTATTACTATTTTGCTACCTATTTGGTATCAAAATGTTGCAAATTTTCTGGGCAACAAAAGAAATAGGAGAACACATATTATTTAAACACTTTCTTTCATTTTATGGCAAATGAATGACTAAGGGTAATGAAAAAATTCAAATATTTTGAAAAAAAGTTTAATAGTTTTCAAATTTACATTTTTTACATAACAATGTTCTGTATTATTAAATTTAAAAAAGTTGTTATGGTGATATTGGTATTCTTATTTAAAAAAAGTGTACATAAGGTAAAAAACTTTACTTCTTTTTCTTTTTCGAAGTTCCGGGTTCTTGGGCTGCTTTAGTGAAGTAGAAAAAAAAATTCCCCTCCAAACATAGTGAAATCATAGATTAAGCATACGTATGCTTAATCTATGGAGAAATATGATATTATTACTCAAAAGTCATAATTATTCCCTCCAAGAAAATACAACAGTGTATGAAATGTAAAAGGGACCTTAACTTACATCCATGCTATTCAAATGGAGTAAGTTAAGGTCCCTTTTGTTAACTGTGCAAGGGTCCAGGAAAACCGATATTTAATTGTTTTACAACTAAATAACTAAATTAAAAATAGGTTTTCTATGTGGAGAAACATATTTACTACTAATTTCAATAAAAAACCTGAAAATCGATATTTTTGACCTTATTTCACAAAATGAGCTGTACTGAGCTGTGTATCATAAGGTCCCTTTTCCTGGAGCACATCACATATGTGCTCATTTAGAAATTTTTTTGCAAAATTCAATGCACTGCTTACACAATTCTTAAGAAAGAAGATTTCGTTGCTCTTTAAAGATATATTATTACATGTAAAACGAATTTAATCACGGGCGAAGCCGTGACGGGCAACAGCTAGTATATAATAAAACAAAATATGGTTATTTCTAAAACATTGTCCATATTTTAAAAGCCAAGGTGAGTGTTGTAAACAAATTTATAATGTTTCTAGTTTTTCTGATCGATATAAATTCTTATGAACAGACTGCTTTTGGACGGTCTTGATCTGCACAAAGTGATCGTGTATTATTTCCCTAATATATTCAGCTAATCTTGGTCACTTGAGAGGTTATGACATATCTTTTCTATCAGCATTCCATACAGTTCTCGTCACTTCTCATCAAACAACTGTCCATATACTGACGATAGCGTCTCTGGAGGCAGGCATTCATAGCACTGTAGTTTGATGTAGTTGCTACCAAATAAGAGCTAATTTTCTTCATCAGCCGCTATGAGCGCTGTTACCAAATCTATCTCTATATCTATACTTATTTAATACGCTAAGGGTTTTTTTGTCTTGAGAACTCCTCCTACAATTCTTAACCGATTTTCAAGTTTTTGGTGTCATTGGATAGGGCTTGGTCTGTAGTTGTTTCCACTAAAAATTGATGAAAATCGGACATTAAATAAGGGCGCTATACACAAATTAAATTTAAAAATTTCCCATTAGAATAACATTGAGATTGGTTTGAGCATTTTAAACATCTGTTAACGTACAGCTGTAGTTTTTGGTGATCACTGATATTCACAATATTGGATTGGTCGGATGTCACACTAATTTAGAACTAAATGTAATTTTTGTATTATAAAAAAGTTTATTGCTCGATTTCGAGCAACACGTGCACTAGTACTTATTTAATACGCTAAGGGTTTTTTTGTCTTGAGAACTCCTCCTACAATTTTCAACCGATTTTCAAGTTTTTGGTGTCATTGGATAGGGCTTGGTCTGTAGTTTTTTCCGCCAAAAATTGATGAGAATCGGACTGAAAATAAAGGCGCTATCCACCATTGAAATCTCAAAGTTTTCCATTTGAATAACATTGGGATTGAATAAAGCATTTAAACATCTGTTAATAATCAGCTGTAAATATGTGTAGTGGTGATTAAAGAGGTTCACAATAATGTATTGGTCGGATGTCATTGATTTATAGCTAAAAGTAACATTTGTATTGTATTAAAATAAATTGCTCGATTTCGAGCAACACGTATACTAGTACTTATTTAATACGCTAAGGGGTTTTTTTGTCTTGAGAATTCCTCCTACAATTTCCAACCGATGTTCAAGTTTTTGGTGTCTTTGGATAGGGCTTGGTCTGCAGTTGTTTCCGCAAAAAACTGATGAGAATCTGACGGAAAATAAAGGCGTTATCCACCATTGAAATCTCAAAATTTCCCATTTAAATAACATTGGGATTGAATAAAGCATCTTAAACATCTGTTAATAATCAGCTGTAAATACGTGTAGTTTAGGTGATTGCAGATATTCACAATATTGGATTGGTCGGACGTCAATGATTTAGAGATAAAAGTAAAATTTGTATTGTAATCAAATAAATTGCTCGATTTCGAGCAACAAATTTACTAGTATAACATGATTGGTGTTGAGCCGCAAATTGTAAACTGTATTCTTATCCGTGGACTCGGCAGTCGGTGAACGCTATATCGACCGTTAGTTAACTTGTAATATTGTTGCTTGGAAAATATTTCTTTATTTACAACTAAATTTGTTGTAACAAATTTTATTAAATCTCCACTTCCGGCCAAAATTAGTGCCGGAACGGCGTTCCGGCGCGTTCCGGCACCATGACACCCCTGGGAGGCAGAGATTTAATTATTGACTTTCCATAAAAAAATGAATACTAATGATATTTATTTACTTAAAATCTTTATATCGGCATTTTTATAAGTTTCTAAATAATTAAGTAGTCAAGTGTGTCTAAATAACTGTTAGTAATGTCGATTATTGTTATAACACGAATAACAAATTATATATTAACGATAACAAATTTATATTAAAGATAAAAGCTATCCTTTTTTCAAATGACAGGTTACCGTATAATAAGTTTGAAAGTTGGTAAAATTGAATTTTTTAAGACAATACATTGTAAATGTAGGCTCAGGCAAAATTCATAAATTCTTGTGGTGTGGTAATGTCTAATAAATGTAGGATACTTCAACGTAATGTATGAACAATGAAATTATGCAATCAGAGAACCACAGGGGAAGGGTTGAAACGTCCCATGCGTTAGCAAGAAAACGGGATGATATTTTAAACACAATAATTGGGATAAAACACGATTTTTCAGCTCGAATAGCAGGATTTCAATGGTTGTCGAGTGACTGCGGTACTGCGGGTGTACGGGGTCCTTCTGCATCTACACCGGTCGTGGCTGGTCGTGGCCGGTCGCCGCTCCGGTACTTCGGTGTCGCGGTGGGATTACACACGACGACAGGCTCTCGAGAGGATTTGGATGGTGTAATGCTGAGTGAAAAACTGGTTCTCTTAAGTTCAAATCTCTGTGAGAAGTTGTAGCAGAAGATTGAGTCGGGGAGAAGTAACTATTCTCCAACTATGTTAAGAAGTAACATATTAGTGAAGCTGGAGGAATGAGGAAGGAATACAATAGACTTCGACAAAAAAAGATAATATTCAATCGATTTAAAGCTGGACAGTTGCAACGCCTTAAAATCTGGGAAGCCGAGTTCAAACCCCTTTGGTCGCTGTCTTGAGTTTGTTTCGCATTCCAAGTACCGTATACATGGTATATGCCGTATACCTTGATAAATGCCCGTTCCTCTTGAACCAAACGTTGAAGATTATATAGTTGAGTTTCAAATTCCCCACCTCACAAAGAAAAAAATGTACAGGAGCAATACACTAGTAACTTACTCTAAATGACAGGACAAATATTTTTTGAAGGAACAATTAACTAACTTTTATTGCCGTAAATCTGTACCTAGGATATATGAAGCCTGAATGGGTGCGAAGTTCACTAGTTCACTATTAAGAAGTACTTAGCCCTTGACGACTTCACCACTGTCAATCACAATCAAGTCTCATTGGTGTCCCTTGAATAATTTGCTACCTAATGGTCTATTTGCGATGCTCCCATCAGGGGGGAGGGGGGCATAAAACTACTACTGACCATTTTTTGCTCAACTTGAAGTGGGTAAAGTGGTAAATTTTCAAAGGACCCCAAGGTATGGATGTGATGTTTAACAGCCGTATACCATCGGGCTTGCATCAACTGCGCGAATTGACCTGAGCCAGGTAGCAAGGGATGCATCAACTGCGCGAAACGCTCCACGGGACGATCAGAGACGTGCATTAACTGCGCTAAGTGGTGGATCTATTTCAGTATCATAGACCCGTAGGGTTTTAATATTTGCAAATTAAATAATTTTACATTAGATTAAAATTAAACGAAACACAAAAATATGTTTATTACTTTTTTCTTTCGTTGATTTATTTCCTGGTGAAAAGCTTAGTAGGCAGCTCGTCAATACCAACTGCTGCCTTCTTCTTGAGGCTATGGATAAATTTGTTGATGGGAAAAATCTGTTCAACTGATGAAACGGAGTAGCTTCATGGTTATGTTCATTTCCATTACGGGTGGATAAACTTTTGTATTTGAATTTAAATCTAGTTCCCATACGGACGATATATTAACATACTCTGATGATTTTCTCTTTGGAACCTGTATCCGGCCTTAAGTATTAAATTTTATACTCTTTCACTGATAAATTTCTCAGTGAAAAATATAAATCCAAAATCATTCCACTATTTTTAACAACAAATATAAGTGAGCCTACTTTTACAAAGAAAACAACAAAATATTTACAGTTCGCACACTTTCAAAAAACATATAGGCTATTTACGAAAATTCCAAAGCAACGTGGGTGATGTTGTCCCTTTAAAAACTACACCGTAACGGACTGAAATAACCAATATAATAACATGGGGAGTGGAGTTAAGAAAATCACTTAAATATTTACTAATACTATTACTAGTGCCACAGCCAAGAGTTTGACCACACCTTATGATATGGGAGGTTGGGATGAAAATGTAAACTAGTAGATTTCTTCCGCCGCCAAACTACCGTATACCTGAACCTGGCTCGGGCTTCGCGCAGTTGATGCACATTTTTGGGGGACCCTTTTAGGTTTTGGCGCAGTTGATGCAAATCGAAGGAATTTTTCGCGCAGTTGATGTGCGACCATACCATCACGCATGTAACTTATCGAAAAGTCCGTTTCCGCTGGAGCACATGTCGAAACAACAGCTCGTTCCCCGCCTCGCGGTGCAGTTTCTCCGCCCAGCGATTATCGCGTTATCGGAAGCACCTTCGCCGTTGCCGGGCCCGGGGCGGCCAATCGCGGGCCCCGGCCAGGGTCACCCCCCCCCCCCCCCCGCCGACAGCTTCCGTCCGGAACTCGCGCCCGATCAGCTAATGACGAGGGAGGAATCCGGCAGAAACAAAAAGATCGGCGGCGCTGCGGTTGTTGCCCCGACCCTCTGGCTACCAGCCACACACGTACCGGCATTCCTGGGGACTGCAGCGGCACTGGACTAGTGATGGGGCGATCGGGTGAAAGAATCGATTCTTTTGATTCGATTATAGTCGATTATAGAATCGATTCCTACTCGGTCCTGATCCAGCTACGGTTGGGATGTAAATTCCCGAACAGATATAAATCAAGAAATTTACTGTTAAATAATCACAAAAACAAACAATTTTGTGTTTAGCAAGGCCATGCCAGGAAACTTTTTTCGGGGGGGGGGGGGGGGGGGATAACCCCTAACCAATCCCCCTCCAATAATTGGCTATCGGTTTGGTGTTTTTTTGGATTTGTGAATCAAAAGTACATTGATTTAGTACATTGATTCAGTACTAAGTAATTAATACTGAAATTATTTAGTTTGTAAAGTTGCAAGAGTTATTTTAAGGTGTAGACAATAATATTTGTGTTAAATCCAGCAATCTTTATAAGCATGAAGAGGCCGTGCAGTGATGGAAAACTGCAGACGGTAGCAAAGAATCGATTAATCGATCCTAGTTAAAGAATCGATTACTTTCAATCGATTCCTCCATCGCTACGCTGGCCGGGGTGTCAAGGCAGGGGATCGTCAACATTGTCAGTCCGTCCCGGCCGTCGGAAGCTGTAGTGAAGGAGTGTTCAGCATTTCCTACATGTCTTGATGAGCGTGGTACAATGGGTACAATGCTTGGTGGAGCAACCTGCAGAATTTGTTATACGACTGCCTGAATGATAACTGATTCCTCACCACTAATGTTTTTATTATTACATTCTGATTTCAAGAATTTCCTGCCAAGACGTTTAAAGGGTCAATATATGAGGATTTTTATTTGTCTTTTGTTGTTTTTTGCATATAAACAATAGTCCTTATGGGATGAAACTGAACCCTTTATTTTTTAATTAGAGAAGCCAACGTCCCATAAGAAAAGCAAAATTTATTTATATATTAAACCCACAGATAACTAAAATATTTGTTAAAAAATGTTTATGGAGATATTATTTCTTTACATTTGTAGTAAAATATTATTAATGAGATCAAGATTGATCTTGCATAGGCGTGAACTTGAGTTAATTTTACAATTATTGGTCTAAACGTAAATATTTCTAGATAGATATTTAAATAATAGATATTTAAACGTTTGATTGAAGGAGGCCAGGGGCAAGATTTGCTGGCTATAAATGTAAACTCAGTTCAAGTCTCAAAATGGCATCAAAGAATAATTTTGCAAATTTGATCTGTACAAATTGTTAAGGAAATTGCCCACCTGACCCATTCCCCCATTCACCATTCCCCCATTCACCATTCCCCATGGTTTATTTAGGTAGTTAAGAAAGAGCAATAAAAACAATTCAAAAGAAATTCTAAGTATATTCAATCAAGTCATAGGTCACTAACGATGTGGAGAAATCGACAATGATTTAAACAAATTAAAACTTTTCGTTCCAATCTAATGACGACATGATTCGACAAATCCTGGAGATTGTCGACAACACAGATGAGAGCCCTTACTCGGCACAGACTCTCGCAGAGGTAGTGACTCAAATTTGGCGAGCGCGAACCACTCTGTTGACGACTATTGTCCGACAGAGTTGAAATTGTGTTTAATGACAGTCCAAATAGAGAAGCGCACACGGACGTTAATGATCAAACCAAATAAGGACCTCTCCACGCCGCATCCTCTCTCTATCTCCCTCCCTCTCTCTTCCTCTCTCTCTGCCCTTTCATCGGTAAATGTTACTGGACCGTTTCGCCACCAGGAAACTGCAGAAGGAACAAAGATGGTGACGAAACGTCGTGAAGAAGTCCTCCGTTCGGTAATGGGCTACACAGCACTACTACACAACGTCCACTTCGCGTGGCCGAAGGCGGTTTTGATCACTGCTGTGAATAAAAAAATACTTTTTTTAGAGAACGATTTGGTCAAGAATTACGTTTTTCGTACCAGGCAAAGTATTACTACCTAGTTCCAAAAACAAATTATATGCCCAAATTATTAACAAAATGTTTTTCTTCTATCACTTATTTCAAGAGATATCTAAAAAAAAAAAAACATTTGAACTCTTGTTTATCTTGCTTGCTATTAAAAACAATCAGCTGATATTTTGCTATACTACCAGTAGTTATTGTCATTGTCACCATTCCAGTTTTACTGTATAATTCTTATTGGAATAGCTGATGACTTTACTCCATAGATATACTAAACACCTCTGGATCGGTAACTCCGTGTTGCGAAAACGAGCCGTTACCCCCACTACTAGCCAGTATTCGTGGTCAGTGTTGCCAACCCTGTGCGAGTAATTATGTACTTTAATTTAAATAAATAAATTAGTTAAATACATAAACTACAGCAATAATGTATATTTTAGTCTTTCTTACCTATGAAATGATAAATTTCAGCCCTTGGAATGTGCACTAATACATCCAAAAGCTGCACAGTACAGAACCATCCTTCATCATCATAATTATAATTGAACATTTAAAAGGATGTAAACAAACAAGAATGCAGCTGACGCACCGACAACAATCATGTCAGCTGATATTCAGCGCGGCGCGGCGGCGGCGCAGTGGCGGTAATACTAGCTAGTGGTGGGGGAAGCCGGCTCGTTTTTAGCGCTATTCCGCCATTTCAGTTACCGATCCAGGTGTTTAGTATATATATCTATGCTTTACTCACATCAGCTGATTCTTGTTCTCCATAAGCAAAATGACAAAATAGCTACCTTAACCCCGCAATCGTTGTAATATAAGAAAATGAGCTGAGCCGTTCTCGTAACAGTATGACGAGTGAGCAGTAGCAGCATCACTATGGGGTGTAAAATGACGCTTTTCGTGCCAGGTCAAGTTTTACGAAGGAGTTTTTTCGTCAAACGTAAAGCTTGATTTATTTTAAAAGTTTACAAAGACTATTACAATTCAAGATAACAAATTAACTAGCCAAGTTAAGGTTTTCGGTAAAAATTTTAACAGCTGTAATTTCTTCACCGATGTCAGTGTTGAGGAGCGGGTGTAAGGTCTGTGAATTGCCTGCCACGGTGGGTGCCCCGAGGATTCCGTCGTGTCGCGTCGTCGGAAAGAGGATCCCCCCCCCCCCCCCCCCGCCGGCATCGACAAGGTTTCCACTTGCAGGGATTCCAACAGGTTTTTTAAAAGGTTCGAATTATATCCTTATCCCTAACATAAACGGTGTCAACTGATTACCTGTTGCAACTAAGATGATGTTTAATCCAGTTACCTGTTACCTTTGTGTTTAAAGAGAACCCGTTTATTGGAATCCAGGAGAGAAAAGGGAAACCCTTTTTTGCTTCTTAGAGAAAGAATCGTTCGATTCCTAAGAAATATTTTACAAAAATGATAATTCTGATTTGTAAATTTATCAAGTACTAGCTGTTGCCCGTCACGGCTTCGCCCGTGTTGAATTTTATTTTTAATTTCTTTTAAGACCTCCGAAATCTTCCTTAAAATATACATTAAGGTTAATACATTGAAATAGTGAGAGCGGGGCACCTATGAGCAAAGAGGAACGATCATGTCAAATATTAACCCCATAGTCAATAGAGTAATTTTTAAGTCCAGTGCGGGGCGGAGCCCTAAAGCCTTTCAAGAGCTATATTTCCATAACCGTTTCTTGGTGACTTCCTATGTGCAAAGAGGAACATCCATGTCAAATATTAACCCTTTATGTCATAGAGTAATTTTGAGTCCAGTGGGGTGCAGCCCTAAAGGACTATTTTTCCAAAACAGTTTCTCAGTACCTTTGAGTAAAGAGGAATTTCCACGTCAATTTCCAACCCCGTAGGCCATTGAGTAATTTTTAAGTCTAGTGGGGCGTAGCCCTAAATGAAATAAAAAACTATATTTCTAAAACAATTTTTAGTGACTACATATGAGCAAAGAGGAGCATCCATGTCAAATTTCAACCCCGTAGGCTTTTAAGTCCTGAGGGGCGGACCCCTAAAGGAGTTCAAAAACTATATATGCAAATCCGTTTCTCGGACTAAGGATTCTTTCCCGGAGCATTCTTGGGGGGTTAACCCCTGTAGGAAAGGAGTGGGGGGAAGTGTTGACAGTGTTGCCAATACAGCAAATACAACGTGTTATTGTTTATGTTTGTTTTCAAACTGTCACTTTCACTTCTTTCAACTTCCTTCCCTTGCCCGTATATTGTGGTGCAAAACAGAATATTATTCTTTAAGTTAATAACTTCTTTATTTGTTATATCGTATTAATGTAAGCTCATATAACAAGTAACAATCAACTGATAGATATTTCAAATATATTGCAATGTGGCTGATGTAAGTTAGCAAATAATTAAGTCATCTTGAGTTATGTATTTCATGTCCTAATTTAATGTAAAAATGGAAATGTCCGTTGAAATAAATAAATAAATAACTTTGTAAGCTTTTATAACTTTGATTTATGATTTTGACTTAAATCAATTAAAAACAATTAACTGACCTTGCATGATAAACCAGCATTTTCATAAATCAAATCTAAATAAAGTAACTAATTTAAAAGTACAGTAATTGAAAAGTAAAACCACTAAAAAACTATCTCATGCGGTGTTTTATAATTTACACAATCAACTCTGGCTGAGTCAAAGAAGGAACGGGGGGGGACAAACAAATCTCAATTTGCGTGTGTAGAAATTATCTAGACATGCATTATTACAGGTGTTATGATTTCTTTCTTGAATACAACGTCAATACAGAATTTTACTATACTACAAATGAGAAAAAGAAATATTATTAAACACATTTTTATTGTAAAACAATGCCATAAAATTAATATTTTAATTGCTGGCCTTGGTGTTATTTGCTTGACCTCTTTTAACCTCGTAAGTACAATTTTCTGCATTGCTTGCTCAGGGGTTAACCCCCCAAGAATTGCTCCGGGAAATAACGCTTAGTGTTTCTCGGTACCTTTGAGTAAAGATAAATGTGCTTGTCATATTTTAACCTGTAGGTTCTACGGTAACCTAAAGGTTCTGTGGGGTGGAGCCCTAGAGGAAAATCGCAAAATCCTTTCTTAGCCCATGACCAAAGAGGAACATCAATGTCAAATTTAACTCAGTGGGCCAAAGAGTAGTTTTTAAGACCAGTGGGGTGGAGCCCTAAAGGACGTCAAAAATTATATTTTCAAAACTGTATTTGTTCAATTTATATAAAGTAATACATGTAGCAAATCACGACCCATTAGTTTAATAATTTACTTTCATTATCATATCTTTTCAATATTTGTATTTTAACTAACATGTCATTGTTTATAACATTCTTTACTCTTGTTTTGAATATACCTCCATCTCATCTCTCTTTTGAAGGTTCTTTTGAAGTTCTTCTTAATAGTTTACCTCAGGTCCTTCGAGTATTTTTATTGGTTCCCCTCCAGTATCTAGTATCTTAGTGAATACCTATGAGCAAAGATGACCGTCTATGCCAAAAACTAACCCTGTATGCTCTATAGTAATTTTGAGGTTATTTGGGGCAGAGCAATGAAGGAAATGTGTAAACCACTTTTTATTGAGCACCTCTAACCAAAGAGACTACTCCAAATTTCAATCCCGCAGGCTCTATAGTTTATAGATTCGTTGTTTCTTTCAATTCGTATTGTAATTGGCAATAATTGTAACATTATATTGAAATTTCGAAGACATGTGGGATGTGGGGTGGAGCCCTGAAGGGATTTTTGTGAAAGCGTTTCTTAGTGAGGACCTATGAGCAAAGAGGAACGTCCATGCCAAAATTCAACCTGTAGGCCCCAAAAGTAATTTTGAAGTCCTGTGGGGCGAAGCCCTAAAAATGATTTACAAAAGCGATTCTTAGTGAGCACCTATAGGCAAAGTGTATCTTCTATTTAACATTTCAACCTCTTAAGTCATCTGGCTTTTCATATTCGTTGTTCCCTAGATTCATATTTAAAATTGGCAAGCATAACATTAGACAAAAATTGAAATCGTGTGTGGCTGAGCCCTGATAGAATTTTGCAAAACCGTTTCATAGTAAGCATCTATGAGCAAAGAAGAACGCCCATGCCAAATTTTAACATCGAGATTCGTTGTTGCCTTGATTTGTATATAATATTGGCCATAAGAATAATATTAAATGGAACTTTTGAAGTCCTGTGGGGTAGAGACCTGAAAGAATTATGCAAAACCGTTTCTTAGTGAACATTTTTTAACACAGAGGAACGTCCATGACAAATTTCAACCCCCTATACCCTATAGTTATAAAGATTCGATGATACCGAGTGAGTGGTATTTGACAAAGTAGATTAACTAACCTAACCTAAACTCTAACTAAAACATTTTTACACCAGTTAAATTGTTTACAAAGATAAAAATATTGTCATTTTAAAATGTATTATTTCACCAACAGCTGATAGCTTTGAATCTTCAACAACTAATTACATCAAATCTTTGAAGTCGTGTGGGGCGGAGCCCTGAAGGAATTTTGCAAAACCTTTTCTTAGTGAGCACCTATAGGCAAAGAGCAACTACCATTCCAAATTTCAACCCTGTATGTCCTATAGTTTTGGAGATTCGTTGTTTCCTAGATTCGTATTTTAAGTGCTCCATAAGAATAACATTGCGACGATATTTTGAAGTCGTGTGGGGCGGAGCCCTGCAGGAATTTCGTAAAACCGTTTCTTAGTGAGCATCAATGCGTAGAAAGGAACGTCTATACCAAATTTCAATCCTGCATGCTCTCTACTTTTGGAGATTCGTTGTTGCTTTGATTTGTATTAAAAATCTCCCATAAGAATAACATTGTGACGAAATTTTGAAGTCGTGTGGGGCGGAGCCCTGACGGAATTTTGCAAAACCGTTTCTTAGTGAGCGTTTTTTAGCAAAGATGAAGGTACATGCCAAGTTTTAACACTGTAAACCTTATAGTTTTGGAGATACTCTGATACGTGAGTGAGTGGTATTTGACAAATATATAGTAGATTTGATGATGAAATCCAAACAAGTCAGAGCAAATCCTGTCTAATATGTAAGTATTTTTGTAACAAAATCCACCTACTCTAGTTATGAATTCGGAGGAGGGGGGGGGGGGGAGGATTTGGTTGGTTGGATTGACATGCTAAGTACAATAGGTTAACAGCTCTATATTGGTACAAATATAAATTTAAAATTATTCAACACCAATATACTTTTTAGTTTTTTATTTTCACGGAAGGCCTTTCGATAGACAAGCTATCATCATCAGCCGTACCGTAAACTCATAGGCCTACAGAGTAAATAACTGAGTAAACGGTACAGAGTTTACGGTACGGCTGATGATGATAGCTAGTCTATCGAAAGGCCTTCCGTGAAAATAAAAAACTAAAAAGTATATTGGTGTTTAATAATTTTAAATTTATGCTAAGTACAATTCCAATTTTTTTTTCAAAGTTCTAATCATTATGAGAATTTTTGCTGAAAGAAAATAATAAGGAATAGTAATCATAGTGAACCACCCCTTTTATAAATATACGGTACAGTTTTTCATAACTTATTGGCAAATGTTTTCTCTCACGCTTCACACACCTCGACGGTGACGGTGGACGGCTAAATCTTCACCCAGCCTGCCGAAATTCAGATCCAAAATTACATCCTCAACAGGTTGGCTAACCCCTCAAAAACTCCGGTCCTGAAACAGCAGACAGCAGACGACAAAGCGCCTGGTACATTGCATGTTGAATGCGAAACTCATGTCACCTTTCGAGGTGGGCTGAGACATCCAAGTTGTAGACTTACTCATCGTTGTATATTGCTCTCTGAATGAGTCCAAAACGGTTTGTGCAGAAAAGCTACTAATTCAAGAAGCCAAATGGACCCATTTTCGCATAGCCCATACCACAGCACCGTTTACTCGCTTCTGGGCCATAAAAACGATAAACTCTGAAAATTCAGTGTTTGAAAATGTTATGAATCTGTTTTACTATAGAAATATTTATGTTTTCCTCATTATACACGCTCCTCGTACCGGAGGAGAGTGAAAGAAGCGAACTAGCTTACCCTATTATTACCATTGAAATTTAAATGAACTTATCGAGATGTATTGTTTGTGTACAGCGTGCGTCAGAAGTCCAGTGTGCCTTATCGTGTATACAGCTCGTGTCGGAAGTTCAGTGTGCCGCGGATCAGGAAGGCTTGCGAGGATGGGCGCACTCGGTCACTGGGTTAGGGAAAGTGACGCTTAGGTAACGCTTATATAATCGGAACAGATCGCGGCCCGCCGGTGTTGCCGGTATTGCAGTACACCACCCCCCCCTCACCAGGGGGCAGCACTCCCACACCAGGGGGGGGGGGCAATTAAAGGTCCTCTCACGCGGCGTCGCGGTGTCCTCACTCTAGTGTGATAATCCACTGGTATAAGTGAAGTCGTTCCCGAGGGACCATACATTGCTAAAATCGTTTGCAAAGTTAACCTCCTCTAGTACATTTAAAGCAATTCCTAAAAAAATATTAGTGCCACTGCAGAGAGAATATATTTCAAAGGTTTGAAAAGTTATAAATGTTCTATGTGCCCCATGGGTGATATGGGCACCAGTTCTATGGTAAATTTATTTACAACACTTTTCAAAAACCTTGACTGTCTCTACATCTCTTCTTATGTCCTACCTTATTTTAAAGAGGTTCGAAAGCAATGAGGGCTTCGGACCCCCACGCACTACTTGGGTGCGCACGTACCCGTCGACGGTGTCCGTAATGATGTTGAACACCGTCGTCAGAAGAGACCATTGTCACTCGACCATGTGTTCCGAATTTTTTCCTGAATGCAAGTTGCAAGTTGCAGTTGCATGGTCTGGTAAGTATAAGAAAAACTTTTAAGTCACAAGAACACACATATTCACATGGTGCCCTTTACACTTCCAAGGGATTAACTCAATTAATCATCGCTCCTTCTCTTTTACAACAAAACAAATAGAACTAACTAGGAATAGCACGCTGCTCGAAATTCGACCAAAATTTTAGTTTATAGGCCTACCTGAACCCAGGCAGTTAAAAATATTTCATAACAAACTTCTGTTATTCCTGTTTTGCGGGTATTTGTTATTGCAACAGCTGTCTAATTATTCAGATTCCCCTTAAATCTACCCCTCTTCCATAAGATTAAGATTGTAACTTTAAAAGCCTGTAGGGCGTAGCTCATAGCCCAGTGGCCGATGTGAATTATAATGGGATTCTGCTCATACAGGACGATACTTTTCTAGCGGTATGCGCGGATTTCTCCCACAAGGTAAGAAAAAACTAGGAAAAGAAACATGCTTGCCTATTATATAAATACTATAGATTAAACCAGCTCATTTATAACATTCATTCAATGCACACCTCAAACAATTAGAGGCATTGACACATCTAGGCTACCGATTGACCTAGTGTAAAACAAAGGTAAAGTATATAGGGTAACTTAAGTTTTGACGACTTCCATAAACGACAAAGCAACACGTCAGCCAATATGGGTCAAATCTAAAACAAAGCGTTGCGCCACCACCAATACTATAGTTACAATACAGTATAACCGCGTTATGCCGCGGTATTGGCGGAAATGTAGCGCCGCGTTGGGGAATGGTGTTGGCCAACTGCGTCCCCCGTTACCGCACTTCCCCCCTTATGCAACCCCCCCCCCCTCCTCAAACACCGGGGGCGAATATCGAAATGCCCTGCATGGTGTTGATATAAGGGGGTTTTCTAATTGAAGTCGTGAAGTAACATTTAGTAGGGTCATAGTGCTATGATCTGTAGTGTAAATGAACCCTAATCAAAACAACAGTGGTATACAGTATTGAAAATTGTTCAAGGTTCATTGTTTTCAGACTGCGTGGCTATGTCCGACTTTCACGGTAATTATCGCTTTCTAATACAATTTTGTATTTTACCTGACAAACTATCATTGGAGACATTTTCTTTATTCATTTAATTTTTCAAAAGGGTTCGTAACTGATGAAGGTTATACGTGGAGATGATAAATGATTATAAATAAAATGACAAAGCTTGGCTAATTTTTATCCTCCCAAAAGTTGTGAAATTCAGTTCTAAGGAAGGCACGCAATAAATTGATCAACATAAAAGATACCTATATAACTTTAGGACAATAATGACTGATAGAGCGACCCACGACGCGCTTCATAAAATTAATTCGTACACATATCTTCTGATAATTAAATGCTTTAGGAATCCAAGCAAACATTGTCAAGTAGTCTGGACAAACTCAATTACATCAGCTTCAATAACAAATTTTCTACTAATGCTTCACCCTCTAGCCCCAAATTGATATCAATGTATTTCAGAGCCCTTTTCCGAGCAGAGGTTCCGATGGGGTGATGAACTCCTGACACCGACGCTACATTCCCCCGTGCTCCGTGGTCCGTCGGCGCGGCTGCGTATCGGATAACTCTCCGCCTCGGTCCGCTGGGTCCAGCGCTTCCTACTCGGCCGAGGATTGAGCAACAACCAACAACGGGGTGAACTCTGGATATGACCACCAGTCAAGGAGCTTGAGCTTTCTGTTCAATGTCGTAGCTTGATTAAGTTTCTTTTTTGTGTTTGTTCTCATCTTTTCAGAAATATAGAGATGAAAAGGAAACTTGGAAGAGTGAGGAGTTGTAAAAATAGAATTAAATATGAGCACAACATTATATTTGGTATAAACTCACATGTTTAAGTATTATTAAAATTAAATAACCTTAGTTAAATATAGCAGTCCACAAAATATGTACATGCGACTAGATGTTAAGGAAAATACCTTTTTTCATTATGTGCACTTCGAAAAACAGATTTTTTTTTATTGGATTAGTGGAATTGTGCAAAGGGGAAAATTCCCAATTCAAATTATAAATATTTTTTACAAATTGGTTTATTTCGCTTTGTTCGGAATTTTGTATACTAAAGTTTAGGCTTAGAATACTTTTGTTCAACAATGTCATTGGATAAAAAATCATATTATTAAACGATTAAACTTGTTTGTACAGTATTTTTCTTAACTTTGATTCTAAATAGATATTGGAGTGAATACGAGGCATCATTATAAAATGAACACAATTAGTTATCTTCGCTATAAACAAACATGTTTAAAAAAAACTATTATAATCAGTACCATTGACTATGTACACTAACGTGAATAAACTTCTCATAGCATAGGCGTGTTTGAAACCAATATACGATGGAGCGATCTTCAGCGTCGTACATGGAAGTACAAGAGTCATTTGATAATCAAATCAGTACTAACCTTTGACATGTACATAGTCAATGTAGTGTAGTAAAATTAAACAAAAAATTGCCGGAAAATAAAAAAATTGGACAGTCAATTTTTGCTGAAATGTGTTCAATGTCATCCCCTGACCTCCATCAGGAAAGTCCCCTGGAATCCCCAGAGGGCAACATGCCTAAAAATGATGGGACATCCCACGTGGAGTCAGAAATAAATCTTTCGTCAACCAATAGGTTTATGTATATCAACTTAAAGGTTTTAAGTAGTAGAATTTAATGCCGCAAACCCCATTTCAAAAGGTTGCTTGAGTCGAAAATGGCAGCCTGTCAAACTTTAAATAAATAAAAAATGAAATTTTAATCTAAACGCTTAAGAATGTAATAATTTTCGAAATACTTGGCCTTTTGAGGAGCGGTTTGCAGCAAACGTTTGCTTTTACAACTACCTTTGAAAATGCCGATAGCTTGCCATATGCCTATCATATTACCCTTGAACCATCCTCTACATGGACGTCCCCAAGAGAAAGTTAAAAAAAATTCTTAGTCCATAGCCATGCTACCATAATTTTAAAGGTAAGGAGAGTATACAGCCGAAACCCAGACCTCAAAAGGTCAAATATGTCGGAAGTTATGTATTTCACAGTTTTGATACGGTTAGTATTATTTTATTCTAAATTTTGAACACCTGCCATTTTACTCCCGACAGTTATATTGAGGTTGGGTTTACCTTTAATTAAATATATACCTTCTGGAATGTATTTAAATTTAGTAAGGTTGATATCAAATTGTAATGTAACTCCTTATGGGCAAACCCCTTAATTTTTGAGCGTGATCCCCGTATGGGATTTCTGGGGACTTTTCGATGGAAGGTCAGGAGATGTCATAGAACACATATCAAAAGAAATTGGCTTTTTTTAAAAATGTATTTTTCCCAACTAATTTTATTACAGTAATGGTTCTACCATTCTTCTCAATCAGGGATAAAACATTTTGTAACAGAGATTTTTGTTTATGTTGTGATTAAATGTTTGTGCAACACTGTAAATCCAGATGAATAACATCAATTGCAGCATCTCTGATGCGCCGTACACGAACCTTCCAAATTTTGGTATCAAACTAAATGCATTGGATGAGAAGTCTATTACGTTAGTGTACATAGTCAACGTCAGTACCGTACAGTTTTTGATAATGTAAATGGAACATCGTATCCACTTTCATAAACCCTTTTCATGTAAAACGCCAAACCTTTTTCTAACAAGCTAAAATCCAAGGTGTAATGTGCTTGGTCCTCGAAGGTTGTTTTCCTGAAACAGACAAAAATGACACTTGTTATACCTGGCGATCAACCTACCAAAGTATGGTAAAATATGCTGAACATCAGCATTCACAGCATTTTTTTATGAAAGACCTTCCCTAGTTTTTTAAGACTATTAAAATTATGGATATGGGTTAAGAAAGTCGGTTGCCACTTTCCAAATGACAACATGGCTATATAAAAGACCTGTGCACCACTTCATCCAATGAGGTACCTCGAAAATAGGCTACTTCATCCATCGGTTGAACAAAAAAGCCCACTAGTAGCACTAAATTTGAGCTGCGAAAATAGACCACTTCGCATTCACCGCGCCTTCTCTTCGTCCCGTCCCTATGGGGAATTTTGGAATCATTTTGGTTTATTCCCAGCATGGAGGAAAGAAGTTAAAAAAAGACGTGTTGGTTAAAAATATTATTAGTAAAAATAACAAATATGTTACAAAAATGATTAAATCTTCCTAGGGTTAATCGACGGTTAATCGTCCTAGGTCTAATCACAAGCCTTCTCAAAAGCCTTTGTTCTATGTAATTCAAATATTAATTTACATTGTAACACATTATGTTGTGACACAGCTACACATGTTGTGACACAAAAAACACCGATTAACTATTTGTATTCGTGTTCTAAGTAAAAAAAAATAAATTGAATAAAGTACGAAATTGTGTTATGATATGCAAAAACACTCCATGTTCTTAATCTTCTATTTATTGTCAAATACCACTCACTTATGTATCAGAAAATCTCCAACCTTAAGGCATAGAGGGTTGATCTTATTATAATTAAAATAATAAGTTAATAATTTCTTCTCCTGACATTTTATGGAAACTAACATAGGACCAATTACTTACTACAGCAATGTTTCCTATATCCAAACAATAACGGCACACGACAAACGTCACCGGTGCGACTTTAAAAACACATTTTGTAGGCAAGTGATGGTGATATTTTTGTACGTGAAGCGCTAGCACGGGTTCCTGAAATAGAATTGCCTGAACTTCATGGTTGAACAGACAGATTTTAAAAATAGTTGACATTTCCTAGATGCAAAAGTTTGAATTTTGAAATGCGACAGTGGGTTTTTTAAACTCAAGGACCCAAAATTAGAATTATGTAATGTGTATAGGACTATTGCGCAGTCTGAACAAACGAAGATTAATTTATTGAGTGTCGCAAAATATTGTAAAATTTTTACTTCACTAACCCAGTGACACATCTCTCCTACTATATACTAAAGAGAGAAATGAACATTATACAATACCAAATTCCCTGCCGGGATGGGAAGTCTGGGACGAAATGTTGTATGGGGTGATGGTATAATTTTCAAAGATCCAATCTAGGGTAATAACTAATGACCATATTTTATTAACCTGACCATTGGATGAAGTGGTCTATTTTGTAAATAAAAACAAAATCGTGGATGAAATTGTCTGCAGCCTTACAAACTATTACCACCCTTATATAAAATTTAAACCCTTACTTATTTTAATGTTTTCAGAGTTTACATGTAGTTTGAAGATAAATTGAACAAAAGTTGTAGTTTATAAACAAAAATCAAGAATAAGATTGTTTCAAAACGACATTTTAATTTATGAAAACAGGCGATTATCTTATATTTGTCAACTTTACAGAATTGCGACTTAAATAAAAATCGCCTTTTTTATAATAGTAAACTAAACTAAAACTAAATTTTAATTTTTTTTATGTAAATCCCAAAAATAATTCATAATTGTCAACACAAATAATAATCACAATTGTTGGAGTGCAAGCACATAAATTATGAATATCTAAAGGATACACATACAAAGATTACTGTTTGCGTATGAAGCTAGTAAAAATATTTTTTATATTGTCAAATGTTAGTAATGAACGCAATTTTAAAACTGTATGCTTTAAATTTTACTTCTCTTTAAAATTTTTCTTAAGTTTTCCTATAATCTAACATAAGCGTTTGCATTACTACCCAGTGTGCGTGGTATCTCAGCAGCGCCAGCAGCCCGCTGATGTACTCTATGGCTCGCTGCAGCGTCTTCACCTTGCTGACGCGCTTGCCGCTGTAACAAACACAGTAAATCAAAGTTAATTTTTAAATGTTCTTCTACTTATTTTTCCTACCACTGCATGGAAATAATCACATTGCCACACCTGTAACCCCTATGCAAAACAGTTCATATCCGGTTTCCGCTTCTTTCCCGCTCTAGAGCGGCAATGTTCTTTACCGCACGCTAGATCAAACAGCAATTTTAAGGCAGCTGTTATTACAAACCATTCCACAGCTGTTGTTCCTTGTTGTCTTTTAGTAATTGCTTCTTTTTTAGTTTGAGGTTATGTTTGACAGTTAACAGTGTGTTCTAACAGAAACAAATAAAAAATAATCTAAATGATATTTTCATCACTCCGTATACGAAAGTGACAACTTGCCGTACAGCTGAGACCTTGGAAAGTAGTCATTTCCCAAACTGTCACCGTCAGCTGATTTTACTGACCTGTACGGAAAGTAATGTTTGTAAACATTACTTTCCGTCCAAGGTAAACAAACTTTTCCATACAGCAACAATCAGCTGGGTTTAAAACAAATTAAATTTTGAATTCCAGCTTTGTTTACTTTGTCCAATGGCGAAGAATTTACAAAAATAATCCTCCTTTAAAACTTCCACATTTATTAATAATTGCGTCGTGATGAAAAGTATCGTTCACAACTCGTCCGGAAAGCCCATTTCCAGGCTCGATAGTGTTTTCCACGCTCGGCTTCGCCTCGCGCGTAAAACACTATCTCGCCCAGAAATGGGTCACTTTCCGGACTAGTGGTGAAATATACTATTTGTATACAATAAAACATGTTAACTGTAGCAATTATGTTGGTTGGAAAAATCTTGTGTGTATTACGAGCGCAAATAGTCATTGCCGCTCTCGAATTGATTGGCCGCACTCAGCTGATGCTTAATGCGGCCATCTACAATTCTCAAATGCAATGACGTACTTTACGCTCTTATTACACAAATAGCTATTACCACAATGAATTCTACAATGAACGTTTAACAACGCTTGGCCCTGCTGGTCACAACCCCGCCCTCCACCCACCTGCCACGGTCCTGCGGCACCAGGCGCCTGAGGCGGGTGAACGCCGAGTTGACCGCCTGCACCCTGCGTCGCTCCCTCGCGTTCCTGCGCGCCACCAGGACGGGGGACTGCGCCCCTCTGGCCCCTCCCCAACCGGACCCCTTCATTGGTAGAGACGCCTATCTGCAACATACATAGTCGGTATTACACTACCGTAGACTCCCTCCACTTAGGGAGTTCTACTGTTCCTAATGGACTCGTATGCTAGTACGCCAATATAATTAGAAATTTTGTTTTATAGAAGAGAAAAATACTGTGGTTACCGGTACAGTAACCAAATGTGACGTAGCACCCTTAGAATGACATAGGCAGCACAAGGTAACCAAAATTAATTCACACCCTGTTCTTCTATTGTTTCTATATTCAATAAGGATTGTATCTTTGATTGCATTTCTAAACTATTAAGCTTAATATATGTAACGCGGATGTAGTTTAGAAAATTAAACTATACTACACAAAAATTAAAAAAATAACTTTTTAAAATTACAAAATGTCTATAAATAGGCCTAGTTGTAACTCAACTAAAAATTGTTACTATATTAAAACTCATTTATCAATTTAAAGGAAAGAAACTGTCAAATCTGTGCGGCAAAATGACCTTATTTTCAATGGATCATTAAGGCATTTCCTTCAACACCTAAAAAACAAAAGATATTCAATGTTCGCACATTTTACCGCTGATAAAATCATTTGAACTTACCTCGTAGATTTGTACTCTCCCAATATGCACCAAGCACTTTAACCTATTCCACTCTTTATCCAGAGTTTAACAGTTCTACATAATCCTTACTCAAACATCACTTTAATGCCTTTGAAGAAATTGCAGTAAAACTATAAATATTCAACTGTAATAAATTGAAAAATACTAAAACAAACAGAGCTAAACTGATAAAGGATAAACTTACTTGAGCTTTGTATTGGGAGAGTGTACAAATACAAAGGTAGTTGACATTTTCAATTAAACTTATCAGAGTATTAATCGATCAATTATTAGATAAGAATCGCATCACGCGACGACGACGGGTGGAAAAGTCTGTAAACGTCATGTTTGGTGGTGGATATCCGACTGATAACCACACATAAAAAAATATCCACTACTAGAGAAATAACAGAAGTAAATAACCAACCAAATTAAACCTGAACGGCACTACGTTCGTTGTGATCATTTAGAACAGAGCACCTTGTACCGTGTTGCGTATAGTTAACTACAGTTACTGCCATTGTAACATGCATTTGATCATTAAAGGTTTGAATGAAAAAATAACATTTCATTAAGAAACGTATTTATGGTTGTTAATAATTATAAAAACTTCATGGTATATTCAGAAAATAGTATGCTTAATTTTCATAAAAATAATAAAATGCATAATAGGTATAGTTAATTTTACACTATGACTTAAGATAACTATTCAAAATCAAGAAACGAAAAGGTTTATAGAAAAGGTTTATGATGTTTCAAATATAACTTCATAAAAAACATCAAACAATGAGCTTCACAACACAGCGTAGAATCACCGTTTCAGTGCCTTTGTAATTGCGTTTTCGTTGATTATAAAGCACTGCTGATGTGATGGGCAATTGTGGAATCGGACAATTTAATTGTTTCAAAATTTATTATAGGAATTGAATCATCAAAAAATGTATACTATTTGAAGATAAATAATTAATAAAAATGTTCCCTGAGGAACACCAGTTAATTCACTGATCAGATTAAATTGATAAATTCGGAAATTTTCCCATAACGATCGAGATGTTTATTTGGAGAATATTTATATAAACAATAAATAACATGCTATAACACCACAATACATGCCATGCATCGGTACATACAGCTCCTATTTCCACTGTCCGCCCGTGGGGACATAGCAGTGTGAGTGGACAGCGCCTGCATTTCTCCGGCAGGCAATTTAAGCACTTGTTTATATTGCGGTGAAACGATTGAAGGCGCCTTCCCAAGGTCCTTCAGGATGTCTTACTGTTCCGTATTTACTCGCGTACGGCTCAATGGGGACTCCGCCCCATGCCCCTAGTTAGTGTGTCCCAATTCGTTAATTGCTCCGGTTTAATTTTAAAACGTTTTAATGTTGATTATTTTTAAAGCATAAAAATTATAGGAGTTGGTTCAAAGTTTCCCATTATTCCCTAAATTCAATAAAACAAAAAATTATTATGATCAACCTGCAGATAATATACAGTTCAATAGTTCAACTGTCAAAAAGCTTTAAAAATTAATAAATATTTACTAACGAAGGGTAAAAAAAACATTTTGTTATTTAATGTTTCTTTTGAATACCAGAGCTCAAAATCCAAAAAATACACTATTTTATAAAACTTTGTCAGAAGGACGTTAGCTAGTGCGGTGGGCCTATAAGACAAATAACGAAATATTCTGCGTTGGCTTAAATACATAAAAATAGGAAACATTTTAATTACAGTACAGTACTTGCATTATAATAACCAGTTATTTTACACAACAAGTAATTTAAAATACATAGCGGATGTTTACCTGGCCCTTTCGCTTTAAAAACAATCCATTGTACGAGTAAATTTAAACATTTTGGATAACTTGTTTCAAATTAACACAGAATATTTTTCATAATGCCTACATTTTAAAATGCGGAGGATGTCGATTGTAATTATTTGTCATATAAAATGTGAATAAATTAATTAAAGAATAATTTTAGTGATTCTACAGTCCTATTGTGTTTAAGTACAAAAACAATATTTTAACTTTTCATCGTTTAAGTGCGATTAAATTTTCTAGTTTTGGGTTATTTAAAGGCGGTGACACAATCAACGGTACCGAGCACCGGATCAAGCACCGGACCGAGCATCGTACCGAGCGCTCTGAAGGCGGTTTTCTGTCGAAACGCCAAAGAAAAGATCGGTTCGGCGTACGGTCCGATGTACGGTAGTGTGTCAGGGTTCCGAACGCTCGCATTTAAACCAATAGAACACCACTCTCTTCTCCGCAACCTTTAGCACTCTCACTCACGCTATCCCTCTCTCGTTTATACTTCCTTCACTCCGCTCGGTGGATTTGTGCGGTACGATGCTAGGTCCGATGCTTTGTTTGGCGAAATGTTCGGAATAAATTTACGTCCCTGTACTGTGTGATGTTCGGTACAATGCTCGTCCGTCGGAAAGTCCGGTAGTGTGTCACCGCCTTAAGATTTCCCCTTTAATACTGTACTAATTTTTCATTTTTATTTACATCAGTGACGAGCTATAAGTTGTAAAGGAGTAAGTATGTGTTGTTTGTACACAGAACACTTTATACTTAAGAGTTTGCAGAACTTGCTTAACTTGTCCTCACCATTTGTCATAGAATTTCATATGAGTCTGGCCGCCTTGGAATTTTATTCCTATAAGACATACCGGAATAATGTTAATTTTAAAGCATCTATTCCACCTTCAATTTTGGTAAAAAAGATTCATCTTTGTGTCATTTTAAAGGTAATTTTAATACGTAGGACCCTATGAATCAAGAGTGTTATATTATTGATTGTTTGATTAATAAACAATAACAAAATTTCCAACATTTTTTCGAAAATGGATTCGTTTTCCATTATTTTAATCTTATAAATGCCGCTATAATTGTGAGTTTTTTTACTTGTCATAGATATTAATATTTTATTTATAATGAAGTACAGTAATATTTCTTGACCAATATTAATGGCGTAGTGGATGTTTGAAATATAACATTAGGCCTAGTCTTATGAGAATAAAAAGTCCAAGGCAGCCTATACTGCAGACTTTTAAGAGCCACTTCACCTATGTAAATCCCTGAAAACATGCCTTCGCATTCTTCTGTTAAAGTAGTATTTGCTTATTTATATACATATATATATATATATATATATATATATATATATATATATATATATATATATATATATATATATATATATATATATATATATATAGTATATTTTACTCCTTGGGTACACAAGTAAGTGATTTATCAAAAAGCTAACTAAAGGGAAAAACTAAGGAGAAGATGATTTAGAACTATTTGGCTTTTCGTCCCGATGTAGCATAAAAACTCAAATTACAGTAACGACTCTTCAATTCAATACTTAAGCCAAAAATGTACTAGGAATCGTACTAATTTGAATTTTTCTTATGAGCGTTTTTTCTAATAATGCAGGCAAATAGAGTTGCAAAGCTATAGTGAGACGTTTTAAAATGGTTTGTTTAATTTGGATATTGAAATGTGGGAAAATAGTGTGATAAAGTGTGAAGTGTAAAGTAAGAATATTAACATAAGATACATTTATAAATTATCATATACAATTAGGCCTTTAAAATAATAAAATGTACAGAGAATGAAGGGGAAGAATGTTTGATTTTTAAAGGTTTGAACACGCTTGTTTAAAAGTAAGAAATCAACAATGTTTATAGTGCGAGTAGACCTAAAGTTACCTGTCTGGTGTGTCTGGTGGCCGGCTGACAAGGCAGGAGTGACGGTTGTGTCCACCCGCATGTACAGATCCTACAGGTACAGTAGGTCTACAGTACCAGTACACGTGTGATGCGGAGCACCTGCCGTGGTCGTGAGTCACAGCAGTAGGTGGTGGCAGAACAAAATACAGTAGATAGGGCCATAATAGCGTGAAAAGTCCATTTATTTCCCTCCCAAAAAATCCTCTTAACATCTCTGAAAGGTTCTTAATATGTATTTGGACATTATTTTGGCAATCGAGCACCTTAAAAGGGAAAAAAATTATTATCCTTCGGAATACCAAACGTGATGAAGTTCAGTTGATGTAGTAGTCTCACCAAATAAGTTTGTTCAAACTTTCTTCACTTAGATAGGTATTAGTCTTCTCAAAGGGAAGGGGCTGAAAAGGAGTATTAAAAATTCGGGATAATACCCAGAACAAATGACTCTAACATAGCCCTTACAAAATCAGATCTAGAGTTTGTTTCTTCTTCCAATCCTTCTCATTGTTCGTGATGGTAGAGTTCACATTAGTTATTAAATGCAATTTTCTTGTTGCACTCTTGACACCACAATCTTATTGCACTTTCACTGGGAGGGGATGGATTAATTTTGAATTTGAAAATATTCTGTAAAATGAGGTATGAGGTAAATTTTGTACATATGAACTTAAAAGTGCTGATTGCTTATAAATTATATTACTCTAGGCCATATGAGTAAATTGGATAAATCAATGAATTGAATTTAACTAATTCAAAGAGGTGATGATGAAAAAAATATTAAATTAACAAAGATGTCAAATATTATGTAATCCATTGAAAAAATTAAGAGGGTGTGAAAGGACTCCTCTAAGAACGTTATGACCTATGGGCTATTTGATTCACTTACACATTTTTTTATTTTTAATTTGAATCCATGCTAAGTTATAATGGTTCAAAGTTCATTAATTTGAGATAAAATTTAGAATACTATGGCTTAATAAGGATTCAAAATATTTATAAAAAATCTAAAAGCATATCAAATAGCCCAACCCTCTATCTTTCATTTAAAACCTCTCTCACTTTTATTGGACTTTTAACAAAGGAAATAATCTGAACAGTTGAAGCACTGCACAATGAATTTTTGACCCGCGAGACCTCAGAATAATCGTGCAACAATGCGAAACGTATTCCAGTAGTTACATCAATGATTACTTGCTCTCTTT
This sequence comes from Neoaliturus tenellus, assembly GCA_030545055.2. Classification (NCBI taxonomy): domain Eukaryota; kingdom Metazoa; phylum Arthropoda; class Insecta; order Hemiptera; family Cicadellidae; genus Neoaliturus; species Neoaliturus tenellus. The sequence goes on from CM061531.1 coordinate 210,739,001, forward strand.
CTTAAGCTAACTTGAACATTGAGTCATACAGGAAGGAATTGTTAATTTACTTACAAACTACAGTTCGACTAAATTAGTATGTTGTACTGGAATTGAATGTTTATGATTTGTCTCAATGCATTACAAGCTACGCTGTTAGTATAGTAAAACCAAGCCACTGTTTGATGGATAGAAAATGAAAACAATTGAACAGCCTTTTTTTTTGGATGAAATGTTTTTCATGTCCATTCCTGACCTGTCTATAAGTCCTCTATATCGAACATTTACCATTACAATTTATCTTTGTACTTAGCGATTAGTTAGTGATTATCGAATCTCCTTTAAACCACTCTCCAAAAATGGACGTCCAAAAAAAATGCAATAAAAACATATAAATTAAAGGTTCCCTTTTCGTAGTTTTACATTGATGCAAGTTATTTTCCAAAGCGAGCACAGTGAGCGACCCTCTATTTCATGTTTAGCTCGGATGGAGCTTTAGAAAACCGGCCCTTAGTAGATCAATTATAAACTTTTTAATGCAGCCTTTTTCTTATATTTATTTTTTGGTTTCGTTACAAAATACTTAAATTAAGTAATCAAGTTTAATAAGACCTTGTATTGACTTTCAACAATGATCATGTCAGGTCTCGTATAATGTACTGTGTTGGTGTCCAGCCGCCTGTAGTACACTCCGTCGTCAACAGAGCGCAGCAACGCGTGCATGTCGACAAAATTCTCTCAAAATCCTAATCTTAACTTCTCGCTATTAATTATATATATATATAAGTTAGTTTTAAGAGGGCGTTGTAGTGTCATCATGTAGGATTAATTCCCCCATAAGAGAAATTCTAAATTTGGCAATACTATTTGTCATATAATTTCCTTATCTTTTGTCCGTTTGGTTCAGGATGAATTGTGTTCGAATCACAATTAAATTGATGGTGCCTTTTAAAGAGATAATTTCTTCGTAAATATTTTATAAAATACTGTAAAAAATGAATTTAAAGTAGTAAAAAACTCTTTGTTATTTCCATTTATTAAAATATTATACTTGTTATAAAAATCCCCTTGCAAACCATACCCGTCTTGATGGTTCTTTATAGAGCTATAAACCATAATTTTCTGATAACAAATAAAGGAGTTATTGCGTTTCCCATTTAACATTGCTCTTATGGGGGAAAGACGGAATGTGCTCTGACCCCAACCCCCTAAGGAACAGTAAAACTCATAATCAAAACTAATATGCATGATCTGTTTATCAATCGCAAAATATAAACATTTACTTAAAATTATATTACAGTTTAAGCAAGTCAGGTGATCAGCTGAAAACTTTCAGTCACCGTTCTCTCTCCCTTGGGGGGCCACCATTTGACCGACATGATGTTTGGTCGTTTGACGAATTGGTCGACTTTTTAAAAATTAAATAATATATTTAAATAAAACCGAGAAACCAACTGATTGACATGTCATTTGGTAGTATGACCATTTGCGCGACTTTCAATAATTAATTAATAATAATAAAATAAACCACTGGAACCAACTGACCGACATGATGTTAGGTAGAATGACCATTTGGATGACTTTCTAAAACTAGAAATAATTTAATAAAATCATAAAACAAATTGGTCGATATGAAACTTGATTGCATCGCCATTTAATCGACATTTAGACATGTTTAATATTTTTCAATAAAAACCTAACCCAGTTGATCGACATGACATTAGGTAGAATGACCATTTGGAGGACTTTTCAATAAGTAATAATAATTTAATAAACATTAAACACCAAAAGACCGATATGTTACTTGACCGCATGACGATTTTCGCGACATTCGTAATGTTTTTAAATAATTAAATAAACAGGTGAATCCTGTTGACAGATATGAGATTTGACCGAATAGTCGAGAGCTCGGCCTGTGGTGGGGTTAGGTCTCCTACCACAGAAATCCTTGCCCAATGAGCGCAAGTAATGTCTGGGAATCCCTGAGGCACGGACGTTCATTGGAAGCACGTGACCGGAGGGGAGGGTAAGGGCGGGCGGGGGACACAGCGTTGTTGCCATATTGAACAACTAGATGCTTCTGACGTACATCCGCTGGAGGACTGGAATGCGGAGAGCCAGGTGCGTGTCTCGCGCCTTCGCGGTGAGCTACAGATGTAGACCTATGCATAGTCTATTAGTTGCGGAGTGG